>CM077441.1:25063697-25746197 GCA_039654765.1 Mylopharyngodon piceus
AAGCTATGGCCCACTGATTCAGTTATGAGGGGCATATTTAGAAATAAACAGCTGCCTCCAGATGGAATATAGCTGCAATAATTAAGAAATAAAAATGCACAGGTTTTGTACAGTATATAGACATCAAAATTAGACACTCACCTGCCTTTAAAAGACTGTCTTTACATAAGGAGGCAGATTTTCCTTTTACTCCCATAGATTCAGTCAGACTTTCATCCACAGGTAACACCATCTGTGAAAAACATGAGAATGATTATAATTAAACGGAATTAAATAGAGACTTGTGGCTTTTTAACAGAAGTGTAGTCCCTAGTGTTATTTTAGTAATATTTATATACAGTACTATTATAATATTTATTAATATTTTAAATTAGCTTTTATATATATATATATATATATATATATATATGAGTTTTATTTTATTTTTAATTTTAGTAATTTTTGTATTTCAACTTGAACTTATTTTATTTCAACTTTTCTCATTTTCGTTTAAGTTTTTATCTAATATGTGTATTTTATTTTATTTCATTTCAATTTTATTTTAATGAACGAAATCAATTTTTAATAGTTTTAGTTAACCTTAATGGCACTGCTAATTCAGTCTTTAAAAAAAAAAAAAAACTACTGAAAGTCTTGTCAATGGATTGTCTAATTATTAAACCAGCCATCAGCCACCCTGCTCTTTAAATATTGATTTTGGACACCGGCCACTTGAAAACTCACATCAATAGACCACTAATGTTTAGTGTGAAGAACAGCATAGGTAAGCACTCACCCTGCCGTTAACTGTGTCTGAACGTGCCAGAGGAGCTCGCTGGTCTCTCCTCTCCTCCATCTGCCATGCAATGATGGTGATGTTACCCATCCGCTCACTCTCTGCTGATCTGAGCCAGTGAAATGACCACAAATACCTGTCAGACTACATTTCCTGGAATTCCTATTAAATTATATGCTAATGTTATGTTATGGAATTACACATTAGCTTTGTGCCTATATTTATCTCACATACCGCAATGTGAGGTGTAGCCTGTGATGTTTGTCTTGAAACAGCTCCTTTACTGTAAACATAGCTGAACCGAGCAGGTACATCTAATAAAACAGAGAGTCGAGTTTATGAGGCTGAGCAAAACAGACGCAAAATGTTAAGAATAATGGTTTCTGTCTTACAGTCCCCTGTGAGCGGTCCTTCACATCATAGACAGACAGTTTGATTTGAGTCTGCTGGGTAATCAAAGAGTCCTGGAAGAAAGCAATGCTGCTCAAGAAGATTGGATTACTGGTGCCCTGAGGAAAAAGAGAAAAAATAGATAAAAGAAAGAAATGCAAAATCTGATACTTTCAGGCTTTATAGGGCCCTAGAGATAAAAGATGTTTCCTAAACACATGTGAAACACAAAACATTTCCATAAATACCCAAGCTTTTTATAGGTTTGTAGGCAAATTATATTGGTGACACTTTATTTTACAGTGTCCATGTTACACATTACATGTAGTTACTATAGTAATAAATATAAATTATGCATAATTACATGCAAATAACCCTAAACCAAACCCTAACCCTATAGTAACTACATGTAGTTAATTAATATTACTCAGTACTTAAATGCATAATTACACTGTAATAAGGACACCTTAAAATAATAAAGCCTGACATAAGAAATCAGTCAGGAAAACACCCTAGTTTTATTTAGAGGCCCAAACTGAGCAAAAATATACAATTTGCCGCAAGTTGCTGATATTTATGGGTCAATGATGTGACAGGTCATTTTTTTGTCCAAAGGCCTTAATAATAATAAAAAACAAAGATATGACATCCAAAGTATGTAAGGTAGTACAACTAGATCTCTTTTATCGAATCCAAAAGGTTTTAATTATATTTTGCTTCATATAAAGGTATTTTAAAGATTTTGAAGTGTCAAAAGGTCATTCAGTTTAACCGTCCAAAGGCCAATACAGCCATTTCATTTGTGATTAAAATATCTTAAAATGTAATAGATGTATATATTTTTTATTCTGGCATGATTTTATATCATCATATATCACTATAGTGCAAAATGGTATTAAAATTATGTGTAGAAGTCATTGCTTTGTTATGAGAAAGAATGTCTGGAAAAATGAATTTCATTGATGCCATTCAGAGTAACCAATATAAAGGGACCATTTTGGATCAAGTCATGCGGTCAGTATCATGTGACAGGATGTGACATCATTCAGACACCTGCAAAGGACCACGTGGTCAAGAAGCAAAGTAACTAACTCTCTCTTAACTATATGAAAAATTCATGTTTTCACTTGCTCATATGCATGTCCCGAAACATCAGGTCATTTGGTACAACCGCAATAAAACATGGAAAATGTTGTAATATTCTAAAAACTTGTACTAAATATAAAATGTTTGATTGTTCTTTTGCTAGCTAGATAGCAAGCTAACTAGCTAGCTAGCTAGATATCAGCCTGTTAGCATTGTTTGAAAATATCGTCATTCGGTATAACCAAAAGTGTCATTTTGTAAAACCGAAATTTTGGTTAAACCGAATGACTTTTTTGGTGACAAATTTTGTCCATCTTGTAAAAAATGACAAAAGCAGTGTTAATTGATTATAAAAACCACATAATCTCATTGTTAACACTTAATAAAACTTCAAAATTAATTATATCTCCATTATGTTTTTTTTACACTTTTAAAAACCTTATTCGTCAATGACCCTTATATGACCAACAAGTAAAATGAAATTCTGATAGCTTTGTAATGTAAATCAATGAGAAATAACAGTATAGCAAACTACTTGCATACATCGCAAAGTTGTCACTCTATCCCTGCATCCGTTTATATGGCTACTTCCATACTAGTAGGCGAAAAACAGTATGTGAGCAGATTAGTATGTCTGAATTCATAGTATTCATAAAACAGTAGGTGAAAAGTACCCAGATGACCAGTGAGATTCTGTAGTGCACATCCGATGGACACTTTACTATCCCATGAGGCCACGAGAGAGGATTTGTGAAAAGCTGTGAAGCAACGCAACTGACGCCGCAGGTCACATGACAGTGACAACATGGCAGATGTAGTACATCTGAATTTCACTACACACATTCATACTATATAGGACATACTTTTTTTAACGGTCGCGAAGCAAGTTTCAAACCAAATGTAGTACCTGCTATACAGTATACAATTTCAGATGCAGCATATATCTTCCAATAATGTCTTAGTAAGTTGGCATTTAAAACTTATTTCAGCATATTCTGGCCGAGAACCTCTTACTTGGACAGGAAGAAACCATCTGACTGACATGTAAATTGGCCAGATCAGATGGTTATACCATGACACTAAAATGATTACCACATTCATATTGTTTGAAATTAACTTCAAAGAATTCCATGCAATCATGATGTTACATGTCCAAAAACAAGGTAATATCATGGTAGTTTTTCTAGCACATTTCCATGGATCCATCCTCACCTCTATAATTTCAGTCTGTGCATGTTTGGTCCAAAATGCCTGTGGAGGGGTAGTGCAGCTCACTGCTACAAAGCTACTGGGCTTACGGTCCAGTGATGGAGTGACCAGTTCACTGCATGCTGGGAAAAGAAGGACAACAATTCAGTAAGTTAATCATGAAAGAAGGGAAGTGATTTAGCTGTGATTCTACTCACAGTAGCATCACAATCCAGTCTGTGTAAGAAACCATCTGAAATATGTCTTGCTATAAACAGTGAAATACGGTGTGGTGAGAAATCGATTATGATTTATATGGTTTAAAATATGTTATAATGACCATTAATGTCTTTTAAATTACATGGTTCATACTAGTAACTAGGTTGTGAAATCAAGCATTTCTCATTCTTACATCCACCCGATTAGCCTGCTAGCTTAGCTTATATTATACTAGGTATGTTTTTTGCTTCCAATATCGGTCTCCAGTTTGATTTATTATGCAATACATCGGCATTCATTTTATATTTAAGGCATGTTGTTTGTGCACTTAATGTATAAACATTATACAGGTTATAATTAGTCGACATCACGATAACAACTTTTGATCAGGCATTACCGCCTGGGTCCTAAAGGAGACCCGATTCCTGGGGGGACTCGATTTCACATGACAACAGTACATAAAAAATGTTAATGTGACCAGCTCACTGCTTGCTGGGAAAAGAAGGACAACTATTCAGTAAGTTAATCATGAAAGAAGGGAAGTGATTTAGTTGTGATTGTACTCACAGTAGCATTACAATCCAGTCTGTGTAAGCAACCATCTGAAATGTTTCTTGCGATGAACAGTGAAATACGGTGTGGTGAGAAATCGAGTTACCCCAGGAATCAGGTCTCCTTTAGGACCCCGAGTGATCCCAAAATAACTCTAGGTGGCTAATTGTAATCAACATGATGTTTCATCATGGAAAAAGTAATATAACTGTCAGAAAGTACAGCTAAAGTCAGACAAAACCCAGTGCTTCTAGCACAATGGAAATATTTGATTTAACAGCCCATAGATAAGCTGCATACTAAATGTTTATTGCATGTGAGCTAAGAAGGTATGACTGATTTATTAAAGGTTTATTTCCTTCACAAATACAGTAGGATGCATATTGTTAGTGTACGTATCCAAAAAAGGAGGAAGAATATGAGATGATGGACTCTTCACTGTATGCAGATGTACACACATTTCCTGAATGAGAGGATATCTGCTTTGGTGGCTTTATATTACTGACAAGAACTTTACTTTGGTAACGCTGCACCTTAATCACTTTATGATTGACTGTACTGCTGTTACTCACCCAGACTGAACTCAAGCACTGGCTCATCAGGATCCTGACTGTTTCCTAAACACATGTGAAACACAACACAACATTGTCTTTTTATTCATTTGTTAGCAAATGACTTCATTTTATTATCATCTTACAATTAAATCTTGAGATTATCTCAATGCAAGATATTTAGTCTTGTATACTAATATTAAACTAGTTTTAATATTCTCTGGAAAATCAGGGTTGCAGAATTTCCTCCATGTCCCACAGGATGTTGAATTTGAATGATAGGAAGAAGAATTTGCTGAACTGTAATTCTAAGAAAATCAACAGAGTCACACAAATTTTGTTTTACAACATAAATAATATTTACACCGTTGATTTAGACCAATTATGCGTATTATTCCCTATATTTGTTCGCACCATTGATCAGAAATATATTTTTTAAACTTAAAGTTCAATATTTATTATCACAGCCATTAAAATAGATATAAATTTTGTCATACAGCATCAAAAACTAAATAAATAAATATTGACATTTATTGATAGTTATGGTATTTATGTTTCGTGTGTATGATAACATGTTTATAGATAATAGATAATAAAGAAATAAAATGCTATTTATTATTAAAGATTTAAGCAGTTATGTTAATTTTTAGCAGTTTTAAAGAGTTATGTAAATCTCTTTGAACTTAAATCACAAATTTAAATGGGTTTTAAAAGGTATTCTCAATTAAATTCTGAATGGTGAATAACCTTATGCTCAATACAACTTAAAGGGATAGTTCATCCAAAAATAAAAATTCTGTCATCATTTACTCACCCTCATGTCATTCCAAACCTGTATGAGCTTCTTTCTTCTGTGGATCATAAAGCATTATATTTTGAGAACTCTAAATATTGTCCATACTATGGAAGTCAAAACGGTTTAGTTGCCAACATTCTTCAAATATTCTTTTTGTGTTCCACAGAAGTAAAACAGTCATACAGGTTGAGGGTGAGTAAATGATGACAGAATTGAAATTTTTGGGTGGACTGTCTCTTAAAGGCCTATTTAGAGCATCTGTGGCATGCTAATTATTACCTCAGAAAACCATATCTCATCTCTCACAGAGAGAGAGAGAGAGAGAAAAAAAACAGATTTTAAAAGCAGAAATATGACGCTTATTTAATTTAAAACCCCTACAGCACTTTAATTCCATAAAAAAAATGTCTAAACTGTACTTTTCTTAGTGGAAAACCTCTTATTATGTATTATTGACATATCCTAGATCACTGCGGTATAAACTTGCTGTACAGGCAAAAGCTAAATGTCAAAAAAACAAAAAAGTTAAGTGTCAAAAAGCTAATAATCCCTCACCTGCTAGCGCCAACCCCATCATCTCAGATGACAAGTCAAAAGTGTTGGCTCGGTACACCGACCATGGCCTGTGGCGTGGACTGCGCTCTCTTCCCGCCATCTTGCCTCCAGTTCAGTAACCAATAGGATTACCTCTTACACTCCCACTTTATGTTGCAGGTAAAGTATTTTCCAATAATCTGTTTCAGTCTAAAAGATTAGAATCTAAAAGCAAAAGAGAGAAGGAGACAAAAAAGATGAGTCAATATTTGTGTCACCAACTGTCTGGAGACTAAAGAAGAACCAGTGAACCCTGAGGCGGTTAACCTGAGACATCTAAATAATGAGACTTGTGCTTGATCTCAAGCCGTTATGTATGTCTCTGCATTATTTATGCAGTTTCATAGGAGGACATTTATAATTAAACGCAACAGCAGAGCTGCAATCAGAGAAAGTCAGTGCCAGAGAATTGTCTTATGTTTATGACTGGATAATTCATGACTAAAAGGAAATGTTTCACAAACAGGATGCTGTTAGCTTCAGACCATCACTTTACATAGACATATAATTAGTATAATATAATTAATATAATTAATATATAGACAGTAATGAGGGACATACATGCTTCAAATGACACCAAACATCACATACGACATACAATCATTCTTATTCCACAATCATTTGACAAATGTATGAACTATCATTCTGATAAGCTGATTTGGTGCTCAATTATTATAAATTTGAATTAGTATTTAAGTATAATTAATGGTTCTTATTATCAATGTTGAAAAATCGTTTTATATTTTTGGTGGAAATCATGATACAATTTTCAGGATTCTTTGATGAGTAGAAAGTTCAAAAGAACACTTGTGTAACATTATAAATGTCTCTACTGTCACTTTTGCTTAATTTAATGCAAAAAAAAAAAATATATTAAAATATATTCAGCATTGATAATAATAAGAACTGTTTTTTAACATCAAATCAGCATATTAGAATGATTTCTGAAGGGCACTGTATTGCTGCTGATTCTGAAAATTCAGCTTTGCCATCACAGGAATAAAATTTACTCGTTATTTTAAAATATATTCTAATAAACAGTTATTTGAAATTGTAATAATATTCCACAATATTACTATATTTACTGTAGTTTTGATCAAATAAATGTAGCCTTGGTGAGCATGAGGGACTTCGTTCAAAAACACCAGGGGCCGTATTCACAAAACATTTTATCTTACCACTAAGAGTTCTCCTAAATAGCAGTAAAAGTTCTTAGCTAAGAGTTTTCTCTTAAAACCTATTCACAAAGCTGCTGAGACAAACTTTTACTAAGGAATAGAGAGAAGTCTTAAGCTAAGAGAAAGGGCGGGGTTGACCTCAATGCTATGGAGTATGCACACAGTGATTGGCTGATGGGGGAGGAGTCTCTGTCAGCGATTTAATCATAGAAATATTGTAGAATGAGGTGTCATGTTTCCATATTAAAATAAAGGTTTTAAAATACAAATGTTGCCATATTCAAATAAATATTTTTTTTAATAAAAATGTTGCCATATTCAAATAAAGGTTTTAAAATGTAGGCTAAGTGTCACTAATTAAACTAGTATATACAGTTAATTGTCCGCCTCTTGGATATCTGTATCTCAAGAGAATGCAGAATTCAAGCGATAAATTATGTTTTATAAACAAAGTTTGGGAGGAACACATTCAAACGGTCTTTCTAATCAGCACGAGAGGAGGAATATATACACAGACGAGAGCCGACTCGCCTGTAGTTACTTTGACAGTTTTCTGCATCCCTCCGCCACCCTGTCCCTCACTCTCGGCTGGGGATATGGGGAGAACTTTGGGTTTAGGCTAAATTCCAAGCTCGGAGCCCTCGATCCCCTTGGACAACACACCAAATACGCTTATTATATATATTTTTTAACTCTATTTAATAATTTGTAAGTGTGAACTCATGAAAACCACTGCCACAGGTAATCAGACAATATTTATTTTTGTTGTTAAAGATTTATTTTTGGCGCCTCAGCGTAGATTCAAATCTATAAATCAAAATGTATTGCATTTATGAAGAAAAAGTTCAGCACCTAAGGCTCTATCGCTAGTGCCTCAATGATGTAGGCTACAGTGTCTTTGGGTGGATTAGGATTGTTTGTGATTTTGTCTTAGTGACTTTGGAGTCCTCTTGACTACTCCTAACGTTTCACAGATTTAGGAGCTAGTTTTAGCGCTAAAATGCTTTGTGAAATACTCTTAGAGCAAAAATTTAGGACTCCTAAAATTAGGACTGACACGCCCATAATTTTTAAATCGGCAATTTAGGAGCTACTTTTAGCCTTAAGATGTTTTGTGAATACGGCCCCAGCTTTCATTTCTAAAAGTAAAATGGACAATATATCACAAATATAACAAATAAAGAAACAAAATTCTTGTGTGCCACAGATATAAAATATAAATTTAAAAAAAAAATCCCTTCATAAAATAAATTGGTGGTTTTGACTTTGCCCTACATAAAGAATTGGAGACATGCTGAAGGGTTTTATCTATCACCAAAACCTTTATCAAATCAGAGAAAATAAGACTGAAAATAAGGTTGCAAGTCACTCAGCATTCACTAAGAATGAACCGGACACAGTGTTAGCATCATTTATTTGCTCTGTCTGTGCTGTTTTAGAAGCAATTATGCAAATCAAGTAAGCGCAAACTCACATACAAAATTAGTGCTACAAAAATAACTGTATGCAATTTTCATGTTTCAACTTCCCATTCTGGGTCTTTGGCTGCAAAGAATGCAGCAAAACTTTACAGTATGCTAGGACTGTACAACACAATTGAATCCTGACACAAAGGGTGAATGAGGATGCAAATACGATACATCAGTGGCGGATGGAGGGTTTTTGGCTGTGGCGTAGGCAAAGCAGCAGGTAGTGGGCTGCAGTCTGGGGCTGAAGGGGTGGATGGCTGATTCTGACTCAGGCTCCAGCATAAACAACCAACAACCTACCAGCCATCCATCTGCCTGTTATAGTCCACCACACAGCCTAGAAACTAATCACAATGAACAACACATTCATCATGTGTTAACAGCAATCAAGAATAGAAATGGCCATCATCAGAAGAATAGTCATCTTCCGCTTGCAGTTAAAGACCTCCACAAAAGAACTGATAATTACCACACTTATATTAGCTCTGACATTTCACACATATTAACCACCAATCTCTGCAATTTCATTCTCAAGACTGATTTTTCACTGGCCTCATTCAGACTTCATGCATCTTTAGGTTATACTAAAAAGCAGTTAGGTCAAATGCACCAATTTGATACAGATTCCATCATGATAATATGGAAATACATGGGAAAACTGATGAAAGTGAATGTGGTGAGAAGTTTGTTGATGCTAATTAAATGCTGTCTCTCACCCCGAGGCTCTTGCTGTAGTCACTCATCTGAATCACTCACAGCACAACAAACACATTTAACAGATACAAGCTGCCTCTTCCACTTACAATATGAAAAGACAGGTTTATGGAGTGGACAATGGAACTGGGTGATGATTTTCTACAAAATGAGTGAGGTTAAATGTTATGAGGGGTGAATGTAATTATAGGGTTATATTTATATTTATACACTACCTTTCAAAAGTTTATGGTCAGTACGATTTTTTTTAAATAAACGAATGCTTTTATTTAGTAAGGAAGCATTAAATTGATCAAAAGTAAAAGACATAATCCCTATTAGGGTTGTCAAAACCGGTACTACCAGTACCAGTCGGTACTAAAAAAAAGTACCCAGGTATATTCGGTATGGTCCGCTGATAGACGCTGCTTTCAAATGCTCTTGTTCATGTTTATTTGAGCTCTCTCTGAGCATCAAAGGTTTCTATTTACAGCATGTTTTTACAAGCGTTGAGCGTTGTAGCCAATCACAATCACAATAATATCTTAACACCACTGAAAACACACAAGGTTTTGTTTTGTTCAACACTAGCCACGCGCTTGCAAATCTTTTCATTATAACCACAATGTAAATAAGAGATTCACTGTACAATTAAGTCAGCTTTTTTATTATATCGGGAGTTTTCGCAAGAGTGCAGAATTCAGTGAGCTTGCGCTTTAGAGATTGACAACCTTAGTGATTATAAAGGGAGGGCTCTTCTCTTGGTTTCTGTTTATTACCCATACCCAATCTGAATACAAGTTTAGTTTTCATGCTGCTAAGTACACGGCAAAGTTTCTGGATTAACATCTGTATTTAAATGCATGACTAAATCGAAACTGTGATAATTGACAGTGATAACCAACGGGCGAGAAAAAAATGGGACAACATGTTTTTGCTCTGATACCAAAACTGGTTCTTGAACCGAGATATTTTACTGGTATTGGTACCGACAACTCAAATTCTGGTGCTGTGACAACCCTGTTCCCTATTAATCATAATAATCCCCAGTAAAGACATTTATGAGCATATGATAATTCTTTCAAAAACATTTTAAAATCTTTCCGACCCCAGTGGTAGTTTTTTCTCTTTTTTTTTTATTAGAGAAGGATTCAGCATTCTGAGTCAACTCAACAAAGAGATATTTTTTGGGCAGAGCCTACCTGGTGGCAGTAAGGGATAGTTTGTAATGCAGAGTGTTTCAGAAATGAGGAAGAGGAGGATTCAAGTGCAATATAGCAGTTTTTTTAACAAAATAACACAAACATCCAAGCAACAGTAAACAGGCAAAAACCAGAGTAGATCCAAACCGGGGCAAAACAGAACTGAAAACAACTTACTCAATACATCCACTAAGGACAACACCAGACAAAGAACATGAGAAACACTGGGGTATTTATACACAAGGGGTGATTGGCAAACAAGACACACCTGGGAACAATCAGGAACTAATCAGCAAGAAAAACTACAAAACATGGCACAGAACCGGAAATAACATAAGTCCACACAAGACCTGGGGAACACAGACTGGGATCATGACAAAGCCCACCCTTTAAGGAGTGGATTCCAGATGCTCCTCAATAGACAGACACATGAGTCCAGGAGGGAGGTGGAGAGGAGGTGGAGAGGAGGTGGAACAGTGAAAGGGACGGAGGGCCTGGCCCATATGGTGGGAGAAGGACTGGAGACTGAGGCAGATTGGGAAGCCAGGGCGGAGCAGGCTGAGCAGGCGGCCACCAAAGCTGAGTGGTCAGGCCTGAAGATCCCCACGGCAGAGCAGAAGACCACCACAGCTGTGCAGACAGGGCTGAAGACCACCACTATGGATCTGGCGAGGCTGGCGGAATTACAACAGAGAGCTCAGACAGTTGATGGCCCCAGAGGCCAAACAGAGACAGGTGGGGGATTCAAAATCTGCCTCCTTGGCCAAAGCATGGCTGGCAGGGAGTTCAAGAGTGATCTCTGTGGTCCTGTCCAGGAAAACTGGATGTTCAGGGGTGACCTTCGTGGTCACATCAGTGCAGACCGGCAGTTCAAAAATGACCTCTGTGGTCATGTTGATGCAGACAGGCAGTTCAGAAATGACCTCAGTGCAGACAGAAAACTCAGGGAGGACTTCCATAGTTGTATCAGGGCAGATAGGAAACTCAGGGACGACCTCTGTGGTCATATCAAGACAGACAGAAAGTTCACAGGCTGGAACGGACACATTGCTGAGCTCTGGGGAAGGAGTGGGCTCTGAAGTGGACTTAAGGGCTAAAGCGGGCTCTGAAGCGGACTCATGGACTGGAGTGGGCTCTGGAGTGGACTTATGAGCTGGAGAGCAATGTGCGGCCCAAACACACAAAATGGCCACGGCTATAACAGGCAGCACTGAGGATAATGGCACAACCTCAGAAACAGGCAGCACTGCAGTAGACAGATTTAAGGGCACAGGTATTGGAACGCCAGCTGCTCTTGCCGAGATCTGCTGTAGGTCCGCCAAGTTGGAGATCAGCCTCTGATGGCCTTGAAACGCCTGGATGTCTTCAAATGTGACATTCATGACAACCAGGAACACTGGTGTGGTGGCCATTACGGCTGAAGACTCTGGCATGTCGGCCATGGCGGTTGAAGACTCTGGCGTGGCGGCCATGATGGCTGAAGACTCTGGTGTGGCGGCCATGATGGCTGAAGACTCTGGCGTGGCGGCCATGACGGCTGAAGACTCTGGCGTGGCGGCCATGACAGCTGGAGACTCTGGTGTAGCGGCCATGACGGCTGGAGACTCTGATGAACTTGCCAGTTTTTCTCCACTTGTTACCACTGTTTTTCTGCCACCATAATGTGCACACAATGTGACGTAACTATGACATCTGCTCCCAAATGGTCTATTAGGACGTTGTTCAAAATCCCTTGTAATTGGACACCAAATTTTTTGATACATTAAAGTGACTACAAAATTATGGTATTATAGCCTGATAAAACCTGGTCAAGAATGTCTTACCAAAATCTGGTATTTTTTGCATCTCACCATCTTCTGCAGGAAATCTTTCATATTAAGAATGGCACATAACCTATTGTTATGGGCTGAATTATGATGCAACTCATGTCGTATAACTTTACACAGTGAATGTGTGTGTTGTGTATTTGCTATTTAAAGTATGTGTCCATACAGCTTCAGTAAAAATAAATAAATTCAACAAACAAAGACCCTTTAAATTTTAGTCATATAATGATGATATGAGGCTTGGTGTTTGCTAAAGAAAAAGTTTGCATCAGATCAGAGCATAAAAAGTGTTTGGATGCCCCAGTGAGCACTGTTGGTTCAATTATCAGGAAGTGGAAATTACAACAACATTGCTTCAAATAAGTCATTTCTGTAAGTGGTTTTGCACTGGTTTGGGTAAGTCTACACTGAAGGTTTTGAAGCTGCACATCATCTCAGAATGTTCACTAGCCCAAACCAATCAGCTATGAGAAAATGGAATAAGAAAGTGGGTGAATAATTATGCATATACTTTTATTCAACAGAATCCATTAGTATAGAAATTGACTTATGTGATTCTTATTATAAAGTTAGTATTGCAACAAGTCAAGTGCATATAAATATGACTAGAATGATTTAAATTAGAAGGACATTATATAACCATGGATGCATTAAATTGATCAAAAGTGACATGTATAATGTTAAAAAAACAATTCAATTTCAAATAAATGCTTTTCTTTAGAACTTTCATCAAAGAATACTGAAAAAAAAATGTTTTATGGTTTCCACAAAAAATTAAGCACAGCTATTTTCAATATTATAATAATAATAAATTTATTTTGAGCACCAAATCAGCATATTAAAATGATTTCTGAAGTGACGCTGAAGACTGGAGTAATGTTGCTGAAAATTCAGCTTTACCATCACAAGAATAAGTTAAATTTTAAAATATATTGAAAGAGAAAAGAGTTATTTTAAATTGCAATAATATTTCATTTTTACAATATTACTGTTTTTACTGTATTTTTTAACAAATAAATGCAGGCTTGGTGAGCATAACAGACTTCATTCAAAAACATTTTTGAACGGTAGTGTATAAAAAAATAAAATTCATGATTAAAAAATAAATAACATTTTATATTTGTAAACAAAATTATTACATTTCAGAAAGACTGCAAAAATAAAGTGGCAGGAATAGCTGTGCAGCGTCAGAAATAGAGATGGGTGTCCATCAACTGAAAGCTCATGGTAGTGGGACAAAGACAACTCATGTTTCAGTATTCAACTATTAAGATGACATCACCGTCTGAGGAGTGATATTCATTTCTCTTCTTTTTCTTCTGGACAATTTTGTGCAATAGACCTGATTGAAAACAGTTATTTTTTTTGTAAACAATGGGTGATGGACACAACACAACAATGCCTCACATGCACGCTGTTGCATTCTCACTCTAAACTGTCAGTTCTCAGTCTGCCTTACAGTCCACCTCCTCTCACAACCACATCCTGATCTTTTGCTTAATCAGGAAGTGTGAGTGACTTTCTCTTCAGCTGAGCTTTCTGAGACTGGCAATGAGCAGAGAATTTCTGTTTAACTGTTACCTCAGCAGAGCTGTGTATACATGCTACAAACCTGCATATTCAGGCCTAATAATCAATACCTCTGTTGCAGTGCTGTTTCTAGGGTCATAATGCAGATGTTTCATCCAGTGTGGGCTTGACAACAACGTGCATTGAGGCAGGCACAAAGGGGGCACTCGTGAGCACCTTCTTGAAACCTAAAATGCCAACTGGGACACCCCACAGTCTCATGGACTTCATCGATGTAAAATGTACCTCTGCAAGTACACATCAAGACTTTTTAGGAGAGGGCCTGTCTCTTCTGCTTTTGTATTCAAAACCTATGACAGGAAACTGGAAATGAAACAAAAACAATATCGAATATCGAAAGAGTTCTGGACATATTCATTCCTTTAAAAACATTTTGGCAGGAAGACCAATTAAAAGTGATCTAATGTAGGCGTGATGTAATTATAGAATGGACAACAGTTTCGGCATCCCTGAAACTAAAAGAGGAACAGAGGTGGGCAATATTACGGTACAGTCAGTGAAGCCGTTTTATATAGCCTAAATCTTTCAAGCCTAAACACAGATTTGAGTGAGATGAATCTTGAGGCCAACTAACATTTGGTCAGGGTTAAGTTTAAGAAAGCCATATAGCAGATATTTACACTTTGAGGTTGTGTGGAAATTCTGGCCTGGACCATAAAGATATTGATGTGTGTATCATTGGCATAGCAATGTAATTTGAAAGCATGCCACTTATAAATTACAAAAATAAGTAAAAAACTGAGCCTTGTTTCTATTTATGTACATTTCCTATGTGCATGATAAACATATAGAGGAAATGAATCCATGTGTGAGAATGTGTCTGCATGAATAGCACTTTTACATGCTACAGTACATGTGGGTCTGTGTGTAAATAAACTAATCCATGAGTACACTACTATTTTTGTTTGTTTAAAAGAAGTTTTTAATCAGGAAGGATGCATGAAAAACTGATAATAATAAAAAATGTTTCATGAGCACCAAATCAGCATATTAGAATGATTTCTGAAGGGTCATGTGACACTGAAGACTGGAGTAATGACTACTGAAATTTCAGCTTTGCCATCACATGAATAAATTACATTTTACAATATATTAAAACAGAAAACAGATATTTTAAAGTTGTAATAATATTTCAAAATATTACTGTTTTTACTGTATGTTTGATCAAATAAACGCAGCCTTGGTGAGCATAAGAGATCTATGTTCAGACTGCAGGCAAATCAGATTTTTTCTCAAATCAGACCTTTTCAGGCAGATCAGATTTGATGTTATCGTTGTGTGTTGCGTTAAGAGTGATGCAAAAGACAGTTTGAAATCCAGTTGGAGCAGCCTGATTGGAAACACATTTCAAACCACCTCAAATGTGGTTTGAATCAGTGTTTTTTTTGTTTTGTTTTTTGTTTTTTTGCTGTCCAGACTTTCAAAAACCCATCTGGATAAAATCTGGATATGCAAAAATAAATTTTTTGCTGGCAATCTAAACATGGCCATAGTGGAGCTCCAAAAGGACCAAAACACCATTAAAGTAGTTCATGTGACTCAAGCATAAGACTTCTGAGCTCTGAAGCCATATTTATATTTTGAACAGACTAAAATTGAAATCTGAAATTCGAGCCCCAACCTTTTGCACCATGTTTGACATCATTGTTAAATGCTAGTGGTTCTCATGTGTGCTATAAACAAATGTGACATGGCAAATTATTCAAATTATTTGGAATGGAGCAACTAATGACAGTTTTCATTTCATTTTTAGGTGAACTATACGTTTAAGTCTCCAATAAGTTAATTGAAGCGAAGACTAAAAATAAAAAGTCAACCCTCGCTCTGCATATGCCAAATAATCAAAGAGTCATTGCCATTTAATCTCTGTTTTGATTGGATTCATATCAAACTGTAATTAAAGCAGTCACAATCATAATGAACAGCCATTTCCTTTTAGTGATGAGTCATCGTCTGGGTGAAAACAGGATTATCCATGCTCTCCTTTCATCTCTAGACCTTACATCATTTCTTCTGGCTGAGCGAAATTCTGCTTCTCCTAAGCATGTGCAGCCAATCTCTATTTTACAAATATGTGTCGTCACTGTCTGTCTCATGGCACACAGCTGAATGGTGTGAAGAAATCATAACCAGTGAAGAAGGGCAGACAGAAGATATACAGTAACAGGGACGAGAGTAACATATGTTCTGTATATGTGTTTCATGCATGAATTGGCAAAATAACAGTAAAGCACCCTTCATTGGCAGCAGTTGTCTCGCCAATAGAATGTCCATGAACTTTAGGTTCATGGACCATCGTGACATTGGTCAGACAGAAAAAAAAGTATAATTTGTTTGTCTCTTTAAAGGTCAGTGAGTACCTCTTGAATAGAGAGTTTTTAGAAATGGGGAAATAAACTATTGGCCTAAACGTCTGTTCAGTTTATATAAAGCCAGAAACAAAGCTCCATGATTATCATTATAGTTTTCATTTTTCAGCATTCCCCTTCCAAGATCAATCCCATAAAGGTTCCAAAAGAGGGTTTTCGCTGCGATGCCATAAAAGAACCATTTTTGGTTCCCGAAAGAACCTTTCAGTGAACAGTTCTTAAAAGAACCATGTTTTTCTTAGTGTGAGGCCCCGTTTACACTAGTGCGTTTTCGTTTGTGCGCTTCCTGTCGTTTACACTATGCCGGCGTTTTCAAACCTCGAAAATGGAGACTTTCGAAAATGCTGCAGACGTTAGTTTGAAAACGCTGGGGTTGCGTTTCAGTATAAACGGACCAAAACAGAGACATTTGGCTGCCCATGTCCGCTCTGCGTATCCTTGACCGTGTAAACAATAACATGGAGACTGAACTACAATCTTAGCTGGCGATTTTGTTGTCATTTTTAGCAGCCATTGTGCAGTTAAACTCTGCATTTTTTTAATACTGCTGCTACCTACATGCGCAAGGGGCAACTGTTTACACTTGTACACGCATACCCAGTGTGCATGAACGGTCATGTGACATGCGTTTTCGGTCGTGTAGTATAGACGGAGACCGTTTCTGAAATGCTGTAGAAACGCCAGTGTAGACAAGGATCATTTTCGTTTTAAAACACCGTTTTAAAACGACAATGCACTAGTGTAAACGAGGCCTGAAAGACATTTAAAAAATCTAAAGAAACTTTTTCCGCTATAAAGAATTTTTTGTACAATGGAATGGGGGAACCATCGATGCCAATAAAGAACCTTTATTTTTAATTATAACTACGGGGCTGTTGAATGCTTGAATCTGATTGGTTGGCAAACGTTCTAAGGTGTGCAATTATTTTCAGGGAAACGCACGGCTAAAGTAGCTCTAGGCACCGCATTACAGTTCAATATCACTTTGCCAAATGATTTCAGTTATTTCAAAAAGTCCTTACAGCCTACAACTGCAAAAGAAACTCCGCTTCGCATCGCGCCACTAGTTCCACTAGTTACTTGTAATAAGGACTAAGAAACTAATCTTTGCATTAGTAACCCAGATCTCTCACTGGAATGCTTTTGTGAACTGTTGTATAATTAGTACACCATGTGAGTCTTTGGCATATCCAACAATCAATAGTGCCATTAATCCAGGTACTGAGAATATTAAAGAACAGTGAACCTTTCATATATTTGTAACAACACGAGCTGGTCACATTTGAAAAAGACAATCCTATAAGGAACAACTTCTAGAGAAAGTTTTGAGGAAGAAGGTGCATTGAGACTGCCATGAGGCCCTTGTATTTACAATGAAAAAACCTATATGGACTTTAACATAAAAAGTGACACTATCTTTTCATTTTCATTCTTTCTGATTGTGATGTAAGATTGACATCAAATCAAGTTATATTATCAGAGCTATCAAAGATTCTGCATCCAGTTATGTAACTGGAGACTAGCTCTCTACGCAAACCTTGTGCTTTCTAGGGATCAAGGGCTAAGTGATAAGATCTCGTTCAGATTTCATATTACAAATCAGAAATAAATGTAATACAATTCTTGCAAAAGGTGTTTATACAGAATGCTTCATGTCTTCTCACAGATATTTTACAGGTGGTATTAATGCGAGCCTTTGAAATTGTTCCTAACCCTATATCAAATTCAAATACTAAAACAAAATAGTGGCAACATATTTCGTTCATTCATTTTTATAAAATACCACTGATTTAATAAAACTCTAATAGGCCTACTGTAAGTTACAGTTCAGTAAGTAAGTCAGATTTATTCAGTACTAACAGTTCTGACTGATTTAGAAGTGGTATTGATTCAAAAAGAATACTTGAATAATTGATTAAAAAGAACCGACTCAAACGAGTCATTCATTTAGGAATCCTGCAATAATGGTCGCGCTGTTTGTTTTGATTCACTAAGAAGAACCGGCTCATGAGAGTAATTTTCCGGTAACGGTAATGTACGCTGCCTATTATGTGTCGTGCTGTGGTTCCAGTAATGAATGATGTTGTGTAGATAATGTTGTCCGTGTATTTTAGTACACTGCACTGACAAGGAAGATAGCATGGTCGAAAACCAAACCGGTTTCCATCCCCGATGTGTTCAAGGCACCTTGTAAATAATGTCAACAGACAATTATGACCCATCTGCTTCTTTTATCTCCAGGAACATTATTAGAGCATACTGAAACAATGTAAAGCTACTGCAGCAGCAAAAGCTGACAACATGTGAACAGCTCTTCATGTAACATCTTGATACAGGGTTAATGCACTCATGACGGAATATAAAGCGTGATGACGACTGAATGGACGATTGCGTCCTCCGTTATGCCTTATAATATACCTTATAATAAAAACATGTCTAAATACATCACTCGACCTGCTAATTATCACTCTCAGACATTTTCTTATGCCATATAACGGACTTTGAACATATCAAGAAAAACATTGATTCCCGTTTCTTCATTGCTTCCTAAGCGTTTAACTAGCCTGCTACTACACACGGACTGCAAACATTACCAGCAAACAAGGATCACTTACGTTTCAGTCACCGATATGCTCCATGATTTTAAGGTAGTATGCAGATCAGTGTTTTGATACACGGCGATCTCCGCAATTCTTTCACTTGCTCTGCATTGTGGACTCGCCCTGCCGTGATGTCACCGCACATTACGTCAGAGTTGTTTCTCTAAAAACCCCGCCTCATTCACAAATACTGTGAGCCAAAAGATCACGTCTCTATGAGATTTGAAAATAGTGTATTTTAAATTGTTTGTTCGGTTACCTGTATTTAAAGAGCGCTTCATGAAAATTTCGACGTTTTGGATGCATAATTTAGCCTATACAGACCTAAACGAGCGAGTGACAGGTGCAGGAAGACCTCGACTCCCATCTAGTGGTTGCTATATTCTACAACAAATATGCTGTTTCACCTGCCATATCATCATGATTATGCCATATTTAACATTTAACAGTTTATTAGCAAATTAGCATGGGTTCACCTTAAATTAGAAGGCTTTCACAGTTAATACAGTTTAATTTAATAGCTGTAGTTAGGTTACTGTTTTTGAGGAAACTGTCATGATAGCCTACATGTTTGTAGGCTAATTGAGATACACTAACTGTGAACAACACAAATGCGCGTGAATCTCTAAGCTTTACTTCGGTTTGTTGTGGCATTTAGGAACAGGTTCTTTCTATTAAAAATGCTTTCATAGAGTTATAAGGAAGCGTAAATATTTCAAAGGAAAGTGTAGGCTACAGACAAAGTAGGTGTGGCATTTGCCCTCATCTGATTTGACCACACACCTGCTGGCTGCGCGAGACAGAGCCAAAATTCAGTCGAGTGCGGAAAATCACACGCAAACGATGATCGCTGTGTAGCTACTAAAGAAAAAGGGACGTATATACGTATGCTTATGAATGGAACAATATGCAGGAATGTAAAAGATTTTAACATTTTTCTTTTTATCTTTTAGGCTACATATTTACTATTGTATTTAGGCTATGTCAACTTCTGGCATATGCTTATAATCTGATAAAATATGGTGTTTAATTCTGATGTAAGGACGCATCTCAGCTTTTTTATTTTGTGCGTAATTTTTGTGTCTGGATATGGAGCAAACGCCAATGTTGCTTATAAACCGACTACCTCTCCATCTAAACTTCCCCCATGGAAAACGATGAGTGAGACTGATGCTGACCCCGGCAAAACAACCCAAACGGTGTTTACACTGAACTACCCTCGTATTCAGATCCCGTTTGAGATTACTTTATGGGTGCTGCTTGCTTCCTTTGCCAAAATAGGTGAGCAATCACACATTCAATGGAAAACTGTTTTAACATACTTTAAACTAGCTAGTGTCTTTTTGATGTTAGTAGTTTGTTTGTTTATTTATTTATTTATTACTATTAAGTAGTCCAATACTAAATCTATTCCAGTTTACCAGTAGCCTATAGATACTTATTTGTTAAACAAATCTATGCTGGTTTTTACCAGCAACATTCCTTATCTCAGTGTACAATAGCTTTTTTTTTTTTTTTTTTTTTAGGCCTATTTATTTATTTTGGCATATGTGATGGCTAGTCAGAATGGCAACTTTATTCTGTAGTTCAATTAAAATCTAAAAATAATAAGATTAAAAATGTACTTAATATAGCCTACTTAAATGTACTTATGTACATTTTAGTACATAAAATGTAGACTACTAGTAGGCCTAAATTAAAAATAGATGACAAGTTTTAAATGCCTAACATTTATTAATGTTAAAAGAGCTTGCATATTCAAAAGCTGTTTAAGACCTAGAGATCAATTACTTTTATGGTCCGCTCTGAATAGGGTACTTACTATAATTTTCCATTATAACCATTTTAATTTTCCTCAATTTATGCAAGAATGAATTTCTCTGACTCACTTTTACATGTTTGGGAATTATGCTAAATTAGTATACTTCTTTTAAACAAAAAATAATAAAATATAATTTCAGTCTACTTTTTTTTGTAGGCTACTTCTCAGAAATATACTTAAAATTAGATTTAAGTATACTTAACTTATACTGATAGAAAAGTTTAAGTATATTTGGCCTATACTTGTACTATAGATATAGATATAAAAGTATAATTAAGCATTCTAAGTATACTTGGCTTGTAGTTGCGTTTACTTTTTCATAGATTTACATTCTGTCTGTTCCTAATTCTGAGTATGTTAATTTTTGTGTAGACCACTGGTAGTCTACATAGGAATTTACTTCAAATCTACTTAGAGTACAGTTAAAGGTATATTTCAAGTTTAGTAGTATAAAGTAGTACATAGTAGTATAAAATGCAAAAAATAATATATAAATACTAAACTATAAGTATGATGTTAAATTCACTTAAAGAAAACTTATATAAAACTACTAAACTATAAAGTATACTTCAAAGTGTACTTTCATAAACTAAAAAATGTGCTACAAGTTGCTACAACTAGTAAAGTTCTATAAGTTCACTTGTAGTATAGTTGCAGTACAAACTAGTTGTAAACTAGTTGTGTCCTCAAAGTTTACTACTGTTACACTTAAAGTATACTTAAAAGTATACTTTTTTTCACTAAAAAGGGGGCCAATTTAGTCCCAAGTAGTTTTGAAATAGTACACTTAGAAATAGTACTACAAGTACACTACTAGTACATTGATATTAGTATACTTACTACATAAAGTATACTTAAAATACTTAAAATGAACTTGAAGTATAATCATTTTGTGTAAGGGATACAACAGTTTGGTGGTATGTAAATAAATAAGAAACAACCAGTGTCTTAAAAAAAACCCTATTATGTTTGTGTAAAGTGAAATGGTGAACATTGCTGATACTGGTGAAATATCAGCCCTCCTGGAAGGCCTCTCGATTCTTCACCAATCAGATTCGAGGACCAGAACTAACTATTATGTATTATATATTGTTTTTTCTGAACAGGTTTCCATGTCTACCATAAGATCACGGTCTGGGTGCCGGAATCCTGTTTGCTGATCTCCATTGGTCTCATAGTGGGGGGCATCATGCACTCGGTGCACGAGCAGCCACCGGCAGTGCTCACCTCCAACGCCTTTTTCCTTTACATGTTGCCCCCCATTGTTCTAGACTCAGGCTACTTCATGCCCACTCGGCCTTTCTTTGAGAATTTTGGCACGGTGCTGTGGTATGCTGTTGTTGGCACCTTGTGGAATTCCATTGGCATTGGCATCTCCCTGTTTGCCATCTGCCAGATCGAGGCTTTTGGTGTGCAGGACATCAACCTGCAGGAGAACCTCCTCTTCGCCTCCATCATCTCAGCCGTAGAACCGGTTGCTGTGCTCGCTGTGTTTGAGGACATCAGCATCCACGAGCAGCTCTATATTGTGGTATTTGGAGAGTGCCTGTTCAATGATGCTGTCACTGTGGTAAGTGATGTGTGCATTCTTGAAAAGCAAATGAAGTGTGAGTCAGAGAAAGGGATTTGGGACAAAGAATGAAACATGCTTGTGAGCAATACACTGCCATACTCTCCATTGTACTTGAAACATGCTTTTATTTGGCACATCAGTAACAGTTTTGAAGATGTTGTGCCTGTGTAAAAGCAGGCAGAGATCCAGAGTTGTCACCATCAAAAAGTATCACAGTTTGTTTCAAAAGAAATATGCTTGTATAGTATCTCCTTTCAAATCTTTCCCTAGTAACAAATTATCTGAAATCCAAAACTCAACACAAGCCAGCGTAACTGCTCGGTCATTTGATACAGGCTTAAACACCATGGTAAACACAATTAGCTTCAGAAGCTAT
The DNA here is from genome assembly GCA_039654765.1 of Mylopharyngodon piceus. Lineage (NCBI taxonomy): Eukaryota > Metazoa > Chordata > Actinopteri > Cypriniformes > Xenocyprididae > Mylopharyngodon > Mylopharyngodon piceus. The sequence goes on from CM077441.1 coordinate 25,086,547, forward strand.
GAATTTAATCTCGCCTTTCTTTATTATGTCAAACATAAAAGTATTTATAGGCACAATTAAATGTCTTACTTGAGCTAGAATAGCAGTGTTTAGAAGAGTAGTGTTTTAGCTTCTCCCTGACACTGGAATGCTCTGAAAAAAAAAAATTCAGTGTGATTTATAATACTATGTGCTACAAAGTAATTGTATTTCATTACTAAGTATTTAAGTATTATTTTGGGGAATTTGTACTTATCAGGTATGTTCTGAAACTGTATACTTAAGGCCCGTTCACATCAAGAACGATAACTATAAAGATAACTGTAAGTAAGCAATAAGGTACGAGAGGCTGTGCTGTAAGTCGTGACTTATTCATGATACAGCACTAGCCTTGTACCTTATTGCTTTTATAAAACGGTTACCACACAATACAAATATTAAATCCAAAAATATTTATCAATGCAACTTTCATGAAGTAAACTTTCACTAAAAGCCTTCCTTCCGCCGGAAAAAAATTGTCCCTGACCGTGAACAGCAACAGAAGTTACATTATTACGCCATTAGATGGCGGCAAAGACTGTCTTCATGAGTGTGTCAGTCAGTAGCGAAGACTTTTATATTGAAAAGACTGAATTGTTGTGAACACGGAACAAGACGCAACTGACAAATGCTTTGACTAACGCTGTCAGTCACGGGAAAACCCCTTAACTGTTAAAAGGACAAGATAATACATCGGACATTCAAACAGAATTTTTATTATGAACATAGGACTGACCTGAAGGAAAATGCTAAATCTGAATGCAGGTAATAAACTCGCTCACTTCTCACAATACTCTTCTACAAAATACAGTAAGGTTTAATGAACTATATCAATTGAGAACAAACAGTTTGCATTGCTTAGAGTGGTTGCTAAGGGTGTTGTGTAGTGATACACAGAACCGTTGGGTGAAGCGGTCATAGCCGTGTTTTATCGTGAAAACTTTTAAATACTTAAAACTGGTCAGATACAGTACTTGAAACTGAGTAAAATACTTTCTTGACTCTTACTTGCTACACTAATTGTTTTTAACAATATTGTCCCCCGAAATGATTTAAATGTTATTTTAGCTGTAAAATCACACATCATTAGTGCTTTTCATTGTTTAATTACTTGTTTTTCATTGTTTACTAGACACCACAGCTTAGGGATTAAGCAAGACTTTGTAGCATGCCTTAGGCAAAACCACAGTGAAGTTTTGTTTCACATAGTTTGATCATTTCATTGTACGTGGCAAGTAATCCTATTACACATGTTTATGTGTGATGTTCTGCATGTCTGAATCTTCACATTTGTATTTTCATCATACTTATGTGTTGTATTTGTGCATCAACAGTTTAATATGTATGTGTCAGTAGTTCTCACTGTTTTTCTTTTCAGGTGCTGTATAATCTTTTCAATTATGTAGCAGTGATGCCTGTGGTTGAAGCTGGAGAAATTTTTCTGGACATAGGTAGTTTTTTTGTGGTGGGTTTGGGTGGTGTGCTTTTGGGCCTACTGTTTGGCTTTGTGGCAGCCTTCAGCACACGCTTTACTGGAAAAGTGAGAGAAATCGAGCCTCTTATCATCTTCCTGTACAGTTACCTGGCCTATCTCATAGCTGAGCTCTTTGCCATCTCCAGCATCATGGCGTAAGTAAGGGGTCCTTACCCAGCTAACAAAAATATGTTCTAAGAGCATTTTGCTAATGTGACCCATTAAGTTATAAAACATTAATTCTGAACATTATCTAAATGATCAAAACATAAAGTTTTTTTTTTCTTGGTTATGCGAACGTTAAAGGAACATTCTATTTTGTAAACATTATGGGAATGTTACTTTTGAATTTTCTCTGAATATTCTGAAACAAGTAATAACATTTAAAAATGTTAGACGAGCACCCAACTAAAACGTTTCAGAAAAAAATGCTCCATGAAAGTTGTATCGATAATGTTTTTGTGCTAACGTTTTGAAAACATTATTATCATAACTTGAGAATGTTAGGAAAGTTCTGAGAACATTCCCTGTTAGTGAAAAATTTTCCTTCCAGATACCTGAAAATAACATTAATTTTCCTGAATGTTGTGCTCCTGTTTCTACAGCATTGTAACCTGCGCTTTGACTATGAAGTATTACGTGGAGGAGAATGTATCCCAGCGTTCCTGTACCACTATTCGCCATGTCATTAAGATGGTTGGAAGCGTGTCAGAAACTCTGATCTTTTTCTTCCTGGGTGTTGTTACCATAACAACAGAGCACGAGTGGAACTGGGGCTACATCTTCTTTACTCTGCTATTTGCTCTGCTTTGGAGAGGCCTGGGTATGGGGGATCATTTATGAATTATAATGAATTCTCAAATTATTAGGAAGTTTTTAATAGTGCCATGTTGTTTTCTTACTGTCATTGGTTACAATATCTCCGCAGCTGTGTTGACACACCAGCATGATTGAGATTATTGGTAATTGATGTTACTTTTAACAAACAATTCAACAAACAAGAAATATAAGTAACTTACATTTTAGACATAGTTGCCAGTTAGTTTGCCTATTTTTGATCCACCAACAAAAATAGATCCAGTCAATCATTGTCTTCGAGCATCACACAGTTGTGTTTTGAACGAACAAACGTTAAGAATGATTTTACGTTTCACTCATAAAGATGTCACTTGTCGCCACCTACTGGCCTAATGATTTAACCTGTAAAATTCACAGCACTATTGCAGTCTGTCTGAAACAAATACAAATTGTCACCTGAAATATTTACATAATTTATGCATAATTTTAGTTATTGGCTCAAATGTTATTATATTTCATTTTTCTTTTAGGAATCCTGGTCTTAACGCAGATCATTAACCCTTTCCGCACAATTCCTTTCAACTTCAAAGATCAGTTTGGTTTAGCCTATGGTGGGCTGAGAGGAGCCGTGTCTTTTGCCTTGGCCTTCACTCTCCCTGAGAGCATTGGTCGCAAAAAACTATTCATCACAGGCACGATTGTCGTCATCATCTTCACAGTGTTCATTCAGGTACCTTTTCATAGCAAGAGTCTTTCTGATAAGTGCTTGCATTCGAACAAGCCTTTTTATGAACCATCTTTACAAGTACAGCAGTAACTTGTTCATATTTGAACATTTGCATTGATGTTAGGTATTCAGTGTTAGGTTATCAGTGGAATCCAAATGCAGTTCTATCAGTTTATAAACAAAAGTAAATCCAGGCAAAGTAAAAAAAAAAAAAAAAACAGAGTCCAACCAAAAATGGGGAAAAGCAGGCAGAAACAGAACTAAAAATAACACACATGATACATCCACAAAGGACAACATCTGACACTGAACAAGGGAACCCTGGGATATAAATACAGAGGCTAGTAACAGGTGAGAGTAATCAATTACTATGACAACAAACAAGAGTAACTATAGAGACAAAGTAAAACAGGAACAAACACAGGATATGAAAACTGGGAACAATGGGAACAGAAAATACATGTTCTCCCTCATTTCCTGCCTTGTTTGCTCCCTATTTATTCTCCTTGTGTTTGCAGTCCTGTGCCAGTTCGTTGTCTAAGGTTTCCTGTTGTGTGGTTCCCTTTCCTTCAAGTCAAGTCAAGTCAAGTCTGTCTTCTTTTCCCCCTCGGGATAGTTTTTGTTTGTGTTTTGATTTATTTTTATTTCTAATAAAAAACCCTTCATTGCTGCGATTTAGTCCTTGATCCTTTCATCAATCCAAACCCTGACAGAACGAACTGGCTATAATGAGGACTCAGCGGAAGAAGGGCTTGTGCCATCCACCAACCTCCACTCTCTCCAGACCCCTCTATGATCGCATTCTCCAGTTTAAGGCCTTGTGCTCCCTCCTTCAACGGGGGACTGATGCTCGCCATAGGAATCTTCCAGCTAAGGACGCTGCAGCTCCCCCAGAGGTGGCCGTGGATGCTGCAGCTCCCCCAGAGACGGCCGTGGATACTGCAGTTTCCTCAGAGGCAGCAAGCGCCATGCCACTGCCTCGTCGACGTAAGGTTTCCTCTGTCTTACAAGGTCCGGTGGTCCCAGAGCTCCCTGCTCTCCCCGATATGACCACGGAGTCCATGCCCAAGCACCTTGCCCTGCCGGCTCCGCCCAAGCATCTTGCCTTGCTGGCTCTGCCCTGCCGGCTCTGCCCAAGCGTCTTGCCCTGTCAGCACCGCCCTTGCTGCCTGCCCTGTCGGCTCCTCCCAAGCTCCCAGTACTGCCCTAGCCCTCTACCGGGACTCCAGGTGCGCCGGAGCCCACCTGATCCGCCCCTCCGGCACCGCCCTGGTCCTCCGCCGGGACTCCAGACACTTCGGAGCTTCGCTGGTCCGTCCCTCCGGCACCACCCTGGTCCTCTGCTGGGACTACAGACATGCTGGAGCCTCGCTCATCTGTCCCTCCAGCTCCACCCTGGCCCTCAGCCAGGACTCCACCTGAGTCCACCTGATCCGTCCCTCCGGTTCCCCCTTGGTCTCCGGACCTGTCTAAGACTGCTGTGATGTTCTGCTGGCACTGGCTTGGCTCCCCTCCCTCCCTCCCTTTCTCCCCTCTTTGTCTCTGTAGTTTGACCCCTTTCTGTCTTGATGTTCCTGGTATTTTTGGTTTTGTGACAGAGCTCTGGCACTGCTATCGTCTTGTCTTGTCCTGTCACGTTGAGCGTGCGGTTCCGAGTTCGCTCGGCCGTACACTCCTCTGTCCACGTAAGTCGGTGAATTTTTGGGTCGGCAATCTTATGCTCCGCAATGCTGCTTTTATTTTACCAAAACACAGTAAAAACAGCAATTCTATTAAATATTATATATTATATATTATGATTTAAAATAATTGTTTAATATTTGAATATATTTTAAAATGCAATTTATTCCTGTAAGGCAAAGTTGAATTTTCAGAAACCATTCTAAAATGCTGATTTGCTGCTCAAGAAACATTTCTTAAACAGTTGTGCTGCTTAGTAGTTTTGGTGGAAACATCATATTTTTTCAGGATTGTTTGATGAATAGATAATTGATAAGAACAGTATTTATTTGAATTAGAAAACTTTTGTAACAATATAAATGTCTTTATAGTCACTTTTGATAAATTTAATGCATCATTGCTGAATAAAAGTATTTTAAACTGTAGTGTATAGTAAAGACTATTTCTCTTTGCAGGGAATTACAATAAGACCTCTTCTAAAATTAATGAATATCCGTAAGACAAATCGAAACCTTGAGACCATTAATGTTGAGATTCACAAAAGGGTATGTTTTCACTGGTTTCATTCAATTTAAACATACTTAATCAATAATCAAGATCAGTTTAGTTAGTCTTGATGCCATTACTCTGTTTCAGTTAATGGAGCACACTATTACAGGCATTGAAGATCTATGTGGACAATGGAGTCACTTCTATTGGAAAGACAAGTAAGAGATAGACTCTTACACTTTAGTTCTTTTTTTCCACTACACAGCTTTTCTGAATATAAAAGTACAGTTCTCTGCTGATAGCAGCTTAGTAGAAGTATTTCATGTTTCCACTTTACTCATTTCTTTAGTGTCTCAAAATTGTGCCACCAGTTAGACTGGTCTAACAGCTCTGTTTCAGTATGTAGACATGCGTTACATCAGCCTCAGGCTTATGTAAATTCATTTGTCATAAAGACTATTTCCTGTTAGTTACTACCACAGCTATTACCCTAGAATAGTTTTTTTGTTGTTCAATTTTAGAAAAAGAATGGATCTGAATGGATAAAGGACATTTATTCAGTGACTCAGTTTATATGTGGGAGTTAAATATCAATGTTCAGTCCACTCTGTTATCTATATGTGATATTGAGATTCATTCGTTTTGATCTATAAACTCTTTGATTGTCAGGTTCATGAAGTTTAATAACCGGATCATTCGCAAGATTTTAATCCGTGATACTCGTCCAGAGTCGAGCATTGTGGCTATGTACAAGAAACTGGAGCTTCAGAACGTCATGGAGATTCTGGACACAATGTCCAGTGACATCAATGCAGCTCCCTCTTTAATTTCATTACAGTATGTCTTCTTTTTGCATAGTCACTTCTTTTCCCGTCTTATGCTTCTCAGAAATCTTAGAAACTGGTTTTGCATTTTTTCCCCCTGAATTTAGCTTACATTAATAGAGCAATCATTTCAGTAGAAGTCTGTGGTCACAGAAGCATCACAATGGTTTGTTTCCTGTTGATTTCTGTTCTCTGTTGTCTTTTATTATAGTGAAGAGAGAAAGAACACCTCAAAGTCCAGGAAGAAGCTCTTGCCATCCGATGTGACAAATATGCATGAGCTCTTATCGAAGAACATGTACAAGATCAGACAGAGGGTGAGTTGTGACAGAATGTCCTGAACTTACAATATTGGAATTGCTGAAACTAAAGCAAGTACAAAAAATTCAAAGTAATTAGGTTAGTTAAATTAAATTCAAAGCCAATATTTTTCTATTATAGCTTTGCTATTGTAATGGAGGCAAGATGGTAAGAGCTGTGTGGGTAAACCTCACTCCCCTGGCCTCAAGAGGCTCAAGAGGCTGGGAGCGATAACAAGGACGCTAAATATTGCGGTCTATAGCGTCAGTCGTTATCTTTAGCGTCCTTGTTATCGCTCCCAGTGTTGGGGGTAACGCATTACAAATAACTTGAGTTACGTAATCAGATAAAGTAACACATTACTTTTTCAATTTACAACAAAATATCAAAGTTACTTTTTCAAATAAGTAACGCAAGTTACTTTTTCTCATTTATTGACTGACAGCTCTCCTGTCCCCATGTTTAAAGAAATAAAGTGCAGAGGTGTTGTGTGCGCTGCGTAAACATGATGGTTATTGTAGTTCTAGACTAAATGTGAACATGCATTTACTCATCTCACTTGCACGAAAACATTCAGTATTCCTTAAAATGAGTAAAAACAGTAAAATGCAATCTCAGAATATTACACAAACCTGTAATAATTAACTATATTAAATTACACAAATATATTTTATGTATTTAATCTCACTTTATTAACCAATGTCTTTGCTGCTGACCTTCAATGATCTAATTCAACCATACTAATAAGCAAAAATGACTTTAGATTAGGTTTAGAAATAAGAGTGTTAAACTTCCTTCTCCTATTCTTCTTTAATCCAGAATGGCAGCACAGCTGAAAGGTTTGTTTAAAGGGATAGTTCACCAAAAAATGAAAATTCTGTCATCATCAACTCACCCTCATGTTGTTCCAAACCTGTATAAATTTCTTTGTTCTGCTGAACACAAAGGAAGATATTTTGAAGAATGTGGGAAACTGAACAATTCTGGGGCACCATTGACTTCCAGTATTTTTTTTTTCCTACTATGGAAGTCAATGGTGCCCCAAAGTGGCCTGGTTTCAAACTTTCTTCAAAATATCTTCCTTTGTGTTCAGCAGAACAAAGAAATTCATACAGGTTTGGAACAACTTGAGGGTGAGTTGATGATGACAGAATTTCTATTTTTGGGTGAACTATCCCTCTGCGCCCTCTACTGTACAGGCGTAAATATGCATTTCCTTCAGCATGAGGCTTATTCATTTCACTTTTGGTGCGAAAGGGTCTTTTCATTTGCCAAAAAATAGAACTTTTTTTGTTGTTATTAAAAAAAAAACAAATAAGCAAGCCCAGCCCAGGTGAGAAAAAGGAGCATAATAAGTAATGTAATGCATTAATTTTGCATTGAAAGTAACTAAGTAACGTAATTAGTTACTTTTTTAGGGAGTAACTCAATATTGTAATGCATTACTTTTAAAAGTAACTTTCCCCAACACTGATTCGCGCCTACTTCCCATGCCAGAGACGCCGGTTTGAATCCTGCTGGGAGCAGGTTGAATAGGACCGGTTACAATATGTATAACAACAATATGCAAAATAATGCACTAAAGGTGCATTTTTATAAATAATAATAAAGGTTGAAAGGGAAGTCTACAACCAAAAACACCACAAAAAAGGGTCAAATGCTCAATAGGAAGTTTCAGAACATCCCAGTCCCATTTAAATTAATTATATTTAGGCTAATGACCCACATAAGATTTAACTTTTTATTTCAGATTTGTATGATGTTATAGGGCCTGGAAACAAGTAATGCTACACTGAACAAAGACTACTATGTTTTATAGAAAAGTTTAATGTTTTCTCGAATTATTCATTTTTGTAGAATTTAGTATGTGGAATAAGTAGTGGGACATAAAATTGTTAATGTCCATTGTAATATTTCACAATTTGTGATCTATATTTTTTATCCATTATGCTTCACAGACAGTGTCTTATACCAATAAGCATTCATTACCCAATGATATCACAGCCAGAGAGATCCTGATGAGACGGCATACAAGCTTACGACGCAGCCTCAGAGCTGGAAGCTTCCATGGCACTGTATGTAACACTATATGAGAGCACTTATTTATACAGGTACAAGACGACAAAAAAAAAAAAAAAAAAAAAAGGATGCCATTTAAAATCAGAACACGATTCACAGAAGATCTGTACAGTATATATACCTCACAATATCGGCATGAGAGTCTTATTTTCTGTCATTGTCCCTTTCCTTGCTTGTCTCTGCTGCACCAGAATGCTGCAAAAATGTCCCAGAAGTTTTTGTCTCTGCCGACGGGTCAGAGTCTGAACTCTGGATTCCCTCCAGGGAGATTCGGTCACACCGGTGAGAGAATATACAGTATTATAGCAGTAATTGAACCATCTCTAGTTCACCCTTTGGTCCTCGTAGCAAAATGGATTCTACATGTTTTGCATATAGACAGCAACTGACTGTTTAATATGATGGAAGTGAGAAATATGCATCTAGTGGAGAGTTTTAAATATTACATTGATGTAGGTCAAGGGATTTTCATAACCATACTGAATTTAAGCATAATGTAAATAATAATCTGCATTGTCATTTTAGGAGATGGTGATACTGAAACCGAGATTGACTACCCGTCAAACAGGCCCATGTTCAGGCATCCACGGAGATTGTCATCTAAAGCAGTGATGCCTCTCAGGCCGCTACACACTCTGGAGGAAGCGGCTTCCTCTGTAAACATGTTGGATGAACAAAATGAGGAGCAGAGGATGTCACATCTGAGATCAAACATCAGACATTCAGGACGTCAGACCTCAAATCTGCCTTATGGCTCATCTAGGAATTATAGTAACAAAGACTGTGAGGGTGGAGAACAGCAATCATGGCCGTCTCCCCACACATGGGTACAGAAACCTCAGAATGATGTACAGCAGCCTTTGATGAGGAGACCACGCTGATCTACAGGGGTGGATACTGTTAATGCAGCTGGACTGCTGTTACCTGAAGAAGAGATCACACAACTCTGAAGCAAACTGAAACACTTACACTAGAGAGAAAGGGAAGAATTTACTCCATGTTAAACATAATCACAAACTATTCCTACGCAAACTATCGGGTGCATTGTCATTTTCATTTACAAGTTTTTTTTTTGTTGTTGTTGTTGTTTTTTTTGTAACTTACTGAATTGAATGTTAGCTTTGGGAACTAAAATATTGCTATTCATGAGATTTAATAACTGGATTTAAGTTAATTACATTATTTAGTCACAGATAAATATAAATATGATAAATGAAACCTCTAAATGAAACAATTACTTGATCCATGAAAGTGGAATTTGTTTATAGGACATGGGCACAAATATTAAATTATAATATATTATTAGCACAAACAGTCTTCCAGTGTACAGTATGATACTATTCATATGATTATGCTTTTTGAATGAACTATGAAGGAAACTAAAATTACATAATTTTGTGTAGGCTCAGGCTACTTTTATTTTCATCTGTTTGAAAATAAAATATTACGTTCTTAGACAAAAAATTGTGTAATTATGCTCAGGTGTGAACACTGTATTCCTGACATTTAACAAAAAAACCTAAATTTAAAGTAATAACTGTAAATACAAAGAAAAAATTCCCACACATGCACTACTGCTCAAAAGTTTGGGGTTAAGATTTTTTAATGTTTTTGAAAGAAGTCTCTTATGCTCACCAAGGCAGCATTTATTTGATCAAATATACAGTAAAAATAATAGTGTGAAATATTATTACAATTTAAAATAACTTTCTATTTTATTGTAGCATTTATGTGGAAGAGAAATCTTTACATTTAAAATGTATTTAACAGACATTTTACATGTAACATTTTAAATGTCTTCACTGTCACTTTTGATCAATTTAACGCATCCTTGCTGAACAACAGTATTACATTCTTAAAAACAACAACAAACAAAACAAAACAAAAAAAAGTTTTATTGAAAACATTATTGCTAGCCTTTTGGGCAACTGTACAACTTTTAATTTTCAAACACAAAGGGAAGTGAGTATTCTGAAGTATGCCAATGGTAAATAGTGGTTAAACGAGTATCAATGCCACAGTGAGGTAAAGTTTATCCCCCCCCTAAAATGCTAAATTGATTTCTTGGAAGCATATTCCTTACCTTTCATATGTTTAAGTGACTTTTAGTGTGAAATTTGGCCAGGAAACACACATAAAAGTTTTTCAACAATAAATGTCCCACTTCTGATGCTTTGACATAGAATATCCTTGGTTTTACACTAGTTCTGCCACTGGTGTCGAACCATTTAACAGTACAATGTTCTGATATAAACATTCATCTTAGTAGACTTTGCATCAGACTCTGTCAGTCTGCATTTGCACAGGCAGTCGCTCTCTTTCAGCATGGCGGCACAGGAGGCAGCCTTACCGACGGCCGTCTCTCACATTGACGTCCTGACATTCTATAGCTGGTATACAGATCCAAACTCCCACGATCACATCACCTGAGAGGAAGAAAAGACAGCTGCCATCACAGTCCTTTATCTTTCCTTGACTTTGAGTGGTTTACACCTCATTGTTTGGGACTCTTGTCTTTAACCTTTGTCTTACTGTCCCACTTAGGAGTCCTCACGAATAGCACACCCACTGCTAGCAGACCCAGCACGACCCCCAAACTAGGAGGTCCACAGGGGCTGAATTCTTGAGCCAGACCAGACAGCAGTGGTGCTAGGACCCGTCCCACAGCTGTGACTGACTGTCCCGCTCCAATTAATGTCCCACTTGCTTGTGCTCCCCCACGCTGCAGCTCCAAGTCGGTGATGCAAGTGCGTCCGATAGTGGTAGAGATGGCAAAGAACGTGGAGGTGAGCAAGACCTGCCAGACGTTGGGTGCCGTAGCATACAGGAAGATCAATGTGCAGGTGAGTGCTGTAGAGTGCAACAATAAAGCAGACATGTTGTTGCCATAGAGGTGTGTTACGGGTCCCACCAAACAGCCAGCAAGGGCTCCCAACATACTGCTATAGCTGATCAAATATCCCGTCATCTTTGGTTTGAGCTGAAAACGCTCCTCCATGGCTAAGGAGAAGTTACTGTAGTACAACATTATAGATACAGCCATTAGAAGACGCACAAGGAACACGTCCCACATATCCGAGGACGCCACCATGCAGATCCTCATCCACACTGAGGTCAGCTGTCTCCAGGCAGGCTGGAAGATAGACATGTCCCTCCAGCTCCAGCCTTCATCTGCTTGACTACGGACTGCAGATGCATTAGGATACCGGATGTGGTTTTTGTCTGAGCAGTTCTGCTGGACTGAGTTCTTTAACCCATCGTAGGTTTTGCTGGTTTTGGTTTTACTATTAGCGTTTGCATCTATGCGGTGATTTATTGTCTCGCTCCATGGTAACATCCAGACCAAACCTGAGAAGACAACATCTGGATAAGTGGACTGTAGTTTATGTTGCTTTGTAGGAGACATCTGAAGGGATCACTTGTGAAAAGGAAGTGCACTTAATTGTATTGAATGTGCAAATGCAGTGTACTTTAAATCTTAAAATATTAAAAGTATATTTTTTAAAAAGTTGTACTTGCAGACAATATAATATTAATGAAATAAAAGATCACATAAGAGTAAAATGAAAATTACCCCATGATTTACTCACCCTCAAGACATCCTAGGTGTATATGACTTTCTTCTTTCAGACGAATACAATCAGAGTTATATTAAAAATATCCTGGCTCTTACAAGCTTTATAATAGCAGTAAATAGAGGATTAGATTTTGAAGCCCAATAATAATAATAAAGGCCTTAATAGTAATAAAGGCCTTCTGAAGTGAAGCGATGCATTTGTGTAAGAAAAATATCCATATTTAAAACTTTAAAAACTTAAATAACTAGCTTCTGGCAGACAGCCGTACGCAATCGATTTACGGCGAAAGAGTGAACTCTGACCTGACACATGATGTACTGACGAACATGGAAGCGCAGAGGAGAGAGCAAAACAAAACACCGGTCACAAATTAGAAGTCTAAAATGAGAATTTTTAAGGAGAAATGTAGAAGGATTTTGATATAAGAGAAGAGGAGCTTGAGTTTGTTGCACAGCCTTATTTGTTTGAACAGCAAAGCTTACGCTACTCCTACATCGCGTCAGGGGTTACTCTTTTGGCATAAGTCAACGTGTGTATGGCCGTCGCCATTATTTAGCCAGTTAAAGTTTTTAAAGTTTTAAATATGGATACTTTTCTTACACAAACACATCACTTCACTTCAGAAGGCCTTTATTAACCCCCCGGAGTTGCATGGAGTATGTTTATGATGGATGGATGCACTTTTTTGGACTTCAAAATCTCATCCTCCAATCACTCCCATTATAAAGCTTGGAAGAGCCAGGATATTTTTAATTTAACTCCGAATGTGTTTGACTGGAAGAAGAAAGTCATATACACCTAGGATGGCTTGAGGGTGAGTAAATTATGGGATAATTGTTATTTTTCGGTGAGCTTTACCTTTAAGTCCTACTTAAGTGAGTCAAAAAACCTCTAAAGTTCATCTAATTGCATTTAATATATATTTAAACTATAATATATTTTAATTTCATTACAATTAACATGAAATTAAGTGTCAGAAAACATTACATTCAATAATATATTTTAAAAGTATATTCTTTTAAAATATATTTCCATAAAAAGTATTTTTAAGTATGTGCTTCTTTTTAAAAAGGGTGTGTTTCTAACACATGCTTCTTTTTAAAAAAGGGTGTGCTTCTTTTTAATAAGGGTAAGTTCAACCAGAAATACAAATTCTGTAATCATTTACTCATCCTTATGTCATTCCAAACTCATGTCTTTCTTTCTTCATTGGAACAAAAAAGGTGACGTTTAGCAGAACGTCGATGCTGCTCTTTTCCATGCAATTACTGTAGAATGAATGGGGACTGAAGCTTTCAAGCTTCAAAAAAAAGATACATGAATAATGATTTGGACTTCAGACATCACTTCTCTCATGATATGGCTTCAAACCTGGAATATAGTTTATATACATATGAAGCACCTTTACTTCAGACATTCATTGCAATTCAATTGTCTTCAACATTTTTCCTTTTGTGTTCAGTAGAAGAAAGTCATGTGGTTTTGGAATGACATGAGGGTGAGTAAGCAATGACAGAAATGTCATTCTTGGGCGAACTATCCTTATAACGTATTTCAAAATAACAGCAATCACAAAACATTGTGCTTGTCTATACTTGTTCGTACTTTTAAGGAATAAGTTACCTCCTTTATTCAAGTAATTACTCTCAATCTTGCTCACCTGCATTTAGAAGGAAAATGGCTGCACAGACGAATGAGGATAAGTAAAACCCCCCCTCATGTTCAGTGAGATATCCACCCACCACTGGTCCCAGGATGAATCCCACACTTGAGGCTGCATTAAAGTGACCCATCACTAGAGGCCGTTCATTCTCCGACACAAGATCTGACAGGAGCGCTCGGCAGATAGACAGGGAGTGTTTAAAGAGCCCTTTCGACAGAAAAGGAAATCACATTAAGGTGTGAATTTAGGTAATAATACGCATCCTAATTTGCAACATGAACTAAAGTACTCCACTACTCACCTACTGGTATCCTGGCCAGCACAAAGAGCGCAATACTAGTGGACAGACCCAGCAGGCCATATCCAAAGGCACTGAGCAAAAGGCACGTCAGTAGTGAATAGCGCCTCCCAACCACATCGCTCCAACTTCCCTGCCAACGAGACAATATAACAGATAAGCAATGAAAGATATATAAAAGAAGTCATTATCAATAATTAGTCTCCACAAAGAGAAAAGCAGAGAATTGCAGCCGTTTGTCATCAAACAAAATTTGTTTTCTGTATCACATGAATCTTATTTTTTTTTTTTAGATATGCTAATTAATCAAATCATTTAAGTTGGTTATAGTGACAGTTTAAAATGTAGTCCCGCAACAACGCTAACTTCTGTATCAACCCCCAACACAAACTTACCCTTGTGAAAAAGAAGTGCACTGAAAGTATTAAAGTATTTTTTTAATACTGTACTTGCACAATATAATATTAAAGAAATAAAAGGCCACTTAAGTGTACTTAAAAAAAAAAGTACACTTTAATAACTGTTTAATAAAGTACTTTTAAAAAGTGCACTTTGTAATTATGTCAAATTAAACTTAAAAGTACATTTTAAGTCATTGTTTTAATAATCTTTTGTCATGCTTTAAAAAATACACTTATTTATGTGTTGACTAACATACTAAAGCACAATTAAAGTACTTGATATTAATTTTAAGAGTGTTATTTACTATTAAATTTAAAGTTAATGTTAAATGTACTAAATTGCAACTTCATTACAAATGTGTAATTAAATACATTTAAATATATGGCATACAAGTTCCAATAGAAATGACAAAGTATTTTAGTTTACCATAAATGAGTGTCAGTACATTCGACAGCACACTTTAATCATATTTCAAAGACTATAGAAGGAACTATGAAATTGCATATAAAGATGAACTTAATGAAGTCCTATTTAACTGGGTCAAACAAAAAAAAACAAAAAAACAAACAAAAAAAAATCTAAAATTCAGCTACTGTAATTGCATTCAATATGAATACATTTTCATTTAATTGCAATTAACATGCAATTAAGTGTCAGTAAACATTACATTACATTCAGTTAAGCACTTAAGTAGGCCTATATTCTTTTAAAGTATTATTTCTGTAATAAATACTCTTTTATAAAAGTATGCTAAAGTGTACTTCTTTTTCACAATTCGGGTAGTAGCAGCAAATGCAAAAATCTTTTGTAGAACATGACCATGTAAAGATGCTGTAAGCAATGCTGTTTAGCAAAACAGCTAGCCTTCCTTAATCCTAGCAAAACAGCTAAGCTTAGCAAAATAACTCTCTCCAAAACCCTGCCCTCCTTGTCAGCAAACCCAAAGATTTAAAATGACTGACATGTAGCATCCCATGGTCAGATTCTTTTTGTTGTTAACAGATCCTAGTGACATCAGCACATTAATTTCAGTGACACCACTCGGCTAGTATGATAGTTTCTGTGTGCGATTCACTGCAGAACCTTTAAGTCAGAATCTTAGTCGTTTATTGAAGAAAAGCATCTCACCAAAGAAAGCTACAATTTATAGCCTACAGGCAGACAGATTGGACCTGATAAATGAAACGGCTCAGGCCCTGAGGCAAGCACTGCAAGCATCTCCATACCAGCACTCATTAGACTGAGGTATGACACACACACACACACACACACACACACACACACACACACACACATACAACTGCAGACACTGCACACTGGTGTAATGCAATAAAAACTTAAATTGGATTTACTATGTTCTCTCTGTTTCTGGCCTACAGGCATGTCATAGAGGTTCACTGTTCCTGTCTGCTATCTCTATGCTTAACATCCAAGAGAAGACAAACATCTCCTTCACTTCTTAACTTAACCCGTGATCCTTCAGTTTTTAACCAGTTTAAATATGTGTGTGTAGGTGTGTTTGTCAATGGTAATATGATGACTCATTTGTACAGTAACACACTCCAGACGTGAGTGCAATATGCAGTTTGAGGCACCCTGTAATGTTGATTGTAATAAACAATTCCTGTGATATGTGCTTTATGGAGACAGATGGGATGAAGTAAACATTAATTATTAAATTGAGAGCAAATGCTGCTTACTTAAAAAAAAAAAAAAAAAAAAAAAAAAAAAAAAAAAAAAAACAACTCACTACTTACCACAACAGTGCTAGAGAAGAGTTGTAATACTCCATAGGTAGATCCTGCAACAATGGGAAACAGCATTTTAGTTTCACAATCAAGCAGGCAACGAGACCTTGTGATCACAATCTAAGCTACCAGCCTTATGAAATCAGTTAAAATATCAACTGAGCTGGTGATTTCCATTGACATTATATGGGCCACATTTAAGTAGCCCTTTTAATCAGAGACGAGTTGCAGGCAATGTACTGCTGATTTCAAAGACCTGCTTGTCTTTGCCTTAAAAATTACTATCCGCCAGCAATGAAGTCATCTGCTGACT
This sequence comes from Mylopharyngodon piceus, assembly GCA_039654765.1. Classification (NCBI taxonomy): domain Eukaryota; kingdom Metazoa; phylum Chordata; class Actinopteri; order Cypriniformes; family Xenocyprididae; genus Mylopharyngodon; species Mylopharyngodon piceus. The sequence continues at coordinate 25,102,938 of CM077441.1, forward strand.
GAAAAAGTAAGAAAAGTAAATTGACATTGGCTCTTTTGAGAATAGGATGTGCAGAATTAAACAAAACTGGACTTATATATTTACAAAAACAAATGTCAGTCGACACACTACAATTAATTTGCACTAAATGTATCAATTGAATTGATTTTGTGAATCCTCAAAAATCACTATTCAGAACTACTACTACTATACACCTGCAACATTCTCATGAGAGAACAAATCCATCCAACGAGACCTGAAACACATACCAATACTGATGTGGCAAACTGGTTTAATGAATTTCATAAAATCAATACTCTAATTGTAGGTGCATTTGAAAACATTGTAAAATGTCGATAAATGCAAACCAACTGTATGACTGCTGCTCTACACTGTTTGGCGACAGCCTAAATTTAGTATAATGGACTATATAACTTGCCAGAAGAATTGTTAACTCTGAAAATTAATCAGTCAAACTGTTTATTGACACACACACACACACACACACACACACTTTAAATACCAGTTTTGGTAGATTCAAATCTATGCAAATTCATTTTGTTGTAGTCTTTGTAGTTTTAGATTCCTAAATGTGAGCTTTTTCTCATGATCACAGCAGAAAAAAGAGCTGTCTAACTAATTTTCAGAATAGTTAATAATAACTATAGGCAACAATTTTCTAAACTATTTTGTAATAGTGACATATGTCGTTAATACTGAAACTCAGTGCCACCATGGAATTTAAAGTCACAATGAAATCAAAATTTAATATTGCAGTATTTATTATGAATGATTTATCCGTGCACATCATTATTCTTTTTTTAATTCATGTGCCCTCATAATCTTTAAAAAAAAAAAAAAAAATCTTCCCCTCCCTCTTACAGTGACATCTCTTCTCTTCTCTGATGATGTTTTTACTAGCACGAGGGCGGGATCAACCTGTCACTCACATGACATCAAAGCAATAGCAAACCACAACCATCCAACGATCCAATCAATTCCGGATGGACAAAATCAAGTCCTGCCTAGTGTACATTTTTCTTTCAGTACGCCATTTCACTCAGATATACAGTACATACAGAAAAGACTATCGCAAGTTCCATTTCATGCCATCTTTAACAACAACATCAGAGGCTTACCTACAATCCCAGCCACTGTAGGACTTGCTCCCAGAAACTTCACATGGTGACTCAGCAAAGGGATAATCATACTGACCCCAAAGAGGTCCTGAAAACACACACACAATAATGGATTTATACACCAGCAAAGCAAACACAGCTTTTCTAGTATTTAAGACTGATTAGAGTCTAATTACAGCAAATTTAATTTTGAGATGGCTAGAATATGGAATTAAATTTAGCCTACTAATTACATGAATCCTGAATTGCAGAACAGACAATATTTTTTGTGGTTTCCATGACATAAAATTGAAATTTATGACATTTAAATACCATTTCGCATTTCTAAAATACATTTTGTCACTTGATTCCTCATTAATGTCAATAAATTGTCACAAAAAAAAAAAAAAAAAAAATCTGAATTAAAACTTAATGTTATGATTCAGAGGTGAAGTTTGCCAAAGGACTATTCAGGTTCATTAAAATATCTTCCCTGACAGCTGAACACACACTTTTATTTAAAACTAATAACAGAACTATGCTTTGTGGAAGTAGTTCCACAAAATGCTAAAAAACACAAAGAATCACTGACTGACTGAATGGATGAATGAATAATGTGTGTCATTTGTCTTTACAGTAAGAAAAGAAAATGTTTATTGGCTTAAACAGGCTGAAACAAAAGCCCTTCACCACTGAGCCTGTTTATCTAGATTTTTAAGTTTTCTGCAGTCAGGCCAGCCAAGCACTTGATTGAAGTCACACCGTACCTCAATCCAGTGTCATGGCACTTTCTATTAAACTAAAACATTTAATCTGAGAGAAACTGTGGATGAATTAAAGCCGGGAAGAACTCAATGTGTCTGAGAGGGAAAGAAGAGGAGAGACAATGTGTTCTTTCTTATGGGTGTTGCACAGACAGGACAAAAGATTTCTACTGATGCAAAACTGTAAGTTGCCAAAGCATTCATTATGTAACATCCTGATTTAAAAAAGCAAATGTGAAAATATTAGGCTATCATAAAGATCACTAAATTATGAATATTTGCTTAAGATGTCATGTGACAGCATGAGAGGTAACATGTCATTATCAATGAACCTTTGTAAACAACATTCTTATCTTACAACAGTTCTAGCAAATTTTTCTTCTCTAAGTGTTAAAAATGAATACATGGGAATCTTTGTCATTTCATGAGCTACTGAGACTATGTCAGTATGAGAATATGGATCACATGTGCAGAACAAGGGCATCAGATCTATGTAAACTTATTGACAGCAGCTAAACGTGATGTGTCATTGAGATCAATGCCACACAGAAGAGCTCTGACCATCGCCAAATACAAAAGAGGATACTCACCATGAATCCTACCACGTATATACATCGTATGATGCGTGTTGGTCTCCGTCGTTTGTGGGTAATGGCACATTTAGAGTTATTCATTCTCCCGCATTGACACAGAGAACTGTAGTCAATGCGGAAGCGATGGACAGCGTTGCTATGCTGCTCTTTACGAAGCATCACGAGGATTAGACCAACTGTACATTTAAAAGCGGCGCACGATGTGTAATCAGAGTAATATCCTCCTGGAAATCACGAATATTCTGTGCTGACTGTATTTATTTAATTTTAAAAGTATGTAAGTCACTTCGTGCGTACGAATGGGCGGGTTTTCACATGGTAAAATACTGAGTGGTGGTTAATTTCATCTACAGGCTCACCTGTTTATGGTACAGTCCAGTGAACGAAGGCATCGAGCAGACACGCGCTGTATTTGAACTGAAATCAAATATACCTGCTAATCTTCTAAGTGAAACATTTATTATGAAATATTTTATGTGCTTCTCGTTTTCTTTTCCTTTCTGGAGTCAAGTAAAAATGTTTACAACAACAACAACAACAACAGCAAAATGTCTTGGGAATATAGGCTAGTTTTAATTGGTTGTTCCTTAACAAGTTCCTCAGTCTCTAGGCAGTGGTGTGATTTTGGTCGGAAAACATCACGTGAACAGTAAGTATCAGTCTCTTTTGCTATCAGTGACTATTAACAATAAATTTGATGAGTACTAATATGATGTTTTGTCATGTTAGATGGTTTGTTTCACTTTAAAACATCCCATTTGGATCACTGAATTACACAAATCGGTAGGCGAATAATAATAATATGAAAATCAATTGAATTACACAAATCGGTAGGCGAATAATAATAATATGAAAATCAATTGAATTACACAAATCGGTAGGCGAATAATAATAATATGAAAATCAATTCTTGATTGGAAATGAAATTAATTCATAATCACTACAGCAATATTTTTTTTCTTTTTCTAACCATGTCATAGTCTACTATTAGTTTATTATTATTTTATTTTAGTTTATTATTATCATTATTATTATTATTTAGTATGCTATGACATGGTTAGAAAAAGAGAAATATTGCTGTATTGATTATGAATGACTTGAATTTCCATGGCCTCAAGTGAGAAATCAATTAAATAATTTATTTAGCAATTTATTAAATTATTATTATTATTATTATTATTATTATTATTATTTATTTTTACACATTAACTTATTTTAAATAAAGTACTCTCTCTCTCTCTCTATATATATATATAATATTGTGCCTGATCAATACATCTACTATTCTATAAAATATTCCAGTATTCTAGTCTATAGTCCAATCACAAATATCATTAGCAGTGTAGTTCTTGGTTATTAAATAAAAGTTCTTATTGTAGCACAGAGTAGTGTATTTCTAGTTTATTGTATTTTGTACAATACACAGCTCTATAGTTGTGGTCATTTACTCTGCATACTTGAGCTCCATCTACTGGTCTTTCTAAGTCTTTCTGATCTTTGTCAGACTGTGCCAACTTGTTGGTTCACTAAATTGGGCGAGAGGGTGGGTGCCATGCCTTAGAGAACTCGCATTACCTCCCATTTATATTTCCCACATAACCTTAAATTGCCATGATATACAAACCTCACAGTTTTTTCTTCTTTTTTGGGGAATTTGACTGTGTACTTAATATCATTATTCACGTTATAGTGTCAGGTGACTATGACTCAATCAAAGCTTATGTCATGCTCATTTTAGAGCTAAACTGCCCTCTGGAATTTTGTTTACAAATCCTCTCCAGCCTTAGATCTGGAATTGGGGAAGCCAGGACACTCGATCATCCCAGTGCAGCTGATACAGTGATGTTCCCAAGACAGTTTACATAAACACACTCGCATGAACCCACACAAGTAGTCCTCACATCTAGTGCTAAAGGAATGCTTTTGATTCTGTATATAACAGCTTAAATCAAGATAATGAATCCAAATCAACAGTAAAGTAGCACTAACTTTGTCTTTCTGTGCAGATGAAAAGGACTGTTGTTTCTCAGTATTATAACTAGATGTAGTGTGCCGAGATAAATTTAGCTCCACATGGGGACTCTATATAAAACAGACAGTCATTACTACACCAGAGAACACTCAATGGACATCTGCTGTAATTATTTTTAATTTTAGCTTGCATAATTTTTCTCCTGTATCTCTAATCCCTAAATATCCCTCCACGTATACCAGCTCAAATCAAGGACGGCTTCTCAGGCGAAGCCCTTTTGGACAGCCTTGTGCCCACTTCAGTGGCTCTGGCCTTCATTCACAGCACAGTGATAACTGGTCACAGGTTTATCTGCTCAGTGCAAAATGCCCCACTTGAAATATAATGAGCTTATATTTTCTTTTTCCCAGGTAATGATAGATTCAAGTGGAATCTGAAGTCCTACGATACATAGTGGAAGCAGTTACACTGCCATCTTAAAGTTTGGGGTTAGTAAGATTTTTTTTTTAAAAGAAGCCTCTTATGTTCATCAAGGCTGCATTTATTTGAAGAAAAATACAGTAAAACAGTAATATTGTGAAATATTACCATTTAAAAGAACTGTTTTCTATTTTAATTTATTCCTGTGATGGCAAAACTGTATTTTCAGCATCATTACTCCAGTCTTCAGTGTCACATGATCCTTCAAAAATCATTCTAATATGCTGATTTGATGCTCAATAAACATTTTTATTATTATTATTATTAATGTTGAAAACAGTTGTGCTGCTTAATATGTTTGAGGAAGCCATGATAGATTTTTTTTTTTCAGGATTCTTGGATGAATAGAAAGTTCAAAAGAACAGCTTTTACTTGAAATAGAAAGCTTTTGTAAAATTATAAATGTCTTTACTGTCACTTTTGATCAATTTAATGCAAACTTGCTAAATATTAACACTTTACAATAAAGTTCCATTTGTTAACATTGGTTAATGATATTAGTTAACATGAACTAACAATAAAAAAGTTTTCTAAAGCATTTATTAATCTTAGTTAAGTAAGCAATAAGGTACTCGAGGCTGTGCTGTATCGTGAATAAGTCACGGCTGAAGGGCGTTGTTAGGCACGACGCGAAGCGGAGCTTTTATAAAACGGTTACCACACAATACAAATATTAAAGCCAAAAATATGTATTAATGCAACTTTCATGAAGTAAACTTTCACTAAAAGCCTTCCTTCCGCCTGAAAAAAATTGTCCCTGACCATGAACAGCAACAGAAGTTACATTATTACGCCATTAGATGGCGGCAAAGACTGTATTTATGAGTGTGTCAGTCAGTAGCCGAAGACTTTTATATTGAAAAGACTGAATTGTTGTGAACACGGAACAAGACGCAACTGACAAATGCTTTGACTAGCACTGTCAGTCACGGGAAAACCCCTTAACTGTTAAAAGGACGGGATAATACATCGGACATTTAAACAGATGTTTTATTATGAACATAGAACTGACCTGAAGGAAAATGCTAAATCTGAATGCAGGTAATAAACTCGCTCACTCTATCTCTTTCTCACAATACTCTTGTACATGATACAGTAAGCTTCAATGAACAATATCAATTGAGAACATACAGTTTTACGTTGCTAAGAGTGGTTGCTAAGAGTGTTGTGTAGTGATACACAGAACCATTGGGTAAAGCGATCATAGCCGTGTTTTATCGTGAATAAAACAGCTATTGACCAATCAGAATCAAGGACAGGAACTAATCGTTTTATAATGTTAATTTCAGCATTTACTAATACATTATTAAAATCAAAAGATGTATCTGTTAACATTATTTAACGGACCTGAGCTAACATGAACTAACAATAAACAGTTGTATTTTTATTAACTAACATTAACAAAGATTAATAAATACTGTAATAAATGTATTGCTCATTGTTAGTTAATGCATTAACTAACATTAACTAATGGAACCTTATTGTAAAGTGTTACCATATTTATTGCTTTAAAAAATCTAAATGTATACGGTACATGTAGATGTATATCCATATGGTATGTGAAAATGGATGTACAGGATTCATCTTCATTTCATAACTTCATCACTTCTCAGTTGGTGGTGTGATTTGTGACTGACATTATGAATGCTGGGCTCTAGTGTCTTCATGTTCATTCCTGCCTCAGCTGATTGTCCTGTAGGGGGATATTTTGGTCCACTCGTCTCCCTCCTGAAATCCCATTCTTAAACCACTCCTCTGAGAGAGGCAGCAGGCACCTTCACTCAACTGACCAAAATAGCCCAATGGGCAGCTCTACGCTGGTGTGCTGTCATGAATCCCACTCCCCACCCAATGCCAGGTCCTGCTCTGACTAAGTGAGAGGACACTGACACACACACATACATAGACACTGGAGCAAGGAAGAGTACTAGAGCAGCCACTTGTGTTAACATACTATAAACCTTGCTGAGCATAACTGGACTATTTATCACACACATTGTGAGGAGTTGCATAATTTCAGTGACTACTTCATGTGGGAAGGAGGAGAGACTATTTAATTTAACAAGCAGTAAACGGTTGAAAAAAGTAGCGCTCTAAGATTGTCATCATGAAGTTACATGTGGCACTATTTTTTGCTGGGCTCTTCGGTGCCTTGGCAACTCTGTTCATTCTCTTGTCTTTTGGCACGGACTATTGGCTCTTGGCATCAGAGACCTGCAATTCACATTCAAATGGTCCGGTTACTTTGGAGGTGGGTGTTGTTTTAGTCCTTTTAGGGCAAAAAGAAAAAACTTGGCATGAACGAGAATTTTATTGATATGAATATTACTTTTAGGACATTATCAGAAGACATTTAGGGATGGTTGGTTGTTTAATAAATCTGAAATGCCTCTCTTCAGAACTGTCTGTTTAATTGTATGTTTTGGATTTTAGTGTATCTCTTTTTTATTGAAACTAAACTGAACTATATTTCTGCTCTTTGATCCTTACTGAAGATACTGAAGCAGTCATGGGCATATTTGGTTTCTAAGCAGTGACAGTCATATGACATCCTCGTACGTCAGTATTTACAGTCTCAGTGTAGCTTGAGTGTAGACTATCACATGCTGCAGTCTGATACCAAATTTAATACTAAATAACCAAACTGGAATCTCAGTGCAGTGTCTATTCATAGGAGTCACACACATGAATTAGGTTTCCCTCATAAAGGATTGGGAGGGAAAAGTGAGATGCTCCCAACTTACTCTAATGAAAAAAAAAAGTAACTATTTTACGAGGTGGCGATTTTGTATGAATTTGTACAATGTGATATTTACAGAAACATACGATTTTGTATGCAAAAACAAAACAAAAACCAAACAAAAATAACGACTTTATTCAACAATTTCTTCTCTTCCCTGTTAGTCTCCTACACTGTTGATGTAGGCCCCATTTACGCTTGTGCGTTTTCGTTTTAAAATGCCGTTTTAAAATGCCGTTTTAAAATGAAAACGATCCTCATCTACACTGGTGTTTCCACAGCGTTTCAGAAATGATCTGCGTCTACACTACATGACCGAAAACGCATGTCACATGACCGTTCATACACACTGGGCATGCGCGTACAAGTGTAAACAGTTGCCTCTTGCCCATGTAGGCAGCTGCAGTATTATACAATGCAGAGTTTAACTGCACAATGGCTGCTAAAAATGACAACAAAACCAGCAAAGATTGCAGTTCAGTCTCCATGTTATTGTTTACATGGTCGTCAAGGATACACAGAGCAAACGGGCAGCCACGCTATCGTTTTCAAAAGTCTCCGTTTTGGTACGTTTACACTGAAACGCAACCCCAGCGTTTTCAAACTAAAACGGACACTGCAGCGTTTTCGAAAGTCTCCGTTTTCGAGGTTTGAAAATGCCAGAGTGGTATAAACGACAGGCGTAACCGTAGCAAAAGTTATGCGTTTTAAAACGAAAACGCGCTAGTGTAAAACGGGGCCGTAGTAAACACAGTGCTGGCTTCCGTGTTCTACGTCAGAACGCCGACTCAGTATTGGCCAACTCCTGCGTCATCGTGACACGCATGCGTCATGCTGCTCGTGTACAGCGTCGGCCAATACTGAGCCATTTCATTTTTGGGTGAACTAACCCTTTAAATGCAAATATATTAAATATCTCCAGAATTATTTTTTTGGGGGGATTAATTGCACCGCTCACTTGCTATTGGTCTAGTCAGGGCTGTCCTTAGAGCATTGCAACTGGTGCAACGGGACCCCACCCCCCACCCAACCCAGAATGTGATCGTGAACTGACTGAGAGGCACCCCCCCCCACCCCGGAACACGATCGCGAACCGACCGACAGCTCTTTTCCGCTGCCTTGCACTGGGCCCCGTCCCATGCTTGCTCTGGGTCTAGTTCTCTTGAAGATTCCTGCTATTAGCTGTGTTTTGGAACATGATAGCTGGTTTCTAGATGGCCAGGCTAGTCATTAGCTGGTCTAATGTGGTCCAAGCTATTATTTGGAGCATGGTCGCTAGTCAACCAGCTAACAGCTACCAGTTTAAGTTGGATTTTCCAGCAGGGTTAAGTCATATGACAAGTCACCTCCATTCCCAATCCATAATGTAATGTCCTTTATATTCTTTATGTAAAGTGCATCTAAACACATAAATAGCATGATGTTTCCATCCGTAGACTACAAGTGTCTGTCCTCCAGCTGTTTTTAAATATTGTAATTTCACTAGGTGTGCAACAGTTGTTCATTGCTCTCTGACCTCTGCTCTCTGCTCCTTCACAGCGAGGTGATGTTGCGGTCAACCAGGGTCAGGACCAATCTAGTGACGACCAGAACATTACCTTTCATCATGAGGGCTTCTTTTGGCGCTGTACCTTTAATGACATCATGAATGATGACAATCTGTGGAAGTTCTGGTTTGGTAAGAGAGATTATTATATTTGCTTTTGGCGCAATAGAGTCTTCAGTGGTTTTCCAAGCACACAAACTTTTACAGTTTTTATTTATATAGGTTGATGTTCATTTATGCATATAAAAATACATGTTTAACATTAAATAGCATGAATTAATAATGGACAATAAGTGCTGTAAGAATTGCCTTTCATGACTTAATCATTAAATAATTTTAATGAATTGAATATTGTAAACTGCTACCATTACTTTATATTTGAAAGTGTAAAGTGACTTGCTCACTGAACATGGTGTTTGGTCCTCTTGTGAAGCTCTGGGTGAGATTTTTCCATAAATATCAAAGGGGTCTGACCTGTTGCCCTACAGAAAGGCCACAGAAGGTTCAAAGAGAGAGAATAAGTGTTCGGGTTACTTCAGTCAGCAAACAACTTGAATATCAAAACACTTTTGAATCGTAATTGAAACAATGATTTCAAACTCACACACTGATAAATGGCGATTCTCTTTGTTCTTTCCCTAGAAAATCAGCCACATGCAAGAGAATGCAAACCTGCATATCTTCTCCCCTTTCCTATCCCTGATCAGATCTACAACACTACCAGCTACCAGACTGCCATAAGTAAGATTTGATTTGATTTGATTTGATTTTTGATTTGATTTGATTTTTAACGGGTGACTGTTTATTCCCCTAATGCAACTCCTCTAGATCTCTTTTGTATTTGGTTTACTCATATGAAAAGATTTTTAATAAAGTGATTTATCCACACAGGTTTACAGTTTTAAATTTTTTATCGAAGATAAATTTTAACCCCCCACCTATATTTTTTATTTTATTTTATTTTATTTTATTTTATTTTATTTTATTTTATTTTATAAATAGCTCACTTCAAATAATTTGTTTGCTTCATAGCTAAATTACTGTGACTCTAGATCTGTATCTGGCTGTGTTCTAGGGTTGTTGAATTTTTCATTAGCTGTCAATTTGAAATCAAAATTAACCATATTTACTTTCCTAATTTACACACCATCAAAAACACCATAAAAAATTAGCTACTGTAATGTGAACCATTTTCCCTCTGGTTTGTATTAATGAAAAACATGATTATTTAGTCTACAGAAGCTTCTGGAGCGTCTCCATGTTGGTGGGCGTTGCCGCTGTGGTGGCTGGCGGTTTCATTATCATTTGCGCAGCTCCATTTGCCAGTCATCGCCTTTATAAAGCAGGGGGTGGACTCTACCTAATTTCTGGTAAGTTAAAGATTTCATGAGCAGGTAAGGTGTATCTCTTCCTCACTTGGACATGTGCAGTACTGAACAATGTATTACAGATTTCACGAACATCTAATTTATTCTAATTTATTCACTTTATCTCTCTCTCTTTCATGTTGCTTTTTATTTCTCCAACTCTCAATGCTGTCTCTTTTCTCCAGGTTTCTTCCTTCTCGTTGTCACTGTGATGTATGTTATCTGGATAGATGTTTTGGATGTAATTAGTTTGTATGAGGGATATCAGAAGTCGAATAAGTGCCCAGGGTTTGAGCTCAATATGACTTATGGCCTCTCTTTCATGTTTGCTCCAGTGGGCGTGTTCTTCTGTCTTCTGTCTGGTCTTCTCTTCCTAGTGATTGGCCACACAGTCCAACAGCATTATGACTGAACCTCATGAATAGTTTGGAAACAGAGGAATGAAATTGTATGTTCAACATGCATTAAGTATCTGTCACTAAAGAAAGCATGTTTGGGCTCTAAACTCCGAGGGTGCATTGACTTTATGACAGGCTTGGGTACAGTTATTATAGATTTGATTGGAATTTGCCTTCAAATTTTGCAAATGTTGCTTCAGTATTTGGTCATCATGTGTGCTGTGAGCAGTACTGTAAACATCGATCATGGATGGTTTGGGAACACTTCATGTATGTGTGAGTGTTTGTGTGAGTATAGTATTGCACAAAGCATTAAATTATGTTAAATATTTTTATGTTGCCTGAAAAAAATAGTGAAACAGACTGGTGTACTTCTTTTTTCCTGCTTCTTAAGTGTAAATGTATACATTTTCCACTTTGCTCCACTTTGCGTTTTGATTATTTATTTACTGGTAAATTCTTGAGTGTTTTTTTTTTTTTTTCAACCCCAAAGGCTTTAAAATATATATAGACAGATTTTGTAGCTTTGTAGAAATACCTACCTGACCTGAAAGCTTTACGTTTTACTTGCACAGCTTGTTCACACACCACAGCACATATATATTTGCTTTGTAAATAATATTATGTATTGCTATCACATATAATTGACATGTAATATTTCAAAAGATTCATTAAACCTTTAATTTAAAAAAGTTTTTTTTTCCTTGTTGTGATGAAATGTAGCAACAGCATATCTTCTGCATTATGATGTGACGTATATCCGAATGTGTCAGATTATTGAAAAAGAAAAATGCTGGGTGGAGACTTGGTTCTATCCATTGGTTGTTGATTGGATGGAGGCAGATCTGAATGTGCGCTTCACTTTGATTGTTAGAAAGGTTAGAAAGTCTTAAATGAATGTATACATGGATGAATTGTTGACAATAATATTAATGCATTGAAAAAACAGATGCATTTCATTTCATTTTTTAAAATTTTGATTGTCAGTTGTCAAGTGAGAATTTAGTCCCAGCAAACACAGAATGTTCCCCTAATGTTCCCATTTGGTTATTTTTTGGGAACCGAATAAGAACATTCCAGGAAAATTCTCTTTTTTTTGGTAACCAAAAACTAACTTTCCCAGAATGTTGCAGGGATGTTTTCTTTGTGACAACCTAAAGGAAACTTACATAGAACATTCCCTAATGGTAATTTTTACATTTATTTTATAACCAAAAACGAATGTTCTCAGAATGTTCTGGTGGGAAAAAAATTGCTAGCTGAGGTATTCAGTGCAGATCAGCAGCCGAAGCTATCTCTCTATATATGTGATATATATGATATTGTTCATTGAAGCTTACTGTATTATGTAGAAGAGTATTGTGAGAAAAAGATAGAGTGAGCGAGTTTATTACCTGCATTCAGATTTAGCATTTTCCTTCAGGTCAGTCCTATGTTCATAATAAAAATTCTGTTTGAATGTCCGATGTATCATCTTGTCCTTTTAACAGTTAATGGGTTTTCCCGTGACTGACAGCGCTAGTCAAAGCATTTGTCAGTTGCATCTTGTTCCGTGTTCACAACAATTCAGTCTTTTCAATATAAAAGTCTTCGCTACGGACTGACACACTCATGAAGACAGTCTTTGCCGCCATCTAATGGCGTGAAGATGTAACTTCTGTTGCTGTTCACAGTCAGGGACTAAAAGTTTACTTCATGAAAGTTGCATTGATACATATTTCTGGCTTTAATATTTGTATTGTGTGGTAACCGCACAGACCTCTCGCAATAAGGTACAAGAGGATACTACTCTGTGAACTACTCTTTCGATACCATATATATATATATATAATATATGTATGTAAGCAATAAGGTACAAGGGGTCTGTGCTGTATCGTGAATAAGTCACGGCTGAAGGGCGTTGTTAGGCACGACGCGAAGCGGAGTACCTCTCGTAACTTATTGCTTACATATATATATATATATATATTTGGTATTGAAAGAGTAGTAGGACAAATGTGAATGCAAAATTAAAGGGATAGTTCACCCAAAAATGAACATTCTGTCATCATTTACTCATCTTCAAGTTATTCCAAACCTGTATACATTTCTTTGTTCTGCTGAACACAAAGAAAGATATTTGTAACCAAGCAGATCTCACCCCCCATTGACTACCATAGTAGGAAATAAAAATACTATGGTAGTCAATGGGGGACGAGATCTGCTTGGTTACAATCATTCTTCCAAATATCTCCCTTTGTGTTCAGCAGAACAAAGAAATGCATACAGGTTTGGAACAACTTGAAGGTGAGTAAATGATGACAGAATTTTCATTTTTGGACGAACTATCACTTTAAAACTAAATATATGAGGTGAAATTACCTTTTCCCATCAGAGACTGACTGGAGATGAGACATTGACAGGTGCGTCCATATAACAGCAGAATCGCAGGGAGATATGACTCATTCATATGGCAGGTGACAGCTGTGTGCATGCGCTTTCACTATACATAAGACTGTTGAAGCAATATTACAAACATTAAACTTTAGCATGCGTATCAATCAATATATAGTACTGCATGCTCTCTAAATGTATGAGTTTTTCCACAATGTTTGCAGCAATGTTTGCAGCATTGTTTGTGTGTCTATTTCTGCATGTTTGCATATGTTTTACTGTCAGTCTTTAGAATGTCTGTGTCTGTATTAAGTTTCTCTCTAGCCAGCTGTAGGCCTCCTGCATTGCTGGACAGTGTGTTATTTAAAGGTCTCGGATCATATTGCACATGAGAACCAAACTGAGAGTGCTCATACTAACCCATGGACACAGTAGATAATGTGTACATATGGAAAGGATTTAGTGCCACTCAGATAAACCATTCTGACCATTGTTTCCTGATAAATGCTGCAGTTATATAGTGCTAAATTTTTTCACAATGTTTGCAGCATTGATGATTAAACCAATTTTCACCAGTAAGATTAACCATAACATGACAAGTCATTTGTGGGAATGATTTTACATCCAAATATATTTTAAACCTTTTTATTCATATAAATATATTGAACATTTGTAGTGTACATCTACATTTCAGCCGCTAGAGGTCACTGTTACACGAGAAATCAATGCTTAGTCAAAACACTGGACAATAGTGATATAAATTTAGAACTTAATGTAGGTTTGATACATAATACATATAAATTAAAATAACACTATTAACTACCATTTTTTTTCTATTTTGGGAAAAATCTTCCTGTTAGTTGACGGTCCTATTAGTTGATGTTGGTTAATGCATTTTATTTTATTGTATTATTTTATTTATTTTACGGTGTGCTCAAAGTGTTGTCAATATCATAATACAATAGTTGAAGACATATTTATTTACAGTGCTTTTGTCCTTGATACCAGGTCAATTCTGATGTGCGTTTAATGAATTCATTTACTCATGATCGTTTCTGTACCTTAAAACTGTCTACTACTATTACTTCTGAAATATTCAACTCTACAAATAAATCATCCTAATCATATACTTTGGTTTTAGCTTCAAATTTAATCATATCTGTGATTGTGAGATGTATAAGGTACCTCGAGAATCAATCCCACAACTCACAAGTTTTCATCATACTCTCTGTGTGATGTGACACAGATGTGTGAATTAATTCTGAATGTGTTGAAAGAGAAAATAAGTGTGCAGTAGATGTTTTGTGCTTTGTGGACCACTCTGCTGCAGACTGCAATTTACTGTACAGTAATGTGCATCACACTTTGGTGTTCCAGAGAAGCTTTCTAAAGAGGTTTATCTAGCCGAGCATTACGCATTCATTGTGTGTGTGAATATGAGATGGGAGTGAAAATCAATCAGTCAAAGAATACATAAAAAAGCTATGGAAATATGGACTGAAAATCAAATCAACAGGAAATATTCTGAAGAGAATATTGACAGGGACACTGGCTTTCTTGTGATGCAGCGTCAATAAATGCATATTTACGAGTCTGGGTGAGAATGTTGTTAGTTCCTTGGTCCCTGGTGATTGTCGTGCAGTTCCACATGATTAGGCCAGATAATTGTGTGTTGATAATAAGCATGTTCACAGCACTGCACAAAATACTGTGTTCCACAACAAGACTCGCATGTGGGCCTGCCAGGACCGTCGGGAGCCGCAGAATATGTACAGTACGTGACCTCAGGTTAGACTGAGAGATAATGACCTACAGCTTCAGTGTGTGTATCAAAGAATCAACACCGTGGTGTTGTCCTATTTTCAGCACACAACAAAAAATCAGTGCACTCATGACCAAAACAGTCCCAATCAAGCATACTTGTGACAATAACAGGGCAGACTGGGGAGTGTAGTTACATCTTATTGTCTGTATTTTGTTTTTAAACATGGACATCAGTCTGAACTGTAAATACTGTAAAACGTGATTGTCCCATTAAGTTATTTGAACTTATTTCATCACTTTAACTCCAATTGTCGTGGCAAGTTTTGGATTTTGGACTCAAGTTTATAAGTTTTCAAAAATTAAACTTAAAGAACTTAAAGTAATCTTATATATATATATATATATATATATATATATATATATATATATATATATATATATATATATATATTTTTGGTTTGACTATATATATATATATAATATATATATATATATAGTCAAACCAAATATTATTCAGACATTTTTTATATTTTTGATAGATTTTTACTAGTGGGTGCAGGACACTATAGTTCATTTATGTAAGTGAGGATAGCAAAATAAAGTAAACTGTGATATATTATACCCAAAAATTCTTCATACAGTGGACTACCAGTAAAATTGATAAAGATTTGGAACCAATAATTATTCAGACACTTTGACCTGACCATATTTTGCTTAAGTGTTATCTGACATAATTAAGATTAATTTTTTATGACACTGTTTAACTCTGAGATCTTGTCATATTTTATTATCATTTTTGTAAACTATAGTGAATAAACTGTAATAATGAATGAAATGTTCAAGATGTCTGAATACATTTTGGTTTGACTAATATATATATATATATATATATATACACACACACACATATAGCACGACCAAACACAAATTTTCGGAAAATTTGGGAAAAGTAATTAAATCACTAATTAAATTAAATTCACTGAACTGATCAATACAAAAACTTTCTAACTTTACCACCATTTTGATTGCACTTCACTTAAAAAATGTGAAGAAGCAATTAAACATTTAAATATTATTTATTAATTTGTTTATTTATTTACTTACTTTTAACATGTAGGCCTGTCTAGGTCAGTGGTTCTCAACCAGGGGCAAACTTTCAAGGAGGCCACAGGATGTCTTAAATAACTTAACTTTATTAATAATAATAATAATAATAATAATACATTTAATTTAATTTATTTCTTTTCCCCTTTAATTACTATTATTTTTATTAAAAAAACATTCAGAATCTTGAACCACAAATATAATGTAATTTAGTATAACACTCCCAGTTCTGTTAATAAAATTTTGAAAACAAGTAGCGTTTTCATAATTACAGCAAACATACTGGAGGAAATATCTTAGCTAATATGGTGGACCTTCGAAAACTATGTTGGACAATGGGAGGTCTTTGAGTCAAAAAGGTTGAGAACCACTAATGTAGATGAAAAGCTTATGTAGATGTTTTATATCAAATTAAACAAGAGAATATGCTGATTCAGATGATTTCAGTTCAGTTAACATCACTGATACTGATCACAAATCAAATTGTAAACCATGTGTGACATTTTATTTATTTTTTGCTGCAAAATTGATTTTTGTCCTGTGAATCTGATAAGCCTACTGATACTTCATATTTATATTTGACATGGATCCAGTTGGCTGTGTCTTAATCTGTTTTACACAAGTTGTAATCCACTATTGAAGGTGAAACCCTTGAAAGTGTGTATGCGCTTTTTTGTCACTTCTGAGCACTGTAACTCTAATTGAACTCTTTCACATATTCCACTGCAGAAGGACTAAGATTGCACAAGCTACAACAAAAAACACTGCAACCCGGGTTGTGTTGCTACTTCTTCTCCAAGTTTTCCTAAAGCCCTATTTATAAGTAGCTTTATAATCCCTTTTGACGTTTAGTTAGATTTTGTTCATTTTGCCCCCCAGAATCTTGCTAGTATTTGAATTGCATGAAACAAAATGGCAAGTCTTATTAAAACCTGCTCTTTGTTTAGAAATGGTTTTACATAATTTCAGAAACGACTTGGAAATAATGAATAAACAATGGGTTATGTTAATGCACGTATTAATGCAGGGCACGAGCATATAATTAAGAGCCATGATTCAAAATCATCTGCACCGGTGTGGTAGGAAGCCATGACAAAGTACTGGCGAAACATAAATAAAAGGCCCAAGTTTGTGTGACCTGTGGGGTCAATAACATTCATAAACTGGAAGAATAGTCTGGTGCGGTATACCATATGATTTCCCATGTCTGAGGGCTTTGTTCAGCATTACTTAGTGTTAGTCTTAGATGTGTATTGAAACCCCACACCATGAGATGGTGTATTATTAATAATTATTTATTCAAATGTCAGAAATAAAATAATTTTTAGATTTATTAAAGGGATAGTTTACATTAGCATAATGCCTGCCCAAAGGCATACGCAAAGAAAGAAGGCAAGGCTTCATTGAATTGAGTGTTCTCGCCATGTCGTGGAGATGCTGTTTTTTCGATGCGAAAGCAAAATCCCTTTGTTTAGCCTTAAAGCTTACCACTGTGAAACGTTCTGCTCAAGTCGTGCTTGCAAAGTTGCTTCCGATTCATCCACTTGATCATCAGAATCTTGAACTGATACAGTAAAACTGACGACATTATTAACTGTTTGTATTTACAATAGTTTTAGAAGTCTTGAAAGCTGAAACTCGTGATTATGGTAAGGGCTGTTGAATTTCCGACACATGCTTGAGATGTTTGGCCAATCACAAAGCACTGGGTCTGCTGCAGGGTTGCCAGGTTTTCACAACAAAACCCACCCAATTGCTACTCAAAACTAGCCCAAAACTAGCCCAAACGCGTTTCACGGGGAGTCCCACAGTAAAAATCGCATTCCGGGGGGTAAAATCCGCATTTTTGGCTGGGCTCCCCAGGTAAAAGTCGCATTCCAGGGGCTAAATATCATGTTATTTGGGGTCGCTTCAACCCGCGGACATAAAAACAACCCGCGGCAACAGTGTAAAAGTAGCCCAATTCCGCGGGAAAACCACCGACTTGGCAACACTGGTCTGCTGGCCAATCAGTGCACTCTGGGCTGTTTGGAAGGAGGGGCTTTGTAACTGCAACTCAATTAGAGCATTTCAGACAGAATGGGAATAGAGGTGCTGCAATAATACAGTATGTGAAAAATAATGTAATAAAGCATGTTAACCTATTCTAGTACACCCAATAAACAAAATAATGACCTTTTTGAAATAGCATCATATGGGCTCTTTTAAAATTCTCATATCGTTTACTCACCCTCGTGTCATTCCTAACCCATGACCATTTACACTTTCTTTCCTCTGTGGAACACAATTTTGAATGTTCTGGGTGCTCTTTTCCATGTAATGAAAGTGAATGGGAACTGGGCTGACATGCATCGAAATGACAACAGAAACTACACAAACATTTACTAAAAGTAGTCCATATAACCTGTGCTATAATGCACTACCGTTCAAAGATTTGGTGTCAGTAAGAATTTAAAAAAAAAAAAAAAAAAAGTCTCTTGACCAAAAATACAGTAAAACACTGTAAAAAAGAATTGTTGGTTTAAATTAAAAAAGTAAGTTACCTGGTTCCCTTAAAATTTTGAGTTCATTGAAATTAAAAATTTGAGTTAATACAATGAAGGCGATTGATTTAATCAACAGAAACTCAAAATATTATGTTATCTGAACCACATTAATTATCTAAGTTGATGTGACAAAAGAAAAAATATTGTGATAACAAATCATGAAAACAATGTTTTTACAGTCCAGTAATTTGAAATCGTATTACAATTTAAAAGAAATGTTTTCTATTTTAATATATTTTAAAATGTAATTTATTCCTGTGATTGGATTACTCCAGTCTTCAGTGTTACATGAGAGATATATATCATATCATATCATATCATATCATATATATATATATATATATATTATAGAATTCTTTGATGAAAATAGCAGCATTTATTTGAAATAGAAATCATTTGTAACATTATAAATGTCTTTACTGTCACATTTAATCAATTCAATGCATCCTTGCTAAAGAGAAGTATTAATTTAAAAAAAAAAAGCCTTATCTTGACCACAAACTTTTGAATGGTAGTATGAGTTTTCTGAAATCTTCTGATATCTTTGAGCAAGCAACATACTAAAATGTAACTCTTATTCAGTGAATATTTTTTAATGTATATGTTTATGTTCAAATGCATCTTTGACGTGTCACATCATGAGATTTGATGTTTATGACATTGTGACATCAGTGTGACATGACGAATCATCATGATTGTGTATATTATGGTTTCACACGATTTGAAATATGTTGCTTGATTGTCAAGCCTGACAGCCAGAGTCCCCAAATGGTAAAGAGTAGTCAGCACATATCAAAATTCCTCCATTTGTGTTGTACAGAACAAAAACAGACATGTAGATTTGAAACAATATGAGGGTGAGTAAATGATGGTGAAGTATTCCTATAAATTGTTCCATTATTTCTGTACCTAGTATATTTGCAGTTAGAGAAACACCTCTGCTTAGTAAAGTGGCTCTCAGGCCTATTTGAATATTACACATCTGAAGTGACAATAAAAGGGCAGGTAATGTCTCATCTCATAACCCAGTTCCAGCTGCCCATATCATCCCATTGGCTCCATGGCACACAAAGGGTTATTGAGGACTGTTGCTCCGCTGCACAGGGCTTTTGATTTTAATTGCGGATGCACTCATCTGCTCCTCTTCACTCAAAGGCTCAAATGCCCTGTTTGAAATCTAGTGCATGAGAGATGCTGTTTTCTTTTTTCTTCTTTTTTTTTAATGCCCCCTCCTCTCTTCTCCTCCCCCCTTCCCTCTTCTTAAAGCTTGCGATACATTAAAAGGTGTAATCCAACTGAAATGGAAATTGCGCTTCTTGAAAACAAATGATGAGAGGGCAATAGAGGGGCCAGCGCCGTGCTCCATCACTGAGACCATGAGGAGGCTCGTCAGAGGCGGGCCCCTCTCTTTCAGCCCCCGATTGTGCTGGGCTTCTTATAGTGGCTAATGGTGGAGCTGCTAGGCAGGTTGATTACAAGGTTACGGTAAACAATCCTTTTCAGCTGCACCAAGCAAAATTACATGTTGTGTTTATATGTGTGTGTATAGTTTTTTTTTTCTTTTTTTCTTCATTTTGCCATGATGTGGAGTGTCAGGTGGTTGGTGGTGGAGTACAGGCACAGGCTTCTGAATAATTACTTGCAATCAAGTGGTACAGAAGAGCTACAGAAACCTTGTTTATCTGAACACTGTGATACAGTGTGTGTCATGTAACATGCTCCATATATCTAAAGTCTTGTGACTCGTGTTTGTGGAAGAGTCATGGAGTTTGTGGTGCTCCGGTTTCAAAATAAAGGTTCTTTATTGGCATTGATGGTTCCATGAAGAACCTTTAACATGCATGGAGTCATAAAAGGTTATTTATATTATTAAAGGCGTCATGAACTGCATTTTATTATTATTATTATTGTTTCATAGTGTCTCCTGAGATGCACTTGTAATGTTAGTATGATTTTTACATCAAAAATAGTCATAATTTAGAAATAAAAAGCCATTTTCTCCCGATTTTAGACCTCTGATTTGAACGCTCTGTTTGAAGGGGCGTGTCTGCTGTGAGACTTCAGTTTAAACAGCTGCTGTGATTGGCTGATATCTTTGCATATGAAATAAGTACGTGGAACTCTCTTGAGTACATTTAACACGTTTTTACTATTATAGCTGTTGAGATTTAACCTCGTAAATGCGTACGAATTGCCATGAGATCGGGTTGGTTCTGAAACTACCAGTGAGTTTTTATAGTACAATGACCTCTTACATGTCAAAAGATCAAGGAAAATTTGATTTCTCAATTTATGACCCCTTTAAAATGTTCTTCACACTAAGAAAAAAAAGTTCTTTTAAGAACTGTTCACTGAAAGGTTCTTTGGGGAACCAAAATTAAAGGCATGAAAGGTTGCCGATGACAGACATGAATGCAGTGATCTCGCAACTCGTTGCAACTCGATTTCTGCACTAACATGGATTCTTTCATCATTAAAAGTGCAAACACAATGTAAATACAGTAAGAGATTCATAATGGAAGTTTGGGCAAGAGTCCAGATAACTCTCGCGCTGTGATTGACAGCTCCAGCGATTATAAACGCTGTAAACCCGAATAAGTTGGGCTGACTCAAAAAATTTGAGGTAATCATCATTTTTTTGAGTTATGATGTTCCCAATTTTAAGTAAACAGAACTATCAAGTTTTGAGTTTGTAGTACTCATACATGTTAATTGCTCTTAACTTGAAGTACTGAGTTAGCTAACTCATACATTTTGATAACAATTAACATAAAAGATTTAGTTACTTAACTTTTTTTTATTTTGAGTTCTTGCAAATCAAATGAGTTATTTATTTCACTGTAAACCCTAAGAAAATTCAACCCACATTAACAGAAACTCTTCTAAATTAGCATAAGAAAACATTAATCACTACTAAATCTCCCTTACCATTAATCTTGCACAAAAAAACTTTATATAACACTTAATTTTAGCATTTACTCTCCCTTTCAAGTGCCATGGGCAAAGCATGCTGGGAAATATAAATCCCAGCCCAGTTTCAGTTAAACTTAAGTTCGTCTAAATTAAAAGAAATGAGTTCATACAACTTAAAACAATGAAACACTTCAGTTTACTTGAAATATGTCAGTGCTTTGAACTCAAATGAAAAAGAAAGTGCTAAATACTCATAACAGTGTATTTAACTGACCTAATTTGTTCAATTTAAATTTGTCCTACTCAAACCAATTAATTATTTTGAGCATTAGGGTTTACAGTGAAGGGAGGCTTCTTTGATCGCTTTTTTAATTTAATCACAATAATAAGAAGTAGGAATACTGTAGAAATAGGAATAAAAAACAGATTATTTTCATGCTACTAAAAAAAAGATGTGTAGTTCAGTCACTGGCTTGATTTACTGATGCATAAACAGCAATAAACCATTTTGAGACAAAAACATCTGACTGTACATGAATCATTACATATCAGAAATCACAGATCAGGCATTAGAATGAACAGTTACTTACATGTTGTGACATTACTGTCAGGTCCATATCTTACAGTAAAAGACTGTTTGCAAAGCCTGAACCGAAATTGTGACTGATTTACCAAAGAATCCACAGTGAAATGTACCAAAAAACAAATTATGCTGTACTGAGACCTTCACACATAGTTGAAAATAAATAACCACTTTCCTAGCATTAGGATCCTTCGGAAGGTAATGTTATTTTTAGTCCAGTGATCCTGCATCGCTCTTCTCTCCTTCTCATCTCACTAATGTGCCAGTGGGCGGGGCCAAAGATGCGATGATGTAGAAGTAGGCGTTCATCTGATTCTGCAGAGACGGTCTTTCGTCGCACTATTATGTCATAACGTGACAATCAGAAATGAGTCATTTTCTGAGCTTGGATTCAATAAAAGCTGTTTTTGGACTAATGAGGAAATTTTGAGTTCTGACAACGCTATCTCACGACCAATTTGTACGTATCTTACGAGGTGGCTAGTTCGTACGAATTTGTACAACCTCACTCACACGAATTCATACGATCTGTCTAAACCCCAGTGACGGGTAGGTTTAGGGACGGGGTTAGGGTCGGTCATTCGTAAGAATTCATATGAATTTGGCAACTCGTAAAATACGTACGATTTAGCAAAAAACTTACGAATTCGTACAAGTGAGGTCGTATGAATTCGTACGAAATTAGCCACCTCGTAAATGCGTACGAATTGCCATGAGATCGGGTTGGTTCTGAAACTACCAGTGAGTTTTTATAGTACAATGACCTCTTACATGTCAAAAGATCAAGGAAAATTTGATTTCTCAATTTATGACCCCTTTAAAATGTTCTTCACACTAAGAAAAAAAGTTCTTTTAAGAACTGTTCACTGAAAGGTTCTTTGGGGAACCAAAAATTGTGTATCTATGGAATCACTGCGAAAACCCCCTTTGGAACCTTTATTTTAGAGTGAAGTTGTTTTCTACCCTTGCAAGAAGTACTGATATTGTATCATGGTACACTAATAATGATACCATGGTACTAAATGATTACTGTGTTTGTATATTGTGAGGTCCAAAAATCGGAGACTGCATTTCAAATCTGCGATCAAATTTAAACCTGGAAATCTACAAAGTTTAGAAAAAACAAATAAATAAAACATATCAACTTTATAATAAAAAATATATAACTATATAATGAATGCTGTTGCAATCAAAAAAACAAAAACAAAAAAATTATCTCAAAATGTTGCAGATATGCTGATGATATAATTATTAATGAATCATTTGAAATGTAATTAATCATTTGTAATAAAAAAATATTAAATTATAAAAAATGCAAAAAGAGAAGACTTTTTGCCACCACTTTACCATTACTGTACAAGGTATTTAAAGGATAAATGAATACCATACTACAGTATTACACTGGTTCATGTTAAAACAACGTTTCGTAATTTGCATTTTTGAAATTCTCAGATGACTTTGTGTTCAGTGTAGTGTCCATTTGAGATCCACCAGTGTGGGGGAAATACAACCATTTCTCAAAATAGGAAGGAAGAGTTTGAAAACAGGAAATCTCCTTCACCGTTGTGCTAACACAAACATTTGTCGCACTTTGATGAATATTTTTAAATGTTGCATTGCTCATTTTGATCTGTGGTTGTCCAAATACGACTAGCTTTAACAAGATTTGTGTGTTGGAGAAGAATAAATTGGTGACCTCTTGGTTGGAGATTGGATGTATTGCATTTCAAATTAGCAGAGAGACAAATTAAACCCTGCTCTCTGTCTTATTAGGTATTTGAAAAGACTGCTCTTTGGGCACTGCCCCGGTTTTGGGAGAACAGCACACTGTTGGGTGTTGGAATAATTAGTTTAATTTGAAGCGGTCCCCCTCACAGCAGGTAGGGGCACGCAGTGTGGACCGCTGGAGGCTGTTGGGGTGCTATGGTGTGGGTCGGGGTGAGAGCTCAGATCACGGTCTCGGGTCTTACAGGCCGGGTGAGGCCTGAAAGGGGGTAACGGGTTCTCAGGAGGAGAAGATGTGCGGTCTTACTTCTCGCAGCTGCAAATCCTCTGGGTTCACCGTAATGAGCCGCGTGATGTGAAAAGACCTATTCAACTGAGAATAGCTACTTTACTCTGCTTCTCTAAATTGTAAGTTTTTCTGAATGGTTGAAAATTGATTAAAGTTGTCTCTTATTTAATGAAGTGTAATTTTAATTAATACGATTTTAATAACCAATTTGGTCTTTATTGTTATTATCTCAAAAACTGAACATTTTTAGTGATCTGACAAGCTGTGGAGTTTGATTCTCTAAATTACACTGACTTTCACTGTTACTATATTTACTATAAGGACCAGTGTTATTTATTTTTTAACCAGTTTTTATTTTAGTTTTATTATAGTTTTATGCATATTTTGAATTAGTTTTTATTTTTATATTGTTAGTTGTCATGTTAAGTATAGTATAATTTTTAGTAATTACATTATGTGCTTTTGCCATTTTAATAGTTTTTTTTTTGTTGTTTTTTTTGTTTTTTTTAAATAAATATATTGCCATTTAGGTTTAATTTATTTTATTTTATTTTTTTATTTTTTTATTTAGTTTTTTAAAATTATTTCCAGTAAATAATTGTAGTGCTTCAACTTAAACTTATTTCAGTTTATTGCCAAGGCAGCATTTCTAATTTCGTTTTGTTTAAGTTTTTCAACTAATATTTTATTTCATATTATTTTATTTCAACTTTGACCCTGGACCTCAAAACCAGTCACCAGTCATTTTTGCTGCTGAATAAATAAGCTTTCCATTGATGTATGATTTGTTATGATAGGATAATATTTGGCTGAGATACAAAAATATGAAAATCTGGAATCTGAGGGTGCAAAAAAATCAAAATATTGAGAAAATCACCTTTAAAGTTGTCCAAATGATATATATATATATATATATATATATACAAACACACACACATACACAGTATATATTAGTACAGTTTATATACTAAATACTATTTAAATTTTATTTGAGCTCAGATTTTTCTGCTTTTGTTTTATCCTTTTTATTGGTCTATTTATTTCATTCTTGGCTGGAAGCTTGGCGAGATCTGAATAGAATTGTTATAAGAATAAGATTTCTCAAATGTCATTAAACTGAACACAAGTTAAAGCTCAAGTTAAATCTATCTGAATATTACTCAACATTACACTCATCCGAACAACACAGTTCTTTTCATGTGTGTATGTCATACTCCAACTATGACACACAAAACACACACACAAGTGTTTCGTCTTTCACCACAAACGTATCTGAGCAGTTTTGGAGAACAGGAAATTTATTTGCTTAGTGCGGTTTAGTATTTTGATCCCGTTGCTCAAATAAAGCGCTGGTGTGAGTTCAGTAATCTGACCTCAGCGGGGTTAAACCTAAAACATCTGATTAGGATTCATCAGGTCAATTCCAGTCATATTCCCCAGTCTACAGATATGCCTCTGTAGAAATATCATTTATTTTGCTCATGTATTGCAGATCCTCTTCTAAGACTAGACTTTGAGGCCGCAAAGCTTTGGCCAAATGGGACAAATAGATTTAATGAAAATAGAACGTGGAGAGAAAATAAATAGTGCTTTGTGTCGCTGAAAGCCCGAGAGAGAATACACAAACGTTTACTTGTATTTATACAGCGTGCTGTCCAAAACCTCACATCCACCGCAGCATTGTTCATATTAACATTATTATTATTAATATTACAAAATGCATATCAGTGTTCCTTAAAGCAGATTATATTAACTGAAATTCAATGACCTTCTTGTTTACACAAGTTATGGTAATTGAATTCATCCACTTGGAGAATTTGTCAGCATGACAGTAACATATTAAAATGTGATGAGATTACTCATGTTAGCGGTCTCGCTTTAAAACAAATGAGCTCACTTGTCCGACATGTTAAACACAATGACATGCACATAATTTTATTTATACCATAAGCATATGATAATGAATAAAGTACATCCTAATAACATGGAAATTATATTCTAGATCAATGGGAACATCTGCATTTAGGTTCGTCTGAACATATTAGAATTAAATAGGAAGTGCTCATTCACCAAATGATCATATTTAGGTCTATAAAATGCTGGAAGCCATGACAAGAAATGGATGTAGGTGGATATATGGATATATGATATGAATATATGATATATGATATAATATTAAATCCAAATACTGAATGCATGGTATAACTTTATAGTATCTGCTCAAATAAAGTCATAATCTTTTCACACTCCTATATAGTTTAACCACAGTCGGAGAAAATAACCAGTATTTAATCTCTCTCGCAAGCCGAGCCACATCTGGGCAACATCTGTACGCAGCCTGAACATTTCAGCAGCGAAACGAAAATCGGCAGAGCACCAAAATCAGTTGTTCACAACCAAACTTTTTGTTAGCGAGTGATTTCGGGTTTGTTTGTGTGTCTGTACCGTCTGTGTGTTTTGTGTATTTCTGCTGGTTGTATACGTGCTTGTGGGGATCTTGTCTGTGGGATTGGTTCCTCCTATACCTTGCCTAACCAGCCATTAGTGGGATTGCAGGCCTCCAGCATTTCAAACACCTTAATTAGTTATTCAGCTCCTTATTTGTGTTTGCTTCCCCCTCCGGCACCTAATTAATGCTTAATGGAAACTGCTGAACTGAGCCTGTGGAGAACTCATGAATATTGAAATTAGCCTCAACAATTTTAAAAAGGGTTGCAGGGGATAGAGGTAAGAACTGCTCGCTGAGGTACTCATTACTTTTGTGGGATGTAAGCCTGTGACATCGGTGGTGAGGTGGTGGACTCGAAAACACAAGTTCACGCAAAAGAATAGACTTTTCCATGTATATGTTTGTTTACATACAGTATAAATTAAGTATGAAGTAAAAAACTGTGTTGATGCACAGTTAGAGAAAGGGCTAAAATGATCTTAATTATATAAAATTTGTTGTTTATAATACATTTTTTCCAATAAATGTTTTCCACGTTTGCCCAAACAATATTCGGACTCATGATGAAAAATAGTACTTTCATATAGTTTTGCATTTCTGTGTAATTTTACATAATTGAAATATTTTTTTTTTTTACGAAAAAGAAATAAGAAGAATAAAAAAAATTATATATTACTTTATTTAAATGTTTAAAGTTCTGTTTACTGATTAATATTTTACTGATTTAAAATCTTAATTCTGAAATTTTTGGAGTAATAACATGAGAACAAGCATTGAAATTTAGATGCTCCAAACAAATTTCTTTGTTGGTTTTACTGTAACTCATTAAATACATTAAAGGGATAGTTCACCCAAAAAAATTAAATTCCGTCATCATTTACTCACCCTCAAGTTGTTCCAAACCTGTATGAGTTTTTTTCTTCTGCTGAACACAAAAGAAGATATTCTGATGAATGTTTATGAACAAACAGTTGATGGACCCCATTGACTTCCATATATGGAGAAAAAATACTATGGAAGTAAATGGGGTCCAACGGTTTAGTTACACACATTCTTCAAAATATCTTCTTTTGTGTTCAACAGAAGAAAGAAACTCATACAGGTTTGGAACAACTTGAAGGTGAGTAAATGATGACAGGAATTTCAGTTTTGGGTGAACTGTCCCTTTAACATTTTATCAAATTCAAGGTAAATATTTAAACCGATATTTTATTTATCTCCACATGTTCTCTGTTTGATAAACAAATATAAGATTGAAGTTATGCATTTGTAGGCACATTCCAGCACCAACAAAGAGCGTGTGCCATATAACCTTTCATTAGTTTGGACTATGAACGTGTTGTCTTTCATTCTTTTCTCTTCAATGTTTTTATTCTCTCTTTTCTTCGTATTTCCCTGCCCCCCACCCTTTGGTCTAAGTTCTACAAGTTTTGTTCTCTCAGTTTGTCTCCCTCTCATCCACCATACCAAGTTTTTATGTAGCCTATTTCAAGTAAATATACACTGACTTTATTACATAAACATGTTTATTAATGTTACCTTGCAGTAATGATCTGTCATATCTCTATGCTGATGACTGTTGAATGTGGAAAATCATTTTAAAATATACACTAAATAACACTGCTTTCCATATATTATGAACAAATGTACAATTCAAATGGCCTTTATTTAAATTTTTACCATTTCCATTGTTGCAATTATTCACGTGAATTCACAGTACAATTGAATATGTAACACAGCTTCATTTGAATAAGATTTATGAAAATTATGCCATTTAATTTATACAAACAGGACAACAGGGCCTGTTCTGAGACCAGTGGCCAAATCAAGTCACATCGCTGTAAAAAAACATCTCAAAGGTTATTCAAATGTAATTTGACTTGTGACAAGGCCGGTAATTCACAAACAGAAAACGTGCCTATCAGTGTGTCTCGAATTTGCATAACGAGGACTCTTCTATTTCCACAAGCGCGGTTTTGTTGACGTCTCCACCTCGAGTCAGTAAAGTGCGTGAGCACAGTTCATCTGAGCAGATCTTCGACAGAAGATGGCCGGATAACTGCCTAAGCATGTGAGCCCTGGTAAACAAAATCAACCATGCAATAATAGCTTTTGCCGGCAGAGAAATCTGCTGAGGCTATATGTGTGTGTCTGAATGCTGAAAGACATTATAAGAAGACCACTGAAAAGTTTGTTTGGGTTTACAAATGTAAAGACTTCATATTCATTGTATAATGTTGACTTTCACAGCAACAGATTCCATTTTCACAGTATTTGCATTAGGCAGTTCTGCTGTGTATTTTGGAGAACTTCATAAATTATCAAGGCTGGGTATTGTCAGTTTAGAAAATTAGATTTCAGAAAGCTTCGCTTAAACGTTTTAAAACTATTAAACTTAAGTCCTGTTTTTTAGCTGCAATTGATGTTGATGGCTCAGGTAAGATCTTGCAATGAAAGAAAACAGAATTATACAACTTACTCATTTTTGAAAATGTTCCTTTGTCTCCATGTTTTTGGGGAAAAAAAAAAAAAAAAAAAAACTTCTCCAGCTTTCAGAGATGCGAATTTTATTTCCACAGCTGCGGTGAATGTGCTCCTTTGCCGACTCCTTTCTTTCTCTTACTTGAAACTTTGAAGCGGCTTGGAAAGCGTTCTCATTCACTTTTATATCTTCTGGCTGGTTATGTTTTTAACATATCACTGGAATTGCAAATTTCAGACCTGTGTTGAGCTCTAAAAGGATTGACATTAGAAAGGAGTAAATACATTCAAACGCATGAATTTCCTCATGCAGGAGTGGTAAAACAGAGCCATAATTAAAGTATAATAACATCTCTAGCTGAAATATACTGAGGTCAGTGCATAATGCGTCACAAAGCAGATTCGCAATGAATATGTTCATGTATTCATTTATTAATTTATACAATTGGATGGACTCAGAGTTAGACCGCAGACATTGTTTAATTCAAGCGAGAAGAGATTTAGGTATCAATTTTGAATGTGATTTATCGATTTAATGTCTAATATAATTCTTTGCGATTGATGTACTTTATTTTGTATTCAGAACAACCCAGAAAAATCTAAGAGAGACTTCATCCAAACTTTACACCATTTTCATTAAAAGCACTTCAAAATGAGATAAATCCAGAAGTTTTGATATGAAAGCCACGGGTCACGGAGCAGCACTGAGCCTTGTTTAGGCAGCAAAATATTAGTGGAGATAAATAAACATTATTTAAAGGATCCGTCAAGCCCTGTTAGATATCCTCGGCATGGTTCACTTGTTCTTCGCTCCCAGGGCAAGGACTATTTAATTATCGCACTAAATGAATAATCAAAAAGTCAATTTCCAAAGAGCCCCTCGCTTGCCCGTGCGAAGAAGACAATTGCATTTAAAATATCTGCATGCAAAATCTGTCTCACACCCCACCACCCCGTCGTACAACACCCCGTATGCCTTGAAGCAGTGCAAAACCAATGCATAAGGATTCCTCCTCCTTGCTTGAGTTAAAGTTGTCCTTTACAGCTAATGAGGTGGTCCTCCCTACACTGGAAGAACAAGGATGCTGATGGTACATCATGTCCTACAACAGCACTTTAGTGATCTTTATTGATCTGATTATGTAAGGCGAGGTTAATTAAATCCAATAACCCATGGTGGCTTGTCTTGGGAAGATTGTTGGTTCATGTAGGCCTGTGTTGTGTGAGTAACTTAGAGGCTCTTCAAGCAGTATTTACAATGTAGTGTCTCCTAATTCTGTTGATGTAAAGAAGAAAATAATGTCAATGTCATCCATTTTTATGTTTATCATGTATTTAGTAGGTCTGTGAATAAAGAAGATCTGAAAAGTTAGCTTTTTTTGGTATTAAGACTTTTTTATTTGATTGTTGAGCTGACATCTGAACCACTAGATGGCGTTACAGTTTGGCAGGTCTTTTGTAGCTGTAATTGAGTTGAAGCATTGCTTGTGTTTCTGATGCCGGATTAAATTTGTCTTTTTTCCCCCCCACATCATTTGCTATGAAAGTGTTTCCACAAAACAGTGATGATGAAGTGCACACTTTGATTTTGTCACTTTTAACAATAGGTTCTAGTGCAGACTTATTTTCATTGACATCAACTATGTTCAAGGAATGTGTGTGTATGTGTGGTATGTACAATACACAGTGAGGCTATGATTTATTATATAAAATGGATTTCAGTGTTTAGATGATTCAATATTTGATTTGTTTCTGAAGGGTACAGTGCATTGCTTTTATATTCCACAAAAACTATGTTGCAGTATCTTTGTATAGTATACATTTGTACATATTATATTTTATTTGAATTAATATTTAATGTTATTTATTTTTTTGGTAACACTTTACAATAAGGTTAATTAATTAAAATTAGTTAACTACATTAGTTAACATGAACTAATAATGAACTGCACTTATACAGCATTTGAAGAGTTTATTTGCAAAAACAGAAACAGAAAAACTCAGTTTTTATTAATTCTCACAAATCATGTTTTTTTTTTTTATTGTGCATTCAAAGTAATATCAATCAAACTGCAGTTGGGTTGTTTTTATTAAGTAATAATAACTCCAAAAAATACAGGTAACTTACAAAATTAAAGTTCAATGAAAGTGTGTTGTTTATACATATTAAAAGTTTGTTTCTTAGCAAAAGCAGATAACTACAACAGTCGTTTTTAGCAAAAGCAGATAACTCCACATTTCAGTTAAACAAAACCAAATAATTGCTTTGTAAATGCATTTAAAACACACTCAAACACACGTGTGCACACAAACGCGCGCACACACACACACACACACACGCACACACCGGCAAGCACGCACACACACACACACAAACGCAAAAGGACAAACAAGGGTTCAGCATGTAAGACGTGTATGGTGTACAAGGACTTGCAGGAGTCTAAATTATAAATCCTCGATCATCCTCGATGATTTTAGTCAGCTTTGACGAAACTTCCCTCAGCTAGCGCGTCTTTTTGAAGTGACTAGAAGCCTTGTCACCTGACCTGAATACTGCGCGCTGATTCGCTACAACGGACTTATCGGTTTCTGTACACAAACAACAAGGGCGCTTGTCGGCTTTATGGTTAAGAACGTGCTTTACGTGGAGAATAACGCACAGCAGTTAGTTCATTTTTGTAAAAGTGGCGTTTATCGGTTTTTGCAGATGAACTCTTCATTTATTAATCGTTGTTAATGTTAATTTCAACATTTACTAATACATTATTAAAATCTTGTTAACATTAGTTAATGCACTGTGAACTAACATGAACAAACAATGAACAACTGTATTTTCATTAACTAACATTAACGAAGATTATTAAATACAGTAACAAATGTATTGCTCATGGTTAGTTCATGTAAGTTAATACATTAACTAATGTTTAACTAATG
This sequence comes from Mylopharyngodon piceus, assembly GCA_039654765.1. NCBI lineage: Eukaryota > Metazoa > Chordata > Actinopteri > Cypriniformes > Xenocyprididae > Mylopharyngodon > Mylopharyngodon piceus. The sequence goes on from CM077441.1 coordinate 25,135,056, forward strand.
AACCTTATTGTAAAGTGTTACCATTTTTTAAATTTAAACATGCTATAATGCATCTCGCTTAGTTCGTATATGTTTACAATCTGCAAAATGACTTAATATGCCTGCAGTTTATAGATATAAGTCTCTGTCTTCATGATGTTTTCACTTGTTGCTTATAACTGCCATAAGCCAAAAACTTTGATTTATTGTTTCATTTATTTATTTATATTTAACTGTTGCTGGCAGTGCTTCTAGGTACCTGTGAATTATATTTTTATATTTTGTTTTATATTTGCTTTTCTAGTGCAGCTGAAAGAAACACATTTGTCCAAGCAGTCAGTACAGTCTATTTTTTTCTCTTTTTTATTTATTTTTTAATTAATTTTGTTATAGAGACTATAAACTTTACTGATTTCAAATGATTATTATACATATTTTGATAAAAAAAAGCAGTTTATTATACACCCTTTTATGTTTAAATCAGTATTTATTTATGTTATATTTGCTGTATTTGCTTTTCACATACTCATTTTGTCGCAATTATTCCTGCACTTAATTAGTTGCATTTTCTAATAGCAGCAGTTTTGCCGATTTTTAATGCCATTTTCTTCTACACACCCTAATCAAACTCCTGAGCGATATATTTTGCCATAGACCTCATTTCAGTTACTCATTTGATTGTGAAATGAACCTCTGCTCTTCACACTCACACATTCAGCGTGGAGTGATGTGTCTTCTGTTCACTTCGAAATGCTTAGCATAAACACAGCGGATATTCAAACAGATACACAAGAGGCATTTATTCAAATCGCCACTCGGTTTCTTTCATTTATGCCCTGTCACTCAGCTGGCAGATGTCCGGTTTTCCACTTCTCATCACTTCTTCCTACTGTACGGTGTTAGACTCTGAACTCATCATTGTATTTGTCTAAACCTTCCCGGAGATGAGTGTTAAATCAACATTGAGCCAGCGTTATTCGAGCACGCTTTGCTGAGCTGGTCTCAGCAGGGGTTTAGATGTGCGTTTAGCAGAATGCCCCTGCGACACATGAATTTTAATAATACACTGTCAGTGTGGCAGGATGCAAAGATTCCCGGTTCCTCCAGAGCCAGTTTCAGCAGTAGCCACGGCACCGGCGGTGTCACACTCGGAGACCGTGCCAAACCTTCTCATGTGATAGATTCTCTCTCCAGAGACTCTACTTTACTGCTTAGCGGAAGGATTATTCACTGAAAGGCATAGCTGTGCCCGGAGAAATGTCTGGGAAGTGTGACGGACAGAAGATTTACTCATCTAAGATTTTGTAAATTCTGTAATTATGCAAATTAGGCCGATCAAATGACATTTTGATGGCAGCGCGTCTCTGTCTGCGAGAATAGATATCCTGTCAACCTTTTTTGCGATCAGATGCTAGATAACTTGTTACCTGTCCACACAAAACACAGAGGCCCACTAATGAGGCTCCCTCGCCTCTCCTGTTAACCTGCTCTAATTGAATCTCAGGTGTTCTATTGTTCAAAGACGAGCCTGCGGTACCGCTGAGACACCCCTCACTCCCTGGGTTGCCTCGTGCTTATCTCTAAAAGAGCTGGATGGAGAGAAAGAGAGCGAGAGAGGTGGAAAAATGGGGGGTGAGTTATGTTATAGCAATGCGATGTGCATCTGTGCCCCTCTGCACCCTGTCATGGCCTGAGGACCTATCCTCACACATACAGTCTGTTGGCACTGTCACACCTGCATGTCGGGTGGGGGAGTGAATGGCATCTGTTCTGTGGAATAAAAGTAGACAAGACAACAACTTATGAACTTGCTACATTTTACTGTCCATATACGCAGATGTGTATTATCTAACTGATTTATGTATATATAAAATGTGTATCTTATGAATGTAATTAATTTTTAGGATTTCACATATAGCATTTCAATTCATTCTTTCATTCATTCATTTGATCATTCATTAATTCGAACATTCATTCATTCATTTGATCATTCATTCATTCATTCGATCATTCGATCATTTATTCATTCATTCGATCATTCGATCATCCTTTCATTCAATCATTCGATCATTAATTAATTCATTCAAACATACATTCATTCATTCATTCTATCATTCATTAATTCATTCATTCGATCATTCATTCATTCGATCATTTGAACATTCATTCATTCATTCGATCGATCATTTGATCATTCATTCATTTGATCATTCATTCATTTGGTCATTCATTCGATCATTCATTCATTCGATCATTCATTCATTCATTCATTCAATCAATCATTTATTCATTCATTCGATCATTCATTCATTCATTCAATCATTTATTCATTCATTCGATCATTCATTCATTCATTCGATCATTCATTCATTCATTCGATCATTCATTCATTCATTCATTCGATCATTCATTCATTCATTTGACCATTCATTCATTCATTTGATCATTCATTCATTCATTTGATCATTCATTCATTTGATCATTTTTTCTTTCATTAATTAATTAATTTGTTCGATCATTCATTCATTCATTCATTCATTTGATCATTTTTTCTTTCTTTGTATTTATTTTTAGTAAGTGCATTTATCTATGATTATCATCATTTATTTTCTACAAATTGTCACATTGAATTTGGCAGGTAAAATTGTTTTTTAATTAATATTTCAGAAAAAAAATGCTTCACTGCTTATTTAAAAATGCAGTTTGGAATAAAACTTCAGAAATCATTCTAAAACACACACACACAGACACACACACACATTTCCTTTTTTAGGTTTTAATCTACACTTTTTTTATCTACTTAATAAAAATTAATTTATTATTAATAGGTATTGTTATTAATGCATAAAAGCCCTCCAATGTGGTGTCCTTGGAGCTCTGATGACTCAGCTGTATCCTGTTCCCTCCCTCTTTCACCACGCTCCCTCAATCCTCATTCATCCTCTCCTTTATCTAGCCTTTTTATCATATTTCTTCAGGTTTTCAAAAACAAACACCATTAATGAACTACTGTGCTGACATATGCAGAACGCACACAACTAATTTAATACGCACGCCGCTGATCGAATCTCCCTGTGGCCTGCATGTCACCTACTGCATCTCAATGAGAAAATGCAAGTATCTCAGTGAGAGAGAGACGAACGGAGTGAGCAAACGCACCCGTACAGTCAGCTCAGTGCCCAATCCATAAGGAGTTATCCACTGAGAAAGATAATAATCACAATCAAGCATATATTTACTTAGTTCTAAGCATATGTTTAATGTTGGATTATTATTTAGTGGTAGATTAGGGTGACGTTCTGCACTTTAATAGCATTTGTGTGTTTTGGTAATCAGATGTGCTGCGAGTCAGAATAGTTTGAATTCCCAGAGGTTTGTGCTGTGTTGGTTGCCATGGGGGCAGCCCAATGTCGCTGATGTGCGGTAAATTGATTTCAGTGCTGATCTGATGGATGAATTGAAAATGAATGTCTTCATAGGTGACCTCTTTGCTGGCGATGCCGTGATTGCCTCCCCAACGTGCCTCATGTTGATTGACAGGCTGGCTAACGAGTTCTGTCTCTGTGAGAGTTATAATTTACCTGTGCAAGGGACTCTCTCCACCAGCCACCATGCACACACACACACACACACACACACACACACACACACATGCGCCGTGAGCTGAGATGAGCACCTCACATGCTGTCTCTGCTTGAAAAATAAAAAGCAGAAAGAGAAAAAGAGGAAGATTACATTGAGGTACTGACGGACATGCTATAGGTGTTTGCATGAGCTATCAAATCAGGTGCACATACTATAAAATAGATCATTGTCCTGAGATAACATCTGGATACACAGGGAACATTAAAGAATGCATTAAACACTAATTAATTAATTTCATATGTGTAGTAGATACCTTTAAAACAGCATCCACTGAAACTGATTCGTGTAGTGTGGTAAGCAACACACACAAAGAAGGAATACTCTTTAAATAGTCTTTAATTATAAACTCAAGAACACAGGAGATCTCTAGGAGAACACGGGGGAAAAGGAAACCACACAATAAATCATAAACAAGAAGCAAACATAACGAGAGACAGGTGCAAATTATAAGTAACGTCTAGGTTACTATTGTAACCCCTTCAGGGAACGGAGACGTTACGTCGATACTGACGTAATGGGGTCTCGCTTGGGAGCCCAATCACCTCCAAGGGATACAAAACAAGCCAATGGGAATTGGCCAGTGAGATTTACATGCCGGGCCACGCCCCCGGCATCCAGGTATAAATAGACCCGGCCTACTCACCTGCATTCATATTTTTGCTGAGGAGCCGAGATAAACATCTGGCCGCTCAGCGGTGACTCAGAGCTATGGCAGGGGGACGTAACGTCTCTGTTCCCTCCTTCAGGGAACGGGGGTTACAATAGTAACCTAGACGTTCCCATTCAGTCAGTCACGTTCGACGTTACGTCGATACTGACGTAATGGGGTCCAATGGAAAGCGCCATAGCGACTGAACCACGTTACGAGTGTCGGGGGGGCAGATGCTGGCAAGCCGTAGCGTGCCCAATGCAAGTGCGGCCCCTACTCGTAACCCTCCAGCGCCCAGAGTAAGCCCAGAATGTCTTCCATACCAGTGGGATGGAGAGGACAGGGCGATACAATGGAGAAGGTCGAAGCTGCTGTTCCTTACCCCCGGGGAAGAGTGCTTCGGAACTCAATTCCCACGTTTTCTCAGCCATGACCAAACGCCAGGAAAGCGTTCCCCGAGGAGGGGAAAGCTACGGAGACCACACCCTGCCCGAAGGGAGGTAATGTGTGGAAAACACATATGGACTGGCCTGAGGACAGTAACGCATATGGAAGATCCCTGATGTAGGTCCTACCTTCCGGGAGGAACACACTAGCAGTCAGAGACAGGGCAGAGCGAAGCCGCCCAGGGAAAGACACGGGTTTACCGTCAGGGAAACCGTACCGTGGACAAACACATATGGGATTACCTGCGGGGAATCACAGCATATGGGCATCTAGCCCAGTACAAGGGCAGACCAATTGGGCATACACACGAGTACTGGACCTAGCGCCGGACGCCTCCGCCGCGTCTGGCTGCCGCAGGATGCAGGAGGAACTCCACAGGGTTCACCATTGTGGGGAACTGAACTGAGGAGCAGGAAAAGTGCTCGCATTCCCTCATCCGAGGGAAATGGCACCGCAAGCGAACACCCGTGGCTATCTACGAGTAGACAGCACACGGGTGGACACCGGTTCCACTCGGAGATTGTAATATCTCGCGAATGTATTCGGTGTCGCCCAGCCTGCAGCTCTGCAGATGTCTGCAACAGAGGCGCCATGCGCCAACGCCCAGGAAGAAGCAACACCCCGAGTGGAGTGAGCTCGCAACCCGAGGGGGCACGGCTCGCCTTGGGACTGGTACGCCAAGGCGATGGCATCCACTATCCAGTGGGCCAACCTCTGTTTGGAGACAGCCTTTCCCTTCTGCTGACCTCCAAAACAGACAAAGAGCTGCTCAGAGCTCCTGAAGCTCTGCGTGCGGTCCGCGTAAATGCGCAGGGCACGAACGGGACACAGCAACGCAAGGGCTGGGTCTGCCTCCTCCGGGGGCAGCGCTTGCAAGTTCACCACCTGGTCCCGGAAGGGAGTGGTGGGAACTTTGGGCACATATCCAGGCCGGGGTCTCAGGATAACGTGAGAGAAGTCCGGCCCGAATTCCAGGCACGAATCGTTGACCGAAAATGCCTGCAGGTCCCCAACCCTCTTGAAGGAGGCGAGCGCGGTCAGGAGCACTGTCTTCAAGGACAGATGTTTCAGCTCAGCTGACTCAAGGGGCTCGAAGGGAGCTCTCCGCAGGCCCGTGAGGGCGGCAGAGAGATCCCAAGAGGGAATGAGGCGAGGCCTAGGGGGATTTAACCTCCTGGCGCCTCTGAGGAACCTGATGACCAGGTCGTGCTTTCCTAGTGACTTGCCATCGAGCACATCGTGATGTGCTGCGATGGCGGCCACATAGACCTTCAGGGTGGAGGGGGACAGCCTCCGCTCCAAACCCTCTTGAAGGAAGGAAAGCACGGCACTGATCGGGCATTTCCGGGGGTCTTCCCGGTGGGAAGAACACCACTCAACGAACAGACTCCACTTCATGGCGTAAGCGCGCCTCGTAGAGGGGGCTCTGGCCGAAGTGATGGTGTCAACTACCGCGGAGGGTAGGCCACTTAAGTCTGCCGCGTCCCGTCCAGGAACCACACGTGGAGGTTCCACAGGTCGGGACGTGGGTGCCATATGGTGCCCTGCCCCTGAGAAAGGAGGTCCTTCCTCAAGGGGATGCGCCAGGGATGGGCTGTCGCGAGGAGCATGAGTTCTGGGAACCAGGTCCGGTTGGGCCAGTACGGCGCAACTAGCAAGACCTGCTCCTCGTCCTCCCTGACCTTGCACAGTGTCTGTGCGAGAAGGCTCACTGGGGGAAACGCATACTTGCGTAGACCCCGGGGCCAGCTGTGTGCCAGTGCATCCGTGCCGAGGGTCCCCTCGGTCAGGGAATAGAACAACTGGCAGTGGGCGGATTCCTGAGAGGCAAATAGGTCCACCTGTGCCTCCCCGAATCGGCTCCAGATCAGCTGGACCGCCTGGGGGTGGAGTCTCCATTCCCCCGGGAGCGTGAGCTGTCGTGAGAGCGCGTCGGCCGCACGATTGAGCTCGCCCGGGATGTAGGAGGCGCGCAGCGACCTGAGTCGGCGCTGACTCCACAGGAGGAGATGGCGGGCGAGTTGCGACATGCGACGGGAGCGTAGACCACCCTGGTGGTTGATGTACGCTACCGTCGATGTATTGTCCGTCCGGACCAGCACATGCTTGCCCTGCAGCAGCGGTCGAAACCGGCGCAGAGCAAGGAGTACTGCTAGCAACTCGAGGCAGTTGATGTGCCAGTGGCGTTGGGGTCCTGTCCAGGAGCCCGATGCCGACTGACCACTGCATATGGCACCCCAGCTGGTGGTGGAGGCATCTGTTGTAACAACAAGATGCCTGGACACTTGTACTAGGGGCACCCCGGCCCGTAGAAAAGCAAGGTCCGACCACGGGCTGAATGTGCGGCGACAACTCGGTGTGATGACCACAGAGAGTGAGCCACGGTGCCATGCCCACCTCGGGACTCGGTCGTGAAGCCAGTGCTGAAGCGGTCTCATATGAAGCAATCCGAGCGGCGTGACCGCGGCTGCGGATGCCATATGCCCCAGGAGCCTCTGAAATTGTTTCAGTGGGACCGCTGTTTTTCGCGAGAACGAATTCAGGCAGTTCAGCACCGACTGTGCACGCTCGTTGGTGAGACGTGCTGTCATGTTGACCGAGTCCAGCTCCACACCGAGAAAAGAGATGCTCTGCACGGGGCAAAGCTTGCTCTTTTCCCAGTTGACCCGAAGCCCCAACTGGCTGAGGTGACTGAGCACCAGGTCCCTGTGTTCGCACAACTGCTCTCGCGACTGGGCCAGAATGAGCCAGTCGTCGAGGTAGTTGAGAATGCGAACGCCCACTTCCCTGAGCGGGGCAAGGGCCCCCTCTGCGACTTTGGTAAAGACGCGAGGAGACAGGGACAGCCCGAAGGGTAGGACCTTGTACTGATATGCCCGCCCCTCGAACGCAAACCGCTGAAACGGTCTATGTCGAGGGAGGATCGAGACATGAAAGTACGCGTCCTTCAGGTCGATCGCTGCAAACCAATCCTGGGCGCGAACGCACGTGAGGATGCGTTTCAGCGTGAGCATCTTGAACGGGAGCTTGTGAAGGGCCCGGTTCAAGACACGCAGATCCAGGATTGGCCGTAACCCCCGCCTTTCTTGGGTACTATGAAGTATGGGCTGTAAAACCCAGACCTCATCTCGGCTAGAGGGACAGGCTCTATTGCGTCCTTCGCCAAAAGAACCGCAATCTCCGCCCGCAGGACAGGGGCGTTTGGACCTGTCACCGAAGTGAACAGAACACCGCTGAACCTGGGGGGACGCCTGGCGAACTGAATCGCGTAGCCGAGTCTGACTGTCCGAATGAGCCAACGGGACGGGTTGGGAAGGCGTAGCCACGCCCCCAAGCACCGTACGAGTGGAACCATCCGGGCAGCAGAAGTACCCACGGGGGGGCAGCATGGAGCACTGTGGCCCAACTCGGGAGGCAGTGCGTCCCGAAGTCGAGGCCGTGAGTGGGGTCCACTCACGTGGCTCTGAGTGGGCAGGGTGGCGTGGGGAGGCTGTGCGTCCCCGGGGCGCCAAGACCCTGCCCGTGGCGAAGGAAGGAGTGGCTGAGGCTGAGGAAGCGGAGCTTCGCTCACCCTCAGCACAGACCTTCTTATATGACCCAGAGGTGTTGGAAATCGCTCTTTTATTGAAACTGTGGGTACCGCTGACCCTGGGGCCAGCGGCGGAACAGAAAGAAAACAAAACACAGGATTCTCCCCCAGGCCCTGTCCCGGGGGAAGGAGCGGTGCGGTCACCGTCTCCTGCAGAGCAGTCTCCATCACCTCTGGGTCTCCCGTCTCAGGGCCGCTTCTTAGCCTTCTTCCTTTTAGAAGACTTGGCGGCCTGGGCGGGTGGCGTGGCCTTCCTGCGGGAGGCTCGGGGAGGATGGGATGGCTCCGATCTCCCGGAAGCCTGAGCCGCAGGAGGACGCCCTCGGCGAGGAGCAGGCGGAGGCACGGCCCGTGGCGGATTGGTGGCAACATCACGCCGGGGCAGGATGTGTTTTATGGCCTCCGTCTGCTTTTGCACTGCCGAGAACTGCTGCGCAAAGTCCTCGACAGTGTCGCCGAAAAGGCCGGCCTGGGAGATGGGGGCGTCGAGAAAGCGAACTTTGTCGGCGTCCTTCATCTCGGCCAGGTCCAGCCAAAGATGCCGTTCCTGGACCACCAGGGTGGACATCATCTGACCCAGGGCCCGCGCCGTGACCTTCGTCGCCCGGAGGGCGAGGTCGGTCGCCGTACGCAGTTCTTGCAAGAGCCCTGGCTCAGAACTACCCTCGTGCAGCTCCTTGAGAGCTTTCGCCTGATGGACCTGCAAGATGGCCATGGCGTGCAGGGCAGAGGCCGCCTGTCCAGCGGCAGAGTAAGCCTTGGCAGCGAGAGCGGCCGTGGTCTTACTCGCCTTGGACGGGAGACGCGGACGGTTCCGCCAGGTGGCCGCGGACTGCGGGCACAAGTGCACCGCAATCGCACGTTCCACCTGTGGAATATCCACGTACCCCTTGGCGGCCCCACCGTCGAGGGTAGTGAGAGTGGAGGAGGCAGAAATACGGTTTCTGGCAGTGTGAGGTGCCATCCACGTCTTCTGGAGCTCCTCATGCACCTCCGGGAAGAATGGCACTGGGGCGGGACGTGGCGAGGAGGCAAACGACGTCGGGGTCTCCCTCTGGGTCTGGGGGCCGGTTTCTCCGGATGCATCCTATGAAACTCATCAGTGAGAGAGGGGTCAAGAATGTCCTTGACATTGACCCAGGACCGCTCCTCCGGACCGTAACCCTCCCAGTCGACCAGGTATTGTAGTGCCCCGTTGCGACGTCGTGAATCGAGCAGGTCCCGGACCTGGTATACCACCTCGTCGTCAATCAGCAATGGTGGGGGTCACTGGTCCTCGGCCGCAGTGGTCCCCTGACCCTCTCCCAGACATACAGCGGGTTTCAGCAGCGAGACATGAAATGTAGGAGAAATACGATAATTAGCAGGGAGTTGCAAACGGAATGAAACTGGGGTAATTTGTCTAATGATTTTGAATGGACCCACATACCTAGGACTGAGCTTCTTGCATGGTTGACGGAGACGGAGATCCCGGGTAGACAGCCAGACCCTGGGCGCCGGTGCCGGTGGCGGTTGGCTTGGATCTCTTGTCTTCGTATGGCTCGTTGCAGGTGAATGTGTGCGTGGTTCCATGTCTCCTCGCTTCGTTGTAACCATTCATTGACAGCTGGCAGTTCGGAGGGCTCTCCCGACCATGGGAACAACGGAGGCTGAAAGCCGAGCACACATTTGAAAGGGGTGAGACCTATGGCTGGTTTCTGTAAGGAGTTCTGAGCGTTCTCGGCCCACATGAGATATCGACTCCAGTCAGATTGGTGGCTGTGACAGTAAGCCCTGAGGAAGCGAGAGAGTTCCTGGTTCAATCTTTCCGTTTGACCATTCGACTGAGGATGGTAGCCGGAGGTGAGGCTGATGTTAACGTTAAGTAGGTGGAAGAAGGCTGACCAGACTCTGGAGGTGAACTGTGGGCCCCTGTCTGACACTATGTCTTCTGGCAGGCCATAAAATCGAAATACAAAGTTACACAGAGTTTTGGCAGTTTCCATAGCGGTGGGTAACTTTGGCAGGGGAATCAGACGACATGATTTCGAGAAGCGGTCTACAATAGTCAGAATGGTAGTGTTGCCTTGAGAGTTGGGAAGATCTGTGACGAAGTCTATAGCTATGTGTGACCAGGGTCGATGTGGGATCGGTAGTGGTTGGAGCAAGCCGGCTGGCACTTGATGAGAGGGTTTGGTAGTATTGCAGGTTAAGCAGTGAGAAGCGAGCTGTATCCTCAGACATGGAGGGCCACCAATACTTGTTCTTAAGCAGATGGAGTGTGGCAGTGATACCTGGGTGACCGGAGCTTGGACTGTCGTGAACGTGATGTAGTAGCTTGTCTCGGTGTTGGTCAGGAACATATATGAGTTCTGGCGGGCATTCGGGTGGTGGTGGTGTTTGAGTGTTAGATAAGTCTATCTCTGTGGAGATGTCCCACTGGACCGGCGCCACCAGAAGATTGGTGGGGATGATGGTTTCATTGTTATGGGGCTGTTCATTACCTTCGTGGATTCTGGAGAGAGCGTCTGCTTTGGTGTTCTTGGAACCGGGACGATACGTGACTGTGAAGTGAAAGCGTGTGAAGAAGAGGGCCCATCTGGCCTGGCGAGGATTCAGGCGTTTGGCAGACTTCAAATATTCCAGGTTCTTGTGGTCGGTTAAGACAATGAATGGTAGCTGTACATCCTCGAGCCAGTGACGCCACTCCTCCATAGCGGCTTTCATGGCGAGCAGCTCGCGATTTCCCACGTCGTAGTTACGTTCAGCAGGTGAGAGTTTTCTTGAGAAGTAAGCACAGGGAAACATCTTGTTAGAGGGCTCATGTTGCTGTGAAAGTACCGCCCCAATGCCTGCGCTGGAGGCGTCCACCTCCACGATGGAGGTCTGGTTGGGGTCTGGATGGTGAAGAATGGGAGCAGTGGTGAAGCGGTGTTTGAGTTCCTGAAATGCTTGACAAGCCTCGGGGGTCCATGTAAGTGAAGACGAATTTCGACGGGTCATGGAAGTTAAGGGTGCCGCCACGATGCTGAAGTTTCTGATGAAACGCCGATAGAAGTTTGCGAACCCCAGGAAGCGTTGAAGTTCTTTGAGAGACTGAGGCCTCGGCCAATTCAGCACTGCTCTGACCTTTTGATCGTCCATTGCCACTCCCTCTTGACTGATAACGTACCCCAGGAATGATGTCTTTGTCTGATGGAACTCACATTTCTCTGCCTTTGCGTACAGTTGGTGCTGGATGAGACGGCGTAACACGGCTTGGACATGTTGGATGTGCTCTTCCATGGAACTCGAGTAGACCAGGATGTTGTCGATATATACCACCACCCATCTGTCCAGCATGTCTCGGAACACATCGTTTATCATAGATTGGAATAGAAAGGACTATTGGACAGGCCGAACGGCATAACGGAGTATTCGTAGTGCCCAGAAGATGTAGAAAAGGCTGTTTTCCACTCGTCCCCCTCTCTGATGCGAATCAGGTTGTAGGCTGAGCACAAATCCAGTTTAGTAAAGTACTTCGCTTGTCGGAGCTGTTCCAGGGCTGCCAGGACTAGAGGAAGGGGATACCTGAATTTTACTGTGATGTCGTTGAGAGCATGATAATCTATACAGGGTCGGAGACTTCCGTCTTTCTTTTTGACGAAGAAGAGCCCGGCAGATGCTGGTGACGTGGATGGACGGATGAATCCCTTGGCCAATTCCTCCTCTATGTACTTCTTCATGGCCGCAGACTCGGGTTGTGAGAGTGGAAAGATTCGGCCCTTGGGTGGTGTAGAGCCAGGGAGGAGGTCAATGGCGCAGTCCCAGGAGTGATGCGGAGGTAACTGTGATGCTTTGGCCTTGCTGACCGCCTCATAGAGATCGGCATATTCGTTAGGAAGTCCAGGAACCTCGGGTTTGGATGGTGTGAGAGAGGAGGTACGGACAGGGATGAGAGATTTGGGCAGGATGTAGCTCTGATGACAGGACGTGCTCCACTGAACAATCTCTCCACTTCTCCAGGAAATGCAGGGATCGTGACGGCGTAACCAGGGCAAACCCAGGATGAGTGAGTGAGTGGGAGAGCCGATGACATAGAATTGCAGGGTTTCTTGATGAAGTAAGCCGGTCTGCATCTGTAGGTGGTTGGTGATGTGTGTGATTCGGCCCTCTCCAATCGGCCGACCGTCTAACGCCTCCACTGCCAAGCGAGAAGTACAGGGTGTTAGAGCAAGATTGTGTTTGTCTGCGAATTCTTTGGAAATGAAGTTGCCAGCTGCTCCTGAGTCTAACAGTCCGTCCACGATTATCTTCTTACTGCCACTGATTATTTTAACTGGTACTTTAACACAATGTATAGCTTGAATCGGCTCACTCACCACTTTGTTGCTGCTCGTGGTGGGTCTCACGGGGCATAATGACTTGTAGTGACCGGACTGGCCGCAGTACATGCAGAGATGATGTTGTGACCGTCGTTCTCGTTCCTCAGGTGTCAGATGGGTATAGCCGAGCTGCATGGGTTCAGGGTTCCCTGTGAAAGGAGGTGCTGGAGCGGCCGTGACTCGTGCAGGACGACGAGATCGCACTAAGTTATCTATTTGAATTGTAAGATCCATGAACTCGTTCAAGGAACGACCCTCGTCGCGGCAAGCCATTTCAGTCTGGAGAGCTGGGTTTAAACCACGGTGGTAGAGAAGCTTGATTGTGTCCTCTACCCAGTCAGTTTGAGCAGCGAGTGCGAAAAGTTAGTGTGAATGTTGGTGCCCTGGGTTAGAGCGAGCAGTTGTTCGCCCGCGCTGCGACCAGTACTGGAGCGTTCAAATACTTCTCGGAAGCGTTGCATGAAGTGATCAAAGGAGTGAAAACTAGACCCGTCAGACCTCCAAACAGCAGTAATCCATTCCAACGCTTTTCCAGTCAGAAGTGAACAGACAAAAGCAATCTTACTTGTATCGGTGGTGTACAGTGCGGGTTGTTGGTTGACGAACAATGAGCATTGAAGTAAGAAGCCCTTGCATCTGTTTGAAGCGCCGTCGAACTTTTCAGGAAAGGCCAGTCGAGGACTCACGGTGTTGGTGGCCTGCTCTGGAGGGTGGTTGGTGGCGGCTACTGTAACTGGTGGCGGTGCGGCTGGCTGGAGAGTGAGGCCTTGCAGAGATCTCACCAATTCCTCCGTTAGGTTCGTCAAACGGGTGAGTTGATGCTGATGTACCGCCAGCTGGCTGGTCTGGGCAGATAACTCAGAGGACAGTTGAGCAATGGCTGCTGGATCGCTTCTTGGCGAAGTCTTCTGTAACGAATGTTGCAATGTTGATCCATTTGCAGTTTATTCAAGGGCAGTACAGGATTCATAAACCAGGTAACAGGCAGAGGGTCGAGGCAGGCGGCAGACAGGGTAAACAGGGACAGGCAAAGAGGTCGAGGCAGGCGGCAGGCAAGGGTAAACAATAGCAGGCAGTCAAGTAGGCAGGCAGCAAGAATCACAGTCCAGAATAACAATCCAATCGATAACAGGCAAACAATCAGGAATAAACACTCAGAAATGATAACCATGGCTGATCAAGACTTCGCAAAGAGCTGCGTGTGAGTGTGTGTTTTATAGTGCATGGCTAATGAGGAAATGGGCGTCAGGTGCGTGCGCGATCAGTCCCAGGTATTTGGGTGTATGGGAAATGAAGTCCAAATGAAACTAATACTCGGGAGAGGGCTCCCTCTGGCGGCCCGGGAGATCTGGTGCAGGAGACCCAATCGTGACAACTAGTCTCATTTCACAGATAGTTTGTTTCTGTACTGTTTCTGTATAAAAAATGTCGATACAATGTAAAGTATTTGCTCTGGCTTTTGTTTTAAATGATTTTGTTCCATTATTATACTTGTTGTTGTCATTTGTTGACGTTGTACAAGCAGATTGTGGTGATTGGTCAGTGTTGTATTTGTCCCGCCACTCCTCCTCTATGATTGGACTGCTGGGTACAAAGTGACAGTGATGAGTGCTGCGTTTTACCCAAAGTTGAACATTCTTCAACTCTCGGTGACTGGTAAAAAAAAACGCAGAGCGCTCAGTGCTTTGGTGTGAAATAGACGCTCAGTGCCTCGTTACTCTTCTGGCATTTTAAAAATATGGTGCTCCTATTAAAAACAATTGGAAAAATAAGATTTGCTTTGGTGGACACACGGCCTAAAGGAAACAAAACAGAATATCAAAATAAGAGCACATAGAGTAGTCTCCCCTCCTGGAAGGTGTGTCCTTGCGTCGTAACTGAATGTCCAACTGTGGAGGGAGGGGGCTTTGGAGGTGGGCTTGGAGCTGGTGGTGAACAGGGACCTAAAGGAGCCGAAAGAGGGAGACATTGCGGCGGAACCCAGAGGCTGATGGACCAGGGCAACATTGATGGCCCGGAAGCCGAAGGTGAGGCCCCTGGCTTGCGGAATTGAGGCGGAGATGGGGGCTTGGCAGACTGGAGCAACGATGAAGGAAATAAGGACGACAATGAAGCCGGAGGGAAGAAGGAGAGCCGGAGGAGTGGAGGGTCGAGGTGCACCCGGAGATCCGGACGTCCGTGGCAAAGGCAGAGCGACGATTGACCGAGACTAAGCCTAATGGACGAGGGAGCCCAGAGGAGTTCTATGGCTGACGAACCATGGTGGATCCACGGGAGCGCGGAGCCGACAGGCTGACAGGCCGAGGTGGAGACATTGGCCTTGGAGGCCTGGGGTGAAGCTGGTGAATCCGTAACACCATACGAAGCTGGGGATCGGGAGGCCACAGGCAGAGCCGGAGAGTTGCACAGAGTTAGCAGCGGGGGTGGAGCCAAGGAGTTGGACGACACCAGCAGAGACAGCGGATCCAGGGGACTGAATGGAACCAATAGAGGATATGAAACCAGGGAGTCAGGCGAGAACAACGGAGGAAGAAGGTCTCTGGATGGGACCGGAGCATCCAAACAGCCAGAAGGGACAGGCGTGGAGGCGTAGATTTGAGAGTGAGGACTCTGGAGGGCACTGGATCTGCGGACCGGATCCGAGGAATACCCTTTAAATAGTCTTTAATTATAAACTTAAGAACACAGGAGATCTCTAGGAGAACACGAGAGAAAAGGAAACCACACAATAAACCATAAACGAGAACCGACAAGGGACTGAACTGAACAGGAAGTATAAATACAAGGCAAACATAACGAGAGACAGGTGCAAATTATAAGTAACCACAGAAACAAATGAGGACATAATAAGAAACTAAGGAAACGGAAACTAAACAGAGGGAGGGAAAGAGGAACTAAAGGAAACAAAACAGAATATCAAAATAAGAGTCCATCAAGCTGTGACAGGAACATTTAAAATGTTGACATCTATAAATAATGCATTACTGTGCAAGAGATGATCACATTTTGTAGCTTTGCATTTTAATTTGAGTGGACTGCGAGTGTACTATAATGCTTTATATTAAATTAAAGGAAATCTATTAAATTCAGCTCTCTTTGGCTTTGCTACACTTTCTGGGGCAATGAACAATGTCAGAGATTATGAAAAGGAAATTTTGCATAAAATCTAGTGTAAAACACAAGTGGCAAGTTCTTAGAAATCCATGTAATATTTATATTTATTGTTCAACAAAAATGTTGGTTTAACAGCTCAAACAATATGAGTATAATATAAGTGGTGAACAAAACAGTACATTCATTCATTCATTCATTCATTCTTAGTAAATGTATTTATTTTTTTGTAAATTTCTATAATCTATTTTTTTTATCAAATTTATTTTTTATTTTTATCTTGATTTATCTATCATCATCATCATCATCATTTTTTTTTTTTTTTTTTTTTTTTACAAATAGTCACATGCTGAATTTGGCAGACAAAATTGTTTTCAAATTTATATTCCAGAAAAATGCTTCAGTGCTTAAAGTTTTTCATTGCAGTCTTTGGACAGTTTCACCATCTACACATATTTGACTTTAAGCACCACAAAATAATTTTAGAAACTGAAAACGTGTTTTATCATAGAAGATGAATATTCAAGTCATTATCTGCATAAATTGCATTTTTAATGTATTTTTCAGATAACTTAAAAGATCCAGACATTGTAAACATATGTACATAAATATGTGTCACGTCATTGTCTACAGTATATCATTGACTTATGATGTATTCCATTGTAAAAGTATCCTTTTTATGCAACTGATTCACAGCAAAATGTGTCTGTATGTTTCTTGACTGTTTTTTCAGACATACCAAAACTCAAAAATAGTGTGGTGACTTTGGAATTGATCATACAGTCCATGGCCAGTGACTCTGGAGAACATGTCTATCCAAATACCCTTAGGGAATGTGGCCACAAATGTAAAAAAAATTGGACTAAAAGAGCAAACCATGTATGCTGACATATAAAAGAGTTGACATGCTATTCAAAACGAAATGATGCCATGTGACTATTGAGACAGGCGTTGAGGTGAGGCCGGTGACGTAAACCAGCTCTGCTGAAGTGAAGTTTATTTGTGGGGGTTGGAGAGAGGAAGGTGATCTGCCGTTAAAAGCTAGAGGTCAAAGAGTGTATGGACCCAGCTGTTCCCCCTGACAGTACCACAGGAGGGAGGGCTCTTAGCCAGACCAGGGGGTCCTGGATGCCCTCACCGTGATGGAGCGTCTGTAACCTTCCTCACTCTTCCTGCAGAGAGCTAATGGAAAATGGATATGTAGTGTTCACAGACGAAGGACTGGAAAGTTCAGAAAGCGGTCTGGACAAGTCTGTCTATGTTAAATTTACTTCACCTCTGTCCTTCACTCCAGCACTTACAATCTCCACAGAGACTTGGTTATGCAACTCATTATCTGAAGGATCCTGTAAAAAAATGTGTAATTCAGTTTTAACTACTGGTTGTTATAATACCGGAGTATTATTTTTTTAAATATATATTTTATGTCAGAAACCCAGACTTCTTATTGGGGCTATATTCGGGTTTTTGGATATAGCTTAACCACTAACTTTTAGAATAACTGTGAGTAGTAATTAAGCAGTAATGTTCTACAAATTTAGTGATATATATTGTCAAAAAGAACCAAATCCATTGATGAAATTTACTGAAAATTGTCAAAATTGCTGCATTTATTATACTCAAATATATGTTGAAAATATTTGAAACATTTAAAAATATAATCAGTTTTTCAAAACAGTCTTAACATTCTCTAAACTCTAATTACAACTGTCACATCTGTTCAATGAAACACCATAACTCTATTGCATGTCTGCAAAATGTTACTTGCCCAAAACATATAATTCATGCTTCAAAACCTAGTTATTGTGTCAGTAAATTGGCCAGTGCCACCAAAATAATAAGTGTTTTTGTCATCGTGTGAGCCACACTGGCCAAAATGTTTAGATGTTTTTTCATTATGGAAATTTTTGTTATATAACAAATTGCATGTATTTTCTACATTTTACAAGAATATCAGTTTTGTGTAGCTGAATGCTCTTGTGGCTCACACTGAGCTTTTTAGATACAAATTTCAGAAGTATAGGTAAAAATTTACAAGGAAAAGTCAATACTGTAGTACACAAAAAGAAAATGGACATTTGGTCCCACTTTATATCTGGTGTCCTTATCGACTATGTACTTACATAAAAAAAAATAAGTACAGTGTACTTATTGTATTCATATTGTATTGCACTTGTGCTGCTGTTGAGGTGGATACGGGTAGGGACAGGTTTAGTGGTATGAGTAAATTTAAGGCTGGGTTAAGGGGTAACGGAAGGCTCAACAGTGTAATTGCAGCTGTATTTTTAAATTACTTTTTTGTTTTAAAATAAGTACAATGTAAAAACATGTGTTCACGCATTGTATCAAATTATTCATTTACAGTAAATGTTTTTACAAAGTAGTTAAAGACACCTAATATAAAGTGGGACCAAACATTTTTATTTATACAGCACATTTATTTTTGTAGAAATGTGTTACATGTAAACTAAAAACTCACAGTTGCTTGTTTATTTTCACATATTCTATTACAGTATGTCTTCCCCTAACACTACACATTCTTACATATATTCCTATTGCTCTTCCACGACAACTGTTTATTTTCAGTTTATGTGAAACACATTTCTACAAAAATAAACTGTTGTTGTTTAGACGTTCCGCCATGTTCAAAAATGTCAGTGATTGTGCTGGGCAAACTCCATATACTGTAGCTTACTGTATGCTTCCAAACTTGATAGGTAAGATTGTTATTCCTGTTTCATTATAATGGCAGGCCATTTGCCAATTCAGCAGACATTACAAATATTCCATGTCATAGGTATTTATGGAATATACATGACAGATATTGATAACTGAATGGATCATTTTGCATGCAATGGCTCACACGATGAAAGAATGTTTAGAAGTTGTGAAGAGTGACAGTTTCACTGAGAATCAACTTATCAGTTTTGATCAACAAGCCATGTGCATGTTGTAGACAATTTTACTTATTCTTTTGCACACATGTGCCAAAACACATGCAAATTGCTTAAAGGGATAGTTCACCCAAAAATGAAAATTTGATGTTTATCTGCTTACCCCCAGGGCATCCAAGATGTAGGTGACTTTGTTTCTTCAGTAGAACACAAATGATGATTTTTAACTCCAACCGTTGCGGTCTGTCAGTCATATAATGCTTGTCAATGGTAACTCCATCTATAAGAGTCAAAAAAACATGCACAGACAAATCCAAATTAAACCCTGCGGCTCGTGACGACACATTGATGTCCTAAGACACGAAACAATCGGTTTGTGTGAGAAACCGAACAGTATTTATATCATTTTTTACCTCTTATACACCACAATGTCCAACTGCCTTGCGCATCCGGTTGGTGAGGTCTGAACGCGCTCTGACAACGGAAGTGATGTCTTGCACTCATTGAAGTATAAGCGCGAGAGATCACTTCCGTCGTCAGAACGCGTTTTTAGACCGGATGCGCAAGGCAGTTGGACATAGTGGTGTTTTAGAGGTGAAAAATGATATAAATACTGTTCGTTTTCTCGCACAAACCGATTGTTTCGTGTCTTAGGACATCAATGTGTCGTCACGAGCCGCAGGGTTTAATTTGGATTTGTCTGTGCATGTTTTTTTAACTCTTATAGATGGAGTTACCATTGACATGCATTATACGACTGACAGACTGCAACGGTTGGAGTTAAAAATCATCATTTGTGTTCTACTGAAGAAACAAAGTCACCTACATCTTGGATGCCCTGGGGGTAAGCAGATAAACATCAAATTTTCATTTTTGGGTGAACTATCCCTTTAAATTAATAAGAAATCCAAATCTGATGTGAACAAGAAACTAAGTGTTCAGAGACCTGAATTTATTGTTTTGAGAGAAAAAAAAAAAAGTCTCATTCGAAAATTGAGCCAAAGTGATGTTATGTCAGTTTCCAAGGCAACATTTCTTATTTTAAGTTTTTAAGTTATGTTTTCCATCTAATATTTATATTTTATTTTATTTCAGCTTTATTTCAATTAACGAAAATGATAGTTTAATAGTTTTAGTAAATAACAATAACACTAGTCAAGTCAAAGCAATGATTGCTTTTTATCAATTTTAATTGTGAATATTAATATTTACAATATATCATGGCCTCTTACACATTATTACTTAATTATAACATATAAGCTTTGTTTGTGCTAAACAAACATATTAATCTCATTGGTCATGTGAACCAATGTATAGTTAGTGGACCTCTTCCTCATTCATTTATGTTAAAATAGGCATTACCCAGACAGATGCATTATCATATGTGGGTTTAGATGTTCAGTATAGTTAGTACAAACCTGACTGGTTCACACCCAGAGAGGGACACATTAAACAGTCCTGTCTATCAGCTCACAGTGAGCGAGGCCTGTGCTGGTAGATGGAGTTTCGTGCTGTACTTGTGAGTCTTCATGGGAACGAAGGTGTGGGAAATGACAGGAGTGTCATTGCATCCTGGGATTGATTTAGCTCTGAGACCTGCTCCACTGACAGCGTGCAACGCACTGTGTGTTTGTGTGTGTATTTACCGCTGAGGCTGTCAGAGAGACAGACGACATCTCTGTCAGCGCTCCGCGGCAGAAATGATCGGTTGGTGATGTCCTATTAGTCGGCCTGCAGTACATTTGAAAGAGAGTGCTGACTGCTCGCAATGTGCTGCTTCGTTTTGGTTGGTAGGTGTAGATCTCTGTCGTGTTGTTCTTCTGATCTACTGTATCTTCTGTCCTCCTGGTTCCTGTTCTCTGCAGCACTCATGTTTTTAAACACTGTTAAGGCCCTTTTACCTGACAGCATGGCTTCAGTTCAAGCGACATGCAGACAGCATCACAGAGAGGTGATTTTACCCTGTTGCTAGAAAGCAAGACTGCATACAGCATACAACAAACAAGTATATACAACAAAAACCTGTAGGGGAGACCGCGGATGCATGTACTGTAACACTTTTTGATTTAACCTCTGTAACTCAGTGCTTTTTTTTGTGGCATTTATCTCAAAATTGTATGTAATCTGCTACAAATTAAAGTTGTTTTGAAATCTACAGCTTATCCCTAAGATGTTAATGTAACAAATTAATAAATTAATGCCAAGTACAAAGAGTGCTGTTGTTATAATCTATCCAAAACCAGCTTTAACATTAATAGAAAACATATAGGCTACTAAAACTTCCCATCATCCACTTCCCCCAACTCCATCCCATTTAATTATAAGCATTTTAAAGGGGTCATGAAGTGGATTTTTTTTGTTTGTTATTATTTTATAATGTTTCGTGTTTCCTGAGGTGCACTTATAATGTTAGTATGATTTTTACATCAAAAATTGTCATAATTTAGAAATAAAAGGACTTTTAGCCATCTGATTTGAATGCTCTGTTTTAAGGGGCGTGTCTGCTGTGAGACTTCAGTGTAAATGCCCACTGCTGTGATTGGCTAACATCTTTGCATTTGAAATACGTAATACATGTGGAACCCTCTCGGATACTTTTACTATTTACAAAGTAACGAATTCATTACATTAACGAATCCTGAAAAGTGTTGATTATAGCCTTATATTTAGATCTTTTCCCATCACATGAAAGGTTGCAGTGATGAGCACTGAGCAGATGACAGTCTGTTGATCGCGTGAATGCAGTGATACAGCTAACCGCAAACATGATGTAAATACAGTAATGTTAGCCTAAGAGCTTCATTGTGCAGTGTAACAGTGTCATTCATTATAATGGCAGTTTTGGCAAGTGTCCAGATAAACTCGCGCTGTTTGATTGACAGCTTCAGCCATTGTAAAGGGAGCGTACTTTGATCGCTTTCTGTATGTAATTTAATCACAATTTAAAAAACGGATTATTTTCATGCTAAGAGAAACAATATGAAGTTGATTGTTTAGTCACTGGCTTGATTTACTGATGCATAAACAGTATTAAATGATTTTGGGACAAAGAAAATCTGCCTGAACTTGAATAATTACACATAAGAAATCACTGATCACAGATCAGGCATTAGAATGAACACTGTTACTGTTTGTGGCATTGCTGTCGAATCCATATCGTAAAAGTCTGTTTGCAAAGCCTGCGTTGTTATTGCGACTGAATTAGCAAATAATCCACAGTGAAATGTAAAAATAAACTGAATCCATTTTTTCATCTGATCGGCAGCTTATGCAAAGATGATGTTTTTCCACAGCCAGGAACAGCACAGCGTCTGCGTGGCATCGCAATATTAAATAACTAGGCCTACTTTAGATCCACTCGCTGTTCATCGACTAAAAATCAGTGGGCGGGGCAAACAATGCGATGATGTAAAAGTAGGTGTTGTTGTCTTGCTCCAGAGGCAGTCGTATGCAAATGATTGTGCCCCTGTGATGTCACATGCCACCCTCTGTTCCAAATGAAGATTTTTTACAGCTTGATTATATAAATGCTTTTTTATTGATGACGAGGACGTTTTAAGTTATGGAACTTGCAGGATGTATTAATGATACAAAGACCTCTTATATGCCAAAAGATCAAGAAAAATTTGATTTCTCATGTCATGACCCATTTAATTAAACGAGAAATATATTATTCTAAAACTGCAAACAAGTTGAAAAAAATTATTGAACATATACAGTACCGTTTAAAATTTTGGGGACAGTAAGGTGTGTACACAGCAAAATCCCCAGAGTTAAATCAGAGTACATATGGTCCCTCTTTAAACAGTATTAAAATAACACTGAAGCAGAGTTAAAGTTAATAAGATAATTAAGCAATTAATTAAGTGATGATTGAGCATTAGTGATGAACACCTGCTGTTAACAAGCAGAATCACTGAAGAAAAGAAACACAAGAACTACAACTGACTTCAGTCACAGCCTTAGATGAAATCAACTGAAGATAAAAATCATTAAATCTCTGAAGATCTGATTAAACAACTCCACAAACAGCAGATTTATTTATTTATTTATGAAGGAAATAATACTTTTATTTGGCAATGATGCATTAAATTGATCAAAAATGATAATGTTACAGAAGATTGTAAGATTTGTATTTTGAATAATACAGTTCTTTTAAGCTTTCTATTCATCAAAGAATCCTGAAAAAAATGATCACGGTTTCCACAAAAATATTAAACAGCACAACTGTTTTGAAATTGATAATAATAAGATACAACATTACTTGAGCAGCAAATCAGCATAATAGAATGATTTTTGAAGGATCATGTGACAGTGAAGACTGGAGTAATGATGCTGAAAATACAGCTTTGCCATCACAGGAATAAATTACATATTAAAAAATATAAATATAAAAATAGTTATTATACATAAAAATAAGTTTTGAGCTTAGAATCAGAAGAAAATATTACAGAAAAAGCAGCTGTTGGAGGAATCAGCCGTTGACAGCAACACAAAAGTTGAGAAATGATTACAAATAAATAAAACAATAAATAAAATATAAATTAATAAACAAGTAAATTGCATGGTATTCAGACAGTTACAGCATATTTTCTTTGCCTTGAAAATGGCTTGCACATTACAAGGCAAAAAAAAGGAAAAATCACTTTGCATAAAAATTGTTCATATGGAGTTAGGCAACTTATGTGAGTCGTGTGAAAAGGCCTTTACTCTCATATAGCATGATGTACAGCTTGATGCTTTGCATGTCTTTCACTCACACACGCTCTCTCTCTCCTCTGTGTCTCAGTCAGGCCCAGATGTCCTTCTGTACTTCTTGTCTCTTTCATGTAGTCGTTAATGAGAGAGTCACATATGGCCTTCACCCTTGTTAGGCGGACTGGGTGACACTTTTGGTGAGGTGGGGGGAGGTTGTCACAGAGGTGGGGGTGTGTGGTTGGAGGGGCCAGCTCTGTCTCATGGGCACATAAAAGGGACGAGCGGGGCACTGTTCCAGGTACAAGGGGGCGGTGGATGGTGGTAGAAGAGATGAGATGGGGTGAGCGGGCCGAAGGGTCAGTTCATTAAATGCTTTATGGGCAGTTTCAGACTGACAGATTAAGCCTAGTCAAATTTACACTGTTAATGGGGATTCTGTCTCTAATATCACTGTTAAAATGGAATTTGGCTTATCTGTGTGTGGGAATCCAGTCCACGGTCCTGAGTGAGAGGAACACGGCATCTTTGCAATTCATTTTATCAGTAAATTGAATCATTTTAATTTTACATTATTTTATTCATTGAACCGTTTGCTCTAATATTGATAAACAGTTAATATTGATAATGGCTGATATAATATATAAGGTTGGATTCTTCAGGAAACAACTTGACTTTAATTAAGGCAAGGACAAATCGTTTCAATATGACCAATATCCAATAGGTTTTAAACTTTTTGAAAATTAATTTAGTGGTAAATTGTATATTTTTTTTCACATGGTCCATTTGAATTAGTCGTTACATTGTTTAATGTTCATGTAAAAAAAAAAAAAATAGCGCTGTCAAATTGTTTAATCCTGATTAATCGCATCTAACGTAAAAGTTTACATACACACACACACACACACACACAAATATTTACAGACTTTTATGTTAGATGCGATTAAGTAAGGAATAATTGACGACGGGCTGTTGAATTCTTAGAAAATAATGCACACCCGAGGTGGTAATGCGGCCACGACACGAAGCCTCCGTTGCTAATTCCAAAACGTCATTTCAGAACTAGTAATGGAGGCTTGAGCCTTGATAGCAGAATAATACAGCTGATACAGTTATTAACAGTTGAGAGAGAGAGAGAGAGAGAGAGAGAGAGAGAGAGAGAAAGAGAGAATAAGCATATGTGAATTAGCCTACCTGAGTCTGTGCGTCTCTCACGGCAGCAGTGTCTCTACTAATAGCGAAACTATAAGTTTGTCTACCTCAAGAACCGCACAGTTATTACCTCGCTGGTGAGAAATGTCATGTATCTTTTAAGTTGCTAAACTATTTTACTGATTAATTCATTAGAGCAGCGCAGACAAAACGTTTCTGTGCAAGTGTGTGTCCGTACTATACAGTACGTGTGTACATTTCAAAGAGAGAGAAAGCGCGAGAGAGTATGTGCGTTTAGGACACAATAAAACATCTTTTGTAGCAAAACCATGACAATAAGTCGTTTTACTATATTTATTTGCTTGGTCGTTGTGGGTTTTGTTTCTTTTGCAGTTGTAGTCTGTAAGGACCTTTTGAAATAACTGAAATCATTTGGCGAAGTGAATTGGAACTGTAATGCGGTCAAGACCTGCCTAGAACTACTTTAGCCGTGTTTTTCCCTGAAAATAATTGCACACCTTAGAACGTTCGCCAACCAATCAGATTTGAGCACTCAACAGCCCCGTAGTATAGTCGTGATTAATCGATTTGATAGCACTAAAAAAATGTAATGAAAAAAAGTTTTTATGTGTTTTGAGATTATATTGATACCAGAGCCACTTTCTTAATTTGTAAAATAATGTAATAAAAATGTCAAGATGTTAATAAATACTTAGCAAAAGTTTTAATGGGCGAAAACTGAACCAAATTCAAAACTAAAACATTTTCTAAGGCTATATTTAAAAAAAAAAAAAAAAAAAAAAACTCATTTTTTCCAATCATTTAACCTTTCTTGTGATCATATTCTAGAGAGATTTTGGTAACACTACAATAAGGGTTCATTAGTTAACATAAGTTAACTTGAACTAAGGATTGATAATTCTACAGCATTTATTAATCTTAGTTCATGTTTATTTTAACATTTACTAATACATTATTAAAATCAAATGTATTTGTTAACATTAGTTAATGCACTTTGAACTAACATGAACAAACAATGAACAGCTGGATTTTATTAACTAACATTAACATAGATTAACAAATACAGTAACAAATGTATTGCTCATGGTTAGTTCATGTTAGTTAATACATTAACTAATGTTAACAAATGAGATCTTATTGTAAAGTGTTACCGAGATTTGTATGGTATTTTTTAATACTAATTTCTTTCTCTGTTTTAGTTTGTATTTTGCATATAAGTGAGGGGAAAAAACTATACACTTTAATATATCACCATAAAACTCCTTAATAGGTTGCTGGAAAGTTCTTTGGATATGTAAAAAAAAAAAAAGGGAACATTACTCTTATACTTTTATTTGTTCAAGCCTCTAAACTGATTGTACTTCAGAAATATTCCCACTTGAAAAACTCAGAACACAACAAATTGGGTTCAAGAGGGTTCAGAGAAGTTAGCTGCAAACAACTGTAATTTACTTTGCATGTGTCATCTGAATATTCATAAACACCCCGGGTTTGACCTTTCATGAACAGACATGTGTTTCGCTTAATATGGTAAAGCTGAAATCTTGCATTGAACTATGGGAGTGGAAAGTGTTACACAGTGCATTTCAAAAAGCTGTATGACAGTTTTCTCATGAAATTAGTTTTAAACATTTTTTTTTTTTTTAAATGATACATGTCGCTACATTTAAATCACATTTGTTAAAGCAATAACAACTTTGTCAAAATGTTATACCTTGCTCTTTATAATGCAAATGCATCAGCTCCAATTTCCATAATCAAAAAGATGGAGCTGAGATTCAGTCATATCTGTAGTTTGCTTCATGTGAGTGTACAATCTTACCGCTATCACCTGCGAGATGCTCTTGTTTTGACCTGGTCTGCTTTTTCAAAGAAACCTTTATTTATGAGAGCAGCGGTTCAAAGGGCCATCCACCTTCACTTCAAACAAGTAAAACCAAACTCTCCTGCTTTCTTCTGCAGAGTAGCAGTTTCAGTTGTGCAAGGTCATCCCTCAACCCTTTGGTCCCCTCAAAAGAGCCGCCCTTTCAGAGACCACTTAGACGCAGACAGACATATAGGGACGCAGGAAAAAAAGGTGAGCGACAGAGAAGAATAGAGTGAATAGTTAAAAAGAGTGGAGAGATAGATGAGAGGACAGATGATGTTTGAAAGAGAAGGTGAATGGAGGACAGGGGAGAGATAGAAGAGTTTTCTGAGCCGACAGCGCAAGACAAGAAAGAGGGAGATGAGAGGGAGGACATGCTCTACCAAAGCGGGAGAGGTTGAGTTCACATCAGACACCAGGCTCCTCTGAGGTGATTCAACAATCTCAGTCATCTTTTGACCTTGGGCTACAATAAAGAAGAGAGAAGACAAAAGCACAAGAGAAGCTCAGTGTCAGTGCTGTTTACATGAACTTGAGATCTTCAAACCTTCCTGTTAAATTAAAGAATAGCCCGTCTCTTCAATGCCAACTGGGGAAGACAATGGCCAAAAAAAAAAAAAAAAAAACAAGGCAAGGAAAATATTGAGTGAGATATATAATATGTCAAAGGAAAAATTAATAAAACACAATGTAGGAAATTTTGGGGCTGATGGTTTACAATAGCTCCAAAACATACTAAAACTACCATAGGAAATCTTACTGTATAGTTTGTGTTACATGAACGGACATACGGTCATATAACGGTCTTATTTTTAGAATCTTCTTTTAAAGGGTTAGTTTATCCAAATAAATAAATAAATAAATAAATAAACAAATAAAAATAAAGATTAAACATTAAGATTTTTTATATGATGTTTATTTAATGTATTGTATGTCTTGTATTTGGACCCTGAATCTATAATAAAGTCTGATTGGTTGGTTGGTTGATTGATTGATTGATTGATTGATTGATTTGTTGATTGATTGATTGATTGATTGATTGGTTGGTTGGTTGATTGGCTGGTTAGCTGATTGATTGATTGATTGATTGATTGATTGGTTGATTGATTGGCTGGTTAGCTGATTGATTGATTGATTGATTGATTGATTGATTGATTGATTGATTGATTGATTGATTTGGTTGGTTGGTTGGTTATCATTTACTCATCTTTTAATTTTTCTTTGAAACACTGACTACACTGAACACTATAATGAAAGTGAATGAGGAGCTTCAAAATGACTATTTTCAAGACTTCAAAAGTTATACGATAGCTTTGTGTGAAGACCAGCCCGAATTTACTGAAAATCTTCTGCTTCATTTTAACTCAAATCAACTACAGTGCCATTAAACATGTCATGATGTTTGGTTCATGATAGTTGTTTTTGATAGCCATTTTTTGTGGTCAGTTTTGTAGCAACTTCTATTAGTTATTTCAGATCTTTGGCAGAAGGAAAAATTAGTGAATAGCTCATTAAATTTAGTCTGTTCCTCACAGAAAGCTGTCATATGACTTCAGAAGACTTGGTACCCGTGTGCAAGTTTTACTGCTTTTATGATACTTTTACGGGGTTTTTATTTTGTCATTCTGCAGCTTGATTCTGTCGTCATTAAATTTTATTGTATGAAAAATTCACCTTTTGTGTGTCACGAAAGAAAGAAAGAAAGTCAACATGAGTGTGAGTAAATGATGACAGAAGTATTATTTAGGGGTGAATTAATACTTAAATAAGAAGCAGGCACAGCTTTTCATGGTTGCATATTTATTGGGATGTTTATATCCACTTGTGTGTAGTTGAATCCACAAGAAGATGTATGACAGAATGAACAATAACGAGTACTTTAATAGACACCGAAAACAATACTGCACACTCGTTAACAACGTTAACAAGTGAAAAAGAACAGAGGAGAACTGAGGGCTTAAATACATGAAGGAAGATAATCAACGGAACAGGAAACAGGTGAGGACTAATCAGAAACCAAAGTAACAAACAAGAATTCAGGCAATGACAGTGAAAAGCAACTAAGGGTACATTTACACAACAACAATGTACTAAAAACAGAAAAGTTTTTCGTTTGCGTTTTTCACATACAGATGACAACATTATCAAAACGATCCCCATTAACACGGATCGGCGAAAACGCGGTATTATGCTGCCATGCCAGTAGTTGGCGATGTCACTTTGTAAAGAAACACTACACGCCTATAGACTGAACATGTAATACACATGCGCATGACGTCACCGTTTTCACAAATTCGCATTTTTGTAGTTTACACGGAGACAATAATGGTATCCTTTTCAAAAATGTGCACTTTGAAACCCATTTCCCATTTTCAAAAGTTTGCGTTTTCAGGCCCCCAAAATGCCATTGTTGTGTAAATGAACGACCAAAATGCAGAAAAAGTTTTTAGTTGAAAATGCTGTCGTGTAAACGGCCCCTAAACAAGACAGTAAAACTAAACATGACTGTGACACCACTATATTGTGGCTATAAGCTCTGGGCATATTGACCAAAAATGTAAAGACTTCCAGGAACACTTACTGTAATGGTAATATAACATAGTAACATATAATTTTACTCTTAACCAGTTTTATGTTTCTCTAGTCTAATAGTTCTGGTTGTTCCATCAGAATGAGATGATTCTCATTTTACTTAATATATAGGGAATATAAATATGATTTTGTACACTACTCACCCTGATGTCTTCCCAAACCTGAATGACTTTTTCCCTTTCTCTGGAACATAAAAAAAGAGTCTTTTTGTCCATTCAGCGGATGTCAATGGTAACTAAAACTGTTACCAACATTTCTCAAAATATCTTATATGTTCCACAGAAGAAAGTAAGTCATACATGAGAGTGAGTAAATGATTTTTGGGTGGACTCTCCATTTAAATTTAGAGCGTTTTTTTTTTGTTTTGTTTTTTTGTGTGTGTGTGTGTATATATGTCAAGCATTTGCTTTAGTAACAAATTAAGCTGACGACATTATGACCTTTCTCCAAAGTATACTGGAAGTCTTTTATGCTTTTACTGTTTATCAACGGAAAAACTACCATAAATATTTCCCGCACTTAAACTTCATTAAGTTGTCACTGATAGTCAGCTCATCCATCGAGGGCTTTGTAAATGACTTTAAGTTTCAAACCGCAATGTTTCGATTTATGCGGTGGGCTGCTTCTCTGTTTGTTTTGGGATTAAGAATTACATGTTTAAACTCAAATTTCCCTTATGCGTTGGCCGAGGCTGCAGATTTTTTGAGTGTTGTAGTTACACTGGAGGAGAGGCACGGCGCGGGCAGACATTCAGACATTCAGACGGCCTGTCTGCTGTGCACCGGCTGTGCAGGTTTTTTTCCCCTCTGTAAAAATATCACACCTTATTTACAATTCAATGAGGTGAACTGAGTAAGAGTAACAAAGCCACCCTCCCTCCCTTCCTCTCTCTCTCTCTCTCTCTCTCTCTCTCTCTCCCTCGCTTCTCTCACATGTGCGCTCATACACTGCTGGGTGCACCAAGAACAAATAATCTGAAAAGAGAGTCCAGATGCTGTATAAATAGAATACGCACTTTCTTGCTCTCTTTCTTGGTTTTCTCAATGTCTTTTTCCCCTCAGATTAAATGGTGTGATGGATGGAGTCAGAACATGCTACGGCCCTCTTTCGCCCGCTGTGTTCTCGTGCATTTCTCTAATTGAAAATGACTTGAAATGAAAAACGGGTCAGAAACCATATGGTTTCAAACATCCAAGGGGTAGCCAGTAATTATGTGTCACGGCAAACTGCCGTGAGTTGACGGATGTATTCTGACCAAGTTGTATTACAATACAAGTGAAGTTCACCTCAGGAAATGTTGGAAATACATCTTTACCCGCAAGGCTTGACTGGACTGTCACTTTTTTTGCTTATAGACACTTTGTTTTTAACATGTATAATATTGAATTATCACTTTAAATGTATGTTTTTAGTAAAATAATTCTTAGGAATAACTAAAAAACACAAGGAATGTAACCTGTCACACACCCCCACACACACTTTTATGCAAATGTGCATGCATTCACACACATACACACCCTAACCAGGAGTGCATTGGCTAAAGCAGCTGTCCAGATGTGGGTCGTACATATTCATGTGTGCTGCTGCGGCTGTCAGGGTTGTCATGGTGACGTCTCCAGTGCAGTGGATGCCAGTGAGCGTTTCTCTCTCATCCATCACCCTTGGCAAAGGTCAGTATTATTCTCATTCATTTCAAACTCTCTCCTTCTCCTCCTCCTCTTTTTTTTTTTTAAAGTCTGCCCTGTGAAGGTTTTGGTAAATTAATAACATATAAGGCAAATAGAGAAGTTGATATGGAAGAAGAAGCATTCTTTTGTCTAGAAAAAAGGAACTGTTAATATCTATTGTTGTATTCGTTCCCCATCAGACTAGATTAATCATCATCACAGTTTATTACTGTGTGGTTAATGTGGTTATAAAAATAGGAATAATTCATGCTTTTGTTCTGAGATTTGCAGAAACTTCAAAGCTGAGTTTGGCTGCTGAGATAGCAGTAATGGTGATACAGAAGTTGGCTTGAGGGGAGAAGCCTTCAGGCTCTCACTGGATACAAACTTGCAGCGCTTTTGCTACGCATACGTGTTTCCCCTCAGCTGCTGGCACAGGTCAGTAGTATGAGTACAGAGTAATTTAAGGGTCAAAGGTTATGGTATAGCCTGCCCTGACCAGTGTATTTGTGCATAAAGGGTATGTGTAGTTTTTGTATGTTTGGCTACACACTGAAACGGGCAGTTTTTACCTTTTACGTAATGCAGTACCCTTTACATAATGTAAGAATTTTGAAGCATACGAAAAACCAGCGCAGGTGAACGAGTACAGTCCCCATAGTGGGACTCTCATTTATCATTAAATGATTGAGAAAGTTTATAAATGTAATTCAGATGGGACTAATATATGTCATTAATTCATAAAGTAATTAGCAAGTAATTGGTAAGCATGATACTTTTTTTTCAGGATTCTTTAATGAATAGAACATTCGAAAGAATAGCATTTATTCGAAATAGAAATATTTTGTAACATTCAGTTTCTTTATTTAATGTCTTTACTGTCACTTATGTATCCTTGCTATATAAAAGTATTTCTTTCAAAAATAATAATAATAAAAAATCTTATTGACTTATTGAGTCCCTTTTGATCTTATTTTGAACGGTTATGTATGTTTAGTGCGAAAACAATTACAGTTAATGGATTACCTTATTTGACATTAACAGCTACTTTTTGTTTGAACTAAATTAGCATCAAAGTTCAACAAATATGAAATATAAATGTTATATAATGATTCTGTTCTGTGATAATAAAATTCATATTAAATTAATTCAAAAGAGACTTCTTTCAAAATCATTTAAAAAAATCTTACAGACCCCAAACTTTGAATGGATTTGGATATGTATTTAATAGTCAAATCACTATCATAACATAGCGTCTAACGTAAAAGTATGTGTATGTGTGTATATATATATATATATATATATATATATATGACCCTGGACCACAAAAGCAGTCATAAGTCGCACGGGTATATTTGTAGCAACAGCCAACAATACATTGTATGGGTCAAAATTATCGATTTTTCTTTTATGCCAAAGATCATTAGGATATTAAGTAAAGATCATGTTCCATTAAGATATTTTGTAAATTTCCTACCTTAAATATATAAAAAATGTATTTTTGTGAGTGGATATGCATTGCTAAGGACTTCATTTGAACAACTTTAAAGGCGATTTTCTCAATATTTGGATTTTTATCTCGGCCAGATATT
Source organism: Mylopharyngodon piceus (assembly GCA_039654765.1). Lineage (NCBI taxonomy): Eukaryota > Metazoa > Chordata > Actinopteri > Cypriniformes > Xenocyprididae > Mylopharyngodon > Mylopharyngodon piceus. Next base: position 25,167,299 of record CM077441.1, read on the forward strand.
GTCCTATCCTAACAAACCATACATCAATGGAGAGCTTATTTATTCAGCTTTCAGATGATGTATAAATCTCAGTTTCATAAAAATTACCCTTATGACTGGTTGTACAGGTTTATATTACATTGTGGGGACCGAATGGTACCCACAAGGATAGTAAAACCTGAAATCACCTACATTGTGGGGACCAGCCAACAGTCCCCATGGGGGGAAATGGATTATTAAACATACTAAATGATGTTTTTTTCTGTTTTTTTGTTGTTTTTTTTAAATGTAAAAATGCAGAAAGTTTTCTGTGATGGGTAGGCACAAACTTTTATGTTAGATGTGATTAATAATTGTGATTAATCAGTTTGACAGCACAAGTAATTCTCATTTATTTTAAATTCAGTGAAATCAACCTATGAGCTCAATAACCTCAGAGAATTTGTGAACATTCATTACATTTCAGATGTTATTAATACATTAAGAGTGTGTCAATTATGATCAACAATTATGATCTCAAACATTTTCCTTTTAACTGTTAGATTTTTTTTTCAGAATGGAGTGAGAGAGATAACTTATCTTTGTTTCCTCATATCTTCCTTTTCAATTCCATTCATAATGAATGTTTTCCTTAGGAAAAACAGCCCTCATTGTTGCTCAGCTTTTACACTGCCAATCATTTTTGTCATAGCTCTATTTCACTGTCCTATATTGTACATTTTCTGCTTCCACGAGCTTGATTCCTCTCTGTCTGCCTCATAACATCTCACGTTAAAAGCGGCACACAAATGAAATCGAAATTGTGCACACATGTCTCAGACCCCGAGGTGTTACGAGACCCAGTCGCCCCTTCACCCACCCCACTTCCTCTCTCTCCCTCAGCCAGCTCTGCCAGGGGAGCAGAGGGGAAGAGGAGGGGCGGCGGGGCAGCCGTATCCAGGAGAAAATTCGCAAAAAGCTGCGGTAATGAATATTCATCTGTGACGGTGGCTTGGGCTGTGGCACGTTATCCTGGCTGAGACGCGGGATCCTCGCAGGCCGTGATGTGAAGCAGGGGGAGTGGGGGGGAGGAGGAACATAAAGGCCCGTGGCCGATCCCATTACCCAGCGCTGTGCAGGCTTAATGGGATTCAGCCAGGAGTCTGTGTGCTGTAGAGACACACTATTCTGTGAGATTTCATACAGGGCTTTAACGACTACGGTCTTCCAAGATGCAATACACATGAGCAGGTCCCACGCATCTTAGATAAAAATGGCTGATGTCAGAAAAATCCTCATTTGGGTTGATTTAACTCATTCAAGGGCTCTGTTCAATTTGTTTATGTGGGAGGTGATCTATGTTACTTTTCTATCATACTCTATTTACTCATAATATGACATTATAGTATCTATTTATACTAGGAGTATGTTGAAAAATGATATAATGACTCACCTTTAGAAAAAAAAAAAAGGTTCTATTCAGAACCCAAGGGTTCTTGACTTAATAGCAAAAAGGTTCTATGGAATAGTTTACAATGTTTAACGGGTTATTTAAATTTTTCTAGTATATGAGCTGCTTAATTCATAAAATGTAATTAAAATAAAAATGAATTAAAACAAAATTAATTCATTAAAACTAAACCCATAAATCTCTGAACCCCTAAAGTGCCTGACAGAACCATTTAAGGTATGTAGAAACTTTTCTTCCAAGAGTGACGGTGAATATTCTGAAACTGGGGAGCGGGCGCTACATTTGTATGCTTTTCTAGATTTCTCTCACGGAAACATACATTCAGGCCTACAAGAGTAGATATCTGTCTTAATACCTCAGATCTGTGCGGTTCTTTAACTTCACCTCACATAAGTTTGTTTGTCTTTCTGTTTGATCAGTAGACATACATCTCCTCCCTTACTGTCCGAAACGTTCCCTGAACAAGACCCGTACCATTCTCTTATAGGAGCCTCATATTTAATTTATTTTCTGAAGTTATGCTGAGTTTGTTGATTCAGTTAAGGAGAAGGAAATAGAGGGAAATAACCGCGCGTAACTCTTTTTAGTTTTTGCTTATTTGCTTTATTTATTTCCTCTCAGTAATGATTATCCTACATATGAGATAAATGTATAATCTAACCGAATCAGATGAAATTAAGCTGAAATGCACAAAAATACAAAACACACTATTAAAATTTACAATCCATACCTTAAAAGTCTTTAACAGAGCAGTTATTTTCCATGTTGAGATGGAAAATATAAACTACTATTCAAAAGTTTGGAGCTGGTAAGATTTTTAAAAACAGTAATACTGTAAAATGTTATTACAATTGAAAATAACTGTTTTCTATTTTAATATTTTTTAAAATGTAATTTATTTATTTATACAAAGCTGAATTTTCAGCATCATTACTTCAGTCTTCAGTGTCACATGATCCTTCAGAAATCATTATAATATGATGATTTGCTGCTCAAGAATCGTTTCTTCTTCTTCTTCTTCTTCTTATTATTATTATCCATTTTTAAAACAGTTGTGCTTCTCAGTATGTTTGTGGAAACCATGATACATTTTTTTTTTCATTCTTTGATGAATAGAAAGTTCAAAAGAACAGCATTTATTTGAAGTCTTTTCTTTTATATTTTTGTAACAATGTCAAAGTCTTTACTGTCACTTTTGTGTTCTTGCTGAATAAAAATATTAATTTTTTCATCAACAAAAAATCTTACTGACGCCAAACTTTTGAATATTTTGACCTGTAAACCATTTTGACCTATAAACCACAATCAATCAATCAATCAATAAAAATAATGGATATTAACATGAGTAGAACAGTCATTTAAAATCAACCCCTTTTACACAGTTTAGCACCCTCTAAAAATTGCTGGGTTGTTTCAACCCAAATTTGGGTCAAAAATGGACAAACCCAAACTTTGGGTTAAATTTTTTAATTACATTTTTAACCCAACGGATGGGTTTGTCCATATTTGACCCAAATTTGGGTTGAAACAACCCAACATTTTTTAGAGTGCAGTTACTGCAAATGTTTATGCTGGACCCTCATTTCCACTGACCTAAAAACATTCAGGATAAATGCAGACTTTTTCTAATACTCAGTTCAAATCAGTCCAGAAAACACATAAAAAAACCACAGTTTAAACACTATTATAAATTTTGTATAATTTAAATTATTGTAAATAAAATGATGAACCAAAACCCAAAAAAGACATTTTTAATGAACTTACTCAAAATGTAATGTTAGGATGTTTTATTTTAGGACTGCACTTGAAGTAATTACCAATGTTACATATATTGAATGTTAAATTGTCCCTGCTCTCCCATACATGATTTTGCTTGAGTCCCTTTTGATTTACTCTCACGAGGTTTGCATTTGATGCCACGCAGCACAGGAAAATCCACATCAAACACCAAACAGTATAAATAAATATTTTTGCAGGGCAAACCCAAGAAGAATCTGGTGTGCTTTACAGTTTACAGGGGGGTTGCTGTGTTCTTAATTCATTGTGATCTTGAGAATTTGCAGGTACTCTTGCTGCTGGCCTCTCTGACATCTGACTTTGTTGAGGACTAGTAATCCACAGCCAGAGGTATCACGCCACCCTGAAGATTTAAAAAAGGGGCTCGGTATTAAACCGCAACTCTGTTAACAGCGTTACTGTTAAACCACGTACATAAAAAGGACAGATACAAAAAAAGAAAAGGGAAATTACAAAGCGTTGGCGAGGTGTGCTGCTGCAAGCATTTAGGCAAACACAATTTTCAGCTTATCGTGGCAAGCTCTCTTTTACCCATCATCCCTAACTGCACCTCGCCTCACGCTCACTCCAATCCGGATCATTTTCAAATGCAAATAGCAGCACTTCACAGTAATCTCACCCAACAGAGAGGCGAATCTATTTGCATACATAAGTTGGCCGCTATTGCCATAAGTCTTAAACACACAATCTGCATAAAGTCGAGGAAAAGAAATAAAATGAACCAAATGTACTGTGTCAAATTCAGCAAAAGCAATAATGAATGACTTTGTTTAATATTTAAAAAAAGCTTGGTCAGTAATGGGAGCTATGATATTAGCCTATGTGTAATAATCACTGTGAATTAGCTGCAAAGGTGCACTTTTGTGGAATCTAGCAAAAGTAAACTCAGATACACCTTATCTTTCTCCTGTGCTGGTAACCTTCTTGTGCTTAATCAGCATTTTCTTTGTATTTCTCTGAAAAATCCATTCTTCTGTGGTGACATTAATTTAATGTTTTACATGGCAGAATGATGGATTAGCCTGATTTTAAACTGTAACTCTGACAAGATGGAACTCTAATTTTTCTGAACAATTTGAGCTTGTTGTGCTTTTTTTTCTTTTTACTGTGAATCAATCCATGAATTTGTTTAAAGGTGAACAGGATTTATTTGTTTTCAGTTTTAATGTAACAAACTTTATCTGCTTCCCCAAAAGCCTATCATAAACATAATTTAGCATATATTAATATATAAAAAAGCTATCAGTATAAAAGATGCTACAGAACGCAAATGTAGATGTTGCACACAATTACATGTTGCGGACCACTTGTGTTTTGACATGGGTGGATTAAGTCAGCCGAAGTGTCTTCAGGGAGTGGAGGATTTTGCATGCAGGGTGTGATGGGATCAGTTCATGAGTGAGTTGTGCTGAGCTGAGCTGTGTTGTGCTACAGGCTGAGAAGTCCGACATATTTCACAGCCTCTCATTACCCCTGGGATTGTGTCATAATTCCATCATATTATAACTATATATTAAGGAGTCCTTGTACGTCCAAATGTGCTGGTAAAACTACACTGTAATCATAGTGCTTTGCCGTACAATCAACTCATAAAAGTCTTGTAGTATCAATGCATGATAACAAGAATATCTAATTTAATACTGTTAATGTATCTAGTAACATTTCACTATGCGTTAAAACAATGGTAGGCTATATATTTAGAGTACATGTTGATACACAAAATTAGTTTGTTTACATGATAATTTTTTTATTTATTCGTTCAGCAGATGCCTTTTCCTAAAACAACGTACAAATTAAAAAAAAAAAAAAGCAAACAAAACACTAACCATAAGGAGCCAAAATATTAACTAGACAGACAAACAGACCGATAGATAGATAGATCGATTGATAGATTGATTGATTGATTGATTGTAAAAAAAAAAAAAAAAAAAATCCCTGTAGAATTTATGGTAAAAAAACGGCAGCTGTGGTTGCCAGAACTTTACCATAAAAAATACGGTAGCAACGTTTTAGGTTTTACGGGACAGCACTTAGTTTGCTGTCTATTTAACAGTTCAATACCATATAATTTAAAGGTTTACATTGTAATAATTACGGTTCGTAACTGTTTATTTTACACACTGTAAAAAAATTAAAAATCCATTAAATTTACGGTTAAAAAAAAACATTTTTCATTAACTGATATAATGTTAATTTACCAACCTATTAAAGTACTAACATCTGTTTTGTACCTTTGTAATACACTGACAACCATCAAACACAGTGGTGATGAGAGTCACATGATGAATCAAAGTTCATCACAAGCAGCTTTTCTACAAGCAGAGAGGGTTAATACTAATATATATAGAAGGTGCACAGTGTCATTCACACAAATACTAAACACCATCATGGTAACACACATAATTTAACAACATTAGATGTAACATAAAACCCTAATGTACATAACAGATTTGAAAAAAAAACTAAGAAGAAACGAAAATACATGTTGTGAAGTGTCACGCAGGGAACTGAGGGAATGTCAATTTACGGTTTTTCACTGTAAATTATACAGTGACTTTCACTTGATTTTTCACTTCCAAAAACTGTAAATTTAACGGTATTGTACTGTAAAATTACATTAAATGTACCCTTACACCGTGTCCTAACCAGACGCGATGCGATAAGATTCCAGCAACGAGCAATTTGACTGTCCACACTAGATGCGAAGCGACAATGAGAAGCGATAAAATCAATCAAAAACCACAGCCAATCAGAAGAGAGTGTGGGCGGGCTCTCTTGGCAAGATCACAGCAGACACAATGAAATGGGCAAGTACATTGTAAAATTCATAAATATTACACCATTTAAACATTATTTAAGGTACATACGGAGTGACTGAACCAATCTTTGTCATAGAATACGCTTGTTTGTTCACATCGAGTTGACAGTTTGAACGTTCTTGTGCCCATTTCTTTATTTTCAAGATCTGAGGTGAATTAGCCAGTGTTGTTTTCATTACAGCTAAAAAGCTGGGAACACAGAATGATATTCAAACTCACATTAGACGCTTTTAACATTAAATAAAGCACATAAACAGAACCTGATATTATCATTGCCATACTTTGTGTTGCTGTTCCAGCCGCGACGTCGCGGAGAAATAGAAACCGTTTCTAAAATAGAATCGTCGCGTGTCGCCGTCACGGCTGGTTAGGACAAAAATTCCGATTAACATGGAAAAGATACCTTTTATCGTGTGTCGCGGCATCGCGTCGCGCATAGGCGGAGGGTGAACCAACTCTAGGGTAAGGCTAGATGCGATTCCTCCATAAAAACACATAAGTCTATGTCATGAAATAAACATGAAAGTCGCCTATCAGCAACCTACACATCCCAGCATAAACGCAAAAAAATACGTTATCTTCAAATTCTGAATGAATTAGGCCTAGAAAGCGTGCATAAAACCGCTTCCTTTATAATCACTAAGCTGTCACTCATAATTCATCGCGATCTCACAAAGTTCTGCTAATCGATTAAGCTGACTGTACAATGAATATCTTATTTGGCCTACATAATAACTATACTTTTTTGTTAAAAGTTAAATTATAACGAGAGGATTTGAGTGTGCAGATGCACTGGACAAGAAATCATCAGATATGTTTGTGATTGGCTATATTGCTCAACGCTGCAAAAAATACGTTGTAAATAGAAAAACCTGTTTATATTAGTTTCGACGCTCTCAAGAGCACAATCACCAAATCTGTTTATGTTTATCTGTTTATGATGAGACTGAGAGCATTAGCGAGAGTGCAGAATTCAGTCAGAATTCCGAGTTCAGCTCGCGCACTGAACAAAACTCCGGCGTTTCAGCGATGACTAATCTGAACACCTGATTGGCCATTGCAATTGTAAGCTCAACAGAATCGTGCGTGATTGGTTATAGTGCGCAACGCTGTAAAATGCGTAAAAAGTATAAGGCAACATGAGCAGATGATCTATATTAAATGCCGCAATCGACACTTTTCATTTAATTTTCATTTTCACTTTATTACTAGATTTAGTTTAAATGTGCAGCTGCATTTTTGGCCAAGCCCTAGTTAATTTTTGACCCATGGCCAGGGGAAGGCTAGGCTGATTTATAGGTACTACTGCGTCGGACCTACGCCGGAGCCTCTGCGCCGTAGGCTATGCGTCTGTTTTCATTTATACTTCTGCGTCGTTGTCCAGTGTCCGCGGTCATGTTGAGGATCAAGGTAAAAGCCGAAGAAGAAGCAGCTTGTCATGTACGTTGTCAGAGAAGCTTACAAATAGAAGCAGCAGAGAAGCGGCAAATAGGTAACGACTTTTGGTGCACGTCAGGCTACGTCGTATAATAAGTATAAATCAGCCTTAAGCCTTCCCCAGCCTTCCTTCATCCGCCTATGGCGTCGCGTCTGGTAATGACACGGTGTTAGATCTATTATGGTTATTCACTGTATATAGAACAGAAAATTTCTGTAAACTAATTAACTGTTTTTCACCGTAGCATTTTTACAGTCTTTTACAGTTAAAATCACGATCATTTTTTTTTACAGTATAGATAGACAGACAGATAGATAGATAGATAGATAGATAGATAGATCTAAAGAATTGTTGGTTTAACAAAAAAGTAAGTTACCTGGTTGCCTTAAAATTTTGAGTTCATTGAAAATAAATATTTGAGTTAATACAATGAAGGTGATTGGTTTAATCAACAGAAACTCAAAATATGTTATCTGAACCACATTAATAAAGTTGATTTGACAAAAGAAAAAATGTTGTGATGACAAATCATGAAAATAATTTTTTACAGAGAGATAGATAGATAGATAGATAGATAGATAGATAGATAGATTATACAATATAGATTTACAGAATACAAGATAACAATACAGTAGATGAACAGATAATCAATTCCTCATTAGCTTATGTGAATTCTCAATGCCATGATTATGATCCCTTAGATGGACTTTTTAGTGTACTACATATGAATTACAATTGATCAGTAAAGTGTACCATCCAGTGTTTAGAACAGCTTAAAAAGGACCTTTTAAGAATACAGTTTTAAAGTCACCATGAAATCAAAATTGACAATTCTTATTTTTTTATGGAATATTGCAGTATTTTTTTTTATAAATAATTTATTTGTGCACATCTTTTTTATTTATTTTTTTATTTTTTTATTAATGTGCCATTATAATCTTTAATCAAAATATATATCGACATCTCTTCTCTGATGATGTGTTTGTTGGAGTGAGGGCGGGACAACCTGTCACTCACATGACATCACAGCAATAGCAAACCTCAACCATCCAATCAGTTTCCAGTGGAGAAAATCAAGTCCCAGCCTACATTTTTTTTTTTTTTTTTGTTCGAGAAGATACATATATCGTTTCAAATATATCACAATAGGGAAAATAAGACTATAGCAACTTCCGTTTCGTGCCAACTTTAAGAAAACAATGAAAGTAACCGGAGACTAAACAGAAAAACAAGTTTTGAAAAAATAAAGTATAACAAGAAATAAAAGCAGGTCCTATACTGCATCTCCCTTGTAGGAGTTAGCACCTCATTAGCATGTACAAATCTTGTGGGGGCGAGGCTGGAGAGGAAAGAAAGAATGAAGAATGAAAAAAGGGAAGAATAGGAGGTGGAGGAATAGGAGTAGGAGGTTAGTTGTTCCTTAACTGAGCATACTAGAGGTGTGTTACTGTTTACAGAATTAAACAGTTGCTCAGTGTTGTTGCACATGCATAAGAGCAAATATCAGCATAATGCCCCGTCTGAGCTTCTGAGGTAATGTCTCCCCGATCCTGTGAAGGCAGGCACCAACTTTAATGTGGCTTTTTTTCCCTTGTATGAAAAGTAATGCCGCAGCTGAAGCATGTCTGGTAGGAAGGAGCAAATGGCTCTGGATGTTACCAGTGTTCAGCGAGGGTCGTCATTTGAAAAGAACCCTCTGCATTAACATTCATAATTACCTACATGGCGAATCTGATATGGTTCATTTACCAGCAGAGTGGGGAAACAAGCTGTCAGGAGTGTGTTCTTTAATTAAGAATACGACGCAGCAACGTGTCCCTCATGACCGCTAATGGAAGTGTTAGTTAATTCACTTATCTCATGAAATTCTTAATGCTTCCTCAATAACTTGTAGTAGAAAATCATTTTTACATACTAATGTCTGTGAGGATCAGTTACACAGATACAGTGCATTGTCAGATTGTATAATTATCACATTGAGAGTATTCACTACATTGCTGGAATTGTTGGGTTTTCCTCTGGTTTTGATGTCAAAATGTGAACAGATGTGTAAATTGAATAAGCCAAGCTGGAAAATTTCTGCAAAATGATATTACATTGCTTCTTGCATGTTTTGCAACACTTTAAATGTCCAGTGAGATGGTGTTAAAAGTGCTTTCAGTTTTATCTTAAACACATGAATGTGGCAGCATTTTATTACGCATGTTGTAGGTATCGCGGCAGTTCGGAAATGTATGGAAGTTTGTTTCTTCCACTGAATAAAAAAACAGTTCTTGTTCTCACAATTCTGACTTTTTTTTTTTTCTCGCAATTGCAAGTTTATATCTCACAATTTGGACTTTGGACACAATTTTGAGTGACTGACATTTTTTATTTTTTAGAATTGTTAGATATAAACTTGCAATTGCGAGCCATAAAGTCCGAATTGTGAGATATAAACTTGGAATTGGGAGAAAATGGTTAGGTTAATGCTATAAGGTTCATTTAGGTAGGATGTTTGAAAATAACACATCACCTACATAAAACCCTAAACTAAACCTAACCAGTGGGGTTAACAAAAGCAAATGTGAGATAAAAACATTTGCTGAAGCAACCATGCCATTTTTGCTTGCTTCTACAAGTCTTTGAAGTCATTTAACTTTCTTTATCATGACTCCTTTTTCACAGGACTCCTCATTGCAAGTGCAGTGCTGTACCAGGTGAGCTACCGAGCAAGTTTACTATGTCAGAAAAAGCTATACATTTGGAGCTGGTTATGTGATGCAAATGTCAAAATGTATTAGTTTATCATGTACTGTATATGGTATAAGTGTTTTGAGGACATAACTGTCACAAACTGCTTTGACACGAAGGTTGAGGATCCAAACGCTGCTTTATTAAGGGTAATTCACAATCGTAATCCATATAACAGGCAAAGGGTCAAAACCACAGGGCAAACAATCCAGATAATAACAAAATCCAGGGAGACAGACAGAAGATCAAGACCATGATACAAAAACCACAAGTAGCACTCAGAAATGTAGTGTAACACTAACAAGACTTCGCAATGAGTGAATGAACACACGGGGTATAAATAGGCAAACATAAACGAGATAAAGACACACAGGTGGAATTAATCAGACCATAATGAGTCCAGGCAATGGGTTATGGGAAATGTAGTTCATGATTGGAAAGCAAAGGAGATGGGAGGAGTGCCCTCTGGTGGAGATCATGGGCACTCCAGCTGGCGGATGTAACAATAACACAGTATTGTGCAAGAACCACACGAAAATAAGTTTTTAATCTGCCCCTGTAATCATAATTTGTGTGAAAAGAGCTAAATGTTTTTCGTGTTTTACTGCCACTAGTGTTCATTTTAAGCTTTAGTGAATTGTATATATAGGTTCATTTTTGGAGTTTTGAAAAAATTTAGGTAGAGGCATGTTTTTCCAATGAGCCTATGTTGCAACCAGCTGTAAAAGTGGGGTGATGCCGGAGTATTGAGGTATTGCCAATTGTGTTTGGCCTTTTTTTTTTTTTTTTTTTTTTTAAATCTTTATATAATAAAACAACAGTTTAAGGTGTTTGCATGAACTTACGTGTTGTCAGGTTATTAAGCATAGTCAGTGTAAGATCATGCATGTAAATTCATTTCTACTGGAATCCTCAGATTTTTACATGTGATCTTATTTTGAGGATAACGCTCTCTAGTTATGTCCGTGTTTTGATATGAATCTTCTTTAGACCGGCGTTTTGAAGTGAAACGTCAGAAGTTCAGTATCTGCTCTTCACAAGTTTGAAGAAAAGAGGCTTAATTGTTCAAGGTTGTACGTGTTTTAATCAAGGCATGATCAAATACATAGACAGCCCTGGCTGTAAATAATACATTAATGCCCATACAAAGGCAGCCCCACAGGCAGTGTGCAGAGCGGTAAGCACTGGGGGAATAATACATGTCCTCAGGTTATGCACCACTTTTCTGCTGAGTCGTCAGAGTGAGAGGAAGTTCAGAAAAAAACGGCTCGCTCTGAAGTTACAGAACTCTTCTCAAGGGTGATGGAAGGGCTGGCCAAAGTCACTCTTCAAAGGGACCCTGGATATCCTCTGGTTCTCTCTGAGAGTCCAGCACAGGAGACGATTCAAACACTTAAGAGCAGAAATGTTTAGAGGAGTCAATATGAGTGAACAGTGATCTGGTTGAAAATACTGCTGCCTTTGTTCCCTGCTTGGCCAGGCATTGCTCCTGAGGACCTCGATCTTGGATTTTAGTCTTTGATCATCATAGACTCTTTCGTCTTCTGTTTTGGTCTCGATGCAAAGGGACAGGGCTTTTCGATTGTCTGCATCTCCCTCACTTAAGTCATGATGCAATGGCCTGTGAGCTGTTTGCCAGTGATGTTTGGCAGTGATTGTCTGGCAGAGATAGCGTTTGGCAATGTTCAGTGTTGGCTCAGAACTGTATACGAGAGTTTATATACAGACACAGCCATAAAGTGAGGTCTTGACCTGAAAGATCTTCTTCCACAAACAATAGGTTAAATGAAGAAGGACGGAGGATACAAATAGGTGCCAGTTGCAATGGATGCCATCTACATTTGAGTTTTTTCTTACAAATTTAGAATGACCTCTTCATGTACATTTGTGTTTTTCAACTGGCATTTACCTATAACATTATTCAAAGTTTTGGGGTCAGTAAGATTTTTTTAAAAAGAAATTCATATTTTGATCGAAAGCGACAGACATAAAGATATTTATAATGTTACAAAATATCTTTATTTCAAATAAATGCTGTTCTTTTGAACTTTCTATTCATAAAAGAATCCTTAAAAAATGATCATGGTTTCCACAAAAATATGAAGCAGCACAACTGTTTTCAACATTGATAATAATAATAATAAATGTTTCTTGAGCAACATATCAGCATATTAGAATGATTTCTGAAGTATCATGTGACACTGAATACTGCAGTATTGATGCTGAAAATTCAGCTTTGACATCACAGGAAAAAAAGCTATTTTAAATTGAATAATAATAATAGTTCACAATATTACTGTATTGAATATAAGCTAATATCAGAGTTCCTAAAATGACATTTGCCAGAAAAAACTGATACTTTCAAATACTCATGAAAAACAACTTTGACAAGTGTAACCTTCTATTTTTCAGATTTTTTTTTTTTTTTTTTTCTGTAAATGGCACTTTAAGGGCTTTATTATTTATTTTGCATTTGTTTACTGTATGCAGTAGTGACTTCATGACTTCTAATTAAATATCAAGGGACTTAGTGTTCAAGGGAGAAAAAAACAACAACTTGATAGACAGAAAAGGTTGAAGTGAAGTTTAGAGAGATGTATCAGTTAGTAATCAGCCTAGTGGTAATTAACAATCTCCAGTCTCCATTTAGCACAGCTAAAGTTTTTTGGCAATATTGATTAGACTCGAAGGCTTGTCAATTGGAATTGAGAGAACGAGAGAACATATGCCTTTGAGAGAACGAAGGCATATGAATAAATGAGAGCAGAGACCTGTAATGGCTGAAAAGATTGCTTTATTCTTCCTACGGTTATACTGATTCATGCTCATAATAGAATTACTAAAAAAAAATCCACATGCATACATTAGCAATATGAGAATAAATCAGCTGCAATAACACGTGTAATGCTGTAGTGCAGTCTGGGTCATCTTGATTCAGGTTACTGGACTATAATGTCCAGTGTAGTGACCATTACACAGCCATGTAGTGATTATCTCCAGTCATCACTGCTCAGTCAGCAGATGTTCTGTTATATGCTGACTTCACACTTGAAGTTTGCATCCTCTTTTTTTTTTTTCTTTTTTTTTAAATTACATTCACTCAAGCTTTATTTATAACGATGCAGGCTGACTCAAGCAGCGATGAATGTTGTGTTTTTTTCCCCCACCAATGTCTAAAAATACTCAGACTTGTGCAAATAGCTGGATATTGCATAAGTGTAATAAAAGGACCATTGTTGGGGATAACACAGTACAAGTAACGTGAGTTACGTAATCAGATTACTTTTTCAAGTCACTAGTAAAGTAATACAGTTGTGGTCAGAATTATTGGCACCCTTGGTAAATATGATCAAAGATGACTGTAAAAATAAATCTGCATTGTTTATCTTTTTGATCTTTAATTCATAAAATTAGCAAAAATCAACCTTTCATTGAAAGAAAAGAATTGAAAGTGGGGGAAAATCACATTATGAAATAAATGTTTTTCTCCAAAACACGTTGGCCACAATTATTGGCACCCCTAGAATTTTTTATGAGTAAAATATCTCTGAAGTATATTCCCATTCATATTTACATTTTTTAGCACACCAGGGTGATCATGAACATGAAATAGTCCAGCCATGACTTCCTGTTCCACAGGAGTATAAATATGAGGAAACACAAAGGCCAAAATTCCCTTAATCATTCATTACAATGAGTAAAACCAAAGAATATAGTTCTGATGTGCAGCAAAAGATTGTTGAGCTTCACAAAATAGAAAGTGGCTGTAAGAAAATAGCTGAAGCATTGAAATCCCCATTTCCACTATCAGGGCAATAATTAAGAAGTTCCAATCAACTAAAGATGTTACAAATCTGCCTGGAAGAGGACGTGTGTCTAAATCATCCTAATGCATGGTGAGGAGGAAAGTTTGAGTGGCCAAAGACTCTCCAAGAAACACAGCTGGAGAATTGCAGAGATTAGTTGAGTCTTGAGTCTCAGAAAGCCTAAAAAAAAATATCAAACAGCACCTACATTCCCACAAGTTGTTCGGGAGGGTTACAAGAAAAATCCTCCTACAAGAAACAATCTCCAGCATATTCAGTTGTCAGACAAGACTGGAACTTCAAACGGGACCAGCTTCTATGGCCAGATGAAACTAAAAAAAGAGCTTTTTGGCAGCAAACCCACCAGATGGGTTTGGTGCACACATGGATAAAAAGTACCCCATGCCCACAGTTAAATATACTGCTGGATCTTTAATGCTGTGGGCCTATTTTTCTGCTGGAGGTCCTGGACATCTTGTTCAGATACATGGTATCATGGATTCTATCAAATACCAACAGGTAAAAAACCAAAACCTGACCGCTTCTGCTAGAAATCCAATAATGGGCCGTGGTTGGATCTTTCATCAGGACAGTGATCCAAAACAAACATCAAAACCAACACAAAAATGTGTCACTGAGCACAAAATGAAACTTCTGCCATGGTCGTCCCAGTTCCCTGACCTGAACCCTATAGAAAATGAGTGGAGTGAACTGAAGAGAAGAAGCACCGACATGGAGCTGGGAATCTGAAGGATCTGGAGAGATTCTGTATGAAGGAACGGTCTCTGATCTCTTGTCAGGTGTTCTCCAAACTCATCAGGCATTATATATGAAGACTCAGAACTGTTATCTTGGGAAAAGGAGGTTGCAAAAAGTATTGAATAAAAGGGTGCCAATAATTGTGGCCAACGTGTTTTGGAGAAAAACATTTATTTCATAATGTGATTTTTTTCCCCCCACTTTCAATTCTTTTCCTTCAATGAAAGGTTAGATTTTTGCTAATTTTATGAATTAAAGATCAAAAGGATAAACAATGCAGATTTATTTTTACAGTCATCTTTGATCATATTTACCAAGGGTGCCAATAATTCTGACCACAACTGTACATTACTTTTAAATTTAGAGGTAAATATCTGAGTTACTTTTTAAAATAAGTAATGCAAGTTACTTTGTTTTCCCATTTACTGAGTGACGGCTCTCCTGTCCTCATGTTGAGGGAAATCGGGAGAGGCGTTGTGTATGCTGTTTGAACATGATGGTTATTGTAGTTCTGTACTAAACGTGAGCAGGCATTTACTCATATCACTTTCACAAAAACAGATTCGGTATTCCTCAAAATGAATAAAAACAGTGAAATGCAAACTCAGAATATTATGCAAAGCTGCAATAATTAAATATGTTAAATAATACAAATATACTTTATGTATTTAATCTCACTTTATTTGCTGCTGACCTTCGATGATCCAATTAAACCATATGAATATGCAAAAATGACTTCAGTTAAACCACATTTGTGTATCTTTTTTTAAAAACAATTGTTGATGAGTTTTGAACTTTCTTGGCCTGCATTTGTTTGAAAGGTTTGTTTGAGCTGCGCCCTCTACTGTACAGGCATGAATTTGCCTTTCCTTCAATCTGAGGCTTATTCATTTAACTTTTGGTTTAAAAGGGCCTTTACATTTGCCAAAAATAGAATTTTATTATTAAAAACAAGCAAGCAAGTCCAGCCCAGATGAGAAAAAGTAACACAAAACTAACATAACGCATTACTTTCCATAAAAAGTAGCTAAGTAACGCAATTAGTAACACAATATTGTTACTCGTTACTTTTAGAATATCCTAAACACTGAAAAGCACTATAAGGGTTTCTTTAAAAAGTAGTCTTGTAACTGAATGAGATTAAGTAAAAACATAGGCATTTAATAAAATACAGTCTCATTTGTTGTGTAGGTAGTCTTAAAAATAAGTAGACCCCTTTTTAAATGTTACCACCACCCTGAAGATTGATGATCATATTAGAGGAGTATGACTAAAGATCTGGATGAATTTTTATTAATTCCCATACAGTACATAATGCCAGAGCATTGTATTTGTGTTTATGAAATTAACCTCTCACAATCACCTTAAAGGGTTAGTTCTGTCATTAATTACTCACCCTCATGTCGTTCGGAACACAAATTAAGATATTTTTGATGAAATCCAAAAGGTATATGACTCGTCCATAGACAGAAATATAACCACCACTTTCAAGGTCCAGAGAGGTACTAAAGACGTCGTTAAAACAGTCGACGTGACTGCAGTGGTTCAGCCTTAATTTTATTAAGCGACGAAAATACTTTTTGTGCACATAACAAAACAAAAATAATGACTTTATTCAACAATTAAGGAATTTTCAAACCTTTTTTTTCAAAACAGCACAAATTATGCAACTTTAATATTTAATCATGGCACATTAAAAAATGTTGGGGTGCATTTTGAGCAGGTGCTGCACAAGTATCAGAATGTGTTTTCAATTCCCTTTGAGTTTAGCCTTGTTTTTTCTAATGATTTAAGAATGTATTTATATATATATATATATATTCGTGAATCACTAAACTGTTAAGATTTCAATTTACACACACTTTCATCTCTATAGTGTTTTGAAAGGAAATGAAAGAAACAAAGTATGTTGCGTCTTGATACGATCTTTTTATTGTTTGCTCTGCTCTTTTTCCATTACAGCAAACCTAGCTTCTCTTCCACCCTTATCCAGTGCTCAGCCCTACAATTGCTTTTTGAATGAAATAGGACAAGTTTTCATCCATTTTTAATTGAAATGCAAACTACAGCAGTGGGTCACAGCAACAGCAGCGCCTTCACTTCCCGATGATAAAGGCTGCAGCTATTTGTCTGGCTATCAGCTTGGTCATGTGTGTAATTGCCTTTTACCATTCTCTGGCCACAAAAAGCACCAGAGTGATGCATGCTGAGAAGAAGCCTGTGGAAATTGCACACAATACAAGCCGAATGATTCCATATGTACAATGAGGATGGTTTTTGGTCAAGGAGCTCTTTTTTTCAAATATGTGTCTAATAATAATATTTCAGATCAATGTTTTGTTTTGGATCTCCTTTGTAAGTGACTAAAAGGAGGAAGAGAAATGGATGAAGGAAGAAAGAGGGGAAAGAGGTCATATTTCGTATGTTGCTCCTTTTGAAATCTAACTTAAAATTAGCTTGTGTTTTTATGAAAGTATTTAAATAAAAAGCTTATAGGAAACTTTGTGTCAAACTTAGACACTTAAGTTCAGGCACTTTATTAATTATAACTTGATTATTTACACAATGAACAGGATGAAAATAAAGAGCTCATTTGCTCATTTATGGATTTAGAGTTGGCTTACATGAGGGTGTCATCTTGAAGGTAATTTTGATTTGAATATTTTTTATATATTGATACTGATATTATGCTGTAAGTTTTAAATGGTGGAAGTGAGCCAAACCAATTAATACCAGAAAACATCAGTGAATTAATCAAATCCATTGCTAAAACTGACTCTTGTGCTGTTGTTTTCAATGTTATTAAGGTTTTTGTTGTTTAAATGGACGTTGAAGACAGAGAAAAATGTATAAATGTATACACAGACATTGAAGACACAGAATAATGTATGATTACCCATAATGTAACAATATACCCAAAACATTTTTAGTTGGAAACGTTTTGATTAGAAACAAATAAATTCATAAATGTATTATGAATATGTCATAATAAATTGCCATTTATTCCTTTTAATGGCAAAAAGGTCAACATTCACCCAAACAAAAGTAGAGAAATTACTTAAAACTGACTTATATTTTGTAGTGTGATAAAATAAAGTAATAAAATGGCCATTGAGGACATAGAAAAATGCACAAATTGATTACCCATAATACTCAAATACTCATTTTATCCAAAAAAATGATGACATATGATGGGGACAGGAAACACACTGCACAGTACAGAAGGAATAACACACGCTCATGGTAATTCATAAATATTTTACATAGATAATTTGCATGAATTCGTACAATCTCATTTGTACATTTTTGTGCTTACGACCTTATGACGGTTAGGTTTAAGCGTGAGGTCTGGGGTCGACCTTCATGCTTTAAAAATAGTCCAAGTCATGTTGTACAAATTCACAAAATCTCGTAAAATAGTTACGTTTTCTCATTAGATCAGGTTGGTCAGAATGACACATATCAGGGTAGAGAAGATGGGAAGACGTGTTTTCTTAGCGAAGACAAAAGGAAAAGCCATTGCAGGAGAGCGAGAAGCAGATGTTGTGCTGGTATTGATCTTCTCAAGGTCAGAGCAGGCATGAACTTCACCCTCAGGAGAATTCACTCCGTCACCTTGACCATGAGCCAACACCAGTCATCTGACCTTTGAACTCCATCCTCTGGAGAACGCCTACCTCTATCCTACCCCCCCGGTCACCTTCTCCTTGAGCTAATCCCTTGGTTGACCTCTGAAATTTCACCTTGACCATGCGCTAATGCTGCATTTTGACCTGTGACATGACCTTTGATCCCAGCCCATGTTCTTCAGCTGAATTAGGAGAGCGCTGGGGGGGAACCAGCAGGACAGTACAAGCGCCGACCAAACGCCGCTCAAATGATAACTGACAACGCTTCCCTCCCCCACCTCCTGAGCGATCTGCCTGCCCACTGGGCAGTTAGAAATGTGGGTTAAAGTGAGTCAATAGTGTTTCACAAGGCCAAGATATATCCCCAGACTGGGGTCTTCTGTCTGAAGTGGTTTGACATTTATTATTTGGGAAAAAAAGGAGAGAGAGGGGTGATTAGGAAGTGAACGGCTGGGAAAGAGAGGATTGACAGGCAGGGAAAGTGAAGCAGGGTGAAAAGGAGAGATTGGTGAAGTGGCAGGGAGAAAGAGAGAAGCTCGGTCGTATCGATTTGGATACCACACGTACACAAACATGCACTTGGGGCATGTCCTACCCTCATGCTATGAATAAAATATGAAAGCTAAATATCTGATTATGATGCCCTACTACGAGTATTTTAAAGCACACAGTGTTTATCATCAGCGCTGCATGATTCAAAGTGTTCTTCTTTAACTGTAATTTTATGTAGCTGATTTTGTTGTGTTTTCCCCCCAGTTGCTTGGTGAGCATGTAGTTGTTTTGGCAGCAAAGGTGAGAGAGTTTCAGTGCAAGAAGCTGGGAGCGGGGGAAAACAGAAGTGAAATATTTATAGAGGTTTGACTTGCACCTCTCCCATCGGGGCTGCACATGCATGCTGGAGATTGCTGCAGGCCTTACAGAGCAGCAGGTCAGATTCAGAGGTTTACACTTCATAGAAAAACACAACATGTCAATGAGGCAGAGAGAAACAGAAAGGGAGAGAGACAGAGATGTTGGGAGGGGATGAACAGAAAGTGCACATGGAGGCAGATTTGAGCCTTGGAGATATAGATTTGTTTTCTCTTTTTATTTTATCTTCTTGTTGTTTTTGACAGATACCTTTCCTGTTTATTTTCTTCCCTTTAGATCAAAAAGCGCCTGTGTGATATTGAATCTGACAGCTACCTGTATCCATATCAAACTTCATTTTGTGCTGTAGTTTTGATTTCTTTCATGCGGGCCTGGAAAGATTTCAGAATTTGTTTTCATGCCAAGGCACTAGATTGGGGATTTTTTTTTTTTTTTTGATGGCATGGAGGCCTGATCCGGATCCAAACCGCTAGGAAAAACCAGGAAATATAAATGAACTGAAGTCAAGAAGCTGTGGAGTATTTGAGATGTGAGTGGGTGTGAATTGAGTTTGGTTTTGGATAGTCTGCGCACTTTAATCTGAATTAACATTCATTCATTCAAATTATTGCTATTAGCTCTTTTCCCGCCAGCGTTTTTTTAAAAAAGTTGCCAGCCACCACCAGCATTTTTGATCATTTTCACAAAACTTTCATGGCCCCGAGAATATTTTGTTGTATGAATCTGAAAATACAATATATCAGAAGAAAGAACAGAGCCTCTGCTTTTAAACAACAACAACAACAACAACAAAACATTTTATTCTAGCTTCATGCATTCTATTTTATCAACACTTAAATGTGGGTAAGCAGGTGCTAAGCACCCTCAAACGCAAGCAAGAGCACCTTCAGTTGATACTGTAATAATATATTGGTGAAACAGATTTGGCAGCCGCTCCAGTATATATTTAAGTATTTAAGTTTGCGCTCTGGAGAACGTCAAATGTATCTACAACGTGTTTTTGCAGCGGTGAGCAATGTAGCCAATCACACATATAGTTGTTGATCTCTTGAACGCAATACAGGGTTGCCAGGTTTTCACAACAAAATCTGCCCAATTGCTAGTCAAAATTAGCCCAAAACTAGCCCAGTTGCTTTTCAGGGGGGAGGAGGGGGGGCAACAGTGTTAAAGTAGCCCTATTCCATGGGAAAACCGTGGACTTGGCAACACTGACGCAATGGCAGAGGTGTTTAAGTTATTCAGAATGTAGTCTGAGCCTCAGACATCACGCCTACGGACCGTTGGCTGAACGTCTGATGCACATGGCTCACTTAACTGGAAAAACTTCAGGATTTTCGAAGTCGTCATCTGTTTGGTTGAATTCTACAGGATATCCGGGAGACGTGTGTGTTGCGTTCTTTAATGGTCCGCCTGGAAACAAATGCCGTGACGCAAAACCCCCTCGTGGAAGAAGAACGCTCTCGTGTTTACAACTTTGACAATGAACGCTTACCGGGATCAACTAAACGCTGGATTTTCAAAAGTATGTCTCTTGAATGAATAATTTATTAGATGCACGCCGGTCTGTTATTGCAGGGACATCCACTTTACATTTTCACGCCCCTAAACATGACGCGGAACAAAGCGAACTGTGATTGGTTGCGTTACATGTCAGTCAAACTCTTGGGCGGTCCTCGACCAATGAAAGCTGCGATAGAGTCTAGACCTTCTGTCGTCAGTCTGAAGGTCTGGCTATGCGAGACTAGTCAGAATGCACTCACCGCTCAAAACGCCAGAGTTTTTATTCAGCGCTGAGTTATGCATGCGCGCGAAACCTCTCATTAACAAACAGTAGACACAATGTAAATTAAAGCTGCAAGCAGCGATGAAAGGGCCCTCACACCCGTGCCAGTGCCACCCGGTGGCTTTAGAAAACAGAGCACGTTGGGCAATATGCATTTACAGTATCTCACAAAAGTGAGTACACCCCTCACATTTCAGCAACCATTTTAGTATACCTTCTCAAGGGACAATACTAGAGAAATGAAACTTGGATATATTTTAGAGTAGTCAATGTGCTGCTTGTATAGCAATATAGATTTACTGTCCTCAGAAAATAACTCAACATACAGCCATTATTGTCTAAATAGCTGGCAACAAAAGTGAGTACACCCTAAGTGATAACAGTTGTATGTTGTTTAACCATGCAAAACCACATGTCCTATTCATCATGTTCATGTTTTTGTCTGCTTGACAGGACCATACAAATGTGTGGATCTTGTATTAGAGCAGTTAAAATTTGGTGCTTTAAGTTCAATTCTCTCATACTGATCACTGGATGTTCGACATGGCACCTCATGGCAAAGAACTCTCTGAGGATTTGAGAATTAGAATTGTTGCTCTCTACAATGATGGCCTAGGCTATAAGAAGATCAGTAACACCATGAAACTGAGTTAAAGCACAGTGGCCATGGTCATAGAGAGAGGTTTTCCAAGACGGGTTCCACCCGGAACAGGCCAAAGAAGTTGAATCAAAGAAGTTGAGACCTTGTGCTGTGCGTCAGGTGCAGAAGCTGGCTTCAAAAAACAGATGCATGAGTGCAGCCAGCATTGCTTTAGAGGTTGCAGAAGCGGAAGGTCAGCTTGTCAGTGCTCAGACCATACGCCGCACACTGCAGCAAGTTGGTTTGCATGGCCGTCGTCCCAGAAGGAAGCCTCTTCTGAAGCTGGCTCACAAGAAAGCCGAAAACAGTTTGCTGAAGACAACCTGTCCAAGAGCATGAATTACTGGAACCATGTCCTGTGGTCTGATGAGACTAAGATAAACTTGTTTGGCTCAGATGGTGTCCAGCATGTGTGGCGACGCCCTGGTGATGGTGGTGGTAGCATCATGGTCTGGGGCTGCATGAGTGCTGCTGGTACTGGGGAGCTCTGCTTCATTGAGGGAAACATGGATTCCAACATGTACTGTGACATTCTGAAGCAGAACATGATGCCATCCCTTCAGAAAGTGGGCTGAACGGCATGATAATGACCCCAAACACACCGCCAAGATGACAACTGCCTTGCTGAGGAAGGTGAAGGTGAAGGTGATGGAGTGGCCAAGTATGTCTCCAGACCTGAACCCTATTGAGCACCTGTGGGGCATCCTCAAGCGGAAGGTGGAGAAGCACCATGTGTCTAACATCCAGCAGCTCCGTGACGTCATTATGGAGGAGTGGAAAGGATCCCAGCAACAACCTGTGCAGCTCTGGTGAATTCCATGCCCAGGAGGATTAAGGCAGTGCTAAATAACAGTGGTGCTCACACAAAATATTGACACTTTGGACACAGTTTTGACATGTTCACTTAGGGTGTACTCACTTTTGTTGCCAGTTATTTAGACAATAATGGCTGTATGTTGAGTTATTTTCAGAGGACAGTAAATCTATACTGCTATACAAGCTGCACACTGTCTACTCTAAAGTATATCCAATTTTCATTTCTATAGTATTGTCCCTTGAGAACATATAATAAAATAGTTGCTGAAATGTGAGGGGTGTAATCACTGTGAGATACTGTATGTAAATATAGGAGGACAACGTCAGTCATTTGTATTTTCCACACTTCCTGCTACCAGTTGGTGGCGATATGACTATAACCAAATTTTTGCATGTAGATGTCTTCAGGCCAGGGCACTTATCAAACATGTGAAGTTTGAGGCAGATTGGACATTGTATGCTTGAGTTACAACAACTTCCAGTTTCATGACGATAATAGCATGCTTTAACACTCAGCTAAGTGTTGCTAGCATGTTTTAGAATGTTTGTAGCATGTTTAGCACTCAATTGCATATTTTAGTATGTTGCTAGTAGTGCATCACAGTGTTAAACACATCACTTCCTGTTGCCAGTGGGTGGCGCTATTACTATAATTGAATATTGTCATGTAGATGTGTTCAGGGCAGGACTCTTCTCAAACGTGAAGTTTGGCGCAGATTGGACATTGTATGCCTGAGTTACAACAACTTCCCGTTTCGTGGCGTTAATCGCATACATTAGCACTTTGCCAAACGTTGCATGATTTAACCTGTTTCTAGAATGTTTGGTACTTCATGGCATATTTAAATGTGTTTCAAGTAGTGAATTACAGTGTAAAGCATGCTATTTCCTGTTGCCAGCAGGTGGCGCTATGACTAACTGAAAATTTGCATGTACACTACCAGTCAAAAGTTTGGAAACATTACTATTTTTAATGTTTTTGAACGAAGTCTCTTATGCTCATTAAGGCTGCATTTATTTCATAATAAATACAGAAAAAAACAATAATATTGTGAAATATTATTACAATTTAAAATTATGGTTTTCTATTTTAATATACTTTAAAATATAATTTATTTCTGTGATGCAAAGCTGAATTTTCAGCATCATTACTCCAGTCTTCAGTGTCACATGATCCTTCAGCAATCATTCTAATATGCTGATTTGATACTCAGTTATTATCAATGTTGAAAACAGTTGTGTTGCTTAATATTTTTTTGGAACCTTTGATACTTTTTTCAGGATTGATGAATAAAAGATTAAAAAGAACAGCATTTATTCAAAATATAAATATTTTCTAACAACATAAATCTTTATTATCACTTTTTATCAATTTAACACATCCGTGCTGAATAAAAGTATTAATTTCTTTCAAAAAAAAAGAAAGAAAAAAAATGACTGACCCCAAACTTTTGAACGGTAGTGTATATTGTTACAAAAGATTTCTATTTTAAATAAATGCTGATATTTTTTAACTTTTTATTCATCAAAGAATCCTGAAAAAGTATCACAGGTTATAAAATAATATTAAGCAGCACAACTGTTTCCAACATTGATAATAAATCAGCATATTACAATGATTTCTGAAGGATCATGTGACACTGAAGACTGGAGTAATGATGCTGACAATTCAGCTTTGCATCACAGAAATAAATTATATTTTAAAGTATATTAAAATAGAAAACCATAATTTTAAATTGTAATAATATTTCACAATATTATTGTTTTTTCTGTATTTATTATGAAATAAATGCAGCCTTAATGAGCATAAGAGACTTTGTTCAAAAACATTAAAAATAGTAATGTTTCCAAACTTTTGACTGGTAGTGTAGATGTCTTTAGGCCAGGACTCTTATCACACATGTGAAGTTTGGGGCAGATCGGACACTTTGTCAAAACTTTGTCAGACTGCCACGGACACGCCCTTCAACGAAAACTCAAGATCTTCACAATTTAACATCACTAAGGCCTTAAGATTAGACAGACCAAATATGATGTTCTGGTTAAATCTCTACGAGGAGTTAATCACAGTGTAAAACATAACATTTCCTGTTGCCCACAGTTGGCACTGTAACTGTAACTGAATATTGGCATGTAGATCTAGGTCTTCAGGCCAGGACTCTAATAAAACATGTGAAAGTTTGGGGCAGATCGGACATTGTATGCCCGAGTTACAACAACTTCCTGTTTCATGGCGAAACATCAAACTTTATCAAGCCGCCACGGACACGCCCTTCAGCGAAAACTCTAGATCTTCGCAATTTAACGTCGCAAAGGCCTTTAGATTAGACAGACCAAATATGATGTTGATCTGATTATAGCTCTAGGAGGAGTACAATGTCTGGAAATGGCAAAAACTGCAAAAATTTTGCAGAGAAAATTCATTATATCTCACTTCCTCTTGGGTTTACAGATTTTGCACTCAGGGACTTTTTTGTAGGCATTGGGCTGTTACATGTGTCTACCGAATTTCATACTTGTCCGTGAAACGTAGCGCGAAGGGCGCTTGATTGAAATTTTGTAGGTGGCGCTATCGAGCCATTTTGCCATACCTAATTTAGAAACCCACATCAGATGTAAATTTTCACCACTTCTGATGCGTGTGCAAAGTTTCATGAGTTTTCAAGCATGTTTAGGCCCTCAAAAATACGATTCATTTCGGAGAAGAAGAATAATTGACTGAGCAATTACAATAGGGTCCTCACACCATCGGTGCTCGGGCCCTAATAAGAGATTTATTGTGCATTGTTGGCAGCTTCATTGATTATAACAGAACTTTGTGAAATTGCGATGAACTGACAAAGTGACAGCATTTTAGTTATTGTAAAAGGAAGCTGTGTTTAAGAGGATGGATGGCCAAGTTTCAGAAGTGACACCTACATATAAATGCTGCCTGGATTCACTCTGCATGGGACAGAAATATGACATGATAAAATAGTAACGCATTAAAGCAATGTAAAGGCAGACTAATAGATAAATAAAAAAATATTCGTAGCAAAATATTTTTGAAATTCTATTCCAATTATTGGTAAAAGTGATGACTTGTAAATAATCTTAAATGTCTCACTGTACACTGCTATGGTGGGGCCATTCTTAGCCTACATCTGCACTTTACTAGAGCACCTTCAGTGATTTGAATCTGGAACTGGGCCTCTGGGTAAGTTTCATAAAAAAAGCAACATTTTGATCAAAAAGCTGAGAAAATGACTATAGCATATGCATAAGCAATGATTCTATCATTATTTCTGCTTCTTTTTTGCCCATGTTTTGATCCAGAGATTCTGTACTCTTTCAGAAGATTTGTAATAGCGCACCTACCGTATAACACGGAAAACATGGATTGCCAGAAAATTCCGTCAATGATGGAAAATCATTTCTAAAGGTAAATCTTTAATAAATACCTCACATCTGCATCTTCTCAACCTTCCATTTGGTTTATCAGTGGATGTTGCCCCAAGTCAGGTCCAGACTTGATCAATAGGTCATCAGACAGAGGGGTAGAGGTCAGAGGTCAAAGCTAGTCTGATCAGGTTGTATCAGGCCTTTTTGTGGGAGGAAAGCATATGGGGGGGAAAGAGGATTGCTGATTCAGGAGCCTGCAGAAAAGAGAAGCCTCTTTCTCCATTGATGGGCTTTCTCTTAAACAGATGATTTATTCTGTCCTAAAGGGCATGGAAGGGAAGGTATTGATCAGGATAGCATTTCACCGCAGCCCCTGAGCTGTGACCACCTGAGACTAGAAAAATGAATGAAGGGTCAGGCAAAATGGCAGCTCTTAAAGGATTTTAATTTCACTTTTTTTTCTTATTGGGTAGTTTGGGGCAAAAAGTGTCAACATAGCAGCATTTGGTAGAAAAATGTTCTCCATATTACAGCTGCACTTAAGAACTGTATTTGTATGAGTTGATTAACTTCAGAACCCAGATTTCAAATTGGACAAACCAATTCAAATGGCGACACCAAACAGTACCAAAGCTGTTCATATGATCCTTCAGAAATCATTCTAATGTGCTATTTGGTGCTCAAGAAACATTTCTGATTAATAGCAATGTTGAAAACAGTTTAAAGAAAAACATTTCTTTCCGCTAGAAATCTATTGTAACATTATAAAGGACTATATAATATAGTCTGGATTATGTTTACCTTTTCCTTGTAATGTTTAGTTTTGTTACCTTCAGGAATGAGGACAAAGATAAATTTCCACTAGATTTCTGTAGTTTAATTTGATATTTTCATATTTTCTTATTCATATTTTATGTTTTTCCTGCTATGTGCGATCTGTTAGAAAACACCTGTGACCCACTTTTGGTTCAGGGCCCACCAGTCTATATTATCGCTTTTTGATTTTAGGTTTCGTTAAGTCCACCTCAAAGGCAGGTTCTCAGGTATTTTCTAAGCAGAGTTTGAGACCCATCAAAGCCTCTGGTGTAGCAATGCACCGCCCTTTCCCGTCTCCCCTTGTTTTAGACGGTGTTGTGATTACATTTATTAATCTCATGGCAATAGAATAAAGGCCCGCATGTTCAAACAGCAATTACTCCATCGTCTTTGGAGATACTGTCCGGGCATAATTGGATTTAAATGAACTCAAATTTTCCTTTGTTATGGCACATAACACGCAATGCTTTTTAATTAAGATCGCTGGGCTCAAGTAATGATACAGGCCCACGTCGAGAGCCGCCGTTTCTTTCATGTTCTGTTCTTCAAACAGCACTGAGAGCAGTGAAGCCGCAATGGCGGACAGACCAGCGCACTGTCTAGCTCAGCAGGATAGGGTGTGGTTTAATTAAGATCCCACCTTATCAGCTCCATCAAAGTTTTTTCCTGCGAAGATGAGATGCTCTGTACTTGAGCTCCTATCATTCACGTCGCTGATATCCACAAAGTGCCATTTCTGGCTCTTGTCTCATCTCACATGGAGTGGATGATGAGAATTCAGGAGACTGAGGTACTGATATCCTGGTCAGGTAGACTCATTTACTGAACCTGTACAAATGTTTTTTTGTCATGTGTTTTCACCACAGAGCTCTCACAAGTGAATATTGTGTGTCAGAGGAGAAAAAAAAGTTATTGTAGTTAAATTAGATGACTCTCTAGGGCTTTTCACACTGCGCTTAACCCCGGGTTATCGGCGTTCTAAACACCGCTTTTAACCCCGGGTAAAGGAGCGCTTCACACTTGAAATTTAGATGCAGGGTTAGCACCGCTTTTTACCCCGGGTTATGAAACCCTGCTCTGCATTGCGGTGCCAAACTTGTACAGTGTGAAACGATGCAGCGTTAGAATGTTACAACTATATGCTTAGCAACCGACAACCAATCGCGTGCCTTATATTCACGTGCTTTGGGCAGTCACGGAAACACAGCGCAATAAATAAACAGTCCTTTCTGCGTATGATAGTAAAAATGTCAAGCGGTGATGGAAAACGCGACAGTTGGCGTGAAAAAGATACATTCTTACCTTTATAGTTCGAAAAGTTCACTCAGAAAAAAAACTTGATATTACAGTCAGCAATGTGTAATATGAGGACGTGCAATGCTAGAGCCTTTATTTAAACAGGTGACGTGCTGCGGTTGTCCAGTCAGTGACACTGACACAGCAAATATGCAAATAAGGACTTTATCCCGGGGTTTAGGAATGTGCAGTGTGAAACGGTACCTTATGAATACCTAGGATTAACTGTCAACCCCGGGTATAGTATGAGCAGTGTGAAACGTGAATAAAGATAACCCAGGATTCTGTTTACCAGGGGTTTAGAGTTTCTCTCCTTGTTCTTCCTTTTTGTACTTGCCTTTAATTAGCATTAGGGGTAGGGAGGGACATGATTTACACAAAAATATTACGCAGCACAAATGTTTTCAACATTGATAATAAGAAGAAATGTTTCCTGAGCAGCAAATCAGCATATTAGAGTGAGTTCTGAAGGATCATGTGACACTGAAGACTGGAGTAATGATGCTAAAAATTCAGCTTTGACATCACAGGAATAAATTTTAAAACATATTAAAAAGAAAACATTATTTTAACAATATTATTGTTTTTACTGTATTTTGAACAAATAATGCAGCCTTGTTCCTTTCAAAAACATTAAAAAATCTTACCGACCCCAAACTTTTGAACTGTATGTATTTCATAATAATTTATGCTGTTAGTATTGCAGATTTTCTACTCATCCAAATGTTTGGAGGAGGCCGTACCGCCTTTGCATCCTCAGAAAACAATCTGACCTTACATATGCTTGTTGGAACAGGGCTGCACTGATCAAAGTGAACACCAACTTTGGATCACAGGACATCTTGCAGACTGAGAAGCTCATTCTATAACAGAAAGTCCTGCACACCACCCCCCCAGTTCTGTATAATTTATCTTAATTGCATTGTAATTTATATATTATTTTAAAAATTACCATTCTGTTCAGAGTTGAGAGCTTTGAAGAAAATAGAAAGGATTGAATGAACACACACAAAGTTAAAGAAACAGGGAGATAAAAGTGCAAAGAGTCGTGATAATATAATGCAGCTATAAAGAGAGAAATTAGGAGGTTATCTGCTGGGAAATGACTGTGCATTGTTAAGTGTAAGAAAGAATGTGTTAGCAATTGCCACAATTACCAACTATAATTACTTAATTCAATTTATGCAAGACATATTTAATAATAAGAGCTGGAACACCCCCCTCCCCCCTAATGTTAAGCTATTGATATTTGAAATAAGACTAGAAAAGACCACCTAAAAACCTTCTTGGCCTCATACTGTAGCAACTGTGTGACTACTTCAAATGGTAAATCTATAGGAGTCGTTTCTGCTGAAGATCTCTGAGATCCAGTGATAACTGTCTACTCATCATGCCTAGATCTAGACTTAAAAACGAAGCAATCACGCTTTTGCGACAGCAGGTCCAAAACTTTAGAACAGTCTACCTCTTCACATTAGATTAGCTCCGTCTGTTTCCACCTTCAAATCTGCTCTAAAGACTTATTTATTCTCTTTGGCTTTCAATACTATTTGATTATTGTTTTCTATTGTTGGTTATTCCTTTATTGGTAGGTTTTTTTTTTTTCTTTTTTTTTCTTTTTTTTTTTCTATTTTTTAGTTTTATTCTTTTCTGTACAGGGTCAAACTAACAGGCTGATGAGCATGAGTTTGGTCACCCATAATCCTTGCACTTGAATAATTGGTGGTTTAAGTGCATAAAGGAAACTAAATCTTAAACCCGACATTAAATGGAAGTTGTGATCACCTCTTCTTTCATATTATGATGCATATCTTAGTGAAAAAAAAATGTAGGACTTAATTTTGTTCTTTGCGAATTGATTAGATGGTTGTGGTTTGCCATTGGTCGATCTCATGTGAGTGACAGGTTGATCCCGCCCTCACACCAGTAAACACATCATCAGTGAAGAGAAGAGATTTCGCTGCAAGAGAGAGGGGAAGATTTTGATTAAAGATTATGAGAGCACATTCATTAAAAAATAGTGACTTTAGGCAAATGTAAATTGTTTAGCAGAAAGGTCAATAATGTGCAATATTAATAGTCATATTAAATTGTGAATGAATAAATGTAAATGAGTTTATTTCTTGGATCCTTATATAGCCTATAATTATTTTTTTCGTATATTGTTCATTACTTTGTTTCTTGTCTTGTTCAACCTAGATGTAATCTCTGCACTTTTATTATGTTTATTCTGCTATCACCTCTACTTTCGAAGTCAGGATTGTCTATCATTATGAAAACAGAAGAGCAGAAATACACTCAAAGCTATAGCAATCATAAACTGAACATACTGGGCTCAATCTCTCTCCAGCCCTTCTGCGTCTTAATAGCAAATCCGAGAGACATTCTCAACCATCAAGGGGTCCCAGATGGTTAAAAGGTTGAGGATCTGGCACTGCTTAGTCCTGTGTGTCATATGGATATCTTGGTGAGGCAGAGTGGGAGAAGAAATGGAGCTCCAGTGAATCTGACAGTGATGCACTAAGGCAGAAAGAACACCCTAGAAATAAGTTATGGCACAATGATGACCTGGTGCTTTTGATAAAATGCATGTGCTTCAGCTCAGCCTGCTTCACAGTTTGGATTTGAGATGCGAGTGACTGCATGATCGATTGGGTATTGTTTTCTGCATCTTTTACACATGTAGTCTATCCACACCCTATACAAGATGTCATCAATCAAATGATGGAATAACACACTCTTCATTCATGCAGTTTACATTGTCTGCTGACTCTGTACTGAGTGTATTAGCAGTCTCTCTCGCTCTCTGGCACTGTGATGACAGGATGATCTGACTGCACTGGTTGAAATCTTATAAAAGGTAGAAGCTTAAGAGTTATAAATGCTATCAGTATACTTTAGAGCAGATGAGTTGTCATTTTTAAATTCCTCGGTCTTGTGATGGGAAGCTCAGTGTTAATTATGAAAAATGTTAATTGCCACATAATAAACATTTGGACTTCCAAATGTCCTGTATCAGATATATGCACATGATATCTGATACAGTTCTGATATATACAGTGAGCAAATTATACAATGACTTCCAAAGGGGTCTATTTTTATTAAATGAATTTCTATAGGACATTTTAGAGGTGCAATCTGTCATGGTCCATCTCACACAACTTTTTTAAAAATATATTTGTAATATGAAAATCTATAATCTATAATAAAGTGATAATGACAGTGCTAATGTTTTGTTAATATTCTGTCCAATGATGATAATAACAAAAAGTGTTACTTTAGCATGGTATTATTTATATCAATAAATAAATAAATTTAAGTGAAAAGTCATTAAAGGGTTAGTTCACCCAAAAATGAAAATTATGTCATTAATTACTCACCCTCATGTCGTTCTACACCCATAAGACCTTCGTTCATCTTCAGAACGCAAATTAAGATATTTTTGATAAAATCCGATGGCTCAGTGAGGCCTGCATCGCCAGCAATAACACTCCCTTTTTCAATGCCCAGAAAGCTACTAAAAACATATTTAAAACAGTTCATGTTACTACAGTGGTTCAACTTTAATATTATAAAGTGACTAGAATACTTTTTGTGCGCCAAAAAAACAAAATAGCAACTTTATTCAACAATATCTAGTGATGAGCGATTTCAAAACACTACTTCATGAAGCTTCGAAGCTTAACAAATCATTTGTTTTGAATCAGTGGTTCGGAGCGTGTATCAAACTGCTAAAGTCACGTGAACTATTGAAGTTTCAAAACACTTATGACGTAACGAAGCCTCGTTTACTGAAATCATGGGATTTTGGCACTCGAACCACTGATTTGAAACAAAACATTCGTAAAGCTTCGAAGCTTCATGAAGCAGTGTTTTGAAATCGCCCATCACTAGATATTGTTGAATAAAGTCACTATTTTGTTATTTCTGGCGCACAAAAAGTATTCTAGCCATTTTATAATATTAAGGTTGAACCACTGTAGTCACATGAACTGTTTTAAATATGTTTTTAGTAGCTTTCTGGGCATTGAAAAAGGGAGTGTTATTGCTGGCGATGCAGGCCTCACTGAGCCATCGGATTTTATCAAAAATATCTTAATTTTTGTTCCGAAGATGAACGAAGGTCTTACGGGTGTGGAACAACATGAGGGTGAGTAATAAATGACATTATTTTTTAATTTTTGGGTGAACTAACCCTTTAAGCGTAATGCTGGGAGGACTCAGAAAAGAGGGAGAGCTAGATCCAAATACAGGTGTGGGGTTTATTAATAAAATGACAAAAAATACACACAGCTGAGCACAAAAACTAAAACAGAGTAAATCCACAGGAAACACAGTAAATCCACAGGGACAGAACTGATGCTGAATTCAGAACCGCATACTAGTATACTACTCATACTACATTTACCATATCTTTCTGAGAAATAGTAAGAGCAGTATGTGGTTGAATTCAGCATGAAACATTCACTAATATACAGCCAAAAAGGACAAGGTCTGACAAAGAACATGGGAAAATACTGGGGTTTAAATACACAGGATAACAAGGGCTAACAAGGGACAGGTGAAGGTGATCAGTTGCTATGGGAACAAACTAGGACAACAAGGGTAACTAATAAGGCAGGCAATGACACAAGGAAACAGCAACTAAATACAGGGGCTGTGTCCGAAATCGCCCCGTATATCCTTAAATAGGGCACTATTTCAGGGGACAGCCATTTGTAGTAGTGTTCGAAACCATTTTGGACGTTATTGAGTGCACTCATTCAATCCCACAATGCACCGCGATAACGAGTGTACAACTGATGTACGCTCAATGGCTAGACAATACCCATAATGCACTGAGAGTCGCGCGTTGAATGAATTCCCGCATCTGACCAGAAGATGGCGCCCGCAGCTGAATCATCCATCCATCCATTTTCCAAAACGCTGGTCCAATGTGGCTATGGCATAATATCATAGAGGTATAAGTTCAAGATAAATATCTTCATTACTGGAGCTGCCAGTTTGCTACATTCCAAAGATTATTAAACAGCAAGCACAAACTATGCAAAAGCGGCAGCCCTTCCAGCGCACTCAGTGTCCAAGTTCGCTCACTCGTTTTCATTCACTCCTTCAAGTGAACTATATTAGTGGAGTAATGTAGGGAATAGTGAATGAGAGTAAATGGGAGATTTTGAACACAGCAAGGAAATCAGGTTATAAGAGTCAATTAAACACAAGACGGGATTAAGTTTGATCAAAAGTGACTGTATACATTTAGAATGTTACCAAAGATGTCTATTTCACATAAATACTGTTCTTTAGAACTTTATATTCAGCAAAGAATCCTAATAATTTTTTTTTTTTAAAAAGTAGGATCATGGATTCTGGAGGATCACGTGGATCATGTGTTGGATAGATTAACTGCCATTATACACTTATTCCTACATTACATGCACCATGTTGGTTGAATCTTGTCCAAATTTTGACTTTTTTAATTAATCATTGGTCTTTTTTATTATTTAAAAAGCACATTTGTCTTCCATCTGTTTTTGTTTTATGTTAATCACTTTCCCAGTTGTCAGACTCACACACATGCATACAGACAGTGAACGTGATTTCAAGTACAACATGTTCCTGGATCTTTGTTGATCCTGGAACAACATTCCAATTAACCAATCAGAGTTGAGGGACAAGTTTACAGTTTATGTCAAGT
This sequence comes from Mylopharyngodon piceus, assembly GCA_039654765.1. Taxonomy (NCBI): domain Eukaryota; kingdom Metazoa; phylum Chordata; class Actinopteri; order Cypriniformes; family Xenocyprididae; genus Mylopharyngodon; species Mylopharyngodon piceus. Next base: position 25,201,006 of record CM077441.1, read on the forward strand.
TTAGGCTTACAACCAGGGTTAGGTGCTTCTACATCAGTGTTATTCACCTATCATTTCCCTCTGATTTTAGGGATCAGTTATGGGTAGGGTTAGGTTTAGGGGTAGGGATAGGGTTAGGACTACATTTTCGGAAAGGAATGTTGTTCCAAGTTCAATAAAATATGTAGATCCAGGAACATGTCTTACTTTGCAAAATCATGGTACGGTGACCGCATACAGACATAGAGATTGTCCCCATCAGATAGACACTCGAAGGAGAGCAAAAATGAGAAACATATTATACACAGACGCATGACTATTGGTTTGACAAAGTTTAAATCCTAAATGCTTTCTCTCTCTCTCTCTCTCCCTCCCTCTCTTTCCTCCCTCTCCAGGGAGCAGTAATTACAAAAGAGTCTTGGTGTAGTCTCTCTCTCCTCCTGTGCTCTCTGCAGTGTGAGGGGGAGAAGTTGCTTTACTGAACAGTTGCAGCTGGTTTGTGCAGGAATTAATCATGATGATTAATTGGGCTTCAAGTTAAATATCCACAGAGCGACGTCAAGCTGACAGGCGTCACGCTTAAATTGACACTGTTTTAAAAAGCAGTAGATTGATTTACAGAAAGGACTAATGAATAGCTCTCTGAACCAGGGGAGACATAAACAGGAATGTGTGTGTTTTCGAATCTGACCTGAACAGTCAGTTTGTTGCTCGCTCTCTTCCTCTCTCTCTCCTTGTCAATATGCTGCTTTCTCTGTGTGCTTCTCTCACTCTAATTTGCGTGTATGTGTGTATGTGTGTGTGTGTGCGTGTCTTTCCTATTGTTCGGGCACATCGGTGTGTAGGGGAGGGGCTCCAGTCCTGGCATTTGTAATCCATCTATTGTGTTGGGCCTCTCCAGCTCTGGATCAATGCTCTGCACTCACTCTGGCCCACAGGTCTGTAACCGAGCCTCTATTCAGCCCTCCTCAGTCCTCTCTCTCCCACACCAACTTTAGAGGAGGAATAGCGAGGGTATGGATACAGGCTCTTCATATGTGGTTTTTGAGTGTGCATGTGTGATTTCGTAAAGCTTTGCAGCAACGCTTATGTTTTCTCCCCTGTCTCAAAAATAAAAAGTTCAGATTCCCTTCGGGAGTGCTTCTCTCTTTAAGTTGAACCTTGTTTTTTTCTACATTCAAGCCTTTTTGCCCTTATAAAATAATTTTCTGGTTGGCTAATAATTTATGAAATATTGCTAATGGTTATGTCAGAGTCATCATCACTTTCAGGGGTTAAATAAGGATTTTGGTGTTGATTCTGGTGCCCTATGCAAGATAAAACACCCCCCCCCACCCCACCCCACCCCCCCAAAAAAGCATAACCAGTGTTGACACCCTGTTGTGATATTATATTTATAAGAAAAACTGGTAACACTTTACAATCAGATTCATTTATTAACATTAGTTAATGTATTAACTAATATGAAGTAACAATGAGCAATACTTTATTTAATAAAAATACAGCAGTTCTTTGTTTGTTCATGTTAGTTCACAGTGCATTAACTAATGTTAACGAATACAACTCTTGATTTTAATAATGTATTAGTAAGTGTTGAAATTAACATTAACAAAGATTAATAAATTATTAGTTCATGTTAACTAATATAGATAACTAATGTTAACTAATGAACCTTATTGTAAAGTGTTACCGAAAAACTGAATTAAATAAATTATTAATCAAAAATATAATACATATACAGATAAATATACAAATATGACTCAAACTTTGTTGGTTGGTATGATATTTGACAAGAGGGGTTTTAGGTTCAAACTCCACTCGCATTTGGGTCAATGACAGAAGACTGTCCACAGTGTTGTTTTTAAGGAACAATCTAATTTGAAACACAAACTCTTTGTATTCATGTTAGTTTCATGAGGTTTTGAAAACTATTATAGCATCTTTAAGAGAAAAAAAATTACTCTAAAATGTCATGTGGTGTAACCATCAAGTAAAAAGTAAGAACATATTTTCCTTACACACAATGAAGATGAGCGTACACATCTTGATTAATCATTGTTAGATTTTTGGGGAGTAACACCGCATGGCATGTCTTCAGCGAATATATTCAAATCGCTGTACTGTATGTATGCATTTTTGGTAGCACTTTATTTCGATGGTCCACTTTAGACATTCTACTGACTATAAGTAATTTTGCACTTGTCAACTACTAACCCAAACCCTAGCCTAACAGTCTATTAGTACTCTAATGAAAAGTAATGTGACATGTGGCCAAGTATGGTGTCCCATACTCGGAATTTGTGCTCTGCAATTAACCCATCCAAGTGCACACACACAGTAGCCAACACACACCGTGAACACACACCCGGAGCAGCGGGCATCTGTTTTTTGCTGCGGTGCTCGGGGAGTGATTGGGGGTTAGGTGCCTTGCTCAAGGGCACCTCAGTTGTGGGTAATGAGAGTGGAAGAGAGCGCTGTTCATTCACTCCCCCCCCACCTACAATTCCTGCCAGTACTGAGACTCGAACCCACAACCTTCGTTCCGACTCTCTAACCATTGGGCAACAACTGCCCCTTGTTAGTTGACATGTAGTTGCAAAGTTACTTAGTAGAATTAGTAGAATGTCTAAAGTGGACCATCAAAATAAAGTGTAACTCCATTTTTTATTAAATTAATACAGAGGTCAAAGAAATTAGTCATATTGTTGACCCAAACTATGCAAAATTGCCACTGCATATCAGTGGATGTAATTCAGAAACATGGGAACAATTTGTCGCATATTAGTTTTTTATTTTAGGACCAAAGAGTAAAATGGAGTACTTGTGTGATAGAGGAGGCTGAACCCCACACTTCTCTATAGAACAGTGCTGCTCTAGGTCAATATGTCACCTCTACCAGGGTCCGCTATAGACTAGAGGGAAGCGTAATGCTTAATATAACTTTTTTTTGAGGGAGTACATTGGCTAAATGGAGCTGTAATGTGTGTACTGGATAAAAAAAAAAAAAAAAAAAAAAAAATGGACTGGAACATAAAGGGAAATGGAATGGAATATTTTATTTGTTTATATATTGAAGGTGGTGGAGCGCCGTTCCAGCCCAGTTTAACCTCTAATTGCTTTCTTGATGGAATTCTATCAGAAAAGCACAATGAATTCATCTAAATACTTTGTCACAGTCACTGGGATCTGCATGACTCTTGTGATGAGCTCATATCAGAATTTGTGAGTTTAGCATTTGCCGCTGCACGTCTCTTCTGAACTTCTCCTGAACCCAAAGACATGTTGTTCCTCCTTGCATATGCTGTACATTTTGCATTGTGCACTGTACTGCAATACACCGCTTTTGTGTGAGAGAAGATAGAGAAACGTCTAATCTAAATCAGAGGTGTCTAAAGACTTTGAGGGGAAGTATCGCAGCAGCCAGTAGGGGGCGCTGAGACAAAGAAAAATCCTGTAAGGAGAAATCCCCCCCCCCCCCCCAGTACCCTTATCTGCATTCACTTCCTCTGTCTCATGAATACAGAATGTTCTTGCACAACCCAGTAAGCCTCTGAATTCATGAACACGCAGAGCAAGTGTGTATGTTTCTGTGTTTAAAGAATCTTCCTGACGCACAGGCCTGTCTGTTTGGCTTGTGTTTGCATGTTATTGTTGTAGCAGTTTTGCAGTTGTCTGTCACTGTAACCCCTCCCCCTCCTGTCTCAAGTCAAGTCGAGACCCTCTTTATACAGACAAGGCTGTTCATGCTCACCAAAGACTCTTGCAAATCATTCTGACTTGGTGTGAGTGTATATTCATGCACCTTCTTCTGTCGACAGATCTGTCTGATACAAGGCTGGAAGTCATTTGAAGGGGAAGAGAAATCAGAAATTAAACTCAAGACTCATAAAGAATACCCACACCTGCTCCCAGAGAGAAACAGAGACTGGCTAACGCTGAAAGTTTTTACACATCTTCATGCTCTTTCAGACTGTATGACTTTATGCTCTTATTTCCAGATCTTCAGATATGTGATAGTTTAGGAACAGACCAAAATTTACAACTTAGCCTCATTGAAAAAAACTTAACTGTGGCAACATTTCTGCAAAATGATATAATGCTGCTTCTTGCATGTTTCGTGACACTTTCAATGTGAAATGTCCAGAGAGTGCCATTCTAAGCGCATTGAGTTTTCTCTCAAACAAATGAACATGAATGTGGTAACATTTTATCACATGTTGTACGTATCACAGCAGTTGGGAAATGAAATATCTGGTGACATGGCGTTAAAAGGTTAATGTTCTATCGCATTTGAAAATAACATACAACCTACATTAAACCTTACTGGGAGTGTTAACAAAAACATGAGATAAAAGCGCATTTGCTGAAGCAACCATGCCATTTTAGTCTTTGAGCTCTTTCATTGAGTGTCATGAATCGTGTTTCATGGAACTCATACTCGAGCGCTCTATATTGCAAGTGCAACATTGCACTTGCTGGCACATCCTGATTTTGCAGAATTAGACGTGTTCCAGGGTCAGCATATTTTGTTGATCCTGGAACAACATTCCTGTCCGAAAATGTAATTCTAACCATATCCCTACCCCTAAACCTAACCCTACCCATAACTGATCCCTAAAATCATAGGGAAATGATAGGTGAATAACACTGATGTAGAAGCACCTAACCCTGTTTGTAATCCTAAACTTGACATAAATTGTAGACTTGTCCCTCAAATCTGATTGGTTGATTGGAATGTTGTGTCGACACTTGGTGAAATCAGGTTCTGCATAGGGGAGCTACTAAGCAAGTTTACTAAATTAGAAAAGCCATACATATGGAGCTATGTGATGCAAATTATTTTGCAAGATTTGCGATTTGCGAGTTAGTTTCCATGGTTCTTAATTAGTTAACACCTGTTCTGTTTCAGTTAATCATCCCCCTGTGTATTTAAGCCCTCAGTTTCCTGTGTTTCATTGTCCAGTCTCGTTTCAGTTTATGTGGTTGTGTATCCTATTACTCTTTGTGATTCTCCTGCGTGTTAACCTTTGGAATTATTATTAAATGATTCGTTTTAAAATTAATTAAAATTTCCTGATAATTTACTCACCCCCATATCACCTAAGATGTCTTTCTTTCTTCAGTTGAAAAGAAATTAAGTTTTTGCAGTTCCAAAGCAGCTTCAAAGGGCTCAACACGATCCCAGCCGAGGAATAAGGGTCTTGTCTAGCAAAACGATTGGTCATTTTCTAAAAAAAAAAAAAAAAAAAAAAAATTAAATAATGAAATACTTTTTAACCACAAATGCTTGTTACGCATTATGTAATCACGCTGTGTAATGACGTAGGCTGAAGTATCGTTCCAGTGTCTACAAAGCGAACATGCAAAGACTAAATCAAACGCCCTTTACAAAAAAAGGTAAAACATGTCGGACGATTTTTAAGTTTTTTCGCCCTACCACGGTACTTCCGCCTACGTCACGCCTACGTGACCTTTCAACGTGATTATGTAATGCATGCTGCACCGCAGAGCAGTGCAAGACGAGCATTTGTGGTTAAAAAGTATAGACATTTTTATTTCTTTTTTCTAGAAAATGACAGATCTTTTTGCTAGACAAGACCCTTATTCCTCGTCTGGGATCGCGTAGAGCCCTTTGAGGCTGCACTGAAACTGCAATTTGGACCTTCAACCCGTTGTACCCTGGTGAAGTCCACTATATGGAGAAAAATCCTGGAATGTTTTCCTCAAAAATTTTAATTTCTTTTGAAGAAAGAAAGACAAACATCTTGGATGGCATGGGAGTAAGTAAATTATCAGGAAATTTTAATTCTGAAGTAAATTAATCCATTAAAGACTGTTAGTTTGTTGTACTCCATTCATCATGCGTGTATTACAGCAGCCGTTCGTGACACAATGAGCCTATGTTGCAAATTTAAGTTGTTATTCACAGAAATGAACTGATGGATCCAGTTCACAAATATGTCTGAATCATTTGTTCACATATCGACTGATAATGATTTGGTCCCAGCTCACTGGAGTGGAAGATTATGAGTAAATAAATTTTCAATTAAAATGTTATCCTGTCCCTCACAAAAAGCTATCATATGGTTTCAGAAGAGCTGTAATATAGCGCACAAGTCATGTGGACCACTTTTATGGTGCTTTTTCATGCATATGATGCTTTTTGCATTTCCAATTGCTTGGAAAAGGGCAACCAGCACAGTCATAAAGAACAACATGAGTGTCACTAAATGAAGGCAGAATTCTCAGTTTTGGGTGAACTATCCCTTTAAAGTTCACTGAACACTGTTACACAGTACAGTAGAATATGACAATTCATTGAGTTTCTTATCTAGTACATTTGCATGAGTTTGTGTAGGTCTGGTTTCTTTTTGTACGTAGGCATTGCTGACAGGCAGCGAGCTCCAGTTCCCCACGAACAGTGACTTCTGCCTTTGCTTTTCTCTGAGTGAATCTGTGTTTTTGGCAGATTATGTCATTGGGAAAGTGTTGAAAAAGATTCTTTGTGCCACACACTCACTGATCCAATTTATATGTTTGATCAGAATTGGAAATTAATGTCATTTCTAACAATCTACCTGCACTCAGTGGGTACTTTATTACGCCTGAACACTTTGTGCAAACGTCTCATCAGCCAGTCACATGACAGCAGCTCAATGCATAAAAGCATGTACTGTAGACATGGGGATGCATTTGAAACCTAAACCTTCATTGCTGCCAATGACACTATGATGCTTATTTCTTGATAGAAATGAAACTATGCATGTCATTTTATTTTTTTTCAACCAACCACCAAACACCAAAGATTGCAAAGATGTTTACATTTGCACCAAAGATGATACATTTATGTTACCTTCAGAGATCAACCAGGCATCTTAATAGACAATATATGATACAAACATTGCTTTTGGACATGCTTTACCTCTGTATACTGCATGCCAGCTTTCAGAGATAGAGGTTCAGGTTTTGTTCAAACCAAACATCCGAATGGAGGCCGTGGAATGACTGTACTGTAGGTGCCAGACAGGGAGATTTGAGTATCTGAGAAACTGCTGATCTCCTGGGATTTTCGCACACAACCGTCTCTAGAGTTATGGTGCGAAAAACAAAAAAAAAAAAAACATGCAATGCTGCAGTTTTGTGGGCGAAAGCGGCTTGTTAATGAGAGGGGTCAGAGGAGAATGGGCAGACTGTTTAAGCTGACAGAAACGCAGCGGTAAGTGAAATAATCACACGTTACAACTGTGCCATGAAGAGGATCATCTCTGAACATGCAAAGCATCAAATCTTGAATTGGATGAGCAAGAAGTCTACACCATGCAGGTTCCACTTGGTCAGCTAAGAGCAGGACACTGAAGCTACAGTAGGCACGGAGTCACAAAAACTGGAGAGCACAAGATTGGAAAAACGTCTGGTCAGGCGAATCTTGATTGGTGCTGTGCAGACGGTAGGGTCAGAATTTGGGACACGGATCCATCCTGCCTTGTGTCAACTCTTCAGGGCTGCGTTTCCCAAAAGCATCGTAAGCCTAAGTTGATCGTAAAGACCATTGGTGGCAATTGTTCTACGATCAACTTACGACACTTTTGGGAAACACAGCCCAGGTTGGTAGTGATGGTTTAAAAGTGTTAGGAATATTTTAAAGCACACATTAGGCCACTTTATACCAACTAAGCATTGTTTGAATGCCACAGCCTCCCTGAGAATTGTTGCTGACCACATGCATCACCTTATTTTTCACATAAGAGTGGGCACGGCCATTTGTAAATTGAATATGTCTGGCATCCGGTTATTTTCAGCTGTACAAAACAGCTTGTTATGCTGCTTGATATTGCAAACTGGTATTTCTTACCATATTATTTTAATTTATTGTAATTATAGAGACACTGGTTTGTAGCACAAATAGTTTTACCATTTACTGCACTTTGTTATTCTTCTAGTTATTTACTTATAGAGGCTAATGAATTGGAAGTTTTGCACATCTACAGAAAATAGCTTACTTCCACATTGCAAAATAAGGTGGATAGCCACATGATTGTAACGATATCTGTGAGGTTGTAATAAAGTGCACGGCGCAGGAGAGAGTCTTTAATGAACTCAACGATCACTTCAGGAAAACCACAGGAGATATAATAAGTCTAACCACACTTAAACACCTATGTAAACGAGACTGAACCCTGAACAGAAAGAACTCAGGGCTTAGAGGTAATCAGCTGAACAGAAACAGGTATGTGGAACTAATTAACAATCAAGGAAACTAACTAGGGAACATAGGCTACGTTCAGACTGTCAGTCCAAATTCGATTTTTGTGCATATCCGATTGAAATCTGATCAGATTTAGCAAGTGTGAACGGAATACTTTTTGTGCGCAAAAACAAAACAAAAATATCAACTTTATTCAACAATTTCTTCTCTTCCCTGTCAGTCTCCTATGCGGTTGATGTAGTAAACACAGTGCAGCGCTTCCAGGTTCTACGTCAGAACGCCGGCTCATTATTGGCCAGCTCCTGCGTCAACATCACATGCATGCATCATGCTGCTCATGTGTACAGCGTCGGCCAATACTGAGTCACCTTTCTGACATAGAAACCGGAAGCGCTGCACTGTGTTTACTACGTCAACAGCGTAGGAGACTGACAGGAAATTGTTGAAAAAAGTCAGTATTTTTGTTTTGTTTTTGCGCACAAAAAGTATTCTCGTTGCTTCATAAAATTAAGGTTGAACCAATGCAGTCACATGGACTATTTTAACGATGTCTTTACTACCTTTCTGGGCCTTGAAAGTGGTAATTAAAATGCTGTCTATGGAGGGGTCAGAGAGCTCTCGGATTTCATCAAAAATATCTTAATTTGTGTTTTGAAGATGAACGAAGGTCTTACAGGTGTGGAAGGACATGAGGGTGAGTACTTAATGACAGAATTTTCTTTTCTTTTCTTTTTTTTTTTTTTTGGGTAAACTAAACCTTTAACAAAAGAAAAGCCAACATTTCTTTATAATATCACACAATCTTTTTCTCACACTGTATACAAGGGTTTTTATACAAGAAAGTATAAAAAAATAGCTTTCTTTATATTTTAGAATGGGGGTCCCTCACAAGGGGATCATCATGTTTGGGGTACTTTAGCCTCAAAAAGTTTTGTGGTGAGAATGTGTTGGAACAGGATAGATTCAGAGTATGATCATGTAGCTTGTAGTAACCGAATGATGCTATCATGTCAGCATGGGCCAGAATCTGTAAGGAATGTACAGAACCTTACTAAGAATTCAGGCTGTTCTGAGGTCAAAGCAGGGGTCATACCTAGCATTAGAAAAATGCACCTAAAGTGACCACTGAAAACGAAGTTACTGTGAACATGAAAGTGAGGTTATCTGAATTTTTCACACAAAGGTGGAATGAGCCGTTGTTCATTTACAGACAGTGCGTGCTTTGTGGACAGGTTGCATGTTTGATGTTTTCACCCGTTTCCTCTGAGCGAAACCCCTGTTGAGTTCCGCTGTTCCTTTACCAGGTAATTAAAACCTCCTTGCTGACCTTCACAAACAGAAAGCTGGTATGAAAGTCATGGTCAACTGCCTTTGTACAGAGCATTATAGAAAACAACAACAACTACAAAAGTAACCTTCCTCACAGCAGCGGACGTGGGAGGTCTTTGATTGTGCATATCAAAGAATCGCTCCCCCTGTGTGCTCATAGTAAGCCTCCCAAGGTCAGACTGTCTACCTCCAGTACATCACCACGGACTGGCGAAAACAGTGCAAGGTGATGGATACAACTTTTTAGCCCAAATAGTCTGTACTAAAAAGAAAAGTAGGCTTATGGCTATTGTGGCCCTGTTTGCCGTATACATAGATTCTGTGTCGGTCATGTGAGAAAATGAATCAAAAATCCATAAATTATGATGCAAAACACATGTTCCTCATAATCAATGAACAGATATAATTGAGGCTAATTAATTTTTGTCTTTGGGGAACTACACTACTGTATTGTTTGGGATCAGTAAGATTTTTTTTACTCAATGGTACCAAGGTAATGTTGAAACAACATTAATATTTCACCTGCACTTCAATGGTACATCAACAAATTTCTGACCATTTCAAAGATTGGGATTTTTTTTCCCCCCCAATTTATTTTAATTGTTTAACCCAATCTATGACAAAACAATACAAAAAGGACAAAAGCACTACAACCTTCATTATGACTACAAGTGTTCCCATAATTCAGGCTTTAAAAATCTGGCTCTTCTCCTCTTTTCCTTTGTGTTCTTTGAAATCTGAAAAAGAGAAAACATGATGCCATTTAAGAGCAAGTCAGTTCAGTTGTCATACATACAGTCACATTCAGGAATGTGTTGAACACAATATGGTTCACTTTTTTAAATTGCTCAACACAAAAATATATAGTATCATTAAAATCTCTTTATTTAATCTATCTAAAATGTATTAATGATTGAATATCAGTACAGTTTCCACAATTAACATTTGTAACAGGAGTGTCCAATCTTTCCAGCAGTGTTTATGTCCAGCCCTAATTAATCACATCTGAAGCAGCTAATCAAGGTCATTAGGATCACTGAAAACTTCCAGGCAGGTGTGTTTGAGCTGAACTCTGCATGAAGAGAAATAAACACCTCTAAGCTATGGCCATTACTCGGACTTAAGTATGGGACAGGAACAAAAACTATAGCTCAGCTCATTTTTCATGAAACTAATAGCATTCAAGTGACAAATGTTCCAAGTTTATCTGATAGAATGTAGAATAAAAGTTTTGTTTTCAATGACAATTTCTTTAAAGCTGCAGATTCACCTTATGTAGACTGAAAATGTCTCAAAATATCACTAAATAGCCATGTCGGTCACTTTCTCATTAACACAAGATGTAGTTTTTTGTGATTGTGTTTCAGTGGGAACAGGCAGAACTGAATGCAGATCAGTTACATTTCTCACATTTAATACTGATTCCCGATAATGATTTCCCGATAAAGCAGTGATCAGGGAGCAGGAGATAATGCACAGGATAGCATCAAATCCCAGATCAGGTGATTATGCAGTCGACTATAACTCAATGTATAATCAATGTCACCATTATTAGGAGTGTGCTTCTCTTTCCTTTAATTATTCCTCCTCATCTGCCTTCACTCCTACTAAAGGAAAGAACACAAGGTGCAATGCAAGCTTTGCGAATGGATGCAAGATATGGGCTCTGTAAAAAGTGTGACATTCTTGCTCATGTTCATGTCTCTTGCACTTCAAGAAATCTGCTAAATTTTGTTGGAACTTTAATCAGGAAATTCCTAATAAACATTACTAAAGCAAGAGGCACTTTGTAAATAAATGTATGGTTTATTCAAACACTTTAACTTTTTTAATTAATGACATTATATCTAATTATATGGTAACCCTATAAGTCCCCTTTTTCCCAGACATGTCCTGGCCAGGATTTTTAAATTGCCTAAAATGTCCCAGTTTTGGCTTTGTTTTCATACTAGCTGAAGGTAATGACTGAAAAGTAATTTGACCAATAGCATGCAGGCAATGTCCATAATCGACAAATCGTGGCTCGTGAGAAGGTGGGATCTACAGAGAGTGGTCAAAGCATTGCAAATATGACAACATTTTAATGCATGAGGACTGTCAATAGGAACAATGGCATGCACAGGCCTCTGTGTAGAAAGTGCAGCTCCTCGATACAACTGAAAAGGGCACTTTCACTTTCGCGACTAAAGGGCAGGGGCTCAAGCCATTTTAGTTTATTGAGAAATCCTGTCCAGGACATGTCTGGGAAAAAGAGGACGTATGGTCACCCTAAATTACAGTCAATCACAACATGGTTCAACAAACAAGACTTAGGTATAGGATGCACCTGTGTTTTCTTTCTAATGAAGAACGATCAATTAGACTACTGAGAAGTGCACATGCAGAACCAAAATGGGTGTTTGTACGTTTACACGACAACGATGTACTAAAAATGGAAAAGTTTTTCCTTTGTGGTTATTTTCGCAATTGGGTAACACCCACTAGCATTACACAGAGATATAGGCTACATCCAAAATCACATACTTCCCTACTATATAGTAGGCAAAAAACAATGTCACAAAAGAAGTATGTCCGAATTCACAGTACTCATAAAACAGTAGGCAAAAAGTACCTGAATGACCTACTTCTTCCAGCGAGATTCTGAAGTGTGCATACGATGGACACTTTACTATCCCATGAGGCCACTGTAGAGGATTTGTGAATGGCAGTGAAGTGACAACTGACGCTGGTAGGTCACATGATAAGGGCAACATGGCGAATGTAGTAAGTCCAGATTACATTCATACTACACAGATTCATACTACTGTATATAGAACATACTTTTTTTATTCAAAATAAGTACCTACTCAAGAGTGTATGCAATTTTGGACGCAGCCATATTTTCATGATCTTGTGGTCAACAACAACAAATCAATGTTAGTTCAATATCACTGTCTCCACCCATGTGTGTTGTCGGCTTTCATCAAAATTTCAATGCTGATCCAACATACTTTAAACATTGAAATGTCAATCTCAACCAAAATGATTGTTTGGATCAAAACTCAACATTGTATCAATGTCACCTTGCTATCTGGGTAATCATTTAAGGTTTCTTTCAGAGTGTTGGAAAAAAACACCGAACACAATGTGAATACACAGAGCCAATGCACTAGCAGACAGTACATTTCAATAGCGATGGAGCTGAACAAAAAAAGAAAAGGAGGGGAAAAAAATGTGTCACTTGCAGCTGTGGACTCCTAATCCCTCAGAGAGAAAAGAGAGAGAGTGTGAAAGAGAAAGAGAAAAGAGCATTTTGGTAGTGAACCTGTGAGTGAAGCACAAACCCAGAGGGATCCACAACTGCAAATAGTGTTTGGAAATGTTGAAGTTTAGCCTTATGTGTTCTGGTGGTGGTCCGCAGCATCACAGAGACAGGTAGAGAAGGCCGCCCTCATTTTAATTGCTTATGTGTTGTTTCTCAGTACAACCGACCTGTAGTGCTAAAGCGTGAGCCGTTAAATACAGAGCTCTTTTTATGAATGAGGCCAAATCCGTGGAGGCATGAGACAGTACTGGGCCATTTTGTCAGTAAGGAAGGTCCAAAGAGAATTTAGCGTCCTCTCTGGGGTGGATGGATTGCCACCTACCCGTGCAATCATGTACCATGTGCCGAGCGAGAGAACACAATGGAGAAATAAAAGATCTTTTGTGAAGGCAGAGGGGATGGAGAGAGAGATAAACGAGAGGCTCCGTAGAGGCTTGCGTCAGAAAGATAGAAAAAAAAAGTCAAGACATTTACAGTGCCAGAGGAAAGAACAGAAGAAGAGGATGTGGAAGCGATCCTTAAACTATTTGTATTTAAAGATATTGGTTGCAAATTAAATATATTTAATAAAAAAAATCCTAAAATAACTCTTGCTATTGATGGTTTTGGGCTGCATAAAGGCTCTAACACAAGACATACTATATGTTCTGAATGTCAAACTCCACCTTGGGTCAGTAATTGGCATCATGAAACAGGACAGTTTGCGGTTTTATTGCTCATTGTGTCTGTTTGGGAACAGGTAGCGGGGCATGTTAGAGGGAGAGACATAGGAGAGGGGAGATTTTATATCCTGAGGGAGTGATGTGGTATGACCAGAGAGTGGGGAAACAAAACGAGAGAGGGAGAGCCTTTTTTCCCACAGTTCCCCAGAGGGTTTCATGTAAAGTCAGAGCAGTAAGAGAGATGCTGATAGGGAAGAGGTAGAGCTCTCAAGCTGAGCTCAGAGCTCACAAACAGACTGCTTCTGTCTGGTTTTACTGATCAGACACTGTAAACCCAGACAACCTCAACTTTGTGCTAATCTACCAACAGTGTGCTAATGGCTAAAGCTAACCAGCCAAACCTTAATCCTTTGGCTGTTGATCATTTCACATGCGAAGGGGACCTTTATTAAAGACACAGCAGCAAAAAACAACCTGTTTAATTGTGAAAGCCAAAGTATACTTCGGTTTTTACGTGTATGCTAGGGTATGCGTACAGTGCGTGCGACGTAAATTTAGTCATTAGAACAGTGTGCGCAGACATTTTTTTATCTGGCAGAACTCCTGGAAAGAAATAGCCCAGACACTGAACAGGATAAAACTTTCGAGTGTGCATCTGTCGAGCACCTGTGTTTGCACATGCTTTCAAAAGGAGTACACTTTGAAAGGCTTTGCATATGCGTACAGCCGTCTAAACTAAAATATGCTTTGGGCATAAAGTATACTTCAGTATGTACGCTAGGGTATGCGTACAGTGCATATGATGTAAATTTCTGCATCAGCATCTTTTACACGTACTGCATGTGTGCAGCCAAATTTATAACGCATAGTTTGTATGTTCAGATTGCACATGCGCCTTCATCATGATTTTTTTGTACTAATTAGTTGGTCCACAAGGTGGCAATACCGGCACTGACCATTGTTTCACTGTTAAAAAAGACACAGAAGAGACAGATCAACAACATTAAGGTACTGAAGATGCAACAACAGCATTGACAAGTACTTATGTGAGTGAGTTAAGATACCCGAAACTCTAGTTTAAACAAGTGTTCGGTATTTGTATCGATCATAACTTCTGGAAAGAAATAGTGCAGACACTGAACAAGGATGAAAGGCTATAGGGGCTTTCGCACCGGAGGAACCTTTTTATAGTTCCTAGAACTATTGACTGAAGTACCCAGATTTTTGCCGCGTTCGCACCACAGGAACTAGGGGACTATAGGAACTAGGGCTGGGTAAAAAAATATCGATTTCTCGATTTTAATCGATTCTCATTTTTACGAACTGATATTGATTCTTAAATCCCAAGAATCGATTAGACTAGTCTGTTTTCAGTTGATGAATGAGCAGAATACGTAGCACCTCCCATCCAATAAATCGCAATAATCTTTGTGCTTTGTTACTTTTGATATGAAGTCTCAGATTTCAAATGACGTCCATCATATTATGAGATTAAAAAAATAAATACCGTTTTGGTGCTGTTTAATGTGGCGTGACAGATCGCTTTAGTGCCTCAGTTAAAGTGAAGCGGCAGCACGGAGCGCACGTGAACATCCTCTCCGCTTTAATACCAGTTACAGAGCGAAATAAACATGACTAAACATCTGAAGGTATGTTAAAATATACAGTACAACTTATCGAAATCCGTATCATGTCTCGTGTAATAGCTCAATCAGTGTTTCAACCTCGGAAAGACGTCAATAAAACAGCTTGTAAACAATGTCACGTAACGTCACATTTACCTCAGAAAAACGTTCAGTGACTCATTAGTCAACTAGAAAAGTGTACTCTAGACAGCAACATTCTAATAAATATAGCTATGCACCGTTACATATTATAATTTTTAATGTTCTTCAATATTTAATGCATGTTTGAATAAATCAGTTATGACAGCCGCGATTTAAATGTTTATATTAAAAAAAAACCGAATTGGAGTAGAAATATGATTATGTAATTTAAGTGTTTGTATATAAATAAGTTAATTTAACCTTCAATATTATTATAGTAGTACCAACGGACTTAAAGGGGTGGTTCAGTGGTTTTTTTTCTAGGCTTTATTGTGTTTTGGGGGCGCAGTTTAACATGTCTTAATGCTTCGTTTTTTTGAAAACGCTGTATTTTTCATATATTTTACCTTTATTCTACACCACTGTTTCCACTGTCATCTGAACGGCTCGTTTGAGTTCCTGGTTCTATGAAGCCACTCCCTCCGAAATACGCAATGTGCTCAGATTGGTTAGCTGGCCCAGTGTATTGTGATTCGCTGAAACGCCACGCCCCTTACCATTCGTTATGTCTATGGTTGTTACGCGCTTCAGTGGAAATGTAAATAATGTATCAAATTGAGCCCAAATCAGACCCAGATAGCAGTAATGATGAAGAGGGTCAAGCAGAACCTCTGCAATCGCGGCTTTTAAAGGACGTTTATGAATGGTATTTCATTTTGTACTTGTGTCGAAGTGTTTAGATATGCTGTCACTGCTGTTTGTAAGCTTTCAATATACGGTTTTATCCTGATTAAAGCTTTACTGTAGCCAAATACATGACTGAATAGTAGCATTTTTGTAAAGGTATCGTTTAATTTATAGCATGAACAACTGTTTGTCTATGAACATAGACGTTTGTTGGTGTTTGTTGGCGTTTGTTGGAGAAGTATGCAACAGAATTTAGCTAACTGGCTAGCGAAGCAAAAACGCGTTGGTCTTTGTTTACGTCCTTGATGCAACCAAAAATAGCAACAGAACTATATGTTTAAAAGACATGTACAAACAATAAAACGTACTTACAGTTTGGGGCGATAAACAGCAGCTTCTGCTTTTAAAGTGGGAACTGCTTCTTTCAATAAAAGCCTTTGTGCAAATCCAGCATTGATTGAACTCGTGTAGATTCTGGAAGGTGTCTTCAGCGCCGCATCCAGTGTAGACAATATCACAGATTATACTGGGTTCTATTATCTTTTGACGCGTCGCTCGCGTCCGGTGTACACAACTCTTCCGCTTCCATAATGCTGCGCGACATGGCCTCGCCCACTTTGTTGCGTGTTCCCGGGGGCGTGTTTTGCAGGGTTTATGATGTCACCAACCCGGGAAGAAGCTCGTTGTAGTCCAAACCGGTCGTTTTTGTAGGCATTAAACTGCCATAACTTTAAAAGACAATATCTCCATTTGCATTGAACTTTAAGCGCTGTAACTTTGCAGATGTTGTTTATGCTCAAGCAGCAACATTACACACTAACTAAAGTTAAAAAAGTGAAATCGCAATGAACCACCCCTTTAACATGTGTAGTTTACAGCATTAGTTGAGCGATTATTTTCCTCTAGAAAATTTGCCATGTACTGTACTGATATACTACATCCACAAATAATCGATATCGAATCGAATCCGTAATCGAAAGCATGTGAATAGTAATCGAATCGAATCGTGAAAATTGTGTCAATACCCAGCCCTAATAGGAACTATCAGTGACATAAGTGTAGGCCTACGTTGATTGGTCAAACGCATGTCAAACACCGGCACCCGGCATTTTTAAAAAGCTGTGTAAACATATCTAATTCACGAACATGGAAAACAGCGATAACGGCATTTACCTGTTGTCTGCATGGTTGTGTTCTTTTCTCCGCCTCGATACTGAAAGTTGTCATAGAAGGTTTTGTCTCTTAGCCCCACTTTTTGCTCTTTCAGTCACATAAATTATGCGCTTACATTCCATCTCCGTTATCACGAAACCCACGACACACAACAAACACAGCTCCGATCACGGCGTCTTCCATCCACCGGATTTTAGCATTTGTAAATGCCGCGCTTAAAGACGCCGCTGTCGGCCGCTTCACAGTTCCTATTCCTGATGCGAATGCAACCATGAACATGGCCCGGGGAAGAAATTAGTTTCCCGGGGAAAGCCCCTAATGTGTTCGGCTGTACACGTACACGTACACGTACACTTAGGTGTTCCTGTCAAAACTGAAGTATATACTTGGGCTTTAGAAAAATCTGGCTGTGCACTGTTGTCACTGATGATGACATTTACGTCACATGCACTGTATGCATTTCCTTGCTAATAGTCCTTGTAATAGTCACCATAGTATATAGGCTCAAGGGTCAGAGATAGGATGAAAATAAGCGCATGGTAAATGAAACTGACTTTTTGTTTTGAAAAAAAAAAAAAAAAAAACTTGACTAACAAGAAAAAAAAATAAAGAAATATATGTGATATGACCCTTTTAAGGTTTGTTGTATTATATGTGTGGATATTAATCTCAAACCTATTAGAAATCCACATGGCCTGAAATTAGGGACATTTGATAGGACCACCACACTTCTACCTTATGACCCCTCCTTTAGGTCACATTCAAGAGTAAGCTTTGCATTTAAGCTTTAACATTTTTTTTTTTTTTTTAAATCTCGCTATTCTGAAGGAATTATGATTTTAACATTAAAAATTAACCGTGGTATTGTAACAGTCACAGTGAATCATAATGAGAGTGCACATTTTTTTGGCATATTGACATCTGTAATTAAGATTTCTTTTTCTTGTGATATATAGTCCATTTGAGTTTGTACAGATTATGAAATGAGTCATTGAGTTGTTAATTGTTTCAACAGAGATTTTTTGACCTTTTTGCTGTTATTACTTTTCTCTGTGTTTAATTAGGGGTCGAAAAGACCTTGGGACCAATCACTTCACCAGAAACAAAGTCTAATTAGTAGAAAGGAAAAGGCCTTTTAATTGTATGTCAATGTCAAAGGAACATTGTAATTAATTATTATATAGTCAAGGAGTCGGGTATTTCTATTTTATAAAAAGGTGTGCGTGTGTGTGTGATACATGCAAGAACAGTGTGTGAATGCATGCGGACGAACACATGTACTAATATGTACAGTTGTTCATATTGTTTATGTGTTTCTTATACACATCAGTAAAAAGAAATATAAACAAGTGTGAATATAGCTCTATAGAGCTTCTCTTATAAGGTGTCCAACACATGGCTGTGCTCAGGTCTGATGCATGTAGATCCAGTAACCAATTAAAATACAAACCACCTATGTAAATTATAAAACACTTGCACATTTCATTTCATTCAGCTGTCAAATTATCTGTGTTTGCATTAAACAAATTACAGCCCTTACATTAACAAGAACTAAACAAATCTCTGACAGCTGTCAGATTGTGAATCGTTGTCCTAATGTATAAGTGTTAAATGATTTTTGGTAATTTTGTAAATCATGCATGTGTTCTGTCCGGACCAACCATCAGCATCAGGCACTTCAGTCCTGTCCTCAGCTTCCTCTGTGTGACTTCGTGTTTGCTGTGATTGATTACATAGCTGGAGGCTGGACCAGGCTGGATCATGGTGGGCATTTTTTTCCCTTGTAAAAAGGTGCTTATTGTCAGAGCTGATAACAATGTTGAGTCAATATATATTTTCTAGAATTTGTAAGTGTCTTCAAAAAATATTATACAAACAACTTTATTGGTGTAAAAAGAGTAGGAATGGGAAGACTTCTCAAAAAAAGAAAAGAAAAGAACCGTTATTAGAGTCATTGTTCAGAATTTGGACTGAAAAAAAAACGCTCGTAAGGGTCACTGGTTGTTTAATCGTCTACACTGCCCACTCTATTCAGTAGCGGTGTTGTGATGAGCTTGAATAAGTTTTACAGAAAACATTTGTCAGAATATTTTAGTATGGTATTCCAGTGGTCTTCACGACAACTGAAAGACATTCTCTTCGAATATTAGTATAATTTTTTTTTATTAAACAAAGTCTGAGTAAGAACCAGCTCTTGATTCCCAACCAAAGTGTTTAATGAAGGGCAGACTAAGTACAGTTGTAACAGTGAACAGAATATTTTACTTCTCAAGCAATAAGAGTTGTCATCATCCACATGCACATTCACTCTAAATGAATGCTATAAATTTTAAAGCTACAGTGCACATTTCTGCAAAAACATTCGAGGGTGGTAAGTTCTTTACACTAAGAAAAAATGGTTCTTTTAAGAATTTTTCACTGAAAGGTTCTTTGGGGAACAAAAAATGGTTCTTCTATGGCATCACTGTGAAAACCTTTATTGGTAACCTTTTGGTAAAAAAAACCCTTTTGGTAACCTTTATTTATTTATTTTTTTAGAGTGTATGAATTACATAAGTTTTTTACATTGATTTTGTTAGTAGACAGATAAAAGCATCTATTATTGTTAGTATTTGTGCTGTACAACACTCAAAAAATGAATTGCTGGATTTAGTTAAAAAAGAAGAGTCAAGTAGTTCCAAGCAACTATATTGAGTAATTGTACAAATAACAGTTTAGTTGTATGAACAAAAAAAATTCAAGAAAAGCTGACAAAATTTCTGAGTAAATACAAATCATTTGAATTTGTCACTGTTGTCACAAAATTCAAAAACATTACAGAAAGTCTTCTAAATGTCCAGCATAACTGAACATTAAACACTAACATAAACTAACAACATCTTTCCCCTAACATAAACTAACAACATCTTTCACTGAAACACGCATAATAAAACACTTTAATCCCTAAATTTACTCTCCTAATGCAGTCCCTTGCAAAGCATGCTGGGAACTACGGATCCACTTCCCAGTTAGTTATGTCAACATTAATTTGTGTTTCACTCAGCAATGTTAAGTTGATTGAACAAACACTTATTAAGTAAAGCTGACAATACTCATTTTTAGTAGAAACAACTAAGTTAAATTAAGTTCATGTAGTTACATGAGTTTTAAGTAATATGAACAAGGATGGTTTGAGTGAAACTAACAACAGTGAAAGTTCATTTTTTTAAGGAAAAAGTAAAAAAAAAAAAAGTTCCAGCTGTACTCAATGTACCCTATTAATTGAGTAAACTGTCGATTTTTAAAGAGAGCAGGAATGTAACATTAAATGGACAGTGTACAATACTGAAAAGCAGAATTCAGAATTTCAGATTCTGAAATCTTTAGTGAATAATTTAGTCATTTTTTTATGCTTCCATATAATACAGCAGTTTTCCTGGCAAAACTCAAACCTTTTCATTGGAAGGCTGATAATAGTTTAACAGCCTAGATTTTTATAAATATTATTAACACCATAAATCTTTGTTGTCATTATTTGAGATGAAATTCTGTGATGTAACAGAAAAAAAACATAGCATGTCTGAGAGAATGAGAGAGAGAGAAACAGGCAGTATTTGAACACCTCAGTAGGCTTTGAAGTGTTGGACTTCTCAACTGGGTTGTGTGTGGAGCGCTGAATTTCTCCTCTGACAGCTGATGAGGAGATGACTGCTAATTGTCACGTCCTTCTTGTTCTTTGAAGTGTTAAAAGAGAAAATTTCCTATGATATGTTTGCTTTATTGAACTGCATGAATGATTTTAAGTCCCTGTGGTTTTTTCTTGCATCTTTAAAATGGTTGTAAAAATGCTGACAACAAATGTTGGCTACATTTTTATTTTTAAAATACTCTAACATAGAATACAAAGACCTGACAATGAAACATTGAGGTATTAATGGGAGGTGTTTTTTTTGTAAACTTCAAGCAGTAAACAATTTTAGTGATGTGACATCATAGCAGACTAGGCGTTGTTTTTTCAGCTTGCAATAGACATAAATACTCAATGGGAAAATAATATTTTATTTATTTATAGCTATGCACCTCCCCACACAATTAATATGTTCACCATGAACAACATATGCACATGCGTAGGATGTTAATCAAGCAGTCGACAAAAGGTCAGTCAATTCATTCCCATAAATAACAATATTTTCCTTCTGTTATGATACAAAATGATTGGCAGATTTTTAGCAGGAACAACAACATCAAAAAATCAAATACACACCGAAACAAGCCATATGCTCCTCTTACACTATTGCTGGGGTAGATTTTGATTGCTCTGACATACTGCCAATCCAACATCATTAAACAGAGCAATTAACATCATTAATTTTTCAGATTATTTGGATACCATGGCAGAATGTCCAGGGGAGGTTTAAAACCACCCATGGTGACAAAATAAATCGTGGACTTTGGCGCATGAATAGGTGATGGATTGCAGTGTGGGATCCCCTGCTCTGCTCTGATTGACAGGCCTGACATATGGAATAGTTCTGGTACTCTCCAGAGACTCGGAAAGAGTGAGAAAGGGTGGGAAAGAAAGAGAGAGAGAGAGAGTGTGAGAGGGGCTGGTGAGTGAGCCGTACTGCCTGCCAGCTCGAGAGGAGGAGGAGAGGGTGCTTTCTTACTACAATCTGTATTTCTGATCAAAGGAGCTCCAGATCTCACTCTATCTATCTCTAGCCTTCTCTCTGCCTGTCTCGAGCTTCCTTCCTTTCCATCTTACTGAATATTCCCTCGCTCTCTTGCTCACTCACTCACTCGCTCTCTAAATTTAGCACCAGAGGCAATTAGTGGTGAAGTGCTCAGAGCAAGATCTGTAACTGCTGACAGGTTCCACAAGTACAACAAACTACAGTGTGTGTGTGTGTGTGTGTGTGTGTGTGTGTTCTGTTTGGGTGTTTAAATATGCAGCTCTTTGCCCATTTAAGCCTCTGAAGAAGAGGTCGTATTATTTGCTATTTAGACAAGTGTACATGTGAGAACAGGTCTGGACACTGATATTAAATATATATATATATATATATATATATACAGTCAAACCAAAATTTATTCAGACATCTTGAACATTTCATTCATTAATACAGTTTATTCACTATAGTTTAAAAAAATTGTAATAAAATATGACAAGATCTCAGAGATAAACTGTGTCAGAAAAAAATAATCTTAATTATGTCAGATAACACTTAAGCAAAACATGGTCAGGTCAAAGTGTCTGAATAATTTTTGGTTCCAAATTTTTATCAATTTTACTGGTAGTCCACTATATGAAGAATTTTTGGGTATAATATGTCACAGTTTACTTTATTTTGCTATCCTCACTTACATAAATGAACTATAGTGTCCTGCACCCACTAGTAAAAAAATATATCAAAAATATCAAAAATGACTGAATAATTTTTGATTTGACCGTATATATATATATACACACACACTTTATTTTACAGTGTCGTTGTTACTTATGTTATATGCAGTTACTATAGTAATAACTATGAATTATGCATAATTACATGCAACTAACCCTAAACCAAACCCTAATCCTAACCCTATAAGTACATGTAGTTACTTAATATTACTCAGTACTTAAATGTGTAATTACAGTGTAACATGTGTAAAGTGTAACCTAATTTTCTTAATATCAAACAGTATATAGTTTTGACTACTTTTTATTAGTAGTACCTAAAAGTCATTTTTATTTTATATTTTCCACTAAATACCAAAACACTTCCTAAACACCAGTTTGTTTGTTTTTGTTTTTTTTTGCTAAGATCAAACTTTCCTTGGTTAAAATGGTTAAATTGTTAAAATGATAGGTATATTTATAATTATAGATTTGAAATATACTAAAAAATATCATTTAAAAATATCATGTAAATAGCATTTACAGTACATGATAATGTTTGGGTGTACAAATCATGTTGCTTCATAAGTTTTCAACATTTATAATCATCATAGACTTAAAGTTAAAATAAAATTTCTCAGAAAAAAAAAAAAAAAACATGCAAAAATTTTACAAAAATGGAACTTTTAGAAATACAACAGCTTGTGGACAGTACCCTTAATTGTCTCATAACTCTCATTCTCATTTTCTTTTTTTACCCCTAAATGGTTCATAGTAGTACTTTAAGAGTACATATTACTACTTAAAGTGCCCCTATTATATTTTTTGAATATTACCTTTCATGCAGTGTGTAATATAGCTGTTTGTGAATGTAAAAGTTCTGCAAAATTTTAAAGATTAAAGTGCTCAATAAATGGAGTTAATGTCTCTCAAAAGAAAGAACCGATTCTGAAAAGCCTGAAACGTGTCGTCAGTAATTCCAGTCTTACTTCCTGCACAAACTCTATGTAGGTTTATTACAAATTTGCATAATACCAGCCTATGGTCTTCATTGCCTGCCTGCAAACAATGTCTACTTTGACCCACCCTCAAACACTGTGATTGAAGCTGAGGACTGGAAGTGTTTGGTTCGTGTTGTCGACATGTTGAAAAGACACTGTTTTCAGTGCTGCGAATCCACTTTGCATGCACTTCCAAATGACGAGGACTCGCGCTGGAATTGATATGGAAAAACCGACGCCATTGTTATTGTTTGTATCAAGTACTGTGGACGATCCAGGGCTGAAATTCAAATATGTTAATTGGTGTTTTGTTTCCGACATGCGCTGTAAGCGGTAGACCAATTACAACAGACTGGACCATCTGACCAATCAGAGCAGAGTAGTTTATCGGGAAGGAAGGGGTTTAGAGAGGCCTGGTTTTCAAACAAACCGTTTCCAGACTCTTTGAGAAATGTGATGTGCAATGTATATAATGAGAAAATTAAGTGTTTTTTGACCTTGGATGCATGTAAACCAATAGCAGGATACAACCAAAACAAAATTAGGAACTTCTAAAATAGAATAATAGGGGCGCTTTAAAGGATTAGTTCACTTTCAAATGAAAATTACCCCAAGCTTTACTCACCCTCAAGCCATCCTAGGTGTATATGACTTTCTTTTTTCTGATGAAGACAATCGGACAAATATTAATAAATATCTTGACACATCCAAGCTTTATAATGGCAATATGTGTTACCAAATGAGTATGAGCTGAAGAAACTGTCTCCATCCACATCCATCCATCATAAACATATTCCACACGGCCCCGAGGGTAATAAAGGCCTTCTGAAGCAAAGCCAGACCGCCTTCTGTATTCAAATTACGGAAAAAACGGACCTGCTGTCGCTTCAGTCCCATAAGTTGAATAGGGAAGGCGTAGGACGTACAGCGTAAGCTTTATGAAGAATACGGAAGGCGGTCTGGTGGAAGCTAGATATTTTACTTCATAACTTGTTAAATATGGATATTTTTTTACACAAACGCATCGCTTCGCTTCAGAAGGCCTTCATTAACCCTCCGGAGCCATGTGGAATATGTTTATGATGGATGGATGTGGATGGAGACAGTTTCTTCAGCTCATACTCGTTTGGTAACGCATTATAAAGCTCGGATGCGTCAGGATATTTATTAATATATCTACAATTGTGTTCGTCAGAAACAATAACGTCATATACACCTATGGCTTGAGGGTGAGTAAAGCTTGGGGTAATATTCATTTGAAAGTGAACTAATCCTTTAAGGTATTAAAATGCACCTTTTAGGGGTAAATAAGTCTCCTTTTAAAGGATACTATCCCTGTAACATGATGTTGTATCACTTAGTTTTCTTACATTATTTTTTTTCCCCCTGTAACATAAGTTTACCTTGCTTTGATTTCTGTGAACATAATTAATGTTGGCATGATAATGCAAACAAATCAGTTTTTAAATGGTAATATCCACTAAAAGAGCTCTGTGCACACGCTGCGTTTGGAGCTTCCTGTGGATTTGCATTACTACAGAATCTGCCACACTTTAACTGAGAACTGTGATCAGTAATAGTTTGATGGGAGGCTGATTGAACCCTTCCCTGACAGTGAGCTGGAAAGACGTTTTCGCTGAAAACGTTTATTCAGGTGGGAGGATAATGTAGAATGATTTGAGAGCGCCCAATAGCAGCAGAGAAACCCAATTCTCCTGAGAGTTACCGGCCTGTCCGGACTCATTAGTCGCCAACTTACTCTCTTCTCTCCTGCTTTCTACCCGTGAAGAGGGTGCACATCTCAGACGGCTTGATTCAAGGAGACTATTTAAGGACGCAATTCAGTTTTGCACTAGTCTGAATTAGTTATTATTCCACTGTATAATCCCTGTGGACTCAAGACATTATTCCTATCATGAGCATTTGACTGAATTAGGTTTGTTTTTTTATATTTGTACCATTAAATGCCAAATAAAACACGGCAGATATAGATGAGTGACTGATTGTAAAACCAACTGAACCAATATTTGGATGTTCAGGTCAAGTATTTGCTGAGTGCCGGTGATAAAAATTTATTACTTCTCATTCTTGGATATTTCCGACATGTGAGAGAGAGTCTGTGGCGATGCACAGCGTAACATTTCCACACACTTCAGCATTGTTTAGTGCAGCCTACACACTTTATATCCAAACCATGCTTAAATACGGCTTTCATCTGTATTTCATTTTCATAAGCGAGGACTCATAAGTGAGTGCTAAAATGTTTTGAAATAACTAGGCTATATGCTATTTTAGTGGTAAAATTTGTACTCAAGACTTCAGTTTGTAAGCAGAATTCAATTCATAACAATAAATGCATTTTCCGATTTTGAATCTCGCATTTGATTGAATTGACCTGAAGTGACCCCAGTCTATGTAGCCCTTCCTGTTATCCTGCTTGGAAAGCACATGGAGTTACTAGTAAAATGTGCGATGTTTTCCAGTATTGCTTGGTTACCTGAGGTATTGCCAGAACCCTATTGTCTCAGGTGGTTTAACAGAGGACTTGTATCATCCCCATGGGGAATATCACATTTGCATAGTGTGATTATCTTCAATTGTTTATATACGCATCATAATGCTGCGGTGTTCATGGGCATGTGGGTTTATGGATGTTTAAAGCTCATCTTTGTGTTGAGATTTGAGCTGTGAATCAGGCTCTGGTGAGTCAGGGAGAGAGACGCTCTAATGAGGGACTAGCTTCTGCCAACTGGTATTATGTTACCTTTTGTTGTCATGTAAATCTCAACACTCAATAGAGAATAAAAGCCATGACTGACATTTTCAAGAGCTATGCGGTTTTCTTCTCTGTCCCTGCATAGTTCAACCCCATGTGATAATGTTGTTGTAATGTGTAAAGAATAGCAGCTTTTGAGAAAATCCTCATTCACAATACAGTATGTGATAGCATTCAATAAAAAAATGCAGGTCTTAATATACCCTAGGACCATAAGTAGTCAAATGATGTATCTTTTACAATAGATCCTGTGTCTGCTTGGTTTCCTTTTTGTTTTGTGGCAAAACAGTTTGAGCTGTATTTCTTCTTAAAATGGCAAGTTTTGTATTGCCATTAAATGTAATATTGGTCTAAAGAGATTTTCTTACTATTGTGTCATTCCTAACCTGTATGACTTTTTTCTCCCGTTAAACTTAAAAGGAGACATTTTGAAGAATGTGCTGATTACTATTTTCCATTCCAAGCTTGAAAAAGAGTGAAAATAAAAATGAAAGTAGTTCATATGATTTGTGCACTATACTCCAAGTCTTCTGAAGTATTATGATAGCTTTGAGTGAGAAAAAGATTTAAATCTGCAGTCCATAAGTTTTGCCTCTTTGTCGCCATCTCTGATTGAAACCTGCAATTGCAGTTATTTGCGGAATTATCATCTTTACGTGGGTTGTGCCTCGGCACAGCTCCTCAGCGCGGATGAATCTAATGTTTTGAGGAGAATTTGTGGCAGTCAGTCACCGCACCAGAGGATACTGTACTTCAGATTCACAGATTGTAGTCTTGGAAGTATGACCATAATAAGAATTTGAAAATTTGAAAAATGTCATCTGAACAAGTAAGTAACAAATCTGCCACTTTTGTTCAGGCCAACTGAGAAAAAAAAGCATTACAATAAATCGCACTGCCAATGGTGATTAAATCTAACGATCGCTTAGCTCATATCACATTAAACCGTGCAAATTATTATTATTCTTATACATTGTTCTAAAAATTGTTAATGTTAACAACATCAGCATTGCTTGACTGTGTATTTAGTGTGTATTAGCGATACCTGTAGATTTCAATTTCTGTACAGTCTAATCTCTAACGTTAATTTGTCATACCATACAATTCGCCATCAAAATGATAAGTTTAATTATTGCAGCTGCTGTGAGAAAAGGCTATAAATGATCCACTACCTGCAGCATCCTCACATAAGATATTGCCTACTAGCTGGGACTCGTTCTTCACGTAAACAGACGTGACGTAATGACACAAAGCCGAATGGCAGCATGCTCGAATTTCCCGCGGAAACCTACCAATACCACCTGAATTAGTAAACATTATTACAAGCTTATACCGTTGTGAATTGGGCTAAGGTAAAGAGATAGTTTTGAACACTGGCTGGTTATCTACTTGCTCAAAAATTGATTTTGGATAATTTTTAACCAAAAAAGTGACAGACTGCAGCTTTAAGTCGTTTATTACTAATATCCCCCTCCAGTGGGTTGTTAACTGCTACGGATCATTGAGTCAGTGAATTAAACTTGAGAACCAGATCGTTTTTTCACAAACTAATCAATTAAACCAGTTTTGTGAAATGAATCAAATGATTAATTGAAAAGATCTGACTCAAAAGTGATATGTTCACAAATCAGGTACTATTACTTATGAAAGGGCAAAGGTGGATGTAATGATTTTCAGTAAATAGCATTTTAAAATGTAAAGTTTATGAACCTGTTTATGGTCCATGTTAATGACACTTTTATGGTGTGTGCAAAACGCACAATCAAAAGAGCAACGAGCGCAGTCTTCGAGCACAAAATTTCTCCTTTTGTGTACTAACAAAGAAGAAAGAAAGTCAGAAAATAATGACTTTATACTTTAAAGTGGACCTATTCTGCAAAATTCACTTTTATAAGGTGTTTGAATACAGATGTGTGTCCACAGTGTGTAAACAACTATAGTGGTAAAAATCCAACCACTCCTTTTTTTATAATCCCCATAAATCATAAACAGTCTCTCCCAAACAAGCGGTCCGAGCCTCGCCCATAATGGGCGACAGAATCTGCCCTATCAGCTTAGCTCTTCCCCTGAGCGAGTTGTACACAGTCCGCCATGTTTATCTCCTCGCTAGAGCATTTAACAGCAGCATTCAAGTATGAATTCTTATTAAAGATACTGAAGTTATTTAATCAAGAGCAGTTAGTGATTTTTCTGTTTTTCTTTTGTTGTTTGATTAATTTTAACAGCATATTCATCAGTAGGTACTGTATATTATGGTGTTGTCACTTTAATACACAGATCTAATATACACATGCGGTTTCTTTCTCTGCTGTTTACGTTCGCAGACATAACCGGTGTTTGTAAACTTTGTGTGCTTTTGACATAACCTTGTTTGTATTTGACAATTTAAGTGCATTGAGACACGAAAGAGAAATCAGTTTAATACTCAAAGGACACGCCGTCTGACAGGCAGCTTTCTGTGCACATGCTTCAGATGTGTGCGCTCAGAAAACCATATATCAGAAGTTTAAACTGTTATGGCTTTAAAACGCATAACTTTCATGATGATCAAGAACTGCAATGTCATGTGAGCGTGGACACAATAGAGATGATAATCAAAACCAAACAGATGTTTTGTTAGTTTTTGGCAGAGTATTCGAGGCACGAGCTGCACAGGCTCCGCCCTCTTCTGGAAAGGGGGTGGGGAGCAGCAGCTCATTTGCATTTAAAGATACAAGCATGAAAACAGCATGTTTTTCCTTCCACTCAAAAATGGGCTTTTACAACATGGTATAATAAATGATCTGTGGGGTATTTTGAGCTGACACTTCACAGACACATTCTGGGGACACCAGAGACATCTTCTTAAAAGGGGCATAATAGGTCCCCTTTAATAATTGGGTAAACTGTTTGTAAGTTGTGTCTGATAGTTAATTTGGTTGAGTGATTCACCTGAACAAGTCCAAATTGTTTTCAGAACATCTTCTATTATTCTGTTCTATCTTTTTTCTTTTTCTTTTTTTTTTTTTTAGGAACTGAACTTTCGTTTTCGGTGGCAGAGTCAGTCCTGTGACAGTTGTCTGAAACTAAATGCATTAATTTAATCAATGAATGGAACCTGATTAAATAGAACCAAATTAAATAGAACGTTTGTTTAATATTTTTATGTCATATTGTTGAAAGATATTAGATAAAAGCTATTTATTAATTATAATTATAATCAAAATTTAAGATACATGAGCTGCACATTGGTTCCAAGTATCCACATGACATATGGTTAGAATAATTCACCACAGATGCTCAACAGAAAACAAGTAAATACACTCCAACAAACCCCAACAAGAGGAGAGCTCGCATTGATTTTAGGATCATTTCCTTTGCCCCCATCTGGAAAGGGATTTTTTTGTTTTCACAGTTGTGTGATCTTATCAGATCTTTTGGAAGTCAGCACCATTATCAAGAGCAGACTATGAGCTTTTTGGACACAGATTAAGTCTGATGCTCTTAGAGGAGAATCACTGTTAACAAAAGAATTTAATCAAGGTCTAGGCCTGATGTGCGTCTCAGAAAATTGCTTTAGACTTTAAGATGGAAGAAAACCAGAGCCAAGACACAGATGGACTAAAACCTACTTATACGTGACCACATCGAGGTGTTATATCATGCAATAAATTACTGGATTGGCCGCATTTTAATTGCTGTACACAGATGTGAAAATATGACTGATGCCAGTGCATACCTCTTCATTAGTCCAGCCCTATTGGAGTGAGGTGGTAAAGCCACACAAGATTGCAGGTCCTGAAAACAGCATGGAGAAATCCTGACATTCATGCCACGCAGATTCATTGCTGTTTTCTGTTTGGCTAGTCATTTCCTCATGGGGAGATGCTGTTTGAGTTGGCCGCTGGTGGGTTTTGGGGTACAGGGCCACAGTTGTGTTCCCCACTCTGTGTGCTGCTCCTGTGGAATTTCCTGCCCACGCTTTTCCTCTGCGTCTCTCTGATTTGACTGACCGAGTCCTGATGCAGCACATATTAAATATTAGGAAGACATACAGTGCATGGGGGGCAACTTGCATTACATTTGAAATTTTCCTGTCATTTTTAATACACAATGCATTCTCGCTTGTGGTTTTGTGCTACAAATGGTTGGTTAAATATTTTGGTAGCGGATTGTTTGCTTTTCCTGCAGAATCTACCAAAAAAGACTTTTAAACTTGAGTTCTTGCCCGCCAGCAATTTGTCCGTGCAAGATTTTTGTGACCTTGTAAATACTAGCAGTGGTTGCTCATTTAATTACTACTCCATATATTTATGTACTCTCAATATAACCTGTCATGACAGGCTGCAAGCCAGATTGAATCATTTTCACTGAGGGGGAAGAAGTATTTAAACTGTATCACCAAGTAATAAAATCATGGTGAAAATCGAGTAAGACTTTCATATTCAAAATTCCATCTAAATAAAATAAACCATATTTCCACTGCCCAAAGATATTATTTTTGTAAAGCACATTTTATTTGACATTAAACATTATTACATTAAAATAATGGTTGTTCTGTTTAAAGCTGCAGTCCTTAACTTTTTTTTTTTTTTTTTTTTTTTTGGTTAAAAATTATCCAAAATCAATTTTTGAGCAAGTACATAACCAGCCAGTGTTCAAAACTATCTCCTTACCTTAGCCTAATTCACAAACGGTAATAATGTTTTCTAATTCGGGTGGTACTGTTGGTTTCCAGGGAAAATTCGAGCATGCAGCCATCCGTCTTTGCGTCATTACGTCACGTCTGTTTACATAAAGAAGGAGTCCCAGCTAGTAGGCTATATGTGGAGGATGCTGCAGGCAGCGGATCATTTATAGCCTTTTCTCACAGCAGCTGCAATAATTAAACTTATCATTTTGATGGCGGATTATAATCCAGAAAGGTCCAAATGACAATCATAAGTGACAACTGGAGATTCACCTGTAGTCAAAAGCAAAAGACTTTGGACTGTGGAGTGGCTGCAGAAATTGAAATCTACAGGTAACACTAATACACACTAAATACACAGTCACGCGATGCTGATGTTGTTAACATTAACAATTTGAGAACAAATTATAACAATAATAATAATTTGCACGGTTTGACGTGATCCGAGCTAAGCGATCGTTAGATTTAATCACCATTGGCAGCGAAATTTATTGTAATGCTTTTTTTCTCAGTTAGTCAGAACAAAACTGGCAGACATGTTACTTACTTGTTCAGATGACATTTCCGGAGAAAATTCTTATT
Organism: Mylopharyngodon piceus; assembly: GCA_039654765.1. NCBI lineage: Eukaryota > Metazoa > Chordata > Actinopteri > Cypriniformes > Xenocyprididae > Mylopharyngodon > Mylopharyngodon piceus. Next base: position 25,232,499 of record CM077441.1, read on the forward strand.
TTGGTCATACTTCCAAGACTGCAATCTGTGATTCCGAAGTACAATATCCACACCGATGTGGTGACTGACAACAAATATTAGATACATCCACGCTGAGGAGATGTGCCGAGGCACAACCCACGTAAAGATGATAAATCCGCAAATAACTGCAATTGCAGGTTTCAAACAGAGATGGCGACAAAGAGGCAAAACTTATGGACTGCAGCTTTGAACTGAAAAAAGATAAATTAAGAAGAAGCTGAATGCAATGGTGTGTTAGCATGCTAAATCTAACTTTTTTTCACTAAATGTAATGAATGGGATGAGCAAATAAAAAGTCCTTATATGTTCAATAAGCACTAGCACAGTTAATATAATGTAATATAAAACATGTATTTTAATTACATAAAATGCATATATAAAATTTCAACATTTACTCTTCCAGTCCAGTCCCATGCAAAGTTTGCTGGGAAATAGAAACCAACTGTCCAGTTTCAGTCGTCAATAAAAATGATTCAAGTAGTCCCAACACAAAATAATAAAGTTAACTTCCATTTTACAATTTAAATGGATTAAAAGTAATGAAATTAAATTGTGACAAAATCTTCATGAGTTGTATTGCATTATCTGCTTTTAAATGAATAAATTAAAAAAGTAGCAACAATTATTTTTTGATTCAAAGTATTTTGTAAAGTGATAACCACCTTATATATATATATATATATATATATATATATATATATATATATAAAAGAGTCGGCACAGCCATTTTTAACTTAAAAATGTACAAGGCTTCCGATGTCTGCTTCCAGCTTTAGCATGCCTGATATTGCAAACTGGTATTTGTTACATATTATTGTAATTTACACGATCATAGCCACACTGGTTTGTTTGCGCAAACCGTTAACTGCACTTTGTTATTCTTGGTATTTACCTATAGCAACTAATGAATCATTAGTCTCACACATTCACAGCAAATAGCTTAATTATTGAAAAATAAGATGGATTTGAGCGATAGTGGCTACAAAGGTAAGGAGCCTTGATATATTAAAGAAAAGGGTACACTGTAAAAAATAAAGATGCTGCCTTAAATTTTAAAGTACAACCAACTTTGATGTTTAAGTCATTTCAACTTAAATTACATTAAACTGACTTAAAAAAATTAGTTGAATCTTGTATAACAAAAGAAGTTGACAATTGCTTAACTTATTTTGATGAGTTAAAGCAATGTAAAAACATATTTTGTCATAGCTTATTGATCATATTATTTTTTTCAGTGTATATGAGGCTTTGGATTAGTTACAGTCACAAGCCAGCCTGATTTTTGGCAAACTTTTGTTTAGCAATGGTAGGATCATTTAGCAGATGTTAATTTTTTCAAGCAGACAGCATGGTTCAGAGAGATAAAAAGACAAGGCTGGCAAAAATAGAATATCAGTGATGTTGTTCTGTTTGTCTCCTTTTTATGTGTCTTCCTTACAATACATACCCCAACATCAATCATCTGAGACAAGCCTGATTCTGTCTCTGTGACGAGGTTTGTTCTCATATTTGTGACAATGTGAATGTGGACAGGATGAGTGGTAGGAAGAGAGAGAGAGAGCTCTCAAATAATTCCATAAATCAAAACAGAAGTCCCACCATTTCCTTTACAGCCTTTGAATATGAAACCAGATGTTGCCTTTGTACACTTCTTCGTTGTTTTTTTTTTTCTTCTTTCCTTTTTTTTTAGCCTGCAATGAAGCAAAATGTCCTGTCTGCCTGGGGTGCTGGTCTGTTTTGAGTTGATATGAGGAACTAGTGAACCTTTGACCAATCCATGTCAGTTTTCTCAACATCCTTTACCAATCTCACTAGCCTTAAGCTAATGTCTACGATTTGACAAACAAAAACACAGTGTCCTTATTGGAAATGTTTATTCAAATAGCATTCCTCATATCACCGCTGTGTGTGCGTGTGTGTATCAGACATGCACATCAGACATTATTCATTTTCGGCATCATCCTATTTGCTTGTATCTGTATTGTATAACCGGAGTAATTCCCCCTAGGACATCTCTGTGAATATTGCTCAAACCCTGAGGCTATGAGAGTAGGTGACCATCCGTCAGGTATACGGAAACCACAGTATCAAAATCCATTGATCCAAACTGTGCTTGTAAGTGGAGCTAACGTTTGCCATTCTCAGTGTTTCCTGTGTTGCATCTGCTGACATGTTGGCGCTTTCCCTTGTTTGATCAGAGAGATTTTGCACTAGTCTGTTCAAAGGGCTCAGACGTTTCTTTTTGCGGGTAATTCTAAAGCAAATATTTCTCTGAGGTAGTCTATGGCTGCTTAGAGAGCACATGCTAGTGCTGAAATGAAAGGAAATACAGTATTTCCCCTCTTTATTTCCTCTCTCTGTCTTTCATATGGACCTAAAGCAAATGTTGACGTTGAATTCAGATAGCGCTGATCCGGGGATCCTGCAGAGACGGCGGATCCAATATATTTGTGTCTTTATTTGAGTTCAGAACATTGAGGCTTTGAAAAAGAAGGCGAAAAAAGAAAGAGAAACGGTCAGATGATTAAGGCCACCTCTGCTTTAGTATACCTAATAATTCTTGAAGGCGAAACACAGGTCAATTCAGAAATGTTATCAGTCTTTATAGTGCAGTGCGTTTAGTGGCTCCATGGTTATTCCAAAGTCAAGTCAAGTCGCCTTTATTTATATAGCGCTTTATACAATACAGAATGTTTCAAAACAGCTTTACAGGAATAAACAGGAAAATAATGATTCAATGATGCAAACAGAGTTCAGTTTTGATGTAAATCAGCTCTAAAAAGAAAATAATGTCATTGTTCTGCTGAGGTCAGTTCAGTGTTGATTCAGTTCCATTCAATAACTGTGTAAAGATCATCAAATATGAAATGAGTTCAATTCAACTATAAAGCAGCTGATGTTATTGTGAAGTTCAGTTCTCATCCAATTCATAGTTTTCACATGACGTCACACACTTATAAGATCGCCCACCTGGAGGGCAAAACATGGCTATACCTCCATTGCCTGCCAGTGATTTTACCAGGTTTGTACAAAATACCAATGAAGACAGTAATATTAAAAGATCAAATCCAATATACACCAAACTGATGAGGCAAGCAGATGAACCCAGAATATAAATGGAACACACAGTTTCTCATTAAGCGTTTTTCCATAGAAAACCATTATAAATAAAACACTTAACCATTTAACACATTGCGTTCACATTCTAGGCTCATCTCGCCCATAGTACTCACCATCAACAAGGTCCACACCGAATCCAGTCCCCCAATATCACTGTTCTAGTACATTAAGGCACTTTTAGTGTTTTTCACATTAAGTGTTTTCGAATGTGTCGCTGTTTTTAGTGACTGAAATACTGCAGCAGGTGCTGGATATGGATCACGGGTGCCCAAAATTTGCATTTCATTCACATATTTTTGTTTTTCTTATTTTGAAATGAAAAATTGACAGGCCTGTAATGCAGTTCTATGGATGTTTTGCCTGTCCGGTCTCTGTACCAGTCATGTGACTGAAAACTATGAATAGTGTCAGTACAGCCAAATCAATAATATCGCTGAATATTATGTGTCCCCAACTAAGCAAGCCAGAGGCGACAGCGGCAAGAAACCTGAACTCCACTGGTGACAGAATGGAGAAAAAACACAATTGGGAGAAAACAGGCTTAGTGGGGGGACCAGTTCTCCTCTGGCCAAAAGAAGCATCTTCGTGTGGTTATGATTCCAGGCTGCATCACAAGTCAGATTGAGGATTGATATCATTCAAAATATTTCATTCAGTTCCTTCTGCTTAAAGATTAGGATACATCACGCCAGCATACGGTGGCTAGGAGTCGAAGCTGGCCATAGGGGTCTGTGCAGAGGACTTGTCTGGTTCTTGTGGTCTTTGCTGAGGATCTGTGCCAATGCCAAGGCATCAACCCTCATCTGTCATTGGTCCATAAGACAACATCCCATTGTGTTCATCTCTTAAGAGTCTTGAATTGGCTCAAACTGATATGAGGAACCCGTGTTGGTATGTCAGAGTCATGGAAGAGTCGACATAGTTCTCAAGTCTCAGCTGCAACTGCGTATTTGGGGAGGCATTTGCATAAAGAGCAAATCCCAGCAGTCCTAACCTTAAGAAATCCGAGCAGACAGGACTCCCAAACAAACGCTCTGCCAATTAAAGCCACTATCCTCACTGTCTGTAACCAGGAACACCGTCTCTCCGTAATGACTCAGTCTCTCCATCTACATGACAGCATGTCAGGAGACCTCTCCCCTGCTCAGGGAGCTATCTTAATTGGTGAAACCTCATGGGAGTCTGTGTTGAGATGTGGTCGAAAGGGTTGGTGCTTTTCTTCATCTTGGTCGCCGATTTATTTTGTGCCCTAGTTTTCGTTCAGTTAGAGGGCATATTTTCGATATTAAGGGTTTCAGGTATCACATCAGTAATCAGGTGAGATCACCAAACTTAAAATGGGGGAAGGTGGACTATATAACAGTAGGTTTGTTTGAGATAAATAGTAATCTTGACCTTTTAGCAGGCATCAGACAACAGAGAAAAATACCTGAAATATTAAATGAACAGTTCACTCCCGAAGAAAAATTATTTACTTATCGTCATGTCGTTCCAAAGCATTTTCCTGTGGGATACAAAAGTAAAGGTTTTTGAAGACGTTATGCAGGGGTTGTCAAGCTCCTAAATGGACAAAAAAAAACCCACAGATTTTATGAGCACATTTGCTTTGTTTCTTAATTTGTGTAATTCTAGTGAATCAGGCCCTAAAACGTGCAGACAGACAAATGAACAATGTAATCACTGTGTGAAATTTGTTGTGAATTGCCCTTAACATTTTCTTTTTTGGGTGAACTCTTCCTTTAAGTAAATTCTGTGTGATAGCATAACTAATTGACCCTTCGCAAAGACCCACCCCCCTTAGTTACTATTGCTACGTCCGACAAGCCATGGGGCTCTCATGCCACACTTCATGCTCTCACACATCGCGGAGCAAAGAGGACCCTGATAACGCACCGACAGACAACACAGCTTTTAAATTTGGTCATTTTTTAAAAGAAATTCAAACAATAAATACCATTTTGTGTCATGAATACCATAATGTGTCATGATACGATCTCTGTAGCGCCTCAGTTCTCGCGACATGTAAACTAATCATCTCTTCCTAGTTGCTGCACGAAATACACGTGAATGAACATCAAGAGGGTATGTTATATCAACCGCGGAAAGACGTCAATACACACCATTTTTCAAGTTCAAGTCCACTGACGTTAATCTACTAACTCTCCTGTCTGGTTTGTTTGTCGGACAAAATTCGGCGTTGTGATTGGTCAGATCGCCTGTCAATCAAACTCCCGGCGAAGGGTGAATTACCCATTTATTTGTATATTGTACAGAGATTATGTTGAGAAATCAACTTTTTGGTTGAGGCTTTTTCTTTCAGGTTGTTTGGTAACAGCTGCACTGTAAACCCGGATAGTACTACTAACTTATAAAGATTGAGTACGCTGCAATTAAAGTCAATTAAAATTATTGATGCAACTTAAAACAATTACATTTTCTGAACAAGGAGTTTAGTTTTATTTTTGTGTAGCTCAACATTTTTGAGTAAACCCTTATACTTAAATTATTATTTTTAAGTTTACTGAGCGATATAAAGTGACGTCATCCATGTCACATCGTTGCCGATGTTACCGACGTAACCGACATTATCAGAAGAGTCCATTCAACATTAAACTGAGTTGCAGCAGATTTCAAGTTCCCTGCATGCTTTGCGTCACACTCTGTAAGGGCGAATAAATGTTGGAATTGAGTGTTATTTTGTGTGTTTTTGCACAAGATTAATACAGGGGAAGATGTGTTATTGTTTAATGTTCTGTTATTTTGGTATGTAAAGGTGTTTCTGTGATGTTGAAGTTTTGTAGGGTTACCATCATGGTGAAGAGTAGTGCCTGTTGTTAGGTCGAGAATGGGCTGTGAAACATCAAGGCTATATATACTGCATGTTGATTAACAGTTCATGCAAGTAAATAGTGATAAGTCTCTTTGATGGTACATTAGCGCATGCTGGTGCGCTGTTGTTAACTAACACTTAACCGTAAAGATTAGGTGTTAGTTTATTCAATACTTCAATTGTAATTACTAAATATGTGTAATAGAAAATAATCTTTGAGTTGTTTACTTAAATGTTTTGAGTATTCTGAACTTCTTGGGTTTTACAAACACTGCATCAAAATAATTGAAAAATAAAAAAAAAAACATTATGTATGGTAAACAATAGCTTTAAGTACAGTGGACTTAAACATTAAACAAAACTAAAATTAAAAAAATTCAGTTTGACTTAATTGTTATTTATAATTATTCGTAAAAGATTTGAGTTGCTTTACTTAAATTTTTTGAGGTAATCGGTGTCTACAATAATTTTGAGTACTCTGAACTTATCGGGTTTTACAGTGTGGCAAACCCTGATGATTTCTGATTCCCTGATGTGTCCTTTGGGTTGATTTTGGACCCTTTTCACAGACTGTTATGACGCTTTTCCACAGTTATTAACAACATAAATCATTAAGTTTTTTTTTTTTACTTTATCATCTTTAAAAAAAAAAAGATTTAAGCGTAGCCAGACCTTCAGACTGACGGCAGAAAGTCTGGACTCCATAGCAGCTTTCATTGGTCAAGGACCGCCCAGAGGCCGTCTGACTGGCATGTAAAGCAACCAATCACAAACCAATTTGTTTCATTCCGCGTCATGTTTAGGGGTGTGAAAATGTAATATCGACATCACTACAATAACAGACCGGTGTGTAAAAGTCTTGGGTGTATTTTAAAGAGTCTATGCTGCGAACTTTACATACTTCACATATTTTTGAAAATCCAGAATTTAGTTGATCCTGATAAGCGCTCATTGTCACAGTTGTAAACAAGACGGCATTATTTTCCATTAGGGGGTTTGGCATCACGGCATCTTCGTTTCCAGGCATACCGTTAAAGAATGTGACACACACATCTCCCGGAAATCCTGTAGAATTCAACCAATCAGATGATGACTTCGAAAATCCTAAAGTGTTTCCAGTTAAGTGTGCCATATGCATCAGATGTTGCATCATAGACCCAGCTATGACGATTTCCTCTTCTGAGAACCCTGTAAATCTGAAAAGAATCCATTTTATAAAGTTACAAGTTCCTAGAAGCTCAGCTGCACAGGAGAAGGCAAATCAGCATGAAAGGATTTAAATGTTCAGATATTTTGCTTGCAAGAGGTTCTCGCACACAAGGGAGTTGATCAGCCACTCGACACTGATCTGCCTCCAATTAGACTCAAATTAGAAGAGTAATGAACTTCTGAAACTTGACCTAAAATTAATGTTTGGATGTAAACCCTCCCCTCATTTAAACTGATGCATTCAAGAGACTTATACAGATTTCATGACTATTGAAGTTTGTTTTTGCTTAAGTCATGAAATCAAAATTGACAATTTTTTTTTCTTTATGGAATATTGCAGTATTTATTGTAAATGTTTTATCCATCATTATTTTATTTTTTTAAATTCATGTGTCCTTATAATCTTTAATCAAAATAACTTCCCTCCCTCTTGTAGCGACATCTCTTCTCTTCTCTGATGACGTGTTTACTGCCGTGAGGGCGGGGCAACCTGTCAATCACATGACATCACAGCAGTAGCAAAACCACAACCATTCAACCATCCAATTAGTTCCTGATCGACAAATTAAAGTCCCACCCTACATTTTTTGTTTTGTTTTGTTTTGTTCAAGAAGCCATTTCACTTGGATATACGTCACAATATGGAAGAAAAGACTATCACAACTACAGTTTCATGCTGACTTTAAACTGTGTTTGTGAAAAAAGGAGACAGATTCTGGTAGGTAAACAGATGGACATAAAATCTCTAGATTTTTAGCTTGATAATTAGCACTTCAGGAAAAAAAAAAAGCAACCTGATCAACACCTCAGAAAACTCTCATGTGACATTTATCAGAGCTATTTCTTGCCACAGTCCTTTGTCACGTTCTGACAGAAATGCTCTCCTTGACTCTAAACTAAACGAAACATCCACATGCTTAATGAGTTTTTAAATATCGGCGCAACAGTACGCTGTCACTATGGTGAGCTTTTAATTTACCCAGCAATTAAGCACAGACTCTCATTCATCAACACTGGTTTGTCTGGTGGGACTCACCACTGTTTATTGATGGCTACCACGGAAACACCGTGGCTAAACGAGCTCTCCCACTGCGGAGGTCATTCTGCCAGTTTCTGGAAGTTACCGCTAAACTGACGTTGGAGATTAATGGGACTGCGGTTGGCCAAGCCAGTTACACCTGAAGATACCTGCAGATATCAGCAGACGCGACAGGAAAGGTCTTTAAGCGACGTGATGGATATTTTTGAGCTTGTAGACGCCATCCACCATCTGGTTCTAAAACAGAGGCATTTTTCATGGACGCGATAAGAAATCTGTCACTGTAGGTAGTAAAAGTGTTTGTTCTTGTTTTCAAAAGGAAATCACCTAAAACTTGCTGTAAATGTTACAGTCACACTTTAGATTAGGGTCCAATTCTCACTATTAACTAATTATTAACTATGACTTTTGCCTCAATAAACTCCTAATTACTGCTTATTAATAGTTAGTAAGGTAGTTGTTAAGTTTAGGAATTGGGTAGGATTAAGGAATGTAGAATATGTTCATGCAGAATAAGGCATTAATATGTGCCTTATTCTGATAAACAGCCAATATCCTAGTAATATGCATGCTAATAAGCAACTAGTTAATAGTGAGAATTGGACCCTAAACTAAAGTGTTACCAATGTTACATTTCAAACAACTAAAGTGTGGTTTCAAACAGGAATAGTATGTCTGGATTTCAGGGTTTAGACTAAGTTGCATGAATCAGATGAAACGTCCTCCATCTACAGCAGTGTTGTGAAAGATGCATGCATTCATAGATGCTTTAGCAGCTCTCATGGGGGCCACCTTGATCCTTTGACCTCCATGCGAATTGGTGATGCTTTCACATAGGAGAGCTCATCAGACTTTTAGAAAACCCCCGAAACTGCTTCTTTCTAACATATTCCCATCTCTCACTCCAACAGACATGAGATGACGGGAAAAGTGCTGGAGAAGAATATTCTGTCTCCCTTGAGTAGCCGGTAATAAATTACACTTTCATCTACTGAGCGAATCGTTTGAGGTTCTATCCATCTCTCTGTTTTATCTCCTTGCACCCCTCGCTCTTCATCCTGACTTAGCTGTCAGGAACCACCTGGCCGTGGATTCTCGTGTACTATGTGTGGCTTCAGTCTGCGTGGACTCTGTAACTTTTGTCCAGTGTCACACTTGAGAATTCACTGATCTCCGTACCTACATCACTGATTGTTTCTTCAACTACAGACACTTATATGTCCTAGGGTTTGATTATTAATAAATAACTAACAATCTGGTGCTCAAGCACCTGCCCTTTTGGCCTCTGACTAGATAAGCGTCCTTTTTGCAAAACATTTTTTATTTTTTAAAATTTGTTTTATATTTTAGTTTTTGTTTAAATTTGGCCCATGGCATCAATTCTCAATCAGTTCTCATTGTGTGCCCAAAAACTTACTCTTACTAATTCTGCGAGACCGCACAAGCTTCTCCCTCTCTCCTACATTCCAGCCACCACAGCGCTCTACAGAGCAGGCGAGCAGCATCCACGACTCCCGGACCTGCCTTCATTGGTGACAGCCAGGTAACCATCGTGTTTGACCTAAACTTCAGGCAATAGTCCTCCATAAAGCTTAACAACAAGCAAGCAAGTCTGATATTGATGTAAAACTGTGTCGGAAATGCCACCAAAAATTAATAAAAACATAAAATCAAAATATGAATTGCCCTTGTATGAGTTCTTGTATTGTGTTTATATCACACAAGCAGGAGTGCTATATCCTCGAATATCAGCACAACTGCAAAATATGATATTAATTTTATACAACACTTCAATAAACAATAAGTTGATTTATATAAATGAACATTTTTTAGACACAACATTATCATTTTTTTTCTTCTGTTTTTGCTCTATTTTGTCATGAAAATAGTTTCAAACAAAGCAGAAAAGTTGCGTCTCCCAGAAACACATAGGGCACTGTACTATCCCATGAAGCCACGGAAGAGGATTTGTGAATGGCAGTGAAGCGACGTAACTGATGCTGGTAGGTCACGTGATAATGACAACACTGCGAATGTAGCACGTCCGGATTACATTCATACTACACACATTCATACTACATAGAATGTACTTTTTTAGCGGTTGTGAAGTAGTTACTTATTCAAAATAAGTAACTACTCAAGAGAGTATTTCGGACGCAGCCTTGCTTCTTTCATGAATGAATCAGCCGGTTTGAATGAATCGATTGAATGAATGATTCTATGATTCTATGATTCATTTATCACCACTTGCCACCACCTACTGGCAGTTTTGGATATATATATATATATATATATATATATATATAATATACACACACACACACAGTATTATAGTATCATTTCATTTTTCCCAACATTTTATATTTTTATATGCAAAATGTTATATTTAGAACATTAATCTCATAACATTATTTAGGCAATTGTAATTGCAGTGTAAATGGATTTTGATAAATGGTAAGTGGTAACTAATTTTAATTTAATTTAATTTGATACTAATTTTATTTAATTGGTATAACAGCCCTATAGTGTATAATGTTAAATCATGTAATAAATTAAAATATGATCAACAATATGTCACTCTGCTTTTTATAAATAATTATAAGAGGGGTGGCCTTTTTTTTTCACTTGAGCACCTGCCTACCAAAATGTCTGTGCACGGCCCTGACAAAAATCATATTAAAGACAAAAATATTTTATTGTTAATTTAAAAAAAAAAAAAAAAAAAACATCTTAAAATATGAACATTTTCAATTTATGACACAATTTGTCACAAATTTTGTCAAATTACAATATGAAAAAAGTGTGAAAATATGATTTAATTGTGAATTAAATTAGCCTAAACAAGACTAAGTAGTCAAACATTTTATTCTCACCAAAAAAAAAAAAAAAGTAAATGTCATTTCCACTTGCTTGGTCATTTGAGAAAAGATTGAAATTACATATATTAGTTCAGAAAAATGAAAAAAAAAAAGAAGAAGACAGATTTCCCCTGCAATGTATGTACATTCACTATTAGACATTATTAGAAAATTAAATAAACTAATGCGAGTTTGAAAAGTGTGTTTTATGAGACTATTTTCAAATCCAAAAGTGGCTTCAGTTTAAGAAACACCTAACAAATGTAAAATATCACTGAGTCTCGTTTATTCAAGCAAGTGTTTTGTGATCATCACAGTATTATAGATGGCTTTTTTCTCTGTAATTCCTTCTATATTCAGTCGGTTTTATGCAAACACACACTTGGAACACAGACAAAAGATTATGTGACTAATAGGTGGAAATTTGATGTGGCTAAGAAAGACAGATTGAAAATCCAAACAAAAGCCTCTTCATCCTTCACTGCACGTTTTTCCTCTGTTGCTCATTCAGTTTTTTTTTTCTAATGCCCTCAATTAACATGAGCTGTACACATATTTAGTTGCTAGCAGTGAATCCTCACATATTTGATTCAGTTCATCTGTGATGTCCTTTTGCGTAGCTTCACTTTGTCGCGGTTTACAATAGATGGCCATTCATCTGCATCCCCCCCCCACCCCCACCCCCCCTTCTATTTTCCTTCTTAACCTTCCTCTGATTCATACAGACTTATCGCCCTTGGGCAAAGCCAGTGGCATTTCCATAGCAACCGCCTGCCCCCTCAAGCTCCGTGGCTGCAGTGGATCAGCAGAGTTATCTCTCCTCCCTTTTGTAAAACTCTCTCGCTGTCTGTCACTCTCAGTCTTCCTCTTTAACTTCCTATTATCAGTGCACATAAAACGTGCATAATGCTCTTCTGTCCTCTCTTTCTCTGTGTCCCACTCTTCTCAGATGCCATTTTTCAGCAGGCAACCCTGAGGGCAGCCTAGGATGTGAAGCTTGAATGGAGTTGGTGCTGACATTTAACGAATGTCACCTCAAAATGCTGATCACAGAACAGTGCCCCCCTTCTTCAGCTTTACAAACTAATATTGCGAAAGAAACAGCATCCTGTTGGAATAGCCATTATACTCCATACAATTTACTGTATCGATCTGTTTATTGCTCTAACCTGATCTTATTTTTTTTTTATTTGATTCTGATTTTGATTGGATTTATTAGACAAAAAAATAGTGAAATACACTCATTTGTCAAGGATAACACAATAAAGTTAAAAACTTGTTTCCATTGTGGTCCTTGATGTAAAGCACAAACTTCACTCCTAGTGATAGGTTACATTGGCATTGCATAGTATTATAAATACAAAGCTACAATAAGTTTCCACATTTGCAAAATTTACAATCACAATTAAACACATAATACACTAATACAGATTCATCACTAAAACAACCTCTAATAACCAATTTTTGACTTTCAAACTAAAACCAACCATATTTGAAATACTTTTAATATCCAGAGGCAACTTATTCCATTTTTGAGCCCCTGAGTATTCGAAAGTCCTACGACCATACATAGTTTTAAAACGACATAATGTAATATCCATAAGACTTAGCCTATTATAACAATGTTTCTCAATTACCCTAGAGAAACGTATTAAAATATGTAGGAGCTCTTTTATTGATTATCTTATGAACCATTTTTAGTTTAAAGGCACAATCTGTATTATTATTTTTTTTTTGCCGCTAGGGGTCGCTAACCTCTTCAAAACAATAACAAAGGCGTAGATTGATGACGCAGTGAATGAGCGTAGAATCTTGTCGTCATGCCGATGGATCTAATAATGTTTATGGGGAAATAATGTTTATGGATGAGTGAATGCATTTATTTTTTAACATGACTGGTGTATAAAGCAGGGCGTGGCCAAGAATCGCGGGCGCGATTGCTAATGAGAGACAGATATCAGTGCCACACCCGACGCGAATCCCGGGGGATATAAAGGAATGAGGACTTTACATTCTACCGAACTACCCGCAAGTGCTGAAATACTACTAATACAGGTCAGTTTATTTGACGAATTAAAATTGTGAGGTAACACAGCGCTGTTTCACTTGGTCTAACGTTACACTATCATACTAAACTGCATTTGAGTGGGTTTGAACGTTGTAATGTTATTCTATGTATTAGTTTGTTGGCTGTATGAGACTAACAGTAAGCTAGATCAACATTAGAATATCATACTGACGATATTCTAACATTTCATCGTGTTGAGCTATATAATATTGATTAGTCTTATGTAAGTTACATTTGCTCACCTGTCTAATAACGTGCATGAGCGGCGTCTCTGTCAAGTCAAAGTTTGACGCAATGCTCTTGTCATCTCGAAAACGCCACGCCGATATTGATCCTTGTTTTATTTCTCCTTTTGTCCCAAAGTTTGCTTGCCATTGTCCATAATGTTTGAGCGAAACAACAACAGTGCGCAGTTTTCCACGTCTGTTGCCATGGTTATTATGGCAGTACAAGCGGAAACCAGGGATATTACATCAATGACAGGCGACAAGTGACAAGGGATGGGCACTATTTAAAATTGTGAATTTCTCTGAATTTACAAATTCTTGGAAACATTTAGGATAATGTAAGTATACAATTGAACGAAATATATAACACTGTGCAAGTGGTTTTTGGATATTTTAATATAAAAATCGTACATATTGTGCCTTTAAGATGTGCTACTCTGCTTTCTATAGGTAACCAATCAAGATGTCCAAAATGGGATACATCAACATGTGAAAAACTACTAAAACCTAAAACTAACCTTATCAATTTATTTTGAGATTTTTATCTTATCCAACCATACACAAGACAGATCAGACATGAGAAATTGTAACTATTATGTTATGAGAAAATGTATCTATTTTGCGAGGTGGTGATTTTGAATGAATTTGTACAATGTGACTTGTACGGAAATAGACAATTTTTAGAAAAAAAAAAAAGAAAGAAAGCAAGAAGGTACACTAAACATAACCATCAGTGGGGCGTAAGCATGAAAATGTACAAATGAGATCATACAAATTAGCCACTACTGTATTCACCAAAATAGTTTTGAATTGCCATGACTGTTGGATTGCTCTACAATTAATAATTGTAGTCTCAGCCTCAGACGTCATTACTACGGACCGTTGGCTGAACATCTGATGCATATGGCACACCTATCTGGAAACACTTAAGGATTTTCAAAGTTGTCATCTGGTTGGTTGAATTCTACAGGATGTCCGGGAGATACGTGTGTCGTGTTCCTTAACGGTCCGCCTGGAAACAAATGCCATGACGCTAAACCGCCTGGTGGAAGAAGAACGCAGTCGTGTTTACAAGCGCTTACCAGGATCAACTAAACGCTGGATTTTCAAAAGTATGTGAAGTTTGTGGCTCCATTGTTGCAGTAAACTTTCACAACATTCTTGAATTTATAGATGCATGCCGGTCTGTTATTGCAGGGACATCGACTTTACATTTTCACGCCCCTAAACATGATGCGGAACAAAACAAACTGTGATTGGTTGCGTTACATGTCAGTCAAACGTCCTCTTGGGCGGTCCTTCGCCAATGAAAGCTGTGATATAGTCCAGACCTTCTGCCATCAGTCTGAAGGTCTGGCTATGCGAGACTATAATAATTGTGACCACAGTCATTATATGATACTCAATAAAATGTTATTCGAATTTTGCATTATCGAAATCCTTCTGTTTCCTCATATCTTTATTCAAGGTAGACATCACTCAGTAAAAATGTTTTACTGTGCATAATCACTTAACATTTGTCTTATCAATAGAATCTTCACTCAATCGGTCCTACTCATATAGTAAAAACAAATGGGTTATTTGGCGAGCATTTGTTGGTTTCCATTAACGGCCCACTTAAAGCGAAGGTATTAGTGATGCTTCTGAGATTGTCAAGAGTTGTTGTGTGAAACAATTTTGACACTCTGTTGTGTCTACCAGCACACACACACGCACACACACACACACACACACACACACACACATAAAAACAAACAAATGTTGTTATTTTGCCCTCCACAAAAGTCTTGACCTAGACAGAGCATCATGCCCAGTATGAGAGCGGTCATTGTCTAGCTGTCTCCCACCCAGAGTGCTTCACCAACTTTCAAGGACTTTCAAGAGTTGCTGACACTCTGTTTTACTTTCCCCTCTATCCTTGTGCAATAAGTGGGCAGTTACCTGCTAAACACTCTTGGACTGATCATATGAGTGCGCCGCTCCAATTTCACTCCAGTGGGGTGTTGTCCCCTGATCTTTGAGAGCCGTTTGATGGTTGCCCAAAGATGGACAGTCGAGAGTCCTATCCACCTGCCTCCCTCTCTGCTCTCCTAAATGGCTAACACCACGACACTTCTAGACCCAATAGAAAACCAAATTTACTGTTGTCAGATATTACCTTGGATACACACAAAACACCTTACCTGCACCTACACATTGGACCAACATGCAGTTCTTGGCAGGTCTACTCTGTAATACCAAGATTACAGCAATTGTGCCATGTCATTATGAAAGTAATAGAGCTGTAAGAAGCCTTACAATTTCTCTCTGATTTGAGATGTAAGTATAACGGTGGAGAATGACCCGATGGTGTCTCTCCAGTAAAACATAATGAGCAGCCAGTTAAGGCTGCGGCTCCAGATAAAGTTAATGGAGCTTGAATTGAGCTCCTAATTGCCCTGTCTCTGTTACATTTATTTAGCTTCACCACGCTAAGCAACTGTGAATGGCTATCCAGGAAAATATACCACAGGCTATGGAGGAGGTGAGGAACCACAGACAACGAGAGGAGCTGCATCATTTTTACAGACAGAACATTGACGTTCACTGTTGTTCTCCAGGAAAAACTATATGAGATGTGACAATTGAGAATTTTTTGAAACATATAGCCATGGTCTTCTGTGGGGAAAAGTGCCAGTGGCTGCATGGGAAAAACACAGGTGCATCATTGATACTCGTACACACACACACACGCATGCACTTTCACATATACACAAAAACACATACGCACACACATTAAAACGTTTTTAGCAAATGAGGTACTTAGCTGTCTCTTAAAACGGAGTGTCACTCTCTATGTGTCCCTGTGATGGGTTTGTGCTCTGCAATTACACACACAATTAGAGCCACACACACTACCACATCTTTGCCGTGGAGGCTTTGTTGAGAGTGTGTTTTTCCCTCTGTGTGTGTAATGACAGTGAGAAATGTTTTTATTTGTGCCAATGTGAAGTTTTTTTTTTTTTTCATTCATTTAAAACTGTTAATACATAACTCAAATTCTACCACAGTGTCCCCTAATAAAAGAGCCTGTACAGCCCCTGCTCATCGGAAACACGTGACTTTGTCTACATTTCTGCAAAACTGCAAAACAACTTTTATTCCTTTTTTAATATTTCACTTTATGATTGGCAAATTATCATCAAATTAAGACTTATTTTTGCACGGTTCCTTGTACAACACATGACCTCAAAACACTTTTACCATAGTGCATGATTTGTAAATTAATACATTTGGATGTTTTGTCACATAAGCTACACATGTATGGGTTTTCTGACATAGTAAACTTGCTCAGTACCTCACCTGGTACAGTGTTGAAATTGCGATGCGGTGCTTGGGCACGAGTCTCGTGAAACACGAGTCACGACACTCAACAAAAGAGCTCAAAGACTTGTAGAAACAAGCTGAAGTGGCATAGTTGGTTCCACAAATGTGTTTTTATATCGTGTTTTCTTTTGTTGGGTTTGTTATAGGTTAGGTTTAGGGTAGAGTTTACACTTATTTCAAATGCGATAGAGCTTCAACTCCTGTGATACGTACAATAACCAATGTAAAAATACGTTGCCAAAGTCACATTTAATTAGTTTCAGAGGAAACTGTACTCTATTTAACACAACTCACTGGACATTTCATTTTGTCCAATGAGTTGTGCTGTGCTGTGAAACATGTTATAAGCAATGGAATTCCTTTTTGAAAAAATGTACCCACAGTACCCATGTTTTTTTCATGACACTGTACTGTTAATAAATCTACATCTGCAATAGTGGGGATTGGGTAGAGGGGGGAGTGGGGGTAGTGGGGGGGAGGGGGGATTTTCAGAATCATGGGTAGATTTTCACCAGGAATTCAACTGTTAAAAATGATTATTTTAAAAATATATATATATGTTGAAATAATGTCACTGATGGCTTCAACAAAAGCATACACCATTGATTAATGTCATCATCAGAGCTCAAAGTAGGTCTGTCTTTAAAGGGTTAGTTCACCCAAAATGAAAATTCTGTCATTAAGTACCCACCCTCATGTTGTTCCACACCCGTAAGACCTTCGTTCATCTTCGGAACACAAATTAAGATATTTTTGATGAAATGCGAGAGCTTTCTGACCCCCCATAAACTGCAACGTTATTACCACTTTCAAGGCCCAGAAAGGTAGTAAAGACATCGTTTAAATAGTCCATGTGACTACAGTGGTTCAACCTTAATGTTATGAAGCGAAAATAACGACTTTCTTCTCTTCCATGTGAGTCTCTGATGCTGTTCACGTGAGCACCATGACGCATGCGTGTGGTGCTGACGCCAACAAATACTGAGCCGGCGTTCTGATGTAGAACTAGGAAGCGCTGCACTATGTTTACAATGTGAAAAGCCTCAGAAACTGACACGGAAGAGAAGAAATTGTTGAATAAAGTCGTTTTTTTTTTTTTCCACACACAAAAAGTATTCTTGTCACTTAATAACATTAATGTTGAACGACTGTAGTCACATGGACTATTTAAACAATGTCTTTACTACCTTTCTCTGCCTTGAAAGTGGTAATAACATTGCAGTCTATGGGGGGTCAGAAAGCTCTCGGATTTCATCAAAAATATCTTAATTTATGTTCAGAAAATGAACGAAGGTCTTATGGGTTTGGAACAACATGAGGGTGAGTAATTAATGACAGAATTTTCATTTTTGGGTGAACTAACCCTTTAAAGGTATATAAGTTTTTATTAAAAATCAATTCCCCTATGAAGAAAATCAATTGATTTTTACTTCCAGGACTCGGCTGTAGCCCCACCCACCAATTCATCTCATTGGTCCAAATTCCCAGTCCTTGTAACTACTTTGAACATCAATATTAAATCATTAATATTCATTCCTAATTCCTAAAGAAAATGCTTATATGTAAGAGATTGTAATTCTTTTTCCGTGTGCATTAAGTAGGCCTGTATGAATGTGCTAGCAATATAAATAGTACACTGCAACTAAATCAAATAATCAGCTCTGTGTTTTTGAGAATTTTTTATATGCCCTTTTAATTACCGCTAAGTATCCTGTGCTAACATTTCCCAATATCCATTTGCTACAATGCTTCCTAGTTCCTTGTAAGCGGCCATTATTTCTCATTCTGTGTCTGGCTGTGTGTGCTGTGCGTGTGCATTGTGCCACAGTGTCATGTGGCTCCATGTTCGGTCCCTCGTCCCTGGCATGGGGTCCCTTATTTAGCGGATTAGCTTGCACAGACGTGGGCTTGAGTCCAAAGACTCATGGTTTTGCTGTTTCAAAGCCCTCTGGATATGGGGGAAATGGCCCTTTGGAAGCAGTGCCAAGAACTCCAGCTAGCCTGTTGTGCCTGACATGTTGCCACAGACTCAGTAGGAAACCAATCTGACAACGCTGTTGATTATTTAGCGATTAGTCAGTCATCTCTCCAGAGTCAACAATCAGAGGTCACGTAGAGAGTGGGAGAACTTCGCTGCACTGTAACTTTTACTCTTTTAAAGAACAAAATCACTTCTTAAGCCATACTAAACGTAGGCCGAAAGTAGCATGTAGCTTAGAGGCGTAAGCATGTTCCATTCTCAGCAAAACTATTAACTAAATAATTACTTTGGACCAGAACACTGTGTTTTTATGCGTGTCAAACAATGTCCATATGTGGTCAAAACCAACAGGACTTGAGGGTCGATCTAGCTGCTCCTGTGTGATCATTTGCACATAGCTCGAAGGAGGTTGTTGCTGAGTATGTCAAGGGCTTCCTCCTCCACACTTGCTCCTCTTTCAGGCTCCCTGTCAATCAATATTCAGTTACCGCAGAAACCAAGGGCTCATGAACCTGCTATTATGCAAATGCATGCACACTGATACTGTTTTCATAACAGCTCTTGGTCAGCCCACATCCGAAAACAATTGGTCATCACTTCATAACTCAAGAAAGAAGAGGACGCGCATCCTTGTGTGCGTGTGTACGTTCATGTCAGTGACTCACTCTCTCTATGTGTGTTTGACCCTGGCACTGCCTACACAAACAGAGCCCAGCTGAGTGCCGTCTTTGTAATGGCTTTGTGTTGGCTCATCATTTGACCTTTGACCTAGCGAGTGCTTCCTCCTGCTCCTCTCTGCCACCGATTAACCTCTTCTTCGCTGTTTATACAGCCAGTTACTGAGCAGCCCGCCACTGCCCTTAACCTACACGTACCAAATGTACCACAAACGCTAAGCCATACAGTTCACATTAACTTGCTAATTAATGTATGGGTTACAGCTTGCAGCTTAGAGCAGGCTAAATGTTGTGATTTGATTTTTTAAGATGTGCAGCTGTTCACCAAGCAGGTGTTTTTTTTATTATTTGTACATAGCATATCCCACTAGGATTGGTCGCTTGAATAGACCAGCCAATAGGTGGCATTATGCTATTTTTTGTGTGTTGGAGCAGAACTAGTTAGTGAGACACTGTTAAACAGAACTTCCATCTTCTCTTCTCTTCTCTTCTCTTCTCTTCTCTTCTCTTCTCTTCTCTTCTCACAACAAAAGATCTTCTTAACTCACTTTCACAACAATGAAATGGAGAGCAGGTGGAGACAGCTCCTTAAGTCTTTTTGGTTACACTTTATTTTAAGGTGATGTTGTTACAGTGTAATTACACATATAAGTACTAAATAATGTTATTAAGTACATGTACTTACTATATAATTAGGGTTTGCTTTAGGTTTAGTTGCTTGTAATTATCCATAATTTACTGTTATTACTATAGTAACTAAATGTTATCCGTAATGCCTTAAAATACAGACTTTTCCTTTCCTGCTTCTCAGATGTTTCTCCTGAGAGAAATCTAACAGGTTTCCTCTAGAGTTTCAGAAAAGATCTCAACAATGTTTCAAAAGCTCTCCTACAGAATTTTAGCAGACAATGTTATTTGAATTTAATGATATGTCATTTTTTGCCTAGACAAAGACTTATTCCTGCTTGTCAGATTTTTATTCTTAGAAAAAGAACCCAGAAATCTCAAATTTCAGAAGAGATCTCAAACCCATCCATAAAGTTTTTCAAAGAACAAATGGTCTGAGCTATGTCATTAATTTTATTTGTCTCATGTTTCTCTTAAAATTCTGTAAAAGAAATCAAAACACAAATGAAACAATTGTTTATCATACAGTTAAATATACATATTTAAAGGTTAGTTCACCCCAAAATGAAAGTTCTGTCATTAATTACTCACCCTCATGTCGTTCCACACCCGTAAGACCTTCGTTCATCTTCAGAAGAAAAATGAAGATCTTTTTGATGACAGAATGCGGTCAGATTTCCTTCCATTGACTGCCTTTGTATCTACCACTTCATAAAGAGATCGGATCATTATTTTCATTATAACAAGCAATCGATTCTCTTCATAAAATTTGGACTAAACCGCTCGATTCATATGGATTAGTTTTCCGATCTCTTTATGAAGTTTTTGAAGCATCAAAGTGGAAGTTACAAAGGCGGTCAATGGAAGAAAATCTGACAGCATTCTGTCATCAAAAAGATCTTAATTTGTGTTCAGAAGATGAACGAAAGTCTTACGGGTTTGGAACGACATGAGGGTGAGTAATTAATGACAGAATTTTCATTTTGGGGTGCACTAACCCTTTAAATATGTATATTTTACTGTATGATAATGAATTGTCTCATTTGTGCCTATTTTGATTTCTTCTACAGAATTTTAAGAGAAACATGAGACAAATTTGATATTTAAATGAAACATAATTTAGTCTCTTCTCTTCTTTTAGAATGATGTACCCCGCTTAACTGACAATAAACACAACCACACAAACTACAAAACAGACATATACACTCAATACACACAGGACTGAGATCAGATGTAGAAAAGACACCATTGTGTGTGTGTGTTTGTTGCAATCCTCCTCTCCTGCAGAGCACTTGGGTGAATGCCTGGGTGTGAATGAGGGTCAGAGGCAGCCCTGGCCTCTCGTTGCATCCCGCCAAGTCTCATTTTCGCACATTAATCACCCCCATTCACAGATAATGGGCTCCCCCTCAGTACCGTTTAACCGCTCTCCCTGTCCTTTAGACCTGTTCATTTAGGGCTCAGTAGGGGGGATGGTGTCTGCTTGTGTAATTTCAATCAGAGCGATAAACAGGTTAGTCATCTTATCTGGTTTCTGGACACATCAGAACAAAGACGGGCTACATCAATGAACTCCACCCCCCTACGCACACCCCACTGCCCCTTTTTCAGTTATGCCCATCCATTCAGGCCTTAATTCTCTACTTTGTTTGCTTTGTTTGAACCATGAAATGAAAGATTTAGGACAATTTTCACATGAATCTGGGTATACAGACTTGACAGGAGCGGTCAGCTGCCCCGGATATGCTAGTTTTGTGGACAAACATGAAACTGGAATAATGGTGCAATTTGGGTGGTTTGTGTTCTGAGTTGATTGTTTTTGCTGTGATTGTTTTCAGAAGTATCGATTTTTCGATACATATCAATTATGAATATTTGAAACAGTTTCAATACTCGTTTTCCACAGTATTGATATGTGTTGCGCTGTGTCTTTCAGAGTGAAGTGTGGCAATGTTCTTTCATGAGCAGTTCATGATCTGGTGTTTTCAGCATCTCAATTCACAGTAAATGTAGCAAACTCCAAATGTAGCACTTTTGTTTTGTTTTTACACATTTGTTATCATTTGGCTTTTTTGTGTGGAAAGATAATTACAGCATTTCAAGCTTTCAGTGTCACTATTTGTATTGAGAAGCATTTGTAAACCTGTTGTCACAGACACTAAAGCTCTCCCTGAGCTTCTCCGCCAAAGAAATTAAGTCATAAGTATTACTACTCAGTAGTAAAATAAAGTGAGTGACACTAAAAGAGTATTAAAGTTTCTCTGAAACAGGTGCTAAAAGGTTACTCTATCACATTTAAATAAAATACTCTATCACATTTGATAACATAACACCTACACTAAACCCTACCCTAAACCTAACCGATAGTGTTAAAAAAGTAAACATAAGAAAAAAAAAACCATGAACCATGTTGTGCCATTTTATCTTGCTTCGTGCTTCTTTGTGCAACTCATGTTTCACAAGACTCGTAAAATAAACTAAAATATATAAATAAAATAACTTTCAAAATAAAAGCTTGAGGTTTTAAATCTTGCAGGTAAATTAAGTCAGAAGCATTGTAATTTTACTGCTCTATAGTAAAATTATACTTATTATTAAAAATATTTACACTGTAAGAAAAAAAAAAAAAAAAAAACGGCAGCTGTGGTTGCCAGAAATTCACCATAAAAAATATGATAGCAACCTTTAAGCTTTACGGATTTTACTTAAATTTACAGTAAAATACCATATTTCTTTAACTGATATAATGTTAGTTTACCATCCTATTGGAGAACTAATATCTGTTTTGTACCTTTATAATGGACAACCACCAAACACAGTGGTGATGAGAGTCACATGATGAATCAAAGTTCATCACAAGCAGCTTTTCCACAAGCTGAGAAGGACAATACTTATATATAGAAGGTGCACAGTGTCATTCACACAAACACTAAACACCATCATGGTAACACTCATAAAAATTAAAAAAAATGCAATAAACATTAATTTAACAACATTAGATGTAACATAAAACCCTAATTTACATAACTGATTAGAAAAACTAAGAAGAAACAGTTATTTCAACAAAAATACATCAAGTGTCACACAGGTAATTATGGGAATGTCAATGTATGTTTTTTTACTGTAAATTATACAAGTGCTTGTTCTTTTTCACTTCCAAAAACTGTAAATTTAACGTTATTTTACTGTAAAATTGCATTAAATGTACGATTAGATCTATCACAGTTATTCCCCGTATATTGTATGGAAACTTTCTGTAAACCAATTAACAGTTTTTAACCGTAGCATTTTTACAGTCTTTTACCGTTAAAATCACGATAATTTTTTACAGTGTATTATTAATAATAATATCATCTTATAATACCCCTCAGAATTTAAGTTGATAAGAAAACACTATGGTCAAAAGTAAATTAACTTGAATAATGCTGTGGCAATTTTGCCCCATGTATCGAAAATGGTATTGAACATTGTATCGAAATTCCAGTACCGTGACAACACTGCCTCCTCATATCTCTGACAGTGGGCTAAAAATGCTCTTTAGCTGTAGCACAGTAAGTCTTATACAACAGCATGCTCTCTCTTCATGAATGGACGGATTTCCAACATGTTTCAAACCTGAAAGAGGGAGAATGAGAAAGGTATGTTTTCTTACATCAGTGTGTGTGTGGCGGTGCTGTAATATGAGTAATGTCCATAGGGATTGCCTCCTCATATCTCTGACAGTGGAAGCATGGTGACTAAGGGCTAATTAAAACATGCTATTAGCTGAGAGGCCACACTGACATGATAAGAAAGAACGAGGCTGAGGGAAATTAGCCAGCGCAGCTGCTCTATCAAACACCTTTTCTACTGTGTCAGCAGACAGTGGGAGACAATTTTTCTCCCCAATTGTTTACTGCCTGTTAAAATTTCTGACATTTTTATGGGGCTGCTGCCTACAGCAAAGTGAGCGGTCGCTGTCATGATAATCCACAATAACATTTTTCTTTTGCCCTTTACTGCTTGCCTGAAATACAATGTGTTGAATCATTTTCTATCAGAGCTGTTTGACAAATACATTTATATTTTTCCCCCTCAGCTGTGAGACTCTTAAAAATGAAAAAAGCATTTGTACAATGAGTTTTATTTTTATGCATTTTCTGTTTTATGGGTTTTCCCGCCACTCGACTGACCGAACACTAGCACAGAGGATTCCCTCTCAGTGAGATTTGTGGTTTTCAAAGTGAAGCGCATACAGTGTGTTATGACCACGCTCACTTTCAACCATTCTTTTCTGAGTTTATAGAAAGCCCTATAGAGCAAGATCAAAACCGAGTGCTGTGATTGTTCTCTCAATAATTACACAAGCTCTGCTAACAGGAAGAGTTAGCTGTTTGAAGAGTGAGATGGGTAAATCTCCCGGTGAAGTAAACAACCATGTGCCCCCGGAGGCAGCGCCGCCACCCCCCTATACGCCCACCATGCGCTCGCACACGCATACACACCCGTACACAGAGGACGGGGGAGACAGAGACGGCATCCTTCCCGTTTCTCATCTGCTAATTCCCCCCTCAACCTCTTGTCCCAGAGATTCTTGTATTAGGATCAGTCTTTGATGATTCCTTGTTTTTTTACTACTCTCTGCTCTCTCTGTACCTCCTTCTCTGTCTGCTTCTCTGATGCTCTGGTGCTGTTGTCTCCCTCTATGGTGGTTGTTATAAACAGTCTACGGGGGAGAGGAGCAGGCTCATGCTGGGAAAGCTCTACCTTCTCTCTTGTTTCTCTCTCACTCAATGTATTGCGACAGGATAAGGGGAATGAGGATCCCTTCAACACAAGATCAACAATTTTTGTATTACTGTGCCAGACATGGCCAAATGTAGACTATGTGGACACCCCTTATTAACAAGTTTGGATATTTCAGCTAAGCCCATTGCTAGCCTGCATAAAATATGATTGATGTTTATATGCTGCTATGCAATCTCCATTTAAATGTGAAGTTTTTGTTGTTTTTTCATTAGTTCTTTTTTCGTCCCAGTGATCTTGGAGTTTAATGGCCGTTCACACCAAAGACGATAACAATAAATATAATATTTTAATAATCATTCTAATTCTATAGGGAAGTCCACACCACAACTCTAAGGATAACAGAGGAACAATATTGTATGAATCACTTTCAGAACTTTTTTTTTTTTCAGCTGAAATAATAAAACATTAAAAGCTGATCATAATCCACCCAAATTCAAAGAGCACGAGCATTTAAAGCTGCAGACAACAAAACTGCAGCGCACTCTTAGAATAAACAGAATGATACTGTGTATAAGTGTGCATGCTAATATAGTTAACGTTATAGTTCTTGGTGTGAATGGGCCTTTATACTGACACCTACTGGTGTGGATGCATGAATATTACTTATTAAAGGGGACATATCATGAAAATCTGACCTCTTCTGTGTTTAAGTGCTATAATTGGGTCCCCGGTGCATATACCAAACCAGAAAACGTGAGAAAGGACAACACAGTAACTTTGTTTTGGCAAGCCTTTCTCTGCAAGCATGTGAAAAAATGAGCTGCTCAGATTTCACTCACCTTGTGACGTAGGAAGGGGATATTATTATAATTTTATCGCCCCTTAATCTGTACGTTTCCACCCACAGCGCCGCCATTTTGTTTTCGCAAGTGAAAACGGTGTACCAGTTCTAACGCCATGAATCAACATGAACGCCATTGAATCAACTCCACAGCAACTACATAAATTTATCCACTAGCCATTCAGAAACGTCCAGATGAATTCTAAAAGTTGTAACTTCTTCTTGAGTCTCTCCATCAGTGTCCGACACCGGTTTGAACAATGTAAGGCTGAACACTGTTACTGGAATCATCATTTTGGCTGCGTGAGATTCTCCAGCTTTGTTGTTGTTGAGCAACCAAAGTGCGAGCTGTTAAAGCTCCGCCCTCTTTTGGAAAGGGGGCTGGGAGCAGCAGCTCATTTGCATTTAAAAGAGACACACAAAAATGGCATGTTTTTGCTCACACCCAAATAGGGGCAAATTTGACAAGCTAATAAATGATCTGTGGGGTATTTTTAGCTGAAACCTCAGACACATTCTGGGGACACCAGAGACTTATACTACATCTTGTGAAAAGGGGAATAATAGGTCCCCTTTAACTGCTGCTGCGTCATACCACTCTTTTTTGTCTTATGCTGTTTTTGTTTTTTTGTTTTTTGTTTTTGTATTATACCGAAACATATATTAACACAATTTTGGCGTTATGCAGCAGCAGTTAATAAGCTATGTTCATTCATCCACACCAGTAGGTGTCACTGAACTATAAAAATGTTCTCCATCGTATGCTACACTCTTCAATAAAATTAACATTTTTGGATTCAGTTTCAAATTTTCTTGTGTTATCAGTGGCTCATGTTAAGAGATGCACCGGTCAACCGGCCATAAATCAGAACCGGCCAGTTTTTAGTTTTAATTTTGGCTCTCTATTTCAGACTTGCACACAAACTGCATTGCAATCATTTCCCAAAATGTCATTTGTGTGGAAATATTACGAAGTCTACACAGGCTAGAAATGGGACACACTGAAGACAGATGCAAAGAAAGAACACAGACGCAGCAGAAGAGCAAATACCATACCAGGCACAGCAAGCTCACTGTTTGTGATGCTCGAAATACAGGAAGAAAAATATAAATATTGAATTGGGGGTGGTGGGGTGGGGGGTTATATGAATGTATTTCTGAAGGGAACTGACTGTTAAAAGCGCTAGGAAGTAAGTAAGTAAGTGTATTATTATTGTTATTATGATCATTAGTGACTCAGTTGTATGACAGAACTGGTCATGTGATCTCAACATGCTTGTGCCCATGAGGCGGCAACCCGCTCAATGTAGCCTACTGTAGAATAAAAGAGCTTTTTGTAAAAGACTGATTTTTCTGGAGGCTTCATCTCATGTGTATGTCCATAACTTTAGTTTAACTTCTCACAAATGGTGTTCATTTCATTTGTGTGTAAAACTTTTTAATTAGCACAAAATACTGAGTGCAACTTTAAAGTCGAATGGCATGTACCAAACTCCTTTGTGGATAATGCATCAGTGCGCAAAGCAAAGTCAGCAAGCAAAGCAAAGAGTATAGTTTAGAAGAACTTGACTGGCCTGCACAAACCCCAATACTGAATCCTTTTCGAACACCTTTGGGATGACTTGGAAAAATGTCTGCAAGTCAGAGCATTTTCACAGAAGTGTGAAGCTTGTTATAACAGCAAAAAGACAACCAGCTCTCTACTACAGGGATTGTCTGCATAATTCTTTCATAATTTACTCGCACAAAAAACATTGGAACTCACTGACTTTCATTGTATGAAATTATTAAAATAAAAGCCATACAGGTTGAGGGTGAGAAAAATAATGTGAACAGAATGTGAACTATCCTTTTAATGCCCTTGGTTTTTTGCCATATAGTGCCATATATCTTGCATGAAAGACATTGTGATGCTCAATAAATGTGAGCAAGATGGCAATATTATTACATGATACTTAACAACTGCTCTAATTGGTCTGTAATGAATGAGATAATGAGTTTCCCACACTAATAAGGCTGCTATTAATTAGTCTGTTCCATGTTCACAATGTCTTACTGTCATAATCCATTATCTCTTACCATACCATATCTAACCATTTCAACAAAAGTTGTTTTTTTCCCCTCTAATTCATACTCTTCACGGGAATGACAAAGGGAAAATAAAGTATGAGAAAAAGGAGTTAAAACCAAAGGAATGGCCTAAAGGAATAGTTTACCCCAAAATACTCCCCAGAATACTCTCATAAGTATTCATATGTATTTTTATGTAAAGTGTGGTTCTACCAGACGTACATTTACTTACGTTTCCAGAGACACTGAAACGTACATTATTGACGTATTGACAGCACTAAAACGTAAATTATTTACATATGAACAACTTTACAGACGTATAAATGTGTACAAATCCTTATTTATGAATATTAAAATTGTGGCATTAATATTTTGATTTTATTGTATTCAGTTGTCATACCAATGACATTATGTTTTTAGTCAAATGTATTAAATGCAGTTTACTCATCTACTTAAAGCGCTTTGAGATGTTACCTTGAAAGGCGCTATATAAAATAAAGTTTATTATTATTATTATTATTATTATTAGAACAAAAACAAATACTTAAACAGCAAATGTTTAATTTCATATTGACCACTTTGACAGCTATTGCATATTTCCATTTTTTTTTTTTTTTTTTTAATATTGTGGTTGTTTTACAGTAAATAACTGTTTTATACCTGTTTTTACGGTTTTTAAATAAAAACATCTTAAACAAGTTGTGTCCAACTAAATGTTTTAGTTCAAGTTGGACAAGCATAAAAAAATCTTTTTATAAATGTATCAATTTCATTTCAACTGTATTTGATAAAATTAAGTTGGACCAACTCCATTACATTTCATTGCATGAATTTGTCTTTTATGAGTTGGGGCTACACATATTTATTGGATAGAAATCCTGCCCTCAATTAAATTGAGTTCATCCAATGAGTTATTTAAAACACAAAATGTACATTTTGTACCTGTAAATGTTATTAATACCTGCTTATTAACAATGAGACCGGGCTGGAACATTTTGTTTCTTCTGTGTTCAGTGGAAGAATGAAAGTCATACAGGTTCAGAACAACATGAGGGTCAATAATTGGTGACAGAATATTTCTTAACCAGTATGATTTACTTAGTCTACCAGCCATACCACAAAAAGATAAGCTAGATCAGCACCAAAACCACTACCCACCAGAAAGATTTTAGATTCCTATTTCACTTTTTTCCTACTCTTCAAAGAGACAGTGATAGAAGAGACAGAGACGGATAGGTGTGTGCCACACAAGTTAAGTGTAGCAATAGACTGTTTGTTTTGGAGCATCTCAGTATTCTTTCACTTGTCAGTTATAAGCTGCTTCAGACTCCAGAGTGTTTTCCTACTGAAACTCCTGATGAACTGCACAGAGTGTGTCTGAGCTCCAGGCATCAACATTTTAAAAATAGGCCTGGCAGGCCTTGACGGGAAGAGCGGTGTCAGTCGCTCCACTCGTTTTTCTGTCTTGCAGCCTCACTGCTTCACTTTACTCTCACTGCATCTTCCTCACAGTCTCCCTTAGGGAGCACTGCGTGTGTGTGCATGTGTTTTTGTGTGTGGACAGTGGATAGGATAAGTGCCACACCACTATATTGCTGTTTGTGGAGGTGTAACTTTCATTTAATGTCACAATAAACCAACATGTAAGTGTACATGTTGAGCTGGAGCAAATAGCAGTGCTGCTCATACAGGGATCTTGCTTGTGACATTTCCTGGTCCAGGCCTTCTTCTCCTCATGTTTCCTTCTCTATTATATCAGTAACAGTGGCAAAAAAGTAAAAAAGTGTTTTGTCACATATATTTAATTCAATAGGTCTTACATTATTCATCTTTTATTTGTTACAAAATTTATCTTTCCAAAAACATTTCAGCACACAGAAAACTTTGGGGGAAAATGGATTATTAGATGTGATTTAGAACTATAAACCATGTACAAGCCACAGAGAAGACTTTTCCTATCTGAACCCATCCATTTGTCATATAATGTAAACTAGCCTTGTTTTTACCATTTTTAAAGACTACTTTAAAGGGTTAGTTCACCCAAAAATGAAAATTCTGTCATTAATTACTCACCCTCATGTCGTTCCACACCCGTAAGACCTTCGTTCATCTTCAGAACACAAATTAAGATATTTTTGATGAAATCCGATGCTCAGTGAGGCCTGCATTGCCAGCAAGACAATTAACACTTTCAGTGCCAAGAAAGCTACTAAAGACATATTTACAACAGTTCATGTGACTACAGTGATTCAACCTTAATATTATGAAGCGACGAGAATACTTTTTGTGCGCCAAAAAAACAAATAACGACTTTATTCAACAATAGTGATGGGCGATTTCAAAACACTGCTTCATGAAGCTTTGAAGCTTTACAAATCTTTTGTTTCGAATCAGTGGTTCGGAGCATGAATCAAACTGCCAAAGTCATGCCCCCCAGTGGTGAACCATTGAAATTTCAAAACACTTATGACTTAAGGAAGCCTCATTTACTGAAATCATGTGACTTTGGCAGTTTGATACACGATTTTAGTCCATGTCTGTTTGCTTTAAGGTCAATTTTGCTCTCAAATATGATGATGCCCTTACGAGGCACCCCCTTCCTAAAATTTAATGACAGCTATTGTGTTTTATGTATAAAGAAACATTTATACTATGTGATAAAAATAATAATGTAATTTTATTAAGACAACATGTTGTTTTAATAATTAGGTAATTGCCGTTTATGCTGTCATTGCACTGAAGCAAATTATTATAATATTATTGGTAACACTTTAGTATAGAGAACACATATAAACTATTAACTACGACTTTTCCCTCAATAAACTCCTAATTTACTGCTCATTAATAGTTAGTGAGGTAGTTGTTAAGTTTAGGTATTGGGTAGGATTAAGAATGTAGAATAAGGTCATGCAGAATAAGGCATTAATATGTGCTTAATAAGTACTAATAAACTGTCTATATTCTAGTAATATGCATGCTAATAAGCAACTAGTTAAAAGACCCTAAAATAAAGTGTTACCATTATTTTAATTGCATTAAGTTAACAAAATAGCTTGTTTTTTCACTGTAATAAATAAAGGAAATGTTTTCAAATGAAATTCAAATGTGCATATTTCAGTATAAGTATGTGTAAATGTAGATTAATTTCTGTCAACTGTCAAAAGAATGAAATAAATATAACTAATCTTATGATTTTAGAAAGTAGAATTAAACAGTAATATTATACAATTGTGTTAAACATAATATTATCATATGTACACGTTCATTTTGACATAATTAAAACGAAATTCACATTTAGCAGATATATGACATATCCAAGTAAACCGGATATGTAAAAAGGATTTGATTTTGTCCATCAGGAATTGATTGGATGGTTGTGGTTTGCTATTGCTGTGATGTCATGTGAGTGACAGGTTGATCCCGCCCAGGGTGCGAATTACACAATGGCCTTCAGGGGGATCAATGATTTGGGGGTACACGGTGCACACACACACACGCGCACACACACACACACAGGTTTGTTTTTGTGAATTGTGCGGACATTCCATAGGCGTAATGGTTTTTATACTGTACAAACCGTATTTTCTATCCTCCTACACTACCCCTACCCCTAAACCTACCCATCACAGAAAACTGTGCACATGCTTTACTTTCTCAAAAAAACTCATTCTGTATGATTTATAAACCTTTTGAAAAATGGGGACATGGGGAAATGTCCTCAAGTCACCCTCTCCTTGTAATACGTATGTCATACCCATGTCATTATACAAATTTGTGTCCTGATATGTCACAAAAACACACACACACACACACACACACACATATATATATATATATATACTTGAATCTGCGTATCAAATTTACTGTTTTTTTTGTTTTGTTTTGTTTTGTTTTTTGTTTTTTAATTTAACCAGTTACTTTAATGAATCACAATTCTACAGACTCTTACCAATTATGTTTTTTTTTTTCAACCATCAACTAAAGCCATTTTCACACTGCAAAGGAACAGAAGCTGCATGGCATTTATGTTTATGACATGGCATTTATGTTTATTTACACATAGGCCTACTGTTTAATGCTGCTGTATTTACATTGCATAAGGTAAATAGCCTATAAACATGAAGTCATTATAGGGGTGAAGCTGCCAAAATCATTATGGTTGATTATTGCTCTTGCAATTGTAATGACGATTATTAAGTCGACAAAGTTTTTTGGTGGACATCAAAACAAGCTAAGAACCGTAATGAATTTGTTTTTTAATTTTTTCAGATTTGTAAAAGAAGACTTAACATTGGTTATTTCAGTAGCATGAAAAACAAAACGTTTATTCAAACTGGGAATATAGCCATTAACAGCTACATTAAGAAAGTGATCAAAGAACACCGAAGAGGTCCATGACTTCTTATCTGATGATAAGAGAGAATTCGTGAGTTCAGATTCATAATTCAGTCAGTGAGTGAACCTCATGACACCGGCATTTGCACGGTGATGAATCACAATGCCTCTGATTGGACACTGCATTCCTAAACTCAACAGAAACATGTACGATTGGTTATAATGCTCAACACTGCAAACTACGCATAAAAGAAAATGACTATAAAAATGATTTAACATGAACAAATATACTGTAAATGTAATGCCACAATCTTCATATTTATAGGTAACGCTTCATATTACGGGTAGACTACTTTTTTTTGACCCCAACATCTTATTTTGATGTCCTTCAGGGGGGATCAAGCCTTCATTAGGGGGGTCGTCTGACTGGGTCGTCCCCCCTAACACGACATGTCATCAGAGAAGAGAAGAGATGTCGCTGCAAGAGGGATGGGAATTTAAAGATTAAAGATTACGAGGGCACATGAATTTAAAAACAAAATATGATGTGCACAGATAAATCATCTATATTAAACACCGCAATATTCCATAAAAAATAGGAATTGTCATTTTGATTTCATGTTGACTTTAATAAAATGCAGGAGCCATTCCATATTCCCTGGCTACACTTCCCATTTCAATAGGAAGTATGTAGACACAGGACAGAAAACTACACTTGTCAAGTGATTTCACTGGGTCTTTCACTCTTGTCTCCTCACTAATAAAACTCCAAACATGTCAGAGGTTTTTTCTTTCATCTCTCTCCTTCTTACAATATTCCCCCTCTCTCACGTAACTCTTCCTCTCTATCTCTTAATCCCTCAGCCTTGCCTGTTTCTACTGTATTTCTCCCTCTTTTTCTTTGAACATCAGACAGGCTTAGAGTGTCACTCCAGCTGGCAGCTAGTAGAGGATCTTTTAATTAGTGAGTGAGGAAGGTCTGTCAGAAGCATCATAGTTTGCTCTGTAAACATTACCTCATACTTCCTTCTCACCATGGTGCAGGGGTAGGGTGGATGGGTTGCCGTGGGAACTCAGGAGCGCAGTGCCCCTGCTTTAAGAGGGGCTCGCTATAACAAGCAGACAAAGAGGAGAATGCCCTAGCTCAGCTACTGGGTCAAAGGCACAGCCCCCAAACAATAGGTCACTCTGTCTGAAGTCTTCACGAATTGTGAAAACCCGTTGAGAGAGGTGGGAATGGTTGGGAAGAGAGGGGTGAAATGGGACGAACAGAAAACATAGCAGAAGTTTATGCTAGTTTCAGTGTATCCATGTACATCGATGCCCAAATGCGGAATATCCTCTGCACCTGCAGACGTCGGCGCTAAACAAATGACCGAGCTGGAGGTTTTGCGAGTGTGGGACGGAGAGGTGGCGCAGAGCTCAGGAGAAATATTATTGTTTAGAGGAAGGGGGTGTGAGAAGGGGCACAGGGTCACACACGCATGAAAAGAAGGGGACACTTGTTCGGAGTAGAAAGCTCCACAAGTTAAAAGATCAGGGAGCGCAGGCACGAAAACAATGCTAAGCCATTAGAAAGAGCCCTGGAAAGCACAATGCAATTACTTCCATTGCTCCTAGTAACCGTGTCTGGGTGGGAAGACACTATTTCACACTTGTAATGCGTTCTGTCGAGATTCACTGCGCCCGCACATTACACTTAGCATGCTCATTTGAAGCAGAAATTTACAATAAACAAATGCGAGGACACGCGCCTTTGCTCAAAGAGAAATTCGCCGAAAGTGTCTTGAAGTCTCTGTGGAGTTGAAATGGAGTAGAAATAATCTAAAAGCACTTGATTTGAACTGAGAGAGTGCTCTCATGCGCTCTGTGTCATGCTGAGTTGTTAAGCTGTACTTTAAAAAGCTCTCTCTCTCTTTTTCCCTTCTTAGGATTGGGCAAACAGTTTCTTGATTTTCATACTGAGGAGTTTTGATGGAAAATAGAGAGGAAATGACAGTCTGTGTGTGTGTGTGTGTGTGTGTGTGTGTGTGTGTGTGTGTGTGTGTGTGTGTGTGTGTGAGTTGGGGGGATGGGGTAGGCAATCTCTTCAATGCCATGATGAAAGCCCAAAAGAGGTGGCAAAGAAAAACCTCGGGAATGTTCTGGGGTTGCCACGGTGATAGAGAAGGCCCACTCACAGCGTGGCTTTCAGAAGTTTGGAGGCTTTATCAGTGAGACACAGCATTTGGCCTCAGGCCAGCACTCCAGGAGTACACAGGCAAACACACACAAACACACAGTCTCTTGCATAGTCAAACTCAAATGCTATGAACACTGAAAGTCGCATACTTCGTTTTTCATCGAGACGATTCCCAATAACTCCACCAAGAATATGCACTCATGCACCCTGAGTTACTTAACGGTTACCTGAATCAGAATCAGCTTCTTTAGTGCCAAGAGGGGCTTAAGGTCAGCTACCATTAACAAAAATTATGGTATTAAAATACCATGGTATTTATGGGGTACTCCAAAGTAATACAAAGACTACCATGGTGTTACAACGGTCCAAGTAAGCAAGTAGTGTTATGGTGCTTTTTGTACATTTTTCCTCTGGTACTTGAACTCTGTCGCAACACCTAGCGAGCAGCATTTTTAGGCATAATAATCACACTTGTAAGGCTTAAAGTTGGATCCCCTTACAAAAGTTAAGGTGATATCATAGGATATTTGGTACTCCAAGGTAAAAAGATGTCCAAAAACATTGTAATATGGTGCTCTTTGGTGCATTTTTGTTGTAGCTCTTTCATTATATTTATCCTCTAATGAAATCCTCTCATACTCTGTTTCAATGTGATCTGCCTACATAGGCAGCATTTTAAGGCATCATAGGCATGATAGCAACAGGAAAACTGTTCCAAAAATACAACATTTTGGTCAAATTCTAATTAGGGCTGTCACAAAATCAGATTTTCACTAAACAATTATCATTGCCAAAAGAATTCAGGATAACAGTATTTCTGTCATGACAACTCTCTGAGTGTTTGGCATGGAAATGGATATAAAAATGTTTTTGATGTTTGGTCTTGGCAGGATAAATCTGCTATGCTGCTGCTGCAGAGCAAGTACAGGACTTGCTACTGCCAATACATACACAACACACTGCTGTGAGCAAATAAGACATGCTGCTGCTGTACAATATGTACTGGTGGTGGTTGAGGAGAGACCCCCGATATGATTGTAAAGCACTTTGGGTGTACAGTTGTACATATGAAAGCACTATATAAATGTCTCATTCATTCATTCATTCATTCATTCATTCAAAATAGTTACATGAATTAACCATAGGTGGAGCTGGGGAAGGTGGAGGTTTTCTGAAAGCACGCTGCAGCTGCTACAGTAAATGCTGACCAAGTATTTGAAGGTTGAGCAGCGAGCTCATTGACTACCGAGAGAGCAGGAACCAATCAGATGTGCCCTATAGAGAATATATGATTGTAAGCAGATTGAGTTAACCCTTTAAAACCGGATGTGTCGTCAGCGACACATCCAACCAAGCTGTATTCATGTTAACGTAACTCTTGAACCGTTTGCGCTATCGTAATAATTCGAAATGCTACAGACAGTGGGCTTTTCGGTATTACGGTAATTGTGCCTTCCGTCAACAAATGGCAGCCACTTTTGGGGAGAGCGTGTGGAAGGAGGATTTGAATGGAGAGATATGGAGCGCGGCAGTTTAGGGAGTTTTGGATGGCATAAATAATAGAACAAATAAACAAAAACATGGCAAAGGAGTACACAGTTGATTAGGATGATTTTTGATAAGACTTGGGAGGAGGCTAAGTGAGACTCTTTCGCATTTGGTGTGTGTATCTGTATAATGTGTCCATGCGTTAAATGTATGCATGCATATGTATGCGTGCATATGTAGTATATGTATGCGTGAATGAAAAAAAATTCTCCTGAATGAAAACTGTGCAACCCAGTGTCACAAAAAGACTTGTATATATGTAATATAGTTGAATTTTCAAGTTTAAGTGTTAAATTCTTTCGATCATCGTTTTTCTCATTTTTTCTAAATAAATATCAGAAAATTTATTCTTGTTTTTTTTTTTTTTTTGTCTATTTAAATTCTATTTATAAACTCACCATACATATTAATGGTCAATAACTTTAATTTATTGAAAGCCAGTTGTTTTCTGAAAAAAATGACACCTTGCACTTGAAGATAGCACATTGTTTGAGAATTTTATTAAAAAAAAAAAAACATAAAATGTGGAAAGGGGCTATTTTAGCTTTAGGTTCTAAAGGGTTAAGAACCTATCAGCCTGTGCCATCTAGAGTTTCATGAGAGAACTTTGTATTATTGCAATATCTATAGAAAAAAAAAAAAAAATCAGTCAAATTCATCTTTAACTTTGTTTATTTTGTGTTTTCTCTATTGAGTCAAACTGAAATTACAAGTATAGAGAGGTAGAGAGAGAGTTTGTAACAATAACTGTAGAAAAGCCTACAAGAAGATCCTTCTGTGGATCGACACTTCCTGCAGACTGGGGTGTCTAACACCCCATATATTTTATGCAATCCAAAAAACTCCCACACTGGCAGACTAACTTTTCACTGGGCATAATTTTGTGTGGCAGTAGCTACACACTGCGTCATCTTCTTTTTTTTCCTTTCGTTTTATGATGAGTGAAAACCAGCGTTAAGGTGCAATACCACCACCTACTATGTTGGATTATTAACCAGATAGCTGCTGGAGCTGGATTGTTTATGATATTTTCATATTAACAGTACTAAAACTATATCATTATTTTATTTTGTAAGTATCATGGTTATTGTCAGTACCAACAATATATTACAACACCTTAATTCTAATATTGCACCTCATATATTCTTTGCAATGAAAGCCATACCAAAATGCATTACACTCTGCTCAGTGAAATAAATCAGAGAGAATGTGAGAAACATGGATTATCAAAATATTGTTGAGACTATAGAAAAGTGTCAATAAAATCTAATTGTCACCAGCGGTTGCAGCAAGGAATGAGATGTGCAGGATCTATTCGCAGCAGTTATGATTTTATTTAACAAAAACTCAAAGCACTCTCAACTAGAAAACATGAACAGAACAACCGTGTAAAAATGGATGAGAACAGACAATGAACTGAAAGAAACACAGAGCTTAAATACACAAACAAACCAATCAACAAAATGAATGACAGGTGCGCATGATAATCAAATCAACGAGAAACCATAGAAACGAACTTAAAACAAGGAAACAGAACTAAAACACGTGACAAACCCAACCAAAACCAATCACAGATTACCTGTAACACATTTTGAAAACATTGATTTATATGTTTTTCTGGTATCATGTCATTAGCTTAGCAACATGCTAATGTCAAACTTACATTAAAGTCATCTTGAAATAAAAATTTACAACTCATATTTTATGGAAAATTGCAGTATTTATTATAAATCATTTATCCGTGCACATCATTATTATTTTTTAATTCATGTGCCCTCATAATCTTTAATCAAACTTCCTCTTGCATCTCTTCTCTTCTCTGAAGACGTTTTTCGGCTCGAGGGCGGGACAACCTGTCACTCACATGACATCACAGCAATAGAAAAGCACAACCATCCAATCAGTTCCTGATAGACAAAATCAAGTTGTTCTAGCTCAAGAAGCCATTTCACTTGGGTATACCTCACAAAAGGGAAGAAAAGACTATCGCAACTTTTGATCAAACATTATGCAGAGTTGCTACCTAGAGTCACTTATGAGATTCATCTTGTTTAGAAGGCACCTGCTTATGCCCTGGGTATGCTTCGTTTTTTACACGTTCGCGCACAGTCAAACGCACAGCCTTGCAAAGTATACTCCACTTGACTCATATGCATACACAGGCATTCAACGCATGCACAGTTTTGAGCAATCTCTCGCCACGAGTTACAACCCATGTAAATATATTTGTATTCTTTCATGCTAGAGTTGTAGAAATGAGGGTACTTTCTAACCTCTTCACACAACCTCTCGTCTATGTAGGCCTCCATTGTCGCTGTAGCTTGCATGCGTTCCGGTCTGTTCTGTTTATGCAGTTTTTCTTTGACTACCTTGTGAGGACACGGTTGCCACCTTGTGGATAAAGTAATTACTGCAAAAAAATTAAATGCTTCGCAAAAATCCGGCAGTGCGCGTACAGTTCGTGCATAATACTCTAATGACGAAATTCACGTCACGCGCACTGTAGACTGACCCTCGCGTATGCGTAAAAAGTGAAGTATACTTTGGGCTTTATGTAGGCAGTACACAGCAAGCAAGCTTACTAGGTTTTGGTGTTTAATCTTGCCGTTTTTGTCCATGTGATGTCTCTCACCACAGACAATCAATCATTATTAGTGGTGAAATAACACAGGCGATCTGCTGAGTTTCTCAGTGCCTGTCCCTAAACATCATGGAAGATGGAGATGAGAAACATGGTGTTGGTTTGAGACATATGAAGACATACACCTTTCTCAGGTGGAGAGACAGTTCTGATCATTCATCTTCATGGACAAGGATGCTGCTTGAATCTCAAATTATTTGAGGGTGTGATGGTATGTGTACGTGTTCAGACCTTCTCACCCATGAACCCCTAAAACTGCTGAACATAGTGATACGCACTGACATTCATAAAGATACACACATTTGGTTTCAATGGATTACAGGAATGAGAC
Organism: Mylopharyngodon piceus; assembly: GCA_039654765.1. Lineage (NCBI taxonomy): Eukaryota > Metazoa > Chordata > Actinopteri > Cypriniformes > Xenocyprididae > Mylopharyngodon > Mylopharyngodon piceus. The sequence continues at coordinate 25,271,198 of CM077441.1, forward strand.
TCAAACAGCTTAAAAATACACACACACGCACACACGCATAGCTGATTTATATTCATTGCCAGTCACAAACTCACAGCAGGACATTGGCAGAGTGCCTTTGTGCAGTCTGCCATTACGGCTTGGCAATGTGCCAGTATCTATGGGGAGTCAGTGGGTCAAGACGACAGCGATGGGGCAAGAGCAGCGAAGTCCCCGTAGAGCCAGGCTGCCCGGCCGAGTCCTCCTCCTCCTCCAGCGCAGGGTGACTGCTCTCTGGACTCTGAGCATCTCTGTACCCCCTGGAGGCCTGGATCTGCCAGTCCTCTCTACCCTAGAGCTGCCCTCCCTCTGCCAGCCCGGCTTTCCACAGTCCCTGGGCAACACAGGCTACTAGGGCCAGCTGGCTGCTGAGTGCCATGGCAAGGGGTTTTTACTGGTAATTTCTGCGAAACACACACACAGAGTGAGCTGTGCCCTCTAAATGCATGCTGTAAATATGCAATGAAAACACTGACGCACAAAGACGCGCTTTGTGTACTTAAGCTCGCTTGGACATCTTCTGTTGCTCTTACTTATTTTCAGTTACTTTAGATACTTTTGCTTGTGCAAATATTTTAATGTTTGCTTGCGAAGATGTTCGTGTTGTGCATCTACTAGAAAAGATTAACATTCCTACGTAGGATTTCTCGCAGGCGTCGTGATGCCAGATATTCGGTGAGGTTGGCACTTCCTTTTTCTGCAGCATCCAGTGGAACACAGCAGGGATTACTGGAAAACACTTGGCAAGCCATAAATCTGTTTCAGCAGAGATGCTGTGCCATTGCAGCGTGTGAAGACGAGGCAGTGGTGATGTTTAGCACACCAGATGTCCTGCTTTCGAGAACTTTTAAAAACCGTACATCATTTCTCACCAAATGGCAAGTGGTGGGTGCCAAATATCAGCGAACCGGCAGATTCATTCAGTGAAAACTGGTGTACTGAAAAGTCCCAGTGTCTTAAACTGTGTTGATTGCGTTTGCTGGTGCCTACTGGGTAGTTTTCATGGGCTGAAAATGAAATGCTTCTTAAGGATAAGCATTTTAATGTGACTGCAGGTAAGTTTGCTAGTCAGACAGTCTGCACTACAGGAAGAGAGGGAGGGAGATGAAAGGAGATCCTGTGTCCACAGGTTATCAAACTTTAATACACACTGGGAGCAAAGAAGAGAGAGCAGCAGGAGTGTGAGCACAAATGCACACATACACACTAATGAGCATCTATCTATCTATCTATCTATCTATCTATCATGACCATAAATTACAGATTAGAAGACAGTTTCTTAAGTACATTAATGTGAAGTACTTATATTGAGACATATTCTGAGTTAAATATTGCCACATAAAACACTTTCTCTTATATTGTCTCTTACATTTTAAAAAGGAAAAGAAAACATGTTTATTGTAAGGCACTTATTTGACCTGCAAAAGTTGTTTAAAGTGTCACTTTAAACAATCCACTTCCTAATAAGTACACTTCTTAAGGAGTCCCAATGTCAGAATTGTTGGTAACACTTTATAATAACTGCATGCTATGAAGCATTAATTAAGCATTAGTATACAAATACATTTTTTTATAAAAGAATAATAATAATATAATATTTCACAGTGTCAAAACTACCTAAGTACTAACTTTAAAACATTAGAGAACAGCAGTGCAGAAGATAACTGAGCCTTTAAATCTCCTTTGTAAAAGCTTTACGAAGCATAAATAGTCCTCACTTTAGATACGTGGTAATAAATAATGTTTGGTAATAAAGCATTTATTAACACACTGAGTAACTACTTCTATATATCTAAATAATATGTATAAATGTACATTTAAATAGTTTATTAATCATTTACTTACACTTTCTAAATGATCTTATAAACCACTGTCAACTCCTAATGAACTGGTTTGTAAATAATGTAAAACTTAATTTAGAAATGATAAATTGATCATTAATAAAGTATGAAAATACAATTATTAAACACATTGAAGATATGCTTATTTATAAACTGCTTATTAATGTCTATGAATGCTTTATAAATGATGAATTAACTATTTACTAATGCTTAACTAATGCTTCACAGTTATTATAAAGTGGTACCGAATTGTTCCGATGCACTGAACCGTTCTCTCCATAGAAATTCCCAGAATGTACTGTAAACAACCAGTGAACATCAGTTGCGCACTGTTTTCTCACTTCCCTGAAATTTACTAAAATCTTCCATGCCCCTTCGTGGTATCTTCAACAGAGCTTGTTATTTTTTCATTCAATCACATGTATAAAATAAAAATTTGCTGATCCTTTCTCAGGTAGGTTAATTTTTTTGTTGTTGTTGTTGATAGTCTGATTGTCTGTGATTACAATCATTGAATTTACAGCTAATTAAATTATTACAGTTATACATTACAATCATTAAATTTACAGCTATTCCAAAACTGCAGTTGATAATAGTCATATTAATAAAGTCTGTCTCTCTCATCTTTTTTTCTGTTATCTTTCATCTAATCCTATTTTTTCCAGGTTGTCTCCCTGTACGTATACATTTGGGTTTTGTTGCTGTTTTTGTCCAGAGTGACCTGTATTCAGTAAGACATTCCACTAAACTCCATCAGTTGGGAAACTGCATTACTCTAGCGAAATTAATCATCTGGAACCTTTAGCATTAGGATGTCGGGAACATTCAGTTTGAGGACAATCAGTGTTAGAACAACAAGAATCAGCAGCCACTACAAGGACCATCTGTTGACACTCCAAGAACTGCAATCACATTGTCAGGAAACCTTCAACTTTATCATCTTACTAACTTTTAGTTTTAACTAACTTTTAAATCATGTCTTGACACTGGTACATTGACAACTCCTAAGGTGTTATATATAGGAGACACTAATATTTAGAGCAAAACACTTTTTTTTTTTTTTTTTTTTTACACGAACGAACAAACAAATGCAGCTTGTAATGTTGTTAATGAATACATAACATAACATTTGTCTTGAAAACAATAAAGTGATACTGATTTTATTATTATTATTATTATTTGTTATCATTTCTATACAGTAAATTGCAATCATGATACAGGCGTGAACTTCTGTGTAAAATATAACATGTATTAATCAAATGTGAATAGGGTGACATATGCAGTTGACAAATCCACATAACTTACAGTATTTATCAATTGTATATACAGTGTATATATATACACACACATCAGACTATCATTTCACATTAATTTAGTAGACATACTAGACATAAAGGAAACATAACACTCATATGTGTGGTAACTATATGTGTGACTGACTATATAAACAGAGTTATTTTTGTTAGTTTGCATGACTTTAGTGTCTATGGGTAGATGTTCCCCTGTCGAGGTGTACTCTCTCTCTCTCTCTCTCTCTCTCTCTGTGTGTGTGTGTGTGTGTGTGTGTGTGTCTGTGTGTGTGTGTGTGATGTTGGTGCTTTTATGAAGCCGTGTTTGAGCAGTGACAGCCTGTTGAGCACCACAAACTGTGGAAGCTCTTGTGAGAAAGAGATAAGGGATGTGAAGAAAGACCAGAAAAGTGAAGTGAGGGGAATAAACCACAGAACAGAAGGAGTTTGCAAGAGAAAGAGAAGGAAAGCTTTATTTTTGAACTTTTAGTTCAGCTTTACAACTGCAGTTGATCTTCAGAGAAATTTTGTGGTTCTGAGATGGGTTGATTGGGAATCTGCCTCAACATATTCACAGAATTGACATAGAGGAATTATGGGTGGACGGAGGTAAAAGAGATGCTTCATTGTCCTAAAAAGGATTTTTTTTTTTTTTTTAAAAAAGTGCTGCTATAGTTTCAAGTATATTTACAGAGAAATGCTTTGGTTTGTGGTAAAACATTGTCACTGCAAACAAATTCTACATTCATGCATTTGGCAGATTCTTTCATCCAAAGCAACTTACTCAAGGTATATATTTTTTTACTTCATTCATTCCCTGAGAATCGAGCCCATGACCTTAGCGCTATTAGCACCATGTTCTGTTTGAACTACAGGTTTATCCTGTGTTATAGATCTTTTTCCTTGCGCTTTTGTAGATTTCAAGGAAATACCTGACAATAACATAAAAAAAAATTAAACTTAGTGAAATATAGTAGTTTCACACTCTATCGCTGAACCAGCCTTTTGCATGATGTTAACTCTCTTATGCTTGTGTCAACAGTGGAGAGATCTTCTAAAAACATTTTGAAACTTTATACATCATTGTGCTTTTTTATTTATGATATAAATTCGACATAGCTGACAAAAGTGGTAAGGACCTCTGGAATATTTCACTTCTATTGCAGTGGACAAATGTGTTACTCTATTTTTCTCTTCCAAAAAATGATGTGATTTAACACTCAATATGATTATATTCTTCTTGATTTTTTGTTCTTTAAAACCTGCTATCATTGAAGAACTTTTGAAGTGTCATTTAAATTCATTTATGGTTTTTCAGCGTACAAAGGTAAAATACCAGTCAAAAGTTTTTTTCTTTTCATCAAAAATATGAAATAACACAAATACAAACTGAAGTTTGTTGTGACCCAATAAATAAATAAACATGATCGTACATTTTAGTTTCTTCAAAGTGCACGCTCTTGGTATTCTCTCAACCATCTTCTTGAGATGCTTCTCCATCTTCATACTTAACACTTTTGCCATGCTTTTGCCAGCTTTTTCTTTATTTTAGTCTCCATCTATTACGAAAATATATATAATTTTTTTTTTCTTCATTTTGTAGAATAGATTAATTTATACAAAGGCACAATTTCTATTTGTCTAGAAAAATAATTTCAAGCATTTACAGTCAAACATACAAGTGTTTAAACTTTTAACTCAAACTGTTTGCATGGCTGCCAACTTGATTAAAGAGATAAAAATACACACACACACACAGAGTAGGTTTTTTATAATAGTTTTAAGTCAAGCTTTTTGCAAAACATTTTTCAGGTAACATAAAAAGACATGCTTCTTGTGGTAACATCTATATTATCTTTTCATTCTGACTAAATCAACATATTATGTTACATCAACAAAAGTAATTTTCATCCATTCTTAGAAGAAAAGGTTCTATATAGAACCCAAAGGTTCTTGACCCTATATGCCAAAAAGGTTCTATATAAGGAGAAATGTCTTAAATTATTGCATACTTTCATGTTAAATGAGTTTTCTTTTTTTTTTCTAGTGATAAAGTATGTTTATGAGCTGTTTAATTCATGAAATTTAATCAAAGTAAAAAATGAATTCATTAAAACTAAATCCATAAAATGATCCCAAGACATATGAGGCGCCTGACAGAACCCTTTAAGATTCCATATAGATCCTTTTCTTCTCAGACTGTAGGTTAGATCAAGTAGACAGAGATCGTTGAGGTAACAACTGCAACATTTTACAATGTTAATGTGCTTTTATTATCTGTGTTAAGCTTACATACATTTCTGATTTTGTCTCTTTTCCCAGTGCTCCCCCGCCATCCTTCTCCCCTCAAGTCTGCTGAGGTAAACCGATTTACAGATCTTGATACAGCAAACATTACATTCCTCTCTCTTATCAATGAATGAAGAACAAACTTCTGTCCTCTTCTTTAGTCTCTCAGGCGTTTGTTCCAAGTGTCCTAATGTTGTGATCACAAAGCATCTTATCCCTTCCAAAGCTGTAAAAGGTCACAGTTAAGGCACATGAACTCACACGACATCCAGCAGTAACAGTGGGAGATCAGGAGTGTATCAGGAGTTAATGGACTGTGTGTTAGTCAAACAGCACCTTACTATTCTAAGAATGCTACATTGTCAAAACAGTCAATGTGTTTGAAGGGATAAACTCCTTTATGCACATTAATCATGCAGGCACAGCAAAGCTCAGATTTGGCACAAATTACCCTCAGGATATAGTCTCTTGAATTAAGTTAAATCTTACTGCATTGTTGAAGGTTTTACAGGTTCTGCTTTTATCCCACACAAATAAACATCTGATAGGGTTTGAGTCATCCACCCTGCATGAAATAAATAAATAAAATAACGACGTTGGGTTTGAAAGTATTGCTTTATTCTTAAACAATAAGTATTCTTGATTGTTATGGATATGAATTTATATCATACTGCCTCTGGCTATTTATATTAGACAGATGTAGAGGCTCATTATGAAGTCAGACAATTCTGTAAGAGTGAAATCTTGGTGTCTCTCAATACTGTGAAGACACACAAAGGTGTGTCAGACGATATGTGTGCGTAATATCTATATTTTAGAACAAAAGGAGACATATTCCTCTCGCCTCTTTCGTTTGTGTGTGAGTGTGTGTGTGTGTGTGTGTGTTAGAGAGAGTGAAGATGAGAATCATCATCTGGCTTTGACTGGCATAATTGGCTCTTTTCTTCCCCGCCGCTACTTAGCGCTGATAGCCCAATTTAGCCGCCACATGCTAAAGACACTTTCAGAGTGTAATCAGAATTAAAGAGAATGGGTTTTACTCACTTTAAAGGCCCTCTGTGGGCTGAAACATTGATGGGTCCCTTTAGTTGTCAGAAGAGATGGGGACACATACGGTTGGCAGGGTCTGAGGATGATAACACGCCTGTGGTGTCCTCAGGTAACATGCGAAGATACTTCCCTGAGAATGACCCCGTTCCAAAAGACAGTCCTACATAATGCGTCTGCTCTACTGTAATAATGCTGAAGATCTGTAAATTGGTCTCGAGATACCATCAAAAGACTATTTAAGACTATTTTAGAGCGAAGATATCCATGGTTAGGTGACAAAAGAACGCGTGGATTGCACTTCGTCTAGCGGCGCATGCTGATGCATTTTTCCCATTACGGATGATGGCTTGTGACTATATTGGAAATGGACAGTAGCTTTGAGATTATCTCTCATTTCCTTTCAGTCAGCCTGTCTGTGTTCTTTTTCACGTCTTTTATTCTCTCGTTCTCCCTCTCCTTCTTTCTTATATGCATAGTGGATAGAGTTTTCTCGCTGCAGGCTATTTCTTTTGCTAAGCTGAGTAAAATGCAAATGCCGCTCACAAGAAATAAAGGAGGAGAGGACAATTCTGTGATTTTTGCTCCAGCTGGTTTGAGCTTTACCAAGAGAAAACCTTGGACATAGCTGAATAGCACCTTTGCTAGAGCCCTTCAGAGGTGTTGTAGTGTTCTTTAGATGGAAATTATTAAAATCTCTCAATGAGCAAACCAAAGGCTTTTGTCGAATGATATGTGGTCATATCCTGAATATAATGTAAGCATCTGTCAAAAACTACAGTGTGACTGTTTTCTATACATTGCTAGGATACCTAGCCAGCTGAGATGCCGAGCTCGCAAGAGAGAAGAGGACAGAAGGAAAGATAATCCTAGCCATCCCGCCCCTATAAAGGAGCTTTCACTGAAAGAAGGCCTTGTGTGTCTTGTGTTTATCAGAGGGACTTGCTTTTACCTGCAGGGGGAAAAGAGATTTGAATTGCAGTCACTTGCAGAAGAAAGCATAGCACATTTGAAACTTTCCTCACACTGAACAGTTTTAGCTCTGTAGAGCTGGAAATGTTCATGACATCGCTGTGATGTCATTTAAATAAGGCAGTGAGGCATCTGATATGATTTAGCATTCCTAATCACGCAACTCAACAAAATCTAAGAGCCACATTCACTAGTATAGAGCACAACATAAGGGAGAAATTTAGTTGCTGCATTTTGTTGCTGTTTTCAAGGCAGACATGAGGCTTATAGCGCTGCCTTGTCTAGCTAGGAAGCCCATTTATAGCAGCTTATTCAGTAGTGAATGTCAATAGGTGTAAATATTTCCCATGTTTTCTCTTACAAGAAATCACTCAAAAATATGTATGAAAAATAACGGCCGGGCTGCTGAGTTAGGACTCTGTGTGATTCAATTTCACTAGGATTTACTGTGATCCATGTGTGGATTCCCTTGGGAAATATGTACTTTGATTAATGTAATACAGGGACTGGGGGGAATAGGTGTGTGTGTGTGTTGTGTGTGTGTGGTTCAGGTATACCCTATGTTATGGGGACAAAATGTCCTGCTTATAAACAGCTTATAAATCATATAAGTGATGTTTTTTTTCGAGAATATAAAAAAAAATGCAGAAAGTTTTCTGTGATTGGTAGGGTTAGGTGTAGGCAGGGCCGGATTTATGCATAGGCATTCTAGGCGCAGGCCTATATGCTTGCACGTCCAGGGGGGCCCAATTACAATGGGGAGACACTATATATATATATATATATATATATATATATAATTGTTATTATTATTATTACTTCACTCTAATGGTAAAACAATGTTAGACAATTAATAAATGAACAATATTTTAAATAGCCTATTGGCAGAAACGTCCCCCCCACCCCACACACACATCATTACTATTGGTCACCCTTTATGTCTGTTTGGGATTGGCAAATATTTAACCAATTAAACGTATTAAAAAGAGCTTGTGACTAAACCTCATATCTCCATTGGATCCACAAACTGTCCGTAAAACTTCCTAACTCCGCCCCGCTTCTATAGTGAATGAAGTGTCGCACGCGGTTTGGACCGTCTCTGCTTGTTTGCAATTCAAGGGTAAATAAAGAACTGGTTGTTTGAATAAGTACAACGTTTTCTTTACTCAAGACTCTGTCTATATACAAAGGCTAATGTTTTATGTATTTGAGGAGCGGAGAAGAGAGATTTAGTCTAGCATTTGTCGAGTAGGCTATAAAAAACATTATGAAAACCCAACTTGTGTGCGCGCGTGTGTGTGTCAGAATATGGTTGATATGGTTATTAATCAAATAGGTATATTATTTCGTTGTTCATATATTTCTTTAAAAAAGCATAACACTGCATCAACTTTCTGAAACTATAGGAATGTAGTCTACAAAGTTACCATATCATTTTAGATATCCCGTCACTTAGATTTTGCTTCTTCATTTCTTAAGAGAATTTCCATAAGGTCCCTTACACTTGTCTAACTTGGTGATGGCAAGTGTGGATGGATATATTACATTAACAATTTATTATGATTTTTAATGTCTTTGTATGCTAAAAGAGCATATCACAGCAGGCATAGTGTACTATAATCCTGCTTATCATCATACCAAATTACTTTTTATTTATTTATTTTTATTTTTTTTTTGTGTGGGAGAAAATATGTTTGTATGTGTGTCAATGACAAATAAAGTCAGATAAAAGGGACATGCAAGTGCAAAGTTCTTTAACTTCTTTGAAATGTACAACTTGTGTTATTTTCTACAAAAATTGGGATTAATGTCTCTAAAAATGTCAAATGTTATAACCATTAAGTAAAAGTATTAAATAAATAATTTTAAAAGTTACTTGAGGCGATATTTTTTTACAACTATCAAGAGGTTTTCTTGTTACTCCATTTGACCTAAATAAAAAGTGAATTTTTTTAAAAAACATAAAAATATATGATATTTTTTAACATGCTTAAAAAGCCTGCCTTGAAACACAGTAATGTCGGTGTAAAGGCGTCCACTATTTCGGCTACTTTCATGCAAAACACGACTTTAACCCCAAGTAAAACAACCTTTCTATAACAGGCGTCAATTAGTGCGCAAAATGAAGGCGTAACAAGAAATAAAGTATCTAAATTTACAAATGGCACACTGAGCCATTGTTGAACATGACTTTGTAGGACAGTGATTGATGGATCATCTATATACCCATGCCAGCTGATAGACTACATTTCCCGTTATAAACTTATTGCATGACCTGCTACAAGGAGGGTCATGTTAGTCTTTGCAAATTAATTCAAAATGCTGTTACGGCAAATATGCACTGACACTTCACATGGCTTTTTGATTGATCAACCTTATTTTACATTTTAGGAAACTGATTTCAGACAAGCAATAGAAACAAACAAGCATTAGAAATTACACTCAGCAAGTGAGTAAATAATCTTTTAACACGCGGTGTTATTGTTTAAAGACTTTTAATACATTTGACAGGGCTGCTCGTGAGAAACTAACATGTCCAGCTAGTCTTAAAACACGAACTTAGTTTTTTTCAAATTGCAGATTTGCCAAAAGAAAAAAGAAAAAAAAACTCGATTAACTACATTTTAATAAGTAATTCGTCATATCTTTGGAACCTAAAAAAAATAATAAATAGCCTACCTTATAAGTCCATGATATAATGTCTTAGAAGTCTTTGCTTAAGAAGCTAAGAAGCTTAATGAAATTGTCAAGGAGTTGATGTCATTAAACTCCCTGCATACTTGTGCTATGATGCATTTGGCGCCTTTATTGGCCCTCGCAAGTCCGCATTTATTTTTATATAAACAATGTGATTTTTTTTAGATTATTTAGGCTATCAAAGTCAGCGCAAGGCCCTCACTGAAGAACAAGATCTACATAGATATGCATTTTACTGCAGATTTTACAAACGTGCAAAACAACACGGCTCTTAAATTCAATATAGGCTACAAATTAAAACAAAACATTCAGACAGAGAGAGTGAGAAAGAGAGGGAGAGGTAGATTTCTTACCGCAGGAATGAATCCAGCGCAGCTCCCTCTCTCTCTTCCTCCGTCTCGAGTGAATCCCGCTCTCCTCCGCTCCGCTATTATTTTCACTTAAACATATGAAAATTTATGCAAATGAAAATCAGCACTAACTGTTCATTGCTCGCAGTGCACGAGTGTCCCTGTCCTCGACACTTTTCAATAGGTTATATGCTGGCTATACCAGGGGTGGATCAATCCACAAATAAACAAACAACAATAAATCACCACCCAGGGATTAATACGACGCGTTTTTTGTATTCATCTGATGGTTCTTTTTTCATCTGAAAGGACTGATATAAATTTCTTTAGGTTAGGTGCAAAGGAGTTACCAGTGAAACAAATCAAACAATATGAGTTATTTGGTGTTTATTAGCTATGCGATGGTTTATATGTGTTTTGTTTTTGTATTTTAAGTATTATGTTTTTATTTATTTATTTTACCTCATTAGGCCATAGAGGTTCATAAATTTAATAAATACATCAGTTTTAAAGTTTATACGGCTGATGCTTGAAACGGCTCTTCTTTATTTTTAGATTAAATCTGAATAATCATGCTTTTCTTGAAGTTGTCAGTCCTTACATGGTAACAGTGATTACATAGGCCTACATTTTCTGGATACAAATCTAATCTATGTTCAATTCATTTGTACCCCTAAGCCAATGCTTGAAATGCTTAATGTTTTATCTGCCTGTTATTTGCGTTGCTTTATCTGTATCCCATCTATTATGATTTCCCTGTTTGTTTGTTACAAGCCCATAGGTAAAATATCAGACACAATTAGCCTGCAATTTATTATCGTCATAAATTCATTTCAACATTTAAATGCCTGTTGCGGACAAAAGACCGACATCAGTAAAACAAAACAAACGCTGAGGCGAAGACAAGCTAAACAATTTCCTCAGCAAAAGAAAAAAGCAAATCATCTAAAGCATCGTTAACAGAAGCCAATAATGCCGTACAGTGCAATAGAATTATATCAGCTAAAGCTTCCTGTTCAGAGAAAAGGTCTAGTCACTTTTATTCGTATGTTGACATATCCAAATTAGACATAGCAAATTGCAACGCCTTAACGTGATTTCTTAGCTGTGCCCTAAGATCTGTCACTCTCCCGAAGGATATCCAATGAGCATCAATCTCGCAGAAACTTCCTCGCGGTAATTGGGTGAAGGATGTGGATGGTGTGCGCACGCGGGGGCTGAACGTAAACATTCGCGTGCTCTCGAGCTCAGAGAGAGGAACGGAGCGAGCGAGGACAGTGAAAGTCTCCGTCGCGCGAGCATTTAATAGAGTTGTGTGCATTTGAATGTATTGAAGATTAACGTCAGGTGGACTCTGTGAAAGAAAGAAATATGAGTAGCAAGACTCTGTAAGAAAACAGAGGTTTGCAGGACCAGAGAGAAGTTTACAAAGGAAGGTCTTCTGATAAGCCTCCACGTCAAGTCAAGAGCGCGCGCGATGAAGTTCGATGTGGGATTTGTGTAATCGTCACGTTAAGTTGATGTGAAGAAGAAGAAGCAGAAGAAGAACCAACACTTTTTGGTCTCATAATTGATCTTTAAGACAATGACTTTAAGAATGGAATTCAATTGTAAAAACAACTTCCATGAATAATGTGGATTTCAACGCTGAAGGTATTTCTTTCTCCTTTTGTTTATGATAAAAGGAGGTTTTGACGGATATATTTTTGCCATCTTTTACTGTGTTGTCGGTGGACCAAATCAAAATACCGCGCATATTTTTCCAGCTTGAATAATTCATGAAATAGTGCGTGCCTTCGAGGCTTGGAAAAAAGTTACGACAATACGGGGAGGGGGAATAATAAGTAGAATTGTTCAAAGTGGTGAGGGGGGATGGCCACAGCGGCTTCCAATCCTTACCTGGCCAGCAATACCATTCTCTCATCAGCCTCGATCGTGCACTCGGAGTCCGGAGGTGGTGGCATGCAGCCGGGAAGTGGTGTCGTAACATCGGTGTCGGGAGGTTACAGAGGAGACCCCACGGTCAAGATGGTGCAGAGCGACTTCATGCAAGGAGCCATGACGGCCAGTAACGGGGGGCACATGCTGAGCCATGCCCATCAGTGGGTTACCTCGCTGCCACATGCGGCTGCCGCAGCAGCCGCCGCCGCAGCCGCTGCAGCGGCAGAAGCAGGCTCGCCTTGGTCCTCCAGCCCAGTTGGCATGGCCGGTAGCCCACAGCAACAAGACGTGAAGGGTAGTTCAAACAGGGAAGACCTACACTCGGGCACCGCGTTGCACCACAGACCCTCGCATTTAGGGGCTCACCAGTCGCACCAAAGCGCATGGGGTGGCACCACAGCCTCCCACATCCCCACCATAACCGGAGGACAGCAGCAGTCCCAGCAGTCTCTCATTTATTCCCAGCCGGGTGGTTTCACAGTCAACGGGATGTTGAACCCTCCCGGGAGTTTAGTCCACCCGGGGCTGATGCGAGGAGACTCTCCAGAAATGGATCACCATCATCACCACCATCATCATCAACAGCAGCACCCTCACCACCACCACCACCAGCACCACGCCGGAGTGAACAGCCACGATTCGCACTCAGACGAGGACACGCCGACCTCCGACGACCTGGAACAGTTTGCCAAACAGTTTAAGCAGCGTCGGATCAAACTGGGGTTTACTCAAGCCGACGTCGGGTTAGCACTAGGAACTCTTTACGGAAATGTTTTCTCTCAGACCACCATTTGCAGGTTCGAGGCTCTCCAGCTGAGCTTTAAAAACATGTGCAAACTCAAGCCACTGCTGAACAAGTGGCTGGAAGAGGCCGACTCGACCACGGGCAGCCCCACCAGCATTGACAAAATAGCAGCTCAAGGCAGGAAACGAAAGAAGCGCACCTCCATCGAGGTGAGCGTGAAGGGAGCCTTGGAAAGCCATTTTTTGAAATGCCCAAAACCGTCAGCGCAGGAGATTTCCTCTCTGGCGGACAACCTCCAGCTGGAAAAGGAGGTGGTTCGGGTTTGGTTCTGCAACCGAAGGCAGAAAGAGAAGAGGATGACGCCGCCCGGGGTTCCTCAGACGCCCGAGGACGTGTACACCCATGCCGGCAACGTGAGTGCAGACACACCGCCTCCGTCCATGGACTGCAAACGTATGTTCACTGAGACGTAGAACAAATTATTTTATGTACACTTCAAGTCAGCAAGATATCACAAATAATCTATGTATATTACGAGTTAACCCAAAACTGAAATCTTTAAAAGCTCTACGTTCAATGTCCCTAACGTTAAATGACTGTTTGCTCTGTGTTTCAGGGGAGTTTTGTGGTAGATTACTTAAAAGGTGCAAGTTTGAAAGATGAACCGGACAGCAACCACAACGTGACAACTACGAGCTCCTATGGCCAGGAGATTCTGGTGCACTGACACCGAAATCATAACCAGCCCAAAGCCAACATAGACTTTATGGATTGAAATTACAAAAGAACTCCCAAGGACATGGATCAATGCAGACAAACATTAAATATTAAACAGTGGAAGAATTTACCCCACGTATCAATTTTACGCACAGGAATTATATTACTCATTTAAACAAAACGGAATTGTCTTGTCTACTCTTGGAGCATTATGTGCAACAAACTACACCTTTTCTAATTCATAGTATTTTTGTGGACCACACTTCTGTGAATAGCTTTTACACAGAGAAAACTCTTAAGAAAAAAAAATTAAAGAAAAAAAAAAAATGATTGATTACTCTCAAGCTGCACTTATTTTCCAATTTCAGCCGACCCCTTGTAAACACTTTTTGTTGTTTGGCTGAATCATCGTGGATATTGCCCTCTCTTCACTGCTTTTTCCAGGCAGAATTTTTTGGTGGGTTTTGATAACGAGTCTGTGTAAATTTGGCAATATGAATTCTCTGTGTTGATTTAAATGATTTGCTTTATATTTTTCACTAAATCGATTTCAAATATTTTCAGGAGCAATGACAGATTTGTTGCGCGCTGTGATGACTTTCAACCTAGTAGCATCTCTTGTAGGCCTTCCCCCTGCCATTTTAAATATTGATTATATTTTATACTGTTAGTATTACACTTGTTATTATATACAGATATTGTACACAGACACATTGACGAAGCTGAAACAAACCGTTGTCAAACCGTTTCCCCCGTGGTTGTTATTTAAGTTCAGTACTGACTCAGCGAGAAGTGAATGAGAACAATAAATCTTGATAGCTTTCAGATGCATCGGTGCAACTTTCTTTTTCTTTCTTTCTTTCTTTCTTTCTTTCTTTCTTTCTTTCTTTCTTTCGCAATTTGCTTAAATATTAAAACTAAATTCTAAGTGAAAACTCATTTCTGATATTTGTTTGATTTGCTTTGTCTGAGACAGTTTCTGAAATGTATACAAAGGTAATTTAGAAGACTTTCTCGATATCCTAACCCTTGGCCTAAATGGGAGTCAGAGATCTTCCCAAATGTTTTCACTTTGCATTGTCATATTTCCTTGTTGTTTTATTTTCTTTTCTGTTAGCCTGTTTTATCTGTACTGTATATGTTATTTTAAAGAAACAATCATAACATGTAATTGTCTATTTAATATCTATCTGCTATATTAACGGCGTTTATCAAGTAAAGATAAGCTTCACGTCGTCGTTACAAAAACAAATAATGTAATACATTTTACATTTGATTATAAAACTTTTTTTTCCCCGTCAATGACTTACAGATTTTCTAAGACTCCAAATATAGTATTTTCGTATTTCGCCCATTACATACCATCTGACATCCACTATGCTGATTTGGATTATTTTCTCTTCAACTGAATATAAATTATCAAAACATTCAGAGGCCTTCTTGGTTCAAAAAACACTGAAATGGCTCTAGTTATAAATCATATTATAAATCATGATAGCATCAAAGTGACATGGAAATGTGTTACAGTATTCAGAATACGCTTTATCTCTCGTCCTCATTAAATCAGGGTAATCATTTCCATATTTTGCTTTACATGCAGTAACGTCCCACTAGAATACTGTGAAAGTTTCTTAGTGTTTTTTTTTTCTTGCTTTAAATTTAACACATAAATCGTTACCAGCGACGTGATATTTGCCTCAACTCATTTTTATTTGCAGTAGCCTATTTTATGCAAACATTATTTTATTGTTTAGTCCAAGTCATTTCAGTAAATAACTGGATGAACTCAATAAAACAACTGCAATATCTTAGCATAAAACAAACTGCAAAATTGCATTCACTGTCATTTAAATACATCACATTAAATTGGCGTGCCTTCAGCAAACAGTTGATTTATTTGGCTTTATTTTGAGAACGGCCATTTCGCAAAATTCTTCTTCTTCTTTTTTCAAATTTAAATTTGAAAAAGCACGAGCGTCCCGCTCAGCGAGTGACGTAATTTGGAATCCATTCCGTGCACGCTCTAAAGCAGTAGTGAATTTGTATGCATGGAAATTCGTATGCTTGCCACGTAGCTCTCTGAGTGCAAAAGGGCCTAGATCCTTCCATCAGATTGCAATGTAAAAGCGTGCAAAAACGATTGTGTGACTGAATTGCCTTTTTCTGTAAACCGACCGTTACTACTGGGGAATAGCACAACTGTTGGCCCTTAATTTTCATCAAGACAAGTTTGGCAATTTCTCTCATTTGTATTCATTTCTGCTATGTTTGAAATAGAGCTGGCTTTGCACTCTTAAGGCGCAACACTAACCTTCCAGCTGAACGACGCTTCTGTTGAGACTTGAGAGTGCAGCTGATTTTTTTTTTTTTTTTTCCTTAAGAACTTTTGTGTGGTAGTGACTATTCAGCTAAACACACGGTCCTTCTCTTGAAGATTTAAATTTCGCGGATGATTTACCGTACATCCGTTGCGTGGCAACGAAATTCAACCTGTGGTTATAAGCACGCGCCCCACCCTTCATGCAATATACTCAATGTTAATAGCATCGCTCACACACCCAGAATAACTGAGTTGTAAAGCTTTATGTCTAAAATGCTGTCTAAAATGCACTTTTACTGAATGAAAATAAAACTTTGATTATATTATTATTATCTAGTTTTAATTTTGAGCTTTACTTTGCATAGTCAAATACAATATATTCGAAAATAAAGTATATTTTTGTAAAAGTAGCCTATATTTTAAGTGATACCAAAGTAAACAAATAATAACATTATAGCCTACCTAAAAACAGTATGTCCGTCAACGTTCAAAAGAAGTATAGTCTGTCTAAAGAAGACTTTACACGCTTAATGAAACTCACGATAACGAGTATGACTGTAATGATTCTGATTAATGTGATAAAAAATGGTTTCTTCTTTGGTGTTAGACCCTGAATTGCACAATATAAAAACTGACTGAGACCTTCTATCTTTACATTTGAAAATGTGCGTAAGTCTATTTATCGTTTCTAGGCTCTACTGTAGACTAAATAAAAAAAGCAAAAACTATAAACAAAAAAAAAAATAAATAAAAAATAAGACAACGTAAAAACCGTATACGCACGCGTAACTATAGCACACAAACTAATTCTTTTCTATTCTTTTTACTTCATATTTGCTAGCTCTGTACTGTGGGGATTATATTCGCATAGCCTAATTCACATATATATATATATATATATATATATACACACGGTCTTCTCTTGACGTGTCAAATGTGTGTAACTGAAAGTAAAACAATTAAAATGAAGATTCGAATTTAAACGTTTTTATGAATCGTTTTTTGTTTTCAACACTTCTTTAAAAAAAATCATTTTCATAAACGTTCATTTTACCCAAACAGTGGATGCATATGGACCATAGAAAATAAATCATATCCTCTCATATTTCTTTAGCGCCATCTTTTGGAACTCCCTCACGCACGAATAGAGTATCAATAACAAACCATTTTATCGATAAAACAATACTGAATGAATTTTTGAACACAACATTAATTATAATAATAAGGGGGAAAAAACGTGCTGAAGTAATCCTATCTTTGAAAAAGTTTAACATTACTATCTTTATTTCCTTTTTGAATATAATTTATTTGAAGTTTACACAATAAAAACATAAAAATGATAAAATTAGAGGTGCAAAAAAAAAAAAATAAATAAAATTGAAAAGTCTTAAATCTTTAAATGTCTCTTTTAAAGTTATTCTTTTAAAGTTTGCCTAAGTGTGGGATTTAGAGAGAAGTGCAGAGATACAGGGAGATAATTAAAATGTTCATAGTGATATATTTATTTCTAATTCCTTAAAATCTGCTTTTTTTGTTCCTTGCAGACTGGCTGCTCACCTAACTGTGTTTCACTAAATAGCGTAACATTTTCTTTTCTCGCAATTCCCATCAGACCTTCGGCCGATAGATGTGGTCGACAACGTCCGAGGCTGTACAAGGCGGCTGGATTAGTGGCCAAGGGACCTTCACTGTCACACACCTGCTGCAAGCCCATGGCACACTGCCAGCTGAGGTCAGTTAGCCCGCCAGGCACATTACCCTGGCAGCAGTTGCCAAGGTGACAGCATGTCAGAGCCTACCCATTGAGGAGTGAACGGGGGGCTGACGGCCAACGCATCGCTGCCTCTGACCGGCCCCTGGAACTTGAGGAAGTGGGGGACCGAAGGCACACATTCAAATGCTTAGCAACAAACTGACTCTACACGTGGCAAGGGCCTAAATCCTTAACCTCTATAAGCTCAACATTAGTGCTGATATGTGATAGCCTACTAAGTGAGTTCCATCTCAGACTTCAAATGACAGCAGTTAATTCAGTAGGTAACAATCACAAATATGGATATGAGTGTGTGTGTGTGTGTGTGTGTGTGTGTGTGTGTGTGTGTGTGAGGCTGAACAGCGATAAAAGACACAAGTAGAGAACAGGAGGTGAAAGGTGTTCCTGCTTTTGTTGTAGCTATCACATTAAATGGAGGATGTGAAGCAGAGGGGAAATAAGCTGTGGGCTCTGTGGTTTAATAGATTACTTACAATTGGACACAGGTATTTGCAGTTAGCCATTATACCCTTGAGGCTCAAAAAAAGGTAAAAGAAACATGACAATTCAAGAAAATCTGCCACTGCTTCTCATTCAAATTCATCTAAAACAAACATATTCATTTAGCATACTGTTTTGTGTTTTCAAAACGCGCACACTACGGCTGCGAATATTTTCATTAGCATGTTTTTGCTGTTTCTGAAGAACACTTACACATTATCAAGAGCCCTTTCAAGCATAAGCTCTTTTAAATTCAACTCATTGTAGTCACGGCACAATTTGTTAAGGTCAAATCTTTGTCTGAATGGATTGAGTCAGAATTGTATTGAGGTCATCAAAAAGCACAAAGCCATATCTCTTCAAGGGCACATCTGAATTTCAGCTAAGCTCTTAGAGCCTCAATCTCCCTCGGAAAGAATGGAAAAAATGTAGACCTAAACCCATCGAATAAGGTCTCGGCATTAGAAAACGGCCCCAACAGGCCTCTCCTGAAATGCTATTACAGTATGCGGAGACTGAATTCAATATATGCGCAAGAGCCGTTTGGCAGCTCAAGAAAATCATCCTCAACACATATTCCGGATTGTTTGGTTTTAATCTTCTGTTTTGGAGAATTCAGAAGCACTAGTGAAGGATTCGGTTGGGATGTCAAATCCAAATTGTCACTTCAGAGAGATTTCTCCTTGGACCACGTCATTATTACTACGGACTACAAAATGGCAGAACAACAAAATCCTTTCATAGATGAGAGGATACTTTTCACTTTCTCTCTGCTCATATTTCACTGTACTTATAGAGGATAAGTGCAGGAATTCCTGTTGTTCGAGCCTCTCCAAACATGTCACATACGACGTAGCAGAGAGTTTGCGGGCTGAAATAAAAGTAGCTAATTGATGCAATACACCAAGGACATAATTATCTCTTTGAATAACTGGCGGTGGTTTAATTGCTGGTAATTGTTCTCCAAACCTTGTTCAGAAGTGATGAACACAAGACTGTTATTATGCATCATGTGTTAATCCTGCTATTCTGGCTTAGTCATTAGGGCTTCTGTATCAAAGCGCCACGATAAGGGCGGCAGAGAGGGGAAAATATCATACGCACACACACAATGTACACGCATAATTGTGACATAATGCGATTTAGTCTCACATTCCTCCTTACTAACCCCAGCCACTCACCTAAATGCAAACAGAAATAAACAGAAACTTTGACAATCTTTGTGCCACCTATTCACAGTCCTCTTCTTTCCGCTGTCATACGCTCCGGTGCGAATTTTCCCTCAGATGTCATATTTATAACAGTGGGGTTTCTGTTATCCTGTGTTTGCTGTTAATTATTGCCACATTGCAACACCAGACTCAGAGCTCTACAGGAAACAAACACTGATTAACGTGATTGGGCCTGCTGAGAATTGCAGTCCGGTTGAAGTGTGTTGATTGCTGAACTGTTCCCACCCTCTCACCCCAGCAGTCTTGCCCTCTTGCCCTCTGAGCCTTGTGAGGCAGTTCAGTGGCAAATACTTCAAAAGATGTCTAGGGTTTGCATAATCTGAAGTAATCCAAGATCTGAAGTGATCGCAACTGCTCGTGTTTTTGAAATTACAATGAGAGTGTCATAAAATGGGGTAATATTCCGGGTTCGGTACAAGATAAGCTCAATCGGCAGTATTTGTGGCATAATCTTGGGTTAAAAAAAAAAAAAAAAAAATACCAATTACTTTTAAACTTGTCCCTTTTTTTAAAAAATGGCAAAAGTCTGGGTTACAGTGAGGCAATTGCAAGGGAAGTGAATGTCCATAAACGTTAAAATACTTTTCCCACAGTTTAGAAACAAGATATAAACAATATGCATGTCAACAAGATTTTAGTGTGAAAAAAGACATATATTCAATTTTACAACTTTGTTTCCATGTCATCAACCATGAAAATGACAACTTCATAGCTCAAATAATATAATTTTTATAAAAAAGTTCAAAAGCTTGATTTTCACATTAAATTCATCAAAAGTAACAGTATTTTTTTTTTTTTTTTTTACATTGTTACAAAAAAAGTTATATTTCAAATAAATGCTGTTCTTTTGAACTTTCCATTAATCAAAGAATCCTGGAAAAAAGTTTCCACAAAAAATATTAAGCAGCAAAACCATTTTCAACATTCATAATAATAATAATAATAATAATAAATGTATCTTGAGCTTCAAATCAGCATATTAGAATGATTTCTAAAGGGTCATGTGACACTGAAGATGGAGTAATGATGCTGAAAATTCAGCTTTGCCATCATAGAAATAGATTATATTTCAATATATATATTAAAACAGAAAACAGCCATTTTATATTTCACAGTCATTTCACAATATTACAGTTTCTACTGATCGAATGATAAATAAATGCAGCCTTGGTGAGCATAAAACTTAAAAACATTGAAAAATTGTACCGACCCCAAACTTTTAATTGGTAATGTAAGTGGGTTTTTTGTTTTATGTAAAATTATAAGCTCCACATTTACGTTTTTACCTGCCCCATTTTTGTACATTTTGTTTTTAAAGAATTTTTTACTGTGATCAACATTATGCTACAAATGCTGTCGATTGAGCTTAAACTGTTTTGATTGGGGAATATTTTTTACATTAACTTAAAGGGGAGCAGGGATGTTAATAATATACAAATAGAAATCATACGACAGTTAAACATGGAAGAACAATAGAGAGCACAGCACATAATTTCAACACCCTCTTTTGCTTTGTTATTGGTTTAACCTGTTTTCTAATTCCAGTTCATCCTTATGTAGATTGATGTGGAGCAGGCAGTGCTACTGTTTGATATTCAGACTCAGCACTTTGGCTGGGGAAGGGGGAGAGGAAGTCTATGTGGCTCTTTCCTGTCTCATTCCTGAGTCTCACGGGCTCATGTTTCACCTGCTGCATCTGAAGTCTGCCACATGTGTGTATATGAGAGTATTTATCTTTCTGTTTTTTTGAGCAATGAATTCCTTCCGTTTAACAAAATAGCTTTTGACTGAACATGACCAGATGGAGTAGGGATGGTGTTAGTGACAGGGCCGGAAGTTTCAAATGAAGTGGAAGTGCTTGAATTAACAAGTTCATCCTATTGACAGTTGATGTGCAAAAAAGATCAAGGGTTTGTATAGTTTTTATGTCACTGTGATTTAAAGTTATAATTCACACACTGATCATCACTGCCCCCTACTGGTTTTGAAATTATCCAGACAAATATTTCTAAATTATTGAGATGATTTATCAAGATTAACACTTCCTTAAGGTGCACCTCTCTAGTTCAATTACAGGGAAAGCAAATGAATGTCCTCCCTCAGTGAGAACATCTTACATGAACTTTTCACCAATACATGGAATGAATATCACAGAGTACTTTAATTCAATTATTCTTTCAGCAATCTTTTGAAGATCAAATATATCTGATCAAAGCCATCTGAACATATGTAGCTGTATGACTCTAAACTGGATTTGTAGCAACCCAACAAAGCATAACGGTTTAATCATGGTCTTATAGGCCACAAACTGTAAGAATATCTGTACAGGGATTTGTATGAGAGGCTATGCTGAATAAATTACATTTAGGCATGATAGTAATATTCAGACCGATCTCTAATCCATGACTCAAGCCACCAAAGCTGTTAGAGAATATGAGAGCAATGCCCACCGAAGAGAACAAATACGCATATTAAGCCACTATGGACTGATACTAAAAGATTGTGGATCCAAATGCGCCTCATGCAATATTTTTTTTTCCCCACATAAGTGTTTTAGTACACTATATATTCAGAATTTAGGATTTACTAATAGATTTACAGAGACAACCATTCATTCCACTTAGATTACACTTAATTTCATCAAATCAAAGAAAGCATATTTGCACATTTTAAGTATACGTTTTGAAAGGGATATAGTTCACCCACAAAATGGCGTCATTTACTCACCTTTAAAGGTGCAGTGTGTAAATTTTAGCAGCATCTAGTGGTGAGTGGTGCAATATAGCGAAGCTACGGTGGCTAACACAGGACAAAGATGTCGTCGTCTGGGACAGCAGAGAGTAGCCAGTCAAGCAAACGCGCTCTGTAGAGCAGCTTGTCCATTTAGGGCTACTGTAGAAACATGCTGGTACAAAATGGCGACTTAACATGTAAGGGGACACGCGGTGTATGAGATAGAAATGCTCATTCTAAAGTAATAAAAACAACGGTTCATTATAAGGTCTTTATACACAACTGAAAACATAGTTATGTATATTATATTGCATTTCTGTCAATAGATCCTCCTAAAATTTACACATTGCACCTTTAAGATATCATATAACTTTATAAAATTTGAAATTAGCACACAAATCATATGGACTACGTTTATGATGTTCATTTTTGGACCTAGGTGAATAAAGATGCAATGATGTTGCTTCTTGCACGTTTTACAACATTTTCAAAGTTAAAGTGTAAAAGCATTTCGAATAAAAGCGCGTTCGAAACAGATTAATTTAAAATCTGTTAACGTTTTATAATATCGGTTGTTGTAGGTATTGCAGCAGTTCGGAAATGAAATGCCCGTTGAGTAGCACTAACAGATTCATGCTCTATCGCGTAGCCTGCCACCTACTCTAAACCAAACCGATAGTGTTAGCACAGGCAACTGTAAGATAAAAACCCAATTGCTAAAGCAGCCATGTCATTTTAGCTTGTTTCTAGTCTTTGAGCTCTTTTATCGTGACTGGTGTTTCACGGTAGAGCACTTCGTACCCAAGTGCTCTACATCACAAATGCAATGCTATACCAGGTGAGTTACCAAGCAAATTTACTACATCTGAAAAGCCACACATACTGTATGTAGCTGATGTGATGGAAACATCAAAGGCCCTGTTTACACCTGGTATTTAGTTTTGGTCGATTGGATCACAAGTAGATGAGGGAGACACATTCCCATTTACACCTGGCATTTTAAACGGGTCATTGATTATGATTTCACTTTTTTTTTTTAACTTTAGTTAGTGTGTAATGTTGCTGTTTGAGCATAAACAATATCTGCAAAGTTACGACGCTCAAAGTTCAATGCAAAGGGAGATATTTTCTTTTAAAGAATTCGCTGTTTAAGGACAACAAACCGCTGGTAGGGACTACAACAGGCTTCCTCCCGGGTTAGTGACATCACAAACCCTAAAATTTACATAAACCCTGCCCCCGAGAACACACAACAAAGGGGCGAGGCCATGTTGGGCTGCTTTAGAGAAGAGGAAGAGTTGTTGTAGTAGAAATTTGTTGTTGTCTTGGCGTCATTTTACGTCAGACTGCTTCACAAACGAGGGTCAATTCAACGCTGGATTTGCACAAAAGATTAACATGACGGCACATGCTAGTCAATGAGTTGAATCAACTAAAAGTTGTAACTTCTTCCTGAGTCTCTCCATCAATGTCCGACTCCGGTTTGAACAATGCAAAGCTGAACACCATTACTTACAATCGTCATTTTGGCTGCATGAGATTCTCCAGCTTTGTTGTTGTTGAGCAACCAAAGCGTGAGCTGTTAAAGCTCTGCCCTCTTCTGGAAAGCGGCAGGAGCCGCTTCCTTGTTTTTGCTCTTTCTATTCTTTCACACATACACATATCTATACAAATATTCATAATTATATAATTATTCATTGCTCCAGCCCATTCCATCTCCCCAGGACCCACCTGGTGCTGCATGTTCAGCTCCTCCAGAGTAATTCTGTGGTCTCCTAAGATCCAGAATAGACTAGAGCATCCGCATTCTATATTTAAATTCTTTCACTTAACCCAGTAGTATATATGTATTTTATTAATATCCTGTATCCTACTCTATCTCTATTAAAATCATATCCTAAAAAATATTCCAAATTCTTATTTACCTTACCTTTTTTGTTTAAATATGATATTCCTTTCTTTCTTCATCATACCTTTTACAATCATATATTACATGCTCCACTGTTTCTTTCTCCCCACAATTATCACATAGACCAGTCTCATGTATTCCAGTTATGAACAGTGAAGCGTTCAATCCTGAGTGTCCAAGTCTCATCCTAGTAATTATAACCTCTTCTTTCCTATTTTTTACCACTTATACTTCTTTTAGTATTTACCTTTTTTTTTTTTTTTTTTAAATATTATATAAACACCTTCTCTTATTATTTGTATTCCATGTTTCCTGCCATTCTGCCAATATTTTCCTTAATAAAAGTTTTAACTTCACCTTTACTTAAAGGAACATTAAAATCTATTATGTCCCCTTTTAAAGCATTTTTTGCTAATTCATCAGATTCATTATCAGCTATTCCTACATGTGCTGGCACCCAGGCTGCAGAATCCAACTACCACTCCTTTTCTTTGTATACGCCAAGTAATAATGTAAATATTTTACACATCAAATCTTCTCTAGAAGAATGATGATAGTGATGTTAAAACAGAAGCAGAGTCAGAGCATACCACTACTCTGTCTGGTTTTACTTCCTCTACCCATGTTAATCCTATTATGACAGCAACCATTTCAACAGCATATATTGACAATTTAGATGTTAATCTTTTAGTTATGGATATTTTAAAATCTGGAATATATAGGCTATTCCTGCTTCTGTAAGCCCTGTTTTGGGGTCTTTAGATCCATCAGTATAATGTGCATACTTGAATAGAATCTTTCCTGTATATATTATTTACATTATTTTTAATGTTACCCATTTCCTCCCATTCCCTTTTCTTATCTAATATCTCTGAATCAATTTTAACATCAGGAATTATCCATGTTGGGACGTTTCTCTGCTAACTGGTTTATATCCCATCCATATCCTCTCCCTTTGTTGTTTGAGTATGTATGGGCGTCTTCATAAGTTTTGATTTAATAGGCGAAATAACTGCACGCAAATTGCATATGAACATGACCAGAGACTATGGAAAACGTATTTATCTGCTTTTGTTTCTGCTCTGACAGCCGTGAGACCGCACTGAACATGGTAAATGCATGTTAGAAAACAGAAATGTTTAGAGAATATTGTGCTTAGTACATTTTTCATCTTCAAACCAAACTTATGGCTTCAGCCAGCAAAGTTTAAATCCCGACTGGCTAGCGCTCTTCCCATAATGCTCGTATCAGTAGCCGGTCTTTAGCGGCTTTTCGAACACTTTTGACAACATGACCGTTTACACCACGAACGCAATCTGTTCGAATGCGTTTTCGACTACCTCTGGAAGTAGTCGAAAGTGGACAGGCTCAAAACGTTTTACACCCCGTTAACACCTGTATTTAGCGTTGTCCACTTCCTGTGTTTTCCCGTAGTCTTGACCAAAACGCATCTTATTACCAGGTGTAAACAGGGCATATAAAATGTATTAGTTTACAAACTGAAGCATTTGGAGGTCATAACATAGTAGCCTACTGCACAAGGAACCATGCGAAAATAAATCCTCCCTGTAATCATAATTTGGAAAGAAAAATAAAAGTTGTTATTGTTTTACTGCCAAGGTTCATTTCAGATGGAAACTTGAGTGAATTGTATAGGTACTTTTTTGGAGTTTTGTAATAATGTTTTTCCAGTGACCCTAGGTTTCAAAAAGAGAAAGAAAATCAACATGAGGGTGAGTAAATGATGACAGAATTTTAGTTTTTGGATGAACTATCCCTTTGAAGGTGTTTTAAGCCTTGAACTGTGAAAGTCAAGTTTTCACATGGATGTACACACTCATGGTTCCTCTGTTTGAGATTATGCTACAGGTTAAGTCATTAATGAGTTTCCAGCTGAGGGCAAAGATGTCTGCATATGTCCTTTAACTGTGCAAACAAGCTACAAGAGTTCAGGAATGATTAACCTACGCAGCCACAACAGGCAGGTGTCCCTTCAGTGGTTTGTTAAATGCTGAATTACACTTCCTCGGCCAGCACTCTGCCTCTAATCACATCTGCAATTACAGAGCAGAAATATTGCCCCTAATTGATACGGCCCGCCGATTTGTTTCGATTTCTCATCGCCTCAAGTCGTTTTCTCCCTTTACCCGCTGGCTTCTAATGAATGGACTCGTTAGGAGGGGGCGTGTCTAAGTGAAAGTGACTCTAAGCACAGCTTTGCCAGATGTATGATGGCAGCAGGAGGTGTAATGGCACCTCAGAGCTGGATAGACGGGGAGGGAGTGGGCACCTGTCCATTAGGCCCTCCTGAGGGTGGAAGTGTTAAGTGGCTGGGTTGCGGTCAAACTCTAGAGGGACAGTTGTCATAGAGACGCAGCTGTCAGCCAGTGACTGAGTTTGGGAACTGTGGATACGCTGATGAAGATCGCAGATTAGATGGTGCAAAAGACTGACTAATACCTGCACCTCTCCTCATTTTCACCCACACCTGAGAGAGACGTTTGTCTTTTGACGAGGACTGTGAAGAGAGCACCAGATGAGGGACAGATGTAAGTGTAGGAGTTTGGATCCTCTTAGTGTTAGATTAATCCTGGATATCTTGCCTCGTTTGGACCGTTTCAATTTGTGAACCTATTTCTCTGCAGCACAGTGCTTCCCATATATCTTCATCCCTTCCAGAACAACTGCAAAAGCGAACTTATCTAATTCAAATACATGGGCGGCTGTCACAAACAGGTGCAGTGGTGTCTCAAAGTCTGAGACTAAACAGCTTTTTAGCATTTTAGATTTTAATACTTTTTTCATTACAAATTACATTATCAAACATTTTGAGTGATTGAGGTTTCAGACTTTTGGGCCCCACTGGATTTCCTTCAGACTTTAAATGCCAGATAGATAGATTCTTAGATAGATATAAATTCTTATGCTGTGATTTAGCGTATTTCTTCATGTATTGAAAGTAAAAAAAAATCACTGTTTATCCATATAAGGCTGAAAAATGTACATAGAAAGTTTAAAAATCTTAAAACATGTCTGAATCGACTTTAAATGCCAGATTTTCAGTGAGGTTTTCAGACTTTTAGACCCCATTGTATTTCCTTCAGACTGTAAAAATTTAAATAAATTAATAAATAAACAAACAAACAATTATCATGCTATGATATCTTTCTTCATTTATTGAAAGTGAGAAATCACTTCTTTTTCTTCTACTAAGACCATTTTTTATTTTTTTATTTCCAAGTCTAAGTAGACTTTAAATTCGGGATTTATAATGAGGTTTCAGACTTTTTTTTATTTCTTTAAGACAATAAATAAATAAATAAATAAGACAAAACCAGTCTTAAGGGTCAATTTTTTAAAACTGACATTTATACATCATCTGAAAGCTGAATAAATAAGCTTTCCATTGAGGTATGGTTTGTTAGGACAATATTTGGCCGAGATACAACCATTTGAATATCTGGAATCTGAGGGTGCAAAAAAATCAAAATATTGAGAAAATCGCCTTTAAAGTTGTCCAAATGAAGTCCTTAGCAATGCATTAATGTAAATATATTGATATATTTACGGTAGGAAATTTACAAAATATCTTCATGGAACATGATCTTTACTTAATATCCTAATGATTTTTGGCATAAAAGAAAAATCGAATTTTGACCCATACAATAAATTGTTGGCTATTGCTACAAATATACCCGTGCGACTTATGCCTGGTTTTGTGGTCCAGGTTCTAAATAAATAAAGCACAGTTCGCACGCTGTGATTTGGAATCTTTCTTCATTTATTGAAAGTACAAAACTCCTTTCTCTTTCTTCTTTATTTTATGTATATTCATGAAAAAAATGCTTTATACAAACAAACTCTTGTGAAAGACTAGAGAAAAACGATATTCAGTAGTCTACTCTGAATAAGAGCCCAGCATAATTAATTGTATCCCTATTCATTGATTACCATTAAAAACGACATCTCATTTGGTTATTCATAAAGCTATCATTCAGTGTCTGCATCTCTTCACCTGTATCCATTTAAACTGAGGAAAATTCTTGTGTTTCTCAAATTTGCTTTTTGAGTGTGGGTTGGCAGATTAGAGCAGCTCTGTTGAGATGGCATTAGAGCAAACATCTGAGAGGTAATTGACAGGGAGATGAGCTCTCGTAGTGCCAGTATCACTCTGCGTGATCAGCATACCTGTATATTCCAGCGCCGGATACAGGGTGTGTGTGTGTGTGTGTGTGTGTGTGTGTTTGTGTGTGCCCTGTAACGACTGCTGGGTTTGATGCCAATTTAGACAAGTGTGCCTTTGTAGTCACCTCACATGCACAGAGGTGTATATTACACCTCACACTATATGAAAAAAAAAATCACCTTTTGAATTCAGCATTCAAGTGACTTGTATTTCTGTACACTTATATATATGTCAAGAGGATAGCTCACCCAAAATGAAAATTTGAATCATTTTACTCACCTTCATGTCATTCCAAACCTTTCTGAAATGTTTGTATGCAACTCAGTTGCACATACGGTAGTTTTCATAAACACTAAGTCTTAATGACAAATTTATTAGCATACATATATAATTAACAGTAAATAAGCTCATGGTGTTTTTTTTATAGCTAACCAAGGAAATAAGAAACTTTCCTGAGGTAAATAAAAAAGTAACACATTTTTCACAAGCTGTTTTATTGACTTCTTTCCGCGGTTGAAACGCTGATTAAGCGATTACATGATCCATTTTGGTAAGTTGTAATATACACCGATCAGGCATAACATTATGACCACTGACAAGTGAAGTGAATAACACTGATTATCTGTTCATCAGACCACCTGTTAGTGAGTGGGATATATTAGGCAGCAAGTGAACATTTTGTCCTCAAAGTTGATGTGTTAGGAGCAGGAAAAATGGGCAAGTGTAAGGATTTGAGTGAGTTTGACGGGCCAAATTGTGATGGCTAGACAACTGGGTCAGAGCATCTCCAAAACTGCAGCTCTTGTGGGGTGTTCCCGGTCTGCAGTGGTCAGTATCTATCAAAAGTGGTCCAAGGAAGGAACAGTGGTGAACCGGCGACAGGGTCATGGGCGGCCAAGGCTCATTGATGCATGTGGGGAGCGAAGGCTGGCCTTGTGGTCCGATCTAACAGACGAGCTACTGTAGCTCAAATTGCTCAAGAAGTTAATGCTGGTTCTGATAGAAAGGTGTCAGAATACACAGTGCATCGCAGTTTGTTGCATATAGGGCTGCATAGCCGCAGACCAGTCAGGGTGCCCATGCTGACCCCTGTCCACCGCCGAAAGTGCCAACAGTGGGCACGAGCATCAGAACTGGACCACGGAGCAATGGAAGAAGGTGGCCTGGTCTGATGAATCATGTTTTCTTTTACATCATGTGGATGGCCGAGTGCGTGTGCATCGCTTACCTGGGGAACACATGGCACCAGGATGCATTATGGGAAGAAGGCAAGCCGGCGGAGGCAGTGTGATGCTTTGGACAATGTTCTGCTGAAACCTTGGGTCCTGCCATCCATATGAATGTTACTTTGACACTTACCACCTACCTAAAGCCTGATCGGTGTATCTTTCAACATACCTTCTGATGTTCATGCATGTTTTTTCGTGCTATAACTTCGCGCTACCGTTGAACTGAGCTGTCTGTCACATCTCATTTAAGAGCATTTGTGAAGAGAGAATTTTAGAGTGAATTTTCTAATAAAATTGACAGAATTTGAAAGCTGAAACTGAGGTGCACTACAAAAAAAAAAAAAAAAGTTTGGTGTAGGGAAGAACTGCGGTTGGCCGATACATCGTTGTATCTCAAGTTTATTTCATTTTCAGTTTTCAATAGGCTATTAGCTAGGCTATTATTAATATCAGACAAGGTTCTTTCTATATAGTGATAGCCTATTTAAGGATATGCTGATAATTCAGTAATGATTATAATGCTTTGCTTATAATCTGTGTGTAATATAATGCATTGTTCACCATACAGATGGGGAAAATGCTTTTAAACTGTACAGTTATCAGCTGGACAATGTTGCCATCTTCTGTTCTGACAAAGAACTGCATATATTATGATTCTGAGAGCATATTCCAGGTCATATGTTTAGGCTTAGACTACTTTAAATTGATAGAATTGATAGTACATAACACACTGTCATCATTTATTATAATCAATTAGTGAAAGTGATTGGTACATTATTACATAATAATCTGCTATTTCATTTCACAGGCTTTGTTGTAGCAGCATTTTACTCAAGTTATACAGACATTGGTCTTTTTAGATTCACAATAATTTGAACATGCAAAGGAATATTTTAACACAGTGTGACTAAACTGTTTTTTGAGTTAGAGCAAACACAGGCAAAAGCAGCTAAGAGCAAGCAGCACTTAAGTTATGGATGATGGTTATGTTTATCTCAGTTTATATCTGAGTACTTTATATAAATGAGAATGATTTCCTAGGAGCAATTTAATTTGGCTACAGGTATTTGAGTTTTTTGAGAGCTTCTGAGTCATTCTCATGTGGGTCTTGTTGTGAATGTGTGACGTGACGTCTCAGTGAGCATCAAAGAGTGAGAGAGACGGTCTATTGAGTACAGAGTGTTCCGTTATTGACAGGCCAGAGATGGAGAGGTTACCATGGTGACAGGCACAACACAATCATCTTGAGATCTCAGAGGCCAGCAGCAATGTCACTCTCACTCCTGCATCATCCAAGACATCCAGCATGATAAAACATTTTGATTTAAGTATTTGTGTCATTGGCATCTACATTTCACTACCTTTTCATAAAAATGATCATACTCTGCATGTGTGCATGTGTACAGGTTTGACAATTTTTGAAAATGTCCTCTAAATATATTGAAGTATAAGTCTAAATAGTGAAATATAGGGGGGAAAATGTAAGGCAACAATGATTTATGAGAGCATTTGTGCTCCTCCTCATTTGAAATTCTCATGAATCAGCCAGTTTGTTTTTATGCAAAAATAATGTCAACATGTGTGTTAGTAGGATATAGAAAGGTTCCTTATCTTAGAATTAATATAATTGTGAAATTATTGTTTCACTATAGCTTGAAATACTTGAAGTGTGATTGTTTGTGTGTATGTAACCAGGGCCTAAAATTAACACTTACCAAGCGCCAAATGCGAGTAAAAATCGGTGATGTTGATTATATGAAACTGTGTCACTCGCCAGATGGCCGGTAACATTTTTATGAATTCTAACAATGCAATGTTGTGAGAACATGAACGTGAACGATGTCTGTAAGGTTGACGGTCAGTGCTGCATCCTCACGAAAGTTTAAGCCTTTAAATAGTCAAGCGCTAGAACACGCGAAAGGGAATTCGTTACTCACGCGCTATGTGGGAAGTTCGTAAGTTCAACATCCGAAACATCCAAAGCGCGCGCTCTGAAAGCCGCGTCCCTGACAGAGCGCAAATACTAAGTTGAGCTCTCTTTCATGCCTTCCTGTGCTTGGACAAATTCATACAAAATGCCAATGTCAAAAAATACCTGTCTTGGGAGTAGCCTATCCTAGACCTAGTAATGTCTTCAGTTAAATGCATGACCAGTGCGTGCATTCGCTCTTAAAGTGACAGCATCCTATTAATCCTGCTGCTGTCTTTGTTTTTAATGTTAACCAAACAACAAAGGGGAAAAATCACCCACTGCTCGTGAACTTTAAAAAGACTATGCAGTGTTATTTATTTGATTAGCATACTTTATTAAATTTATGTACCTGAAAACTACTGTTAGACCTGCATGAAAAGCACTGTGTATGTATCTTTTTGTTGCATTGTATTTATTTGCTATTGCTTGTAATTTGATTAATTGTTCTCATTTTATTACTGACTGTTTACTTGTCTTTAAAATGTAGGCTATTACAATTATATTAAGATAGTACTTTTAGCTGTGGTAGGCCTATCGAAATGGGAATAGAGGATTGTGAATTTTCATTAGTATCTAAAATATTGGTGTCATAACTGCCTGTTTTTGTTTCATGGCTGGAAAAAATTAGTTTTGGCCAGTAAATTTTCTTAGAGGTGCAGTGTGTAAATTTTAGCGGCATCTAGCGGTGAGGTTGCGAATTACAATATAGAAAAGCTATGGTGGCCACAGGACAAAGATGTCGTCTGAGACAGAAGAGAGTAGCCAGTCAAGTAAATGCACTCTGTAGAGCAGTTTGTCCATTTAGGGGTACTGTAGAACCATGCCGGCACAAAATGGCTACTTAACAAGGGGACCCGCGGTGTATGAGATAGAAATGGCTCATTCTAAGGTAATAAAAACATAACGGTTCATTACGTAAGGTCTTTATACACAACTGAAACACATAGTTATGTATATTATTA
Organism: Mylopharyngodon piceus; assembly: GCA_039654765.1. Taxonomy (NCBI): domain Eukaryota; kingdom Metazoa; phylum Chordata; class Actinopteri; order Cypriniformes; family Xenocyprididae; genus Mylopharyngodon; species Mylopharyngodon piceus. The sequence continues at coordinate 25,303,901 of CM077441.1, forward strand.
GGGCTGTCGCGATAACCGCAATATCGTAATACTGCACTATTGACGAGCCAACCAACTGCAAAAACTGCAGCAACCGCGATATTTGTTTTCCGTTTTTTGAAAGATTATGTCCTTCTCGTTTTACACTTCATGCATGTGTACTAAATATTAAATAAGTTAATAATGATAGCTTAATGTGTACCATGGTGATTTATACAGAGGCTCCGTAGATTTGCACTAAACAAGCCTAATCAGACAGTGAATGTGAGAGAGATCGACTGAGCGCGTGCGATTACCTGCGTCTGTCCTTCAGGCCGAGAAATTCGTGAAAAAAGGTTGTGTCCAAAGATTGCGAAATCTCTGCCTTTGCATTAACGCATTACTAGTCAGCTGAGCCTTATAAAGTGACGCTCAAACTTAAAATGATTTCAACAGCTTTCTTTACATCTCTCTTTAAATGAATCAGCGTTTTTGAACGTGCAGCTGAATGAATGGTTTAAAGACTCAAAGACAGTCCCTTGCCGCCACCTTGTGGCGCAACAATGTAACTGCACTGACTGACAGCCCGTTTAGAATGCGCAGAGAAATATCATAAAATATCGTGAAATATCAGCAGAAAGTCTCTTGTGTAGTCAGATTCGAGAACAAACTATTTTACATATAACAATAGCCCTACGATCTTATTGTCAGGTTTATGTTCTGTATGTAAGACCCTTATTTTGACATTCTCTTCTGTTTACTTAACTTCCTGTTTCAACGATCTATTTAGGTTTGATATTGAATATGACCTCGTTACACAGATTATATATATATGGCGGTAATACCGCATCGCGCTATTGAGCCACTCAAAAATATCGCAAGGGAAATTCCTTAACCGTGACAGCCCTATTATTAAGAATTAAGAATTATTGTATGCTTACTACATTTATTTTATTAAAAAAACAAACAAACAAACAGTAAAACAGTAATATTGTGAAATGTTATTAAAATAACTTTTCTATTTTAATATATTTAATGTGTGATGGCAAAGCTGAATTTTCAGCATCATTACTCCAGTCTTTAGTGTCACATGATTCTTCATAAATCATTCTAATATGCTGATTTGATGCTCAAGAAACATTTATGACTATTATCAATGTTGAAAACAGTTGTGCTGCTTAATATTTTTGTGGAAAACATGATGCATCAGGATACCTTGATGAATAGAAAGTTTAAAAGAACAGCATTTATTTGAAATAGAAATCTTTATGAATGAAATAGAAACATTACAAATGCATTTGTCTCTTTTGATCATTTGCGTCCTTGCTGAATAAAAGTATTAATTTCTTTAAAAAAACAAAAACAAAAAAACATACTGAATCCAAACTGTTCAACGTTAGTGTGTGAAGTTTGTATTAACTATAAATATAGCCTATTATTTATATTTATTTTATATATATCTATAAGCTACTTATTTATTAGCTAAATATAAAAGCAATAAAAGTCTATGGTATGTCCCCATTTAGCTAATTACAAGTGTGAGTGTGTGGGTGTGAAAGGAAAATAGCTACAACTGAACAAAAAATAAGCATGATGAATGAAAAAATTTCAAGGACATGTTGCCTGCTGTCTACAACAAAAGCTTGCAGTCCAGCTTTGATCTCATGTCGCTATTTTACACTCTTAAAAATAAATGTTCCCATTAGCATCAGGTTGATGCCACAAGAGAATGTTTGTGCAGCTCATTTCAAGTAGCTACTTTAAAGGACACAGAAATTCATACACAGAACCTGCAATGTAACATCAAAAACGTTATTAATCTCCAGTGTATAGCCTACAGTAGCTTTAAACAAACTCAAAAGCCCTATACTCAGCCAAAACATTCTTGATAACAAGAGGCCGCGGGTCCTTGGCTGAACTGAGCTTTATTTTTATGAGAGTAGCCTACGTCAATGACCTCCTGATGCAGTTTGTCATCCGTGTACCTCTGAAATCCTCGAGGATGAAGCTCATACTACAGCTGCCTGTGATTGATTGCCGTTGTCACACCTCCAGAGCTCCACACCCCGACGGATGTGTTTCATGCAGCAAGAAATCGCATCAGTGGAAACAATGGCAATCCTCTGACTGAAATCAAACTACAGCGGGCAGCCTCTACAACACCTTGTCCGTCAACTGTTTTGGATTGTCACGGCTCACCGCCCAACAAACACACGGACTTCAGTTGATAAAGAGGTAAAATCATAACACAATCTAGCTGTGTAAATCACATCACATCTGCTAAGCGCGCCAGCGCACGTGAGAGCTGAAACGTTGCATCAGTGACATGTATCGTGTGATCAATGCATAAATCACTAGGGTGCGATAGTGATACCAGTTGTCGCTTTAACATTTCCAAAATAATTAAATTCTAATAGGCTTTGTTTCCTATAGTGTGGTTTATAAACTGCAGTTAGAAAACATTTAGTTCTGAATGTTTTTTGGATTTATAAACAATTATTAAGGTGCCTCAATCAGCTTCCATGGCTGAGCACAGATCCATTTCAAAGACTGAGATGTGTTCTGCTTTATAAAGAATTTTGAGTAACCCACGAATGTCTTTCTGAAAACAATACAATTGTTTGCTTTCTTTTTACACGAATTTAAGATGACCTGTAGTTTTTTTGACTGATATTTACATTAAATCGGTTCTGTAGAATTAGCTGCACCGATGAATTCTGGTGGGTCTTTAAAAAATAACACCCGATATCAACATTAACGCTAACTGTATGTTGAATAGGAAACAGCTTGGTTCATTTTTGTATGCATAAGCATTCGTGCTTAAATGAAATGTGTTATAAAAATGTTATAGCCTACAGACTATATAGCATATAACAATATATATTGTGCCAAGATTGCATAGGAATAGTAATGGTAATAGTGTGCAATGAATATAAACAACAATTTCTGGGACATCAACCATCTTTGCAACTCAACAGTTGACAAATTATGATATTATTTTATTAATATGATAATTATTATTATATTTATCAGTGTGTAAAGAAAAACAGAAATAAGACAATAAAAATTTGTTCTCTATATCGGCACTTGGACACTTCAACATACAAGTATTCATTATCAGCATTGGTCAGAAAAGCAATATTGGTCAATTAATGGCTAGTATATGGGTGACAGCTGCTATGGACACCTGGGTTGAGGTCTGAGAAACAGCATGACCAAGACTTACATGTGAGACTGATGGATCCAGATCAGTTTCCTCTTTGTGCACAATTTGCTGCTAAACATTTTACTGTTTGTTTACCAGGTATTGTTATTGTCAGCTACATGTGCTAAACTCACAGTAAAGAACTTGCATTAATGTATACAAAATATGTTTAATTGTACACGTCATAGTATATTTGTTCTGGTTCCATTGTTATTCCACTTTTACATTATTATATATTTATATTTTTACATATTGTATATTCTTTCTACATAACAACATCCTGCATATTTCTATTACTTAATTCGTATGCTTCTGTCCACCGTATCTCACCTGTACCCATTATCTGTGTTTGTATCCACACTGTATACCCAAAAATCTTTAACAATGTATGCTGATAATCCCCAAGGGACTGTATTGTATTGACTCTATATACTGTGAATTACATGGGAGTTTTTAAATAGATTATCACCAACATTTATAGACCTGAATGAGAAAAATCCCAATATATTTTAAGTCCCTCTCGATTTGATAAATGGAACATAGAGTAGAAAATAAATTTCATGAACCGTGTGTAACTGTGTTCTGCTATGTGTTTTACAGGTATTCTGGTCTTTTCTAGGACAATGGAGGTGTCAGAGGATGACATGCAATGTATGATGAATACTTGGAATTTACATCCCCCTTTATATCTGCACTATCCTTCGCAAAGAACAACCCAGCGTAACCATGGCAACAGCAGCATCCTCTGAGTGAGCATCATTCCCTCTTTCATCTGTAAACATGATGATTGTGGTCTGTATATGCTCACAATATTGCTCATATTGTGCTGCGCACAGATCGCTCTACGGATGTTCATGCAAAAAAAAGTAATTATTACAAAATAGTTTTGACTTTGTCTGAGGCACACCATTGAATATGCCTATACTTGAGTATGTGTGTTTTATTGATTATGCAGTTATCAACGGGTGTGGGAAAAATGTCCGTCACTGAAATCCTATCACAGACAACCTCTTTGCACTTAAAAGGGATAGTTCACTCAAAAATGAACATTCTGTCATCAGTTACTCACCCTAATGCTGTTTCAAACCTGTAGGATTTTCTTTCTTCTGCAGAATACAAAAGAAGATATTTTGAAACATCTTTTAGCTATTTTTGTCCATATAATGAAAGTTTATTTGTAATATTTTACCTACAAGCGTTTCAGTTGTTTTTTTTTTTTTGTTTTTTTTTTTAAATCCTAAGACCTGTGCAAATGTTTGGGGTCAGTAAGATTTTTTAAATGTTTTTGAAAGAAGTCTCTTATGCTCACCAAGACTGCATGTATTTGGTCAAAAATAGTAATGTTGTGAAATATTATTACAATTTAAAATGACTGTTTTCTAATATATTTTAATATGTAATTTATTCCTGTGATGGCAAAGCTTAATTTTCAGCTGAATATTTTTGTGAAAACCATTATACATTATTTCATATTTTCAGGATTTTGGGTAGAAAGTTCAAAAGAACAGCTTTTATTTGAAATAGAAATCTTTTGTAACATTATAAATGTCTACTCTCACTTTTGATTAATTTAATGTGTCCTTGCTGAACAAAGGGCCGTTTACACCAAGGATGATAACTATAACAAATAACTATAAAGTTTTAATAATTGTTCTAATTCTATGAGAATACTCCACACCACAGCTACGATAACAAAACAGAGGAACAATATCATTGGAATCACTGTTTTTCCAGCTGAGGAACGATAAAAACATTGACAGCTAATTAGAATCCAAATACTTTAAAGAGCTCGAGCATTTACAGCAGCACACACTAAAAAAAACAACAACAGAATTTTATTGTGCATTGGTATGGACGCCAATATAGTATCATCACAGTTATATTTATAGTTATCATTTTTGGTGTGAATGGGCCTTAAAAGTGTTAATTTTAGTGCTGTCAAACAGTGTTAATTTTGGCAGCCATTTTTTATTTAGTCTTAGTCTTTATCTTCAGACGAAAATGCTCTTTAGTCTTAGTCACATTTTAGTCTAGTTTTAGTCGACGAAAAGTCATCGCATTTTTGTCAAGTTTTAGTCATTACTTTTAGTCAAACTACAGTTAACAACATTTATTTTGATAGCTATTTTATATGTATGCAGTTACACCTTTTCCATTAAGGGACAATATTTGCCCTCTTAAATCGATTTTTCCAGAGCATTTTTTTACCTTTATAAAATAAAAAATGCTTTAAAAAATTCAATAAATACAATGATGATAAAAACGAAGTGATACTTTTAAATATTACATTAAAACCGCCAGTAGGTGGGGGTAAGTCACTGTTTTTATGAGTGAATCATCGAGTCATTCATTCTTTCAGTATCAAAGCAAGCGGCTGTATTTATGAATGGGTCATTGAATCATTGACGATTCGTTCAAAGCCGCAGATTCGTTCACGAAACACAGCTTGTGTGCTGCAGTTCTGCTGTGGCTTTCGTTGCAAAATAGAGCAAAAATACTGACAATTCTGTTTAAAATGTAGCCTACATCACTTAATATTACCCTTTTGTTTGTTGAACTGTTGTATAAAATCAATGTCACATTTGAAATCGTGTGGATATTCGGGAAACATTGCATTCTTGCTGGTATAATATGATCAACATTAAAAACAATAACTCACAGAAGGGTATGTTTCTGTATCGAAGAGAGTTTTAATCTAAAATCTCTATGCAGTCTGTGTCTATATTTGTTATTCATGCTAGTAAGTGCTAGTAAGTTGAGAACAGCACTAATGTAGCGCGATTTGCTGCCGTGGATGCAGTCAGTTTTGACCGCGAAAGATGAGGTAATTTGACTGAATGTTGAGTATTTACGGCGTTTTACCTGCTAGAAATACATGCCCAGTTTTAATGTTATTTTGAGGTGGAGTAGAATAAAACGAACGGCAAAACTCGGCATTTTGTTCGCGTACGTCAGTTTGAGAGCCACTGCTGGATATCAACCTACACTTTGGTCGCAGATTTAGTCAGAAAACAAGCAGCGCAATACAAGACCGACTGAATGACACTTTAATTTAAGTAGAAAATCTCAAATGAAGATCGCTGAACTCCAGCTTACTTGTCTGTGTTTTCAGATCATCCGCGCTTCTTCCTAGACTATAGAGAGCGCGTGTGCGTGGTTGCCAGATTGCAAGGATTAAGTAAAACGTGTTCTTTTATCAGAAAAGCTCTGATTGGGAGTTTAAATTCTGGAAATCTGGCAACAGTAAGCATGAACGCTCGTAAAAACCGTCTGTAATGTTTTGTCTCCTTTATTAGACAAAAACAAAACGTGATTTCAAAAGAGTAATTTTGGTAAAGTTTTAGTCTTTTAGCCACATTTTAGTCTCGTCTTTTTTCGTCAACGATATTGCATGTGCTGATTTAGTCACAGTTATCGTTTAATGACATTGGTGTCATCTCTCATCGTCTTAGTCATGGAAAAAAAGGTCGTCAACGAACATTTTTCGTCATAGTTTTCGTTAACGAAATTAACACTGCTATCAAATCGATTTATCACTTTAATCACATTAAATTAAAGTTTGTAAATATATAATATATATGTGTGTGTGTGTGTGTGTGTCTGTGTCTGTGTTACGGCCCATGTCCGAGTTAACAGCTCGTTAAATAAAATAACTCAAATAAAGGACACGGACCGTACACATGTAAGAGCCACAGACACTGATTGTGAATTTTTAAGACGACAATCGCCTTCATTTATTTATAATACAAAAAGAAACAAACACAGATACCTAGTAATTCATAAATAATATTACAAACAAGATCAGACGAATGTTAACAAAAGAATTAACAGTAAGCAGGTAGAGAAAACAGCTAAAGAAACAAAGAACGCCTACCTGGCTGTTCTCACCAATAGTTCTTACCTGGCTTCCGATAAAGCAAAAACAAGTGAGTCTTCCAGGCCTCTGCTTCCTTCACTATACTTACTCCATTAATAAACAGTGACCGGTTTAATTAACTCCACTACCTGTTACTGCTAACATACAATTAAGCATTAACCATATAAAGAAAACATATCAAACAAAGCAATGAAAAGATCGAAGATGCAAACTAAACTATAACAAAAGAAAGACTAATCGCTCCAAGAAAGCGATGAGAGCGGATGATGAGGGATCAAAGGGAACCGCAGAGAGAGAGACCAGCGAGACCAGCCCAGCGAGAGAGAGTCCATTGTCGCCATCCACGCCATTTATCCCGGAAACTCGGTGACATCATTCTGCTTCCGCCAACCAAGAATGCCAAACCTCAACGCCACCTATGGGTCTTTAAAATAAATATAACTATACACAGCCACGTAACAGTGTGTGTGTGTATATATATATATATATATATATATATATATATATATAGTTCAGTCATGAAACTCTAGAGGGCGCAGGCTGATGGGTCCTTAACGCAAGCTGATGATAATTATAGCGTTAACTACTGGTACAAGCTGATTGGTCTATGTCACATCTGCAGCCAATGAGCTTGTTGTTCACACATTTAAATGGCTGGTTACATTCACTATAGCAGATTGCAGAGCGCTTCAGAGTTCCTCTAAAACCCTCCACTTTCCCCAGCTCCACCTGTATAGATCTGCTATGGGTTATTGATATATGCTATTTGTGCAGCAGCACTATGTCTTACTCGCAGCAGCGTATCGGCGTATGTATTGGCAGTAGCAAGTTCCTGTACTTGCTCTGCAGCAATCAGCAGCAGCAATTCAGCAGCAGCGTAGCAGATCTATTCCGCCAAGACCAAATACATTAACATTGTCATATCCATTACCATGCTAACAATCTTCCGAGAGTTGTCATGATTGAAATATATATATATATATATACATACACACACACACACACACATATATATATAAATATACACACATATATATATATATATACACACACACACACACACACACACACACATATAAATGAGCAATATCACACTCGTAGCCGTGCAATATGCCTGTATATGTAGGTAATCACAGCGTGCTGATATACAGCCATATCGCACGGCTACGAGTGTGATATTGCGTTTATACAACAGTTTGACAGCACAAGTGTGTAAATAAATAAGAAACAACAGCGGAGTGTCTTTAAAAACCATCTTTTGTGAGGAACTACTTCCTTCCGCCACAGAGTCAAATCTCAAGTTGACAGTTTAACAGTTGAGTCCAAGCCTCCAATACTAATTCTGAAAACGTCACTTTAGAACTAGTAATGAAGGAACGTTGAGTCGCTTCATTGAAACTCACTGTAATATGTAGAGTATTATGAGAGAGAGATCGACTAAGTGAGTACATTACCTGCATCTAGCTGATATTCTTCAGGTCAATCTTATATTCATCACAAAATCAGTTTGAATGTCCGCTGAGGAAAGCGATGTCTTTGTCCTTTTAACATTTAAGACATTCCCATGACAGTGCTAGTCAATGCATCAGTTGTGTCTCGTAAGATGTTGTTTAAAGTAAAAACGTCCTTGTTTCCTTGTTTCAGTCCATTTCAATATAAAAGTCTTTGCGACTGACTCACTCACTCATAAGTATTAATGTAACTTTCACTGAAGTCGAAATCACTAACGGACTCTTACTCGATACCAAAAAATTTATATAAAATATTAATTATTCAACTTAAATTAACAACAATAGCAATTATAACAGAATAAGAAGTAAAACAGGAAATAAACACAAGCAAACAGTTCAGTCAAACGTACAAAATCAGCGCTCTAGTTAGTACAGGATTTAATTTCAATGTAAATATAAATCTATTAGCTCTGGAACAAGTAATAGATTAAAAAATAAAAAACAAACAAAAAATTTCTGTTTGATATACCCAAAATGAATTATACCTCATGTTTAAAGACTATCTACATAAGAGACAGCGGCAAATTCCCGAAGGACTGACTGAGATGAAGCTGTTCTCTGCGGGTACGTGAGCGCTGAATGGTCACTGATGGCCTGAAGCTCACATCTCTGAAAGCATCTAAACAAATTTTCAAATGGGTGCTATGTACAACTACATTCTATTAACTATTAAAAAACTATTAAAACTACATTAGGTTAAAAAATAACAGTAGTGTCTATAAAAATATGGTGGGTTTGCTCGTCCGCCATGACATTCGCTGTGAGAATGCTGACAGCGGAGTGATTCAAACGGTAAAACGGTTCCCATGGCAATACTAGTAGAATATCACATGGCTGGAAAGACCTCTCAGCCAATCAGATTTGAGAACCAGAACAAACTGTTGTATAAATAAATATATATATTTACAAACTTTTGTGTTAGATGTGATTAATCGTAATTAATCGATTTGACAGCACTAAAATTAATACTTTTAAGGCCTATTCACACCAAGAATTTTACAGTACTAATTAATTAAAAAAAAAAAAAAATCATACTGACCCCAAACTTTTTAATGGTAGTATAAGTTAAGATATGCATTGTTATTAATATACCTCACACTTTTGGTCTTCTGTTGCAGGTTATGTTTTACAACGTCTTCAGTGTGGAGAGTAATTCTCTTAATGGGAGTTCACATAACCATGACAATGGTTTAGCTATGACTTTCCAGGCTTGAATGGATGATACCTGGTAACAGCTGCCATGTTTTCCTGTAATGGCAGCTCATTGGAGGAGTGTGGCCTTCTTGAACCAATGGAAACTGAGATGCAAGAGTCTGATACTGCCCTCATGCCCACCACTCTCAGGGTGGCACTGGCTGCCATCATGATCTTCATGATCACCATCGGTTTCCTCGGCAATGCCATTGTGTGTCTGATAGTGTATCAGAAACCAGCCATGCGTTCAGCGATTAATCTGCTCCTGGCCACGCTGGCCTTCTCTGACATCATGCTGTCGTTGCTATGCATGCCATTCACCGCCGTCACTCTCGCAACTACGGACTGGAGCTTTGGAGTGGGATTCTGCCGCGTGTCCGTCATGCTGTACTGGCTGTTTGTTCTGGAAGGTGTGTCCATCCTTCTGATCATCAGCGTCGATCGCTTCCTCATTATAGTTCAGAGGCAGGACAAGCTGACACCACATCGGGCGAAAATTCTCATTGCCGCATCATGGGCTCTGTCGCTCTGCGTGTCCCTACCGTCCGTGGTTGGCTGGAGGACAGCTGGGATCGGTGCGCAAGTGCCGCAATGCATTCTGGGATACAGTGAATCGCTGGCGGACCGGGGTTACACGGTTCTGTTAGCGGTCACTGTGTTTTTTGTGCCATTCGGTGTGATGTTGTATTCCTACCTGTGTATTCTCAACACGGTGCGACGCAACGCACTGCGCATCCACAATCACAACAGCGAAGGCAGCGTCGCCATCAACCATGTCAGCAAGTTGGGTTTAACCGGTCTACAGCGGCCCCAAGTCAATGTGGACATGAGTTTCAAAACCAGGGCCTTCACCACCATCCTCATCCTTTTCATTGGCTTCTCTGTGTGTTGGTTGCCACATACGGTGGTGAGCCTGCTGGCGGTGTTCAGTAGACGCTTCTACCTCAGCCCAGCATTTTACCCGGTCAGCATCGGGGCGCTGTGGTTGAGTTACCTAAAAGCGGTTTTCAACCCTGTGATATATTGCTGGAGAATCCGAAAGTTTCGTGAGGCCTGTCTGGAGTTTATGCCCAAGACTTGTCATCTCTGTCCCAAGATTCCCGGGAGAAGTCGCAGGCGTATAAGACCCAGCAACATCTATGTGTGCAGCAGTGAGACCCAGTCTTCAGTCTAGGATTTGCACCAAAGTATGTTTAATATTGACAAGCCAAGAATGAAAGATGATGTTTAGATGTGAAACACTTAAGTCATGGTTTCAAGGGACTGTGTCCTTGAAATCCCATGAGAACGCTTATGAATTGAATACTTGACAAATACCTCCTCCTATCATAGTCTGCAGTGATGAAGGAAAAAGCATTCAAATTCATCAAAGCAATATTCATATATGTTCCTGAACTGGGTCCTGAACTGAATTTCTTTGATTTCAGTTGGAAAGATTTCACATGTTCTGCAATGTTGTAAAACATGGAAGTTGTCAAATAAAGTAACTAAACTGGTGATTTACTGAACATGTTTGATAGAATTTATTCATGATTAGGGGAGGGGTTTTTGTTTTTGTTCATTATTTACATTCACATTTTCAGTGTCCAAAGTGAAACTGTAGGACTGATGGGAGTTAAACTGCATCCCTGCTGAAACAAAACAAAACAAAACAAAACAACTAAAACCAGCCTAAGCTGACTGGCTGGTCTTGGCTGGTCTTCCAGCCTAGTCATAGTTGGTTTAGAAGGCTTGTTTTAAAGGGGTTTTGGCCATTTTTTTAGATGGCCTGGCTGAGAGACCAGCTTAAACCAGCTACATCCAACTTACTTAAACCAGCAAAGATCATTTTCAGTTGTTTTACCAGTCTGACTGAATAATTTTGCTTTTGCAGTTTGCCTATATCAAGTTTGACTGAAGAATTTTGCTTATGCAAATTGCATGAAACTACCATCATAGACACTCTCATGTAATATTTTCACCATTCCTGAAATTTGTCATTTGGAGTGCATTATTTTTTTAAAAATGTGGCATTGTCAGTTAGGCAAGAATTGTAGATTGTCCATTTCAGTTGGGTTTCTTTATCAGCCATTTGGTAAATATCCCTATATAAAAGCCAATACTCAAATCTGCCAATATTGAAAAAGAAAAAAGGTGTTGAGTGTTGACTGATATGTGTCTTCCGATGCCCAAGGCTGATATCAATGTCAAAAGTGCAGAGTTGCGGATGGCTGATACAATGTAATAACATATACCTGGCCGGTAGCAAATGAGATTTTCATAAGATCAATGAAGTGAAACAAACTCTTATTTTACACAATGAGTAAATAAAATGTTTATTCTAACAAGTGGACATGGTTACCAGCCAGTGCTAATAATTTGTAAATGGCCAAATAATTAAAGGGTTAGTTCACCTAAAAATGAAATGTCTGTCATTAAGTACTCACCCTCATGTCGTCCCAAACCTGTAAGAAATCCAAGGGTTTCTGAAGCACACATAGACAGCTACGTCATTGCACATTTTGAGGTCCTAAAAAGTATTAAAGACGTCGTTAAAATAGTCCATGTGACTACAGTGGTTCAACCTTAATGTTATGAAATGACAAGAATACTTTTTGTGTGCAAAAACAAAACAAAAATAACGACTTTATTCAACAATTTCTTCTCTCCCCTGTCAGTCTCCTGCTCTGTTGACGTAGTGAACGCAGTGCAGAGCTTCCGTGTTTACGTCTGAACACCAGTTCAGTATTGGCCGACTCTGTATATGTGAGCACCATGATGCATGCGAGTAATGCTGACCAATAATGAGTCAGCGTTCTGACGAAGATAATTAATGATAGAAATTTAATTTTTGGGTGAACTAACCCTGTAATGGTCTGGCCAGTCAGTAACATTGATTTAATTTCTTTCAGAGTAGTAAATCTATGTGCAAATGCATGTGAAAATATGATATAACTTCGTCAGGTAAGTCAAAGTCTGTCAATTCTGTTTGAAAATGAAGTAAAATTGACTCATGAATTGACTCGTTCTTTATTTAGCTCATGTTTCTTTCTGCCCTTGCACACATTGTACTGTAGGTGGCAGTAATGGTCATGTGATGTTAAACGTCTCTCACATAAGCGCAGAACAAGAGCGCTTTTTCCTGCGATCCCCGGAAATGGACTGAGAAATATGGCGTCGCACAGGGGAGACAGAACGAAAAACCCCACATCAAATGCTGGAGATGTTTCCAAAATCGACCTTCTGCTTCACCCAGAGCTCCTTTCTCAAGAGTTCATTCAGCTCATGTTACATGAGGTGAGATTCGGAGCAACATGAAACCAGTCGGGTCACTGTAGACTACATCGCATAACGTGTTTGTTCTTTACAGGAAAATAATATCAATAGTTTGGTTATTTTTGGTCAGTTATACATTTATCAGATAGTAAATATAAGTTACCTGAAATCTGAAGAACGAATAAATCAGTAGTCACTGAACAGCAGCAAACGAATCACGCCTGTGTTGTGTTGTAGAGGAAGATAGCAGTGGGTAATCATGAGGACCGTGACCAACTGACAGGTCTGTACCTGCGGCATGTCCTCCCTCTCCCGCAGAGAGATCTGCCCAGCAGCCGCTGGGGGAAGAGAATGGAGAGGAGCAAAACGCGGCAGAGCTGCACCAGTGCGCACAGGTACAGTCTCACACAGGTTATGATGCTGAGCTTAAAGGAATTGTTGTTGTATAAATAATATGAAAATTATTTAACAACGATTTACTCTCGTGACAGTAAAGATATTTTATAATGTTACAAAAGATTTCTGTTTCAATTTATAAATGCTGTTCTTTTGAACTTTCTATTCATCAAGGAATACTGGAGAAAAAAAAAAGTAAAAAAAAAAAAAACATATATATATATATATATATATATATATATATATATATATATATATATATAAAAATATTAAGGTGTGTTTGTTTGTTTTACAGATTTTTTTTAAATTTATTACAGTTGGATTTTGTCTACATGTCTCACTCTAGGCACACAAATATTATTGAATGTAAGAACCCGTGTTACACGGCTTACACAAATGAATATCGAATATAATGATGTAATGTAATGTAATATAATATAATATATTCTTTTTATGGAGGGGTGCTACCTCACAGAAATGAGTTTTTGCAGGGTGGGATGTCTGTTATTATGGTAACACTTTACAATAAGGTTCATTTGTTAACATTCGTAAATGTATTATTAACTAACATGAACTAACCACGGGCAATACATTTGTTACTGTATTTGTTAATCTTTGTTAACGTTGGTTAATAAAAAATACAGCAGTTCTTCACAGTGCATTAACTAACAAATACAATTTGATTTTAATAATGTATTAGTAAATGTTGAAATTAACATTAAGATTAATAAATGCTGTAGAAGTTCATTATTAGTTCATGTTAACTAATAATGAACCTTATTGTAAAGTGTTACTGTTATTATTATTATTGTTATCATCATCATCTTTATTTATCATGTTAGTTGTACAGAAGAAACACAAGTAGTTTCCCAGATGAGTGATCAGTTACAGTGTTTCCCTGGACAAGTCATTATTCCAAAATATCTGACTGAAGTATCACAGAGAGCTTTGTAATAATCACTTATACTCTTATACTTATCCATCCACATCGTTTTTTTTTTTTTTTTTTTTTTTTTTTTTAATTCATATGCCCTTGTAATCTTTAATCAAAATACCTCCCCCCTCCCTCTTGCAGCGACTTCTCTGATGACGTTTACTGGTGTGGGGGCGGGATCAACCTGTCACTCGCATGACATCATAGCAATAGCAAGCCACAGCCATCCAATCAATACGCCATGGACAAAATTAAAGTCCTGCCCTACAGTTTTTCTCGCTCGAGAAGCAGTTTCACACGGATATACATCAAAATAGGGAAGAAAAGTCTATCACAACTTCCGTTTCATGTTGACTTGTCAAGTGTGGAAATCTCATTGCCGTCTGTGTTCAGATTCAAAAGTGATTCACACCAGGTTTGATGACCTTTGGTGGCAAAACGTAATTGTTTACATGTGTTTTAATGAAATTTAATACACTTAATATGTGGAATGAAAAAAAAAATATTTGAGAGCACCAGCAGAGAAGTTTTTTTGTGAAAAATAATAAAAATTTTATGTTCACAGAAAGTAGTCATATGGCTGTTATGTAACTGCATGAAAATGTCCAAAGTGGTTTCTCTTATATTATAACTCTGTTTTGTTTCAGTTCAAGCACTGATAGTGGCAGGAAGAGGCCGTTGATTGTGTTTGACGGCAGCTCTACTAAAACTGGCAGTGTAAAGCTGAAGAAACCTGATACTTCATCAGCACCTGTCGCCACAGACCGAATAAAGCCCCCAGTTTCCAGTATCAGTCTCACAAACCCCATACGCAAGCTCTCTGGGACCTCTACAAACTGCTCTTCCTCAAATTCCTCTAACAGGACCCCAGTGTCATCACCAGGGGCCAGTCCCAAAAGCCCCTGTAATCACTCTAACACTGCCAACTCCTCGCCACATTCAAACAATACCACGTCTAAGCTAAAGCGCACGTCCCCCAGCGATGGAGAACATGACACTGCTGTGAGTATGACACTAACACCATGGAAATCTGTTTATTTACCTTGACAGGAGGTTTGAGAGTGGATTTGGTTTTGGCAGTAAATGTGAATTTAAATTTTCTGATTAATTTCTTCTTCTTTTTTTCATGGCAGAAGGACATTAAGTCACCTGATGCAAAGAAAAAGATTCAACATATCACATGGCCATAATCTCTGATGTCATCAAGGACAGATGAATAACGCCACTGACATCATCTGCTGGGTCTCTGTGTTGGCCAAGAAAGACACTCATGATGAGACACATGAATTTGAAAGATTGGTTCTTATCACCTCAAGTTGTCAATCTCACCTTTACTTACCAGCCTCAGGAAAAGTGACTTGTGCAATGTGACCCTCCGGTTCATTTCACAACCAGGAAATGCTTCGGCTTTAGGCTTGGTATACTGATGAAGGAACTGACACATTCCTAGCAGTTTTATGTTGGACTGATCAGAGTTTCCCTTTAGAAATATTTCTTGCAATTAATAAACTTTTCAGTGCACGTGAATCATGTTGACAAATCAAACCCACTTAGAGGAAATAGATGGACATGCTCTTGATGTGTTTTAGAGATGTCTGCTGTGTTTTACTGACATAGGAATATACTGAGTAACTGAAGAAATCACTCCTTTCTCCAATAAAATGTTTGCAAGTTGATCTGAGATTTGGATTGGAATAGGCCCTTCCAAGTGGTTTGGCCAATATCAAGTAAATCCCTTGACAGTTTTGTATTTATAGCCCCCATAATGCAGTTGTGATGTGTGTTGCATCATGCATTGATGTATTTAAGTAAGAAAGCAAAATGAAGGGTGTTTCACATGTCAGTGTTTTAGTGAAGGTTTTTCTAGGCATTATGAATTGAGTTTTTATTGAGCTGCATGGAACGTTTCTCACTGACAACCAGCCTGATGAAATAAACGGCTGAGAGGATTGATCATGGTGTTTGTGATTCTTTTAAGTTTATTTTTACTAATACTTAAGTTAAACTTAAGTACACTGCAGTAATCTATAAAATAAAAGTTCGTTTATTAACTATATATGATGTTTGAATTTCATTCCATTCATACTTCTTTGTTACAGGTACACTACTGTTGAAAAGTTGGGGTCTGTATGTTTTTTTTTTTTTTTTTTTGGAAAATTTCATGCTTACCAAGACTGCATTTATTTGGTCAAAAATATGTGAAATATTACAATTTAAAGTAACATTTAAAGGGGTAGTTGATTATGATTTCACTTTTTTAACTTTAGTTAATGTGTAATGTTGCTGTTTGAGCATAAACAACATTTGCAAAGTGACGACGCTCAAAGTCCAATGCAAAGGGAGATATTTTCTTTTACAGAAATCGCTTTATAAGGACTACAACGAGCTTCTTCCCGGGTTGTTGACATCACAAACCCAGAAGAGAAGAGTTGTTGTAGTAGAGCAGGGGTGTCAAACTTAGGTCCTGGAGGGCCACTGTCGAGCAGAATTTAGCTCTAACCCTAATTAACCCACCTGAAGCAGCTAATCAAGGTCTTCACGATTACTAGAAACTTCCAGGCTGGTTGGAGCAAAACTCTGCAGGACAGTGGCCCTCCAGGAGTGAAGTTTGACACGTGTAGTAGAGTGTTGTTGCATGCTGTCAGTTTACACTGGACTGCTTCACAAACGAGGGTCAATTCGACGCTGGATTTGCACAAAAGATTAACATGACGGCACATGCTAGTCGAGGAGTTAAATCAACTCCACAGCAACTACATAAATTTATCCACTAACCGTTCAGAAACGTCCAGTTGCATTCTAAAAGTTGTAACTTCTTCCTGAGTCTCTCCTTCAGTGTCCGACTCCGGTTTGAACAATGTAAGGCTGAACACCGTTACTAACAATCGTCATTTTGGCTGCGTGAGATTCTCCAGCTTTGTTGTTGAGAAACTGAAAGGTCCGCCCTCTTTTGGAAAGCGGCGGGAGCAGCAGCTCATTTGCATTTAAAGGGACACACACAAAAACGGCATGTTTTGCTCACACCCAAATAGGGGCAAATTTGACAAGCTATAATAAATGATCTGTGGGGTATTTTGAGCTGAAACTTCACAGATACATTCTGGGGACACCAGAGACTTATATTACATCTTGTGAAAAGGGGCATAGGTCCCCTTTAATAACTTCTGTTTTGAATTTTCAGCATCATTACTCCAGTCTTCAGTGTCACATGATCCTTCAGAAATCATTCTAATATGCTGATTTGCTGCTCAAGAAACTTTTGTTTTTATTATTGTTATCTATGTTGAAAACAGTTTATATTTTTTGTAGAAACCATTATACATTTTTTCTGGATTTCTTGGATTAATAGAAAGTTCAAAATAACAGAATTGATTTGAAATAGAAATCTTTTGTAATATTATAAATGTCTTTACTGTCACTTTTGATCAATTTAATGCATCCTTGCTAAGTAAAAGTTTTAGTTTCCTTTCGAACGGGAACTCGCGCTGTGTCCCCCAGAGGGCGCTGTGGGGAGGGAACCATGGTTTTACATTAGTAACCTGAGAAGTTTCTTTAAAAAAAAAATCTTACTGACTCCAAACTTTTGAACCATTGTATAATTTCGAATGACAATTACATTCGAATGAATTTTTAATTTTTAATGAATTTCATATAAAAGATGTTCAGTTCTGATTCTGAGTGGTTCCTAGCTGTTCTTGATCCAGGCTTAGGCAGAAGGAAACAATGACTATGGAGACAGCAATGGTTATAATGACCTTTTCACCATTGCCTCGTTCTTTGTAGTTTATCTCCTGTCACAGACCAGAGAACTTCTACTTTGTTCTTTCACTCTTGTCAGCACACACTCACTCTATCAGCTCACTCATTCTCTCACTCATCACTATGGTGCAGACATTGAAATCATGGAGCTTAAAGGGATAGCTCCACACAAAAATGAAAATTCTATTATCATTTACTCACCCTTAAGTTGTTCAAGACTTGTATAATTTTCTTTGTTCTGCTGAACACAACGGAAGATATTTTGAAGAATGTGTTAAACTGAACAGTTTTGGGGCACCATTGACTTCCCTAGAAGTTTTTTCCCTACTATGGAAGTCAATTGTGCCCCAAAGTGGCCTGGTTACAAACTTTCTTCAAAATATCTTCCTTTGTGTTCAGCAGAACAAAGAAAATTATACAGGTTTGGAACAACTTGAGGGGGAGCAAATGATGACAGAATTTTCATTTTTGGGTGAACTATCCCTTTAACTTATCTCCTTCCCCACTGTTTGAGAGTTTTCCTGAATTCCTATAAACAAATCCCACCATTACAAAATGCACTACCTGTCAAAAGTTTGTACATGTCTTCTTATGTTTTTACTTTTATTCTAAGATGTTAAAAATAGTGATGTCATCAGAACTATAAAAGTGTACAAATGTATGAATTAATGGCTTCTAGATCACCCTTTTCTAGATTCCAGCTGTACTCTCTCTGGACATTTACTCAGCCCACTTCATGAGGTGCATCCTGGGATGCTTTTACACTTTGCTTTTATATTAGAAATTGAAGGAGTTTCCATGTATACTGGACACTTGCTGACTGCATTTCCTTCACTATCTACTCAAACTCCAAGAAATTCATACCTAGACAATATGCATTTGACTGCAAAACTAATTTTAATCATTTAATTATAAACCTTTACATAAAAAGCTTCAGACCATGACTGACAAACTGAATTTTACATAAGCCCCGATAAGATGGTTTATGTTGGTTTCCATGGGCATTGTTCAACACTAGGTGGCCCTATTGTCTTATATTATTGTTTATATGTACTGAGCGCTTGCTAGTGCAAATAGCCTACTTTATTCATGAGAAAAACAAAGGTTTTTTTTTTTTTTTTTTTTACTAAGCTTTATTGATTTTGCATTACTGATTAGATTTCATGTATAACTGTTAGATACACAAAAAGGCCAACATACTTTTTTGCAAGTTAAGACATGGGTTACGCAACACATCCGAGAGCCAGTCAGACATTGCAAAGAGATAATAATGTGTATTATTTTCTTTTACAGTTTAATCTCTAGAACCAATTCTTTCTTCAGTCTTCAAGTTAAAGCAAGCTCAAATAACTCTCTTGAAATAAAGAAAATCTGCCTCTTGCTATTCATAAAATATTATAATCTTTGCTTTACTATGTTTCCATGGAGTACCTAAATGTATTCATTGCGCACACTGTTTCATGCTTTTCCAATGCTTTGGTTTTAAACATTTTAAGCGTCGTGCATGCTCGATTTTTTTCCAGCCATGCTTTCAGATGTCTTTGCCACACTCGGGACATAGGATGTCATCTCTCTCGGTGAGGAAACCTCTGCCCACCAGAGACACCGAGCACTTCTTGCAGTTGAAACAGTCGTTGTGCCACTGGCGTTCCTCAAAGGAGATATACTTGCTTCCTCCAAGCCCTACATGCGATGACAAACATGTTATGAGTACTAGCAACAAGCAGATGTAGCTGTGTTCCATAGAAGTTCATGGAAAGCTGGTAGATTTGAGCTCTTTGAAACAGGGTTGACCAAAATTCAGAATTTAAGAAGTTCCTCCAATTCAGTTTTTTAGAATATGAATTGGTCATGTGCCACAGGATGTTGAATTGGAAGAACAAGGTGAGGAAGTTTTTTGACTTTTGCAACTTTGGGGAACATTCTGGTCCAGTTCATTATGTGCTTTTGCCATTTTATTCGTTTTTTTAAATGGTTCTATTTAGCTTTCATTTATTTTTATTTCAGTTTTAGTCTTAGTACTTCAGCTCAGACTTATTTTACTTCAGTTAGGCCCTGTTTACACTTGGTATTAAGATGCGTTTTGGTCGATCGAATCACAAGTGGACGATGCTAAATACAGGTGTAAACGGGGTCTAAAATTTTTGAGCTTGTCCACTTTCGACCACTTCCAGAGGTAGTCGAAAAACTCATTAGAGCAGATTGCTTTCATAGTGTAGACGCTCATGTGTTCAAATCTATTTGAACAGCCACAAAAGACCGCCTACGGACTTAATTCATAAACATGATGGGAAGCTCACTAGCCAGACGGGATTTAAACTTTGTCGGCTGAAGACCCAAGTTTGGTTTGAAGATGAAAAACGTACCAAGCACAATGTTTTCTCACCATTCCTGATTTCTAACACACACTCAGAGCGTTTGGCGTGGTCTTGCGGCTGTCAGAGCAGAAACGAAAGCTCCTGCTGTCCGTATGTTTTCCTTTGTCGCAAGCTTATTTTGTCCATTAGATTGAAAGATCTGAAAAAACCCATACATTTACCCGCCCATAGACCCTCCCCTCGAAGAAATCAGGACAGAAGTGGTTGAAAACGGACAAAAGAGACGGATTAAAATACCAGGTGTAAACGGGAATGTGTCTCCCTCGCCTTGACTTGTGATCGAATCGACCAAAACACACCTTAATACCAGGTGTGAACAGGGCCTTAGTTATCAAGGCAACATTTCTAATTTTTTAACATTTCTAGTTTTTAATTTTTAAATGGGTCATGACATGAAAAATCAAAATGTCCTTGATCTTTTGACATGTAAGAGGTCTTTGTATCATTAAAACATCCTGCAAGTTTCATAGCTTAAAATGTCGTCCTCATTATAAACAAAGAATTTATTAAATCTAGCTCCAAAAATGGCTCGTTTGGATATTGAGGGATCTGTGACGTCACATGGGCAAATATATTTTGCATATGACTATCGCTGCGTCCAAAATCACGTACTGTCTGAGAACGTACTACATTTAAATTTGAATTTACTTTGTGGCCGTTAAAAAAGTACATTTTATAGTATGAATACGGGTAGTATGAATGAAATCCAGACGTACTACATCCGCCATGTTGTTACTGTCATGTGACCTACCAGCGTCAGTTGCGTCGCTTCACTTCCATTGATAAATCCCCTCCCATGGCCTCATGGGATAGTAAAGTGTCCATTGTATGCACACTTCAGAATTTTGCCGGAAGTAGTAGGTCATCCGTGGACTTTTCGCCTACTGTTTTTCGAATACTATGTATTTGGACATACCGCTCTTTTGGTGTACTGTTTTTCGCATACTATATAGTAGGGAAGTATTCGATTTCGGACACAGCGTATTTGTACATACCACTGATGGGGGTGGTACAGGAGGCACATTTCTTGGCATACAAGTTGCAGAAGCAGTTGAGGCAGTAGGCAAAGTCATCACGAGAGGTGAAGCGCTGGCCAGACAGCTGCTGCTTACAGCCAGTGCACAGGAAACAGTCCTTATGCCAGGGCTGGTCATGGTACGTCACACCGCCAGTGGTGATGGGCTAGACAGAGAAGGAAGAGATAGAATCTGATCGAAATAACATACTACCCTTTTTCTGCAGTATACAGTATGCAGATTATCTGTATGCATAGAATACTGAAACTCAAAAGTGCAATATACAGCTAACATGCATGAAATATTGTATCTCACAATGAAAAGTGGTTGACGTATAGAATGCACACTATTCAGTAAATAGTAAACTAAAATTACATTCTGAGAAGCCCTTTATGCTTAAAGAGTTTCTGGAGTCTTAAAAAGTTTAATGCAAGTGTATATGTACTTCATCTAGCCTAGTAAAACATTTAAAAGCTTGTTTTAGTTTCCTTCATCTGTGGAATCTACCTTCTTGCAGTGAACACATTGCATGGCAAACTGCTTTTCGTAGCAGGGCACGCAATAGTTATGGTTGTCTTTGGGGATGAAGCTCTTGGTGCCAATTGGCTGCTGGCAGCGCTGGCAGGTAAAGCAGGTCTCATGCCAGCTGTTTCCTTTATGCTCCATCTTCCGGGAGCCTGAGGGAGAGGAAGAGAGCCATCTTATCCCAAATACAACAACATTCTGCTTATGAAGAGAAGATGGAGGAAGTTTGTAGATATAAGTCCTTATCCAAAATGTCAGGTCAAGTTGTCCTAGATAATCAGATACTTTCTATGCCCTCATAATTATATACAATTCTAATATTTAGCCCAGGTATTTTGTAACGTACACTACCGTTTCATTGTTTGGGGTTTGAATGGGCTGCATTTAATTGTGTGTCAAAAGTAGTAAAAGCAGTAAAATTGTAAATTCAGTAAAGCTGAATTTTCAGCAGCCATTATTCCAGTCTTCAGTGTCACATGATCCTTCAAAAATCATTCTAAAATGCTGATTGTGTGACCAAGAAACATTTATTATTATTAGAAATGTTGTGCTGCTTAATGTTTCTTTCTAATCTTTAATGAATAGAAAGTTTAAGAGAATACCATTTATTTGAAATATATATATATATATATATATATATATATATATATATATATATATATATATATATAAATGTCTTTACTGTCAATTTAATTCATCTTTCTTTAATAAAAGTATTACTTTTTTTTCCAAAAAGTAGTGTATGTATAGACAAATATAAGTTTAAGTCGTTTTATATGGGTAAATGTAAAGGAGTATTTTTTGAATTGATTCAAACATGTGGACTTAATATTAATTTATAATTTTTTCTTTATCTGTTCTGCTTGTTTGCATAAGTGGGCATTTGGTCACATTTAAATGGCTTAGTGGCCTATTTTTTATATTATTTTTTCTTGAATACAGTAAAATTACAAATATGAAAAAAGTAGATTTAACGCCAAATTCTACATGAACAAATTCTATATACAGTAAATAAAATTATTACAGGATAACACTGATTTGATACAATATATAGAGTATCCTTTATACTGTATATTCTTATCGGATTCAGATATCAAACACAGATAATGGATAGTGAATTATTATCAGGATTACATTACTACAGCCATATCAACTGTAACATAACAGCAAAGTTGAGCTGTTAAAAAGGTTTGAGATGAAGCATAAACCTCTTTCAACACATCCAGATGAAATCTCGATAAATACCGGCAGTGGTGCAGTGTAAACAGAGTCAAGCACAGAGTTTCATTGTTTTAAAGAGTCTGGCTTGTATCTTTTGAGTCCATGTGCTCCACACTTGAAATATTAAGTTTCACTCAGTGAGAGCTGGATCATTCCACAGGAATGTGCACTAATTAAACACCCAAAATAGCTTTAATCTACACATACTCAATCTATCCTTGGTTCCATCTATTCATTTTGATTGCTCAATATGATAAAAGGGGTGGTTGATCATAAAACATAATGGGTTAATGAGAGTGCAGCACATTTACATGATCATGAGGACCTGTCTTTGAGGATTTATGAATGAATATTTATTACCAGTGTGCAGATCACTTAATCTATTGCTTTGATGTCATGATGGGTCTGTAATATCTGTATTATGACAGTTATTCTTTCTTCACAAGATCTAGGCAAAGATCAACTCTGTGTGAAAGGAAGCAGTTTTCATTTGCTTTAATGGAAAGAATGTGGTGCTGAATGAAATATGATTTTATGGCAGTGCTGAGTATAAAAGAAAACATCTACTGATATGAGGTAATAGCTGAACGTTCCTCCAATGGAGAAGAATCTCTTACCAGGCATAATGGTCTTCTTGCATTCATGGCATTTGGAGGAATACTCATTAGAGTAGCACTCGGTGCACAGCAGCTGCTCGTCTTTAGTGGAGAAGGGCTTGTCCACCAGTGAGCGCTTGCATTGGAAGCAATGGAAACAGTCCTCATGCCAGTGACGGTCCTTGTAGGACAGATCCTAAAGCAGCAAAAGACGCACTTTGATGACAATTCTGGTTGAAATAGAGATATGGTTGTACCAGTGTTTGCATTTCACTGTTTTTATTTATTTTGAGGAATACTGAATCTGTTTGTGAGATGCGTAAATGCCTGCTCACATTTAATCTAGAATTAAGGCCCGTTTACACCAGGAACGATAACTATAAAGATAACGATATAGTTTTAAAAATCATTCTAAATATAAAAGAATAGCACTGTCCACACCACAACTGTAACGATGACGATAGGTCTGGGCGATACAGCTAAAAAAATTGTCATAATGTTTCATATTGTTCTGTATCGATAAAAATTTAATAAACTTTTTTCAAAAAAAAAAGACAGTAGAAAAAAAAAGTTTGAATTTAACCAATGCATTTTTAATTAAAGCAAACAACAAATAATTTTAAATAAAAATTAAAATGTAAACAAATATTTCTTATATTTTATATGAAGATTAAATAAATAAGTGTTAAAGAAACTTAGAGCTGCACAGTTCTGGATAAATTGAGAAACGTTTTTGTTTTGTTAAACTAAGATCACCATTCTGAATGACAACTAAATGAAATAACGTAATTTATTACTAGAGGTTCTGACAAAATATTCATTGCTGCAGTCTATTTTAAAAAAATTTATTTATTTGAATTAATTATTTTTTTTTATAAATCTGTTTAGATGTATGATTCAATGACTCACTCATAAATACTCTTGTTTCATTACTGGATGAATCAGTGTATTTGAAAGAATCTGTTAAATGAAGATTCAATATCAAATACATTTTTTAACACTCACTTGTCGCCGCCTGGTGGTGAAACAATGTAATCGATAAATGCGTCGTTTTCAGCGGCAAGTTTCTTTCAGATGCTGATTTACCCAATTTTGATCGATAACATAAACATAAGTGTTTATATCTGAACTATAAACTTTTATCTCAGTATTTCTGTGATCATTTGAATATTTGTAACACAGAAATAAAGATACTGTGTGGTTTAAAACACTGTGCAGCTGTTTATACCGACATGTCAACTGCTCTTTCAAGACGTAAGGAAACCATGAAACTGCCACACTGCCGAGCTGACATGTCCTTTTTTATTCACAGTCTCCTCGTCACCGGCAGGTACAGCACTCATTTTCATGTGTTTGTGTGTTCTGATTTCACGTGACGACTGCGCAACTGAACTCCACAGCAACTTGTTTTCGTGTCACTCCTAGCGCATCTGTTTGGGACTGAGCGAACTTGAGAGTTGTTCATGCAACCGAACTTCATGTCTGTTTACATTTTAACGCATTTAAGTGAAACTATATCGAACATTTTTTTCTATCGTTATCGATTAAGACGTACCGTCAGCTGTTGAACAATAAAACACTGACAGCCAATCAGAATCCATTCTAATTTAAGGGCTTTTAAAATGGCAGATGACATTGCAGAGAAGTTAATCGCTGAGGTCCAGAAAAAGCCACCACTATTTGACCAAGTCAAACCCCCTTTTCATGGATACTTAAAAGAAAACTGATATATGGAAAACAATCAGTCATACCCTGAGAATAAATGGTGTGAAGTATTAACGATGAGATCATAATGCCAGGCTAGCAAACAGTGTAACATAAAATTACCTCAGGTATTCAGCGCTAGTTTCGACAACACTGTCTTGCTTCCTTTGAAGTTGCAATAAAAAAGACTAGGCGTTGTTTTTATTCCACTATATCGACTTCATCAGCTAAATTCACTGTTAGATTAGATCGATTACACTAGCTATTCACTTGAAACATAACATGCTGAGGACATCTGCTGGTTAAAGACATGTAAATGCAACAAGAACAGCAAAAACATGTTGTACACACTTTGAAACTGCAGCACGTGAGCTTAGAATAAACAGACCGTTATCGTTCGTTGGTGTGGACGCAAATATAGTTATCCTTATAGTTATCGTTCTTGGTGTGAACGGGCCTTTACAATAAGCATCATGTTTACACAACGCCTCTCCCGATTTCTCTCAACATGGGGACAGGAGAGCTGTCAATCAATAAATGGGTTAACAAAGGAACTTGCATAACTTATTTGAAAAAATAACTCAGATATTTTGCTGTAAATTCAAAAGTAATGCATTACGTTACTAGTTACTTGAAAAGTAATCTGATTACATAGCTCAGTTACTTGTAATGCCTCACTCCTAACACTGGGTAGTACATATAGACCTCCCACATTTAAGGACAACACTGGAAAACATTTTCTTGATCTGCAAGCTCTAATCTGATTGGCTGGTTTTATGCAACTTCCTTTTTTGTACTTTAATTAATGTTACCCTGCTGTTGCAGCCGATGGGTTTCTTGCACTCCTCACAGGTATTGGAGTACAGGCTCTCATAGCACTTCACACAGTATGGGTTTTCCTCACGAAGAACATACTTCTTCCCAAACAGAGACTCCTTACAGTAGTGGCAGTCATAACGCTCTGTCATCTTTACTTCAGCCTTGCAATCCTGTTATGGAGAGAGTTTCAGGAGATGTGAGAAAATGCTAGACCTTCTGATAAGATCTGTAATCTGTGTTGCTTTAATATTTATTTGGCTCAAACCATTATAAACTATTGTGCTATATTCAGAGTTAATATAGAAGCCACCTTGAAAATGGAAACCTGTAAATAATTTTTTCAGTTTTTTGATACATTTACAACAAATAAACATTATGACTAAGACATACAGGTATATTCGTTTCTGCGCTATTTTTAGGTCACTAATAAAGTGTGTAAATCATTTCCAGATGTTCTTGCTTCCACTGAAGCACAAAATCCTTTTTGGATCATTCTCAAATCATGCTGGAGAACATGATCATCAGGATTTACTTGTGGAATTCATGAAACATTAAAGCAGTGTTATTTTAGAATCATTGGTCATACTTTATGTTATGTCTTTACTACTTTGTACTTACATAAACAAATATGTTAGGTACAATGTACTTATTGTGTTAATGTTGTATTATAAAACACTTTTGCTGCTATTGAGGTGCGATGCGGGTAAGTTTAGGGACAGGGTTGATGGTCTGTTTAGGTTTAAGGGTGGT
This sequence comes from Mylopharyngodon piceus, assembly GCA_039654765.1. Taxonomy (NCBI): domain Eukaryota; kingdom Metazoa; phylum Chordata; class Actinopteri; order Cypriniformes; family Xenocyprididae; genus Mylopharyngodon; species Mylopharyngodon piceus. The sequence goes on from CM077441.1 coordinate 25,330,999, forward strand.
TTAAGAGTTAAGGTGTAAGGGAAGGGTTAATTATAGATGGATTTAATGAAATTAATTACAGCTGTAATTACATCCAGGTATTTTGGTTAATATTTTTAATTAGATTTTATTTTTATATTTTTTGTTTTCATTTTCACTTTAGTTAAAGTTTTAGTCATTTTGTTGTGTTTTTGTCATTTATTATTATTATTTTTTTTAAATATGTCTATAGAGTTTTTATTAAGGTTTAGTTCTTAGTTTTATTTATTTTAGTACTTCAATAAACGAAAATGAGAGATAATGCCTTGGCAACTAGCTAAAATAAAATAAGTTTACAATAAGTATTACAAATGTTTTTTTTAAAGGTTTTAGTTTTAGTTAACGAGAATAACCCTCCATTAAAGAAAATAAATAAATAAATGTTATTTTTCAATTCAAATTCTAACTCAAATTTATGATGATAATGTAATTGCTGATTAAAAATATTATAGCCAATTTCATTAGTTGTCTCAGACTTTTGTAGCCCAAATAAATTTATATGATTCATGTTCTTACAAAAATTTAGAAAGACATTTTTGAATTGGAAGGAAGGAAGAAAGAAAGAAAGAAAGAAAGAAAGAAAAAGAAAGACTCGCTGCATGGACATCAGTGAGGCATCAGTCGTGTTGGATTGAACACTGGAATTCCACAGTGTACTGCATCATACCATCGTAACCAGCCTGTTATCTCACCTCCAGCTTTCAGCAATTATATTGTGTATCAGCATGTGTTAGTGTGCGTGTGTAAATGTGTCTGTGCTGGCATGGATGTGATTACCTATAAACATTGCTATGAATGGACTTTTTCTGAGAATAATCCATCTTTCCTGTAATAGGCCAGATAAGGCTGATTCTAAAACTGATCTAAAAGCAAACCGTTCAAAGAACCTTTGGTTTCCAGAGTGTATCTTTGAAGAGTTATTGACAGAGAGATTGTGATTTCTACTAAATTATACTTGATAACAGAATGCCATCTACTCACGCAGCTGTCTGAGTCCTGGACCTGTTAACCCTCTCTGTGTATTGTTCCCATGAGCCCTGTGATGCTGCGTGCCGCCTCACTCCGTGCCACCGCCTCAGGGGTCCCTAGTGTCCTGCGCACGCTGTCTCCCTGCTCCTCAGCCCCCTGCTATCCCGTTGTGAGTGTGTCTAACTGAGCCCACGTCCGGCCCGGGCTTCACTACCACACCAAATCCCCCTCAACAGTTTTACCATAAAAGGCAGCAGATGGAAACCAGGAGAAGCACGCTCTCTTGCTTAAAATCCTTCTAAGAAAATTCTTTGACTTGCACAGTCAGTCCTTCACTCCCCCCTCCTCTGCTTCCTGTTTGTCTTGCCCTTTTCTGCTGTCTCACTTCTTCAGGCTTTCTCCCTTTCTCCATCCAACTGGCAAACCATCTTAATTCTTTCCATTAGGTTCCTTCTACGTCTTTTCACACTATCAAAATAGCATGCAGGTATTCTGACCATATTTTCTTGTGGAAATAAGTTGACTGAGGCTGAGCACAAGCTTGATAGTGACTGATCAAGATGTTTCCACAATAATATTCTGTTGAATACTGTGTCACTAAATGTTTATATTACTTTTGCTCCCTTTGTACTGAAAGTATTGCCTTGCTTTTGATACAGACCATAGATAAACTAAAATATCACTGTTTTGTAGTGTTTAGGCAAAGTTTGTTGAAATGCTTTTTCGGTTTTTATGGTTTTTAAAGTTGGCATGAAATGGAAGTTGCACTCTAAAAAATGCTGGGTTGTTTCAACCCATGTTTGGGTCAAATACGGACAAACCCAACAGTTGGGTTAAAAATTTAATTAAAAAACTTAACCCAATGGTTGGGTTTGTCCATATTGGACCCAAACATGGGTTGAAACAACCCAGCATTTTTTTAGAGTTTGCGATACTCAAGTCCCACCCTACATTTTTTCTTTCTCGAGAAACCATTTCAATCTGAGTGAAACGGTTTCTCAAACAAGAAAAAAATGTAGGGTGGGACTTGATTTTATCCATGGGGAATTGATTGGATGGTTGTGGTTTGCTATTGCTGTGATGTCATGTGAGTGACAGGTTGTCCCGCTCTCAAGCCAGTCAGTAAATGTCATCAGAGAAGAGATGTTGATGCAAGAGGGAGGGGAAGATTTTCATTTAAGATTATGAGGGCACATTAATAAAAAATAAATAAATAAAAAAAAAATAAAAAAATGTGCATGGATAAATCATTCATAATAAATAGGCTACTGCAATATTACATTAAAAAAAGAAATAAAAAAAAACTCATTTTATTTCATGATGACTTTAAGGAATATTTTTAACTCTTATACATATACAATTATATAATCTATAATTCAAAATTTTAGAGCGTGGAATAACTATAGTAAAAGGTATGTTCATTATAAAAATACCAGTGGCATTTTAAGATTTTCTTATTTTACATGACATTTCCAGGTCTACAAATCACACTTTTAAAATTAGGCGACCACACTTTCCCAAGACTGTGGGAACTCTAGAACTTATTTTCATTTCAATAAGCTATCTAATCCAGGGCTATTTTTGGAAATGCGCTGACACTTTTGCCTTAGACTTATCTAAAATGTAGGGTAACACTTTATTTTGATGGTCCACTTTGGACATTTCTACAAACTAGAAGTAACTTTGCAACTACATCAACTACTAGTCATTAGAGTATTATTAGCTGACTGTCTGCTAACACTCTTTTTAACACTATTTTGATGCTCCCCCAACTGACATTATACTGATTATAAGTAACTTTGCAAGTATGTCAATTTATTCTACTAACCCAAACATAGTAGTCTACTAACACTAGTGAGAGTTAGTTGACATCTAGTTGCAAATTAATGAGAGTTAATTGACATGTAGTTGCAAAGTTAGTTGTAGTTAGTAGAATGTCTAAAGTTGACTATCGAAATTTAAAGTCCAACCAAATGGGTGAAGCAAAAACGGTGTCTAACAACCAAAAAGTTTTAGACTCGAGATAATAGAAACAAGATAATTAAGGTTTATGTGATTCAATAATTCTTGATTTGGAATGTCACGATCCCACTAATGTGCAACAACACTGATGTGCTAAAGCCAACAAAAGAAAACATTGTTTGGAGAGAAAGCTTTTTTTAATCATAAAATATCATGCAGTAGATCTAAATAATTAAATTTTCATCTACTACAGTTTCCTCTTACATTGTCAAAGGAAATCTTGTTATTCTAATCTTATTTGTCTTTATTGACCCTATTAAAACCGTCTGAGGACTGGGTCCACTTCCCCCTCCTCTCATATTTTCTCTATATAGTTTACATCAAGAATCCTCACTGTGATTTCCTGCACCTACCCTATTAAATCTACATTCAAGTTTGGTGGTAGCATTGCAATAATTCAATTCAAGAATTAAGCTTAAAGGGATAGTTCACCCAAAAATGAAAATTCTGTCATCATTTACTCACCCTCAAGTTCACTGTAAAAAATTATTTTCATGATTTGTTATCACAACATTTTTTTTTTTTTTTTTTTGTCAAATCAACTTCAATAATTAATGTGGTTCAGATAACATAATATTTTGAGTTTCTGTTGATTAAACCAATAGCTTTCATTGTATTAAGTCAATTTTTTAATTTCAATGAACTCAAAATTTTAAGGCAACCAGGTAACTTACTTTTTTAAGTTAAATCAACAATTCTTTTTTACAGTGTTGTTCCAAACCTGCATAAATTTCTTTGTTCTGCTGAACACAAAGGAAGATATTTGGAAGAATGTTTGTAACCAATCAGATCTTGCCCCCCATTGACTACCATAGTAGAGGGGGAAAAAAGCAAAAAAAAAAAAAAAAAGAAAAAAAGCACTATGGTAGTTAATGGGGGGCGAGATCTGCTTGGTTACAAACATTCTTCCAAATATCTTCCTTTGTGTACAGCAGAACAAAGAAACGTATACAGGTTTGGAACAACTTGAGGGGGAGTAATTGATGACAGCATTTTCATTTTTGGGGTGAACTATCCCTTTAAGTATGTTAAAGCTTATAAATGTCAAAGTCAGCCTATATGTCAACTAAATCATACTTGATATATCATAAAACTCTCTTTTAAGCTAATAAGCTTTTGTTTTTTGAAATGTTGTCACCAGCACACTTGAAACTGATCTCCTCTAACAAGGTCTCCTCTCTTGGGCATGATTTGGTATTTGTCTAATCTTTCCTTTTATAATCCTCAGCTGTGTTTGGAGACATTTCCAAGTGCCATCACACAAACATATAACACGCAATGCTAATTAAAAGTATAGCAGAGGTTTGAAAGATAGATGGAATGCTTTCAGACAACACTAAAAAGAGATTGCAGACAGGTGGATGGAAGACTAACCCTACTGAGACTTAGACCTTGTGTTCACGCTCCACACTCACAACCTTCACACCCCCATTCCAGCACAATCCATATCCATGGAAAGAGTCTGACCACCCATCATGACTCTATAAATGCCTTTTATCTTCTCCATAAATGCTTTAAGAGGGACTTATAGCTGTCATAGACTTTATAGGGTGTCATATACAATGGCTATGGTAACCTGTTAACACAACACCAAGCCACTGTGAGACAAATTCTTTACTGTTGCAGAGGTTTGATAGTAGATTAAAAATTTTGTGGTGAGTATATGTATATTATTATTTTTTATTTTACTTTTATTTTTTGGAAGAAAATAATACTTTTATTAATCAAGGATGCATTAAATTGAATAAAATGGACAGTAAAGACATTTATAACATTACAAAAGATTTATATTTTAAATAAATGGTGTTCTTTTGAACTTTTCTTAAAACAAAAATATTAAGCAGCTCAGCTGTTTTCAATCATGTGACACTGAAGACTGGAGTAATGGCTGCTGAAATGTAGCTTTGCCATCACAGGAATAAATTGCATTTTAAAATATATTCATATTGAAAACAGATGTTTTGAACTGTAATAATATTTCACAGTATTACTGCTTTTACTTTACTTTTTAATCCAATAAATGCAGCCTTGATAAGCATAAAAGAAAGGTAACACTTTATTTTACAATGCTCGTTACATGTTACTATAGTAATAATTATAAATTATGCAAAATTACATGCATCTAACCCTAAACCAAACCCTAAACCTAACCCTATAGTAAATACATGTAGCTCATTAATATTACTTAGTACTTAATGTATAATTACACTGTAACAAAGACACCTTAAAATAAAGTATCCTGTGCATTTTAGAAATAATGCATATTTTAGTCTAGAGGAGCAACATATTCACTTAACAGTTACAAAAATCATGAAAAATAAGACATGATTGCAGACATAGAGGCATATATTATTTAGGTTACACTTTATTTCGATGGCCCACTTTAGACATTCTACTAACTCATCAACTACATGTCAACTAACTCTCATTAGAGTATTAGTAGTAAGCTGTTAGGTTTGGGTTAAGTGTTATAGGGTTTGGATTTGTAGAATAAGTTGACATGTAGTTGCAAAGTTACTTATAGTCAGTAGAATGTCTGTTGGGGAACCATCAAAATAAAGTATTAGCAGATATTAATCAGACGGTCTACTAATACTCTAATGACTGGTATTTGACATGTAGTTGCAAATGTACCTATAGTTGGTAGAATGTCTAGTGGACCATTTAACAATAAAGTGTTAAAAAGTAAATGGAGTAAAGTTATGGAGAGTAGCAGTGAGGTTTGGTGTTAGTAATCTCATGTATAGACACAAGCGCCTGTGGCTCTTACCTCAAGAGAAAAGCTGTCTGTCTGTGTGAAGAGTCTGGCCAGACTGAGCTTGGTGGCTCTCGGCTGCGGCTGTATGTTCTATTAAATTACTCCACCTATGGGGTGACTAATTGGAGTGGTAGGGTTTGGGCAGGCTTTTTCTATCAAGAAGAGCTATAAATACAACACAGCAACTCCAAAAGCACCACCACAGAAGATAAAACCCATCTCTGTATGCAGTCACACATACATACACAAACACATATACATTCCCTCTTACTTCTTCAGTCCTGTATCCTTTTAAGGCCTCATTTTGTTTTGTGATAAAAACATTCATGTTGAAATACATTTAAAAATATATAATTCTATTATAAAATATGAACAAATAATTGATATTTTTGTCTTGTTTTCCAGAATATTTAAAATAAAATCTATTCCTGAAGCATGGTTGAAAAGCAAAATTGTGTGATGATATTAAGACTCATTTTCAGTTAATATATCTTGAATTAAGTTTAATTTTCTTACTCTTACTTCTTTAAGCATAGACTTCACAAAAATTTGTTTTGCTTAGTACAAGAAACTGAATTTAGTTTATGATTTAGGATGTAAAAAGCGACTGCTCTTCAAGCCTGTTATTCCCTCACTTCATTTCTTCCCCTCAAGCGTTTGTGAGAGAAAAGGGAGCCAGAGCAAACAAACATATTGGGGAATGTTTACAGACCTCCTCTCTTGCACTAGCTCTCTTTTTTTCTGCTATTGTTAGTGAAATCACAAAACACATTCTTATGTGTTTTAGTTGCCTTTAAAGGCAACCCAAAAATGAAAATTCTGTCATTAATTACTCACCGTCATCATTCCAAACCCGTAAGATTTTTGTTCATCTTCAGAATGCAAACGAAGATCTTTTTGATGAAATCTGAGAGCTTTATAGACAGTTATGCAACTACCACTTTGACGCTTCAAAAAGTTCATAAAAAGACCCTAAAACTAATCCATATGATTGGAGCAGTTTAGTCCAAATTTTCTGAAGAGACTCAATCACTTATATAATGAACAGATATAATTTAGGCTTTTATTCACATATAAACATTGATCAGCGAACAAACAGAACATTTTCTGGAAGCTCAAACATGCTGCGTAACCAACATGTCCTCCAACCAATACGCCCATATAGGTCGTTTGTCACTTCCCTGAAATACAACCCATAGGAGCGTTTACTAAATTTGCGCCCCTATCGACAACAGGACACTTTCATTTTAATGCATGAGATACAACCCATAGTAGCGTTTGCTAAAGTTGCGCCCCTACCGACAACAGGACACTTTCATTTTAATGCATTGGACCCTTTTATCTGCATCATATTTCGGGTTTCACATAGCTCAGTTGGTAGAGCATTGCAATGTACAACAATATGCGATCATGTGATCATACGATCGTGGGTTCGGTCCCAGGGAACGCATGTGCTTCTTCAAATCAGATTTTAAAAGAAGTCTGATAAAAGGTTTTATTCACATGTTTAAAGCCCATTTAAAAGTAAGTGCTTGTGGAATGTGTTTTAAAACCATTTTACTTAAATCTGGTCTCTGTAACACTTCAGTATGGGGAATAGTTATCACTTTTAAAGGATTAGTCCACTTTCAAATAAAAATTTCCTGATAATTGACTGACCCCCATTCATCCAAGATGTCCATGTCCTTCTTTCTTCAGTCGAAAAGAAATTAAGGTTTTTGATGAAAACATTCCAGGATTATTCTCCTTATAATGGACTTCAATTGGCCCCAAACGGTTGAAGGTCAAAATTACAGTTTCAAGTATATAACAATTAGTTCAAACTTTGACCTGTGGAGGGCAGTAATACACTTAGCAGCGCCTACACTGAGCTAGTTCAAGACGACTGTCTATGGTTAAAACTTATATAATTTTTTATTTTTTTTAGAAAATGACCGATTGTTTCACTAGATAAGACCGTTATTCCTCGTCTGGTATCGTTTAAAGCCCTTTGAAGCTGCACTGAAACTGTAATTTTGACCTTCAACCATTTGGGGCCAATTGAAATCCACTATAAGGAAAATAATCCTGGAATGTTTTCATCAAAAACCTTAATTTCTTTTCGACTGAAGAAAGAAGGACATGGACATCTTGGATGACATGGGGGTGAGTAAATTATCAGGAAATTTTTATTTGAAAATGGACTAATCCTTTAACTAGCTGCTTATTAGCCTGAATACTGGCTGTTTATTACTATTTATAAAACACATATTAATGCCTTATGGTAAAGGTAGTTGTTTTACTGGTTAAGTTCAGGTATTGGATAGGATAAAAGGATGTAGAATATGGTCATTCTGAATAAGGCATTAATATGTGCTTTATAAGTAGTAATAAACAGCCAATGTGCAGGCTAACCACTACAACAACTACCTTTACCTTTACATTTATTAGCCTGCACATTGGCCGTTTATTAGTACTTATAAAGCACATATTAATGCCTTATTCAGCATGACCATATTCTACATCCCTTAATCCTATTAAAGGATGTAGAACTATTAATAAGCAGTAAATTAGGAGTTTATTGAGGGAAAAGTCATAGTTAATAGTGAATATGTATTCCCCATACTAAAGTGTTACCCTGGTCTCTTATCAAATGCAAACAAATTTGTGACACTTGACATTTAAACTCATTTGTACAAGGACTTTTTTTCCTCCTTTTTTGCTTACAATGAAGCACAAGATGCTCTTTGGGACATTCTTAAATCATATTAGGACTTAATGGATCTTGTGACAGCTTAAGTGCATGTCATGCCAGCTTAAGTGCATGTTTTATTATTATTATTAAAGAATGCAAGATGTACTTTCAGTATAGTAGTCAGGATACAACTACACATATACTGTATATACAGTAGCCCCAAAAAGTATTTGGACACTATGTCACAGTCATGTCATGTTTAATTTCTAGTCATGGTTTTCTTTGTCACTGTTTTTCCTGTGTTCTAGTTCATCATTATAGATGTCATGGTTTCTGATTATTCCTCACCTGTTCCTTGTCTCATTAATGATCTTTCCTTGTGTATTTAAGATCTCAGTTTTCCTCAGTTCATGTTAACGTTTGGTAAATATTTTAAAAAATATTCTGTCATTCTGTCATGCATCATCTTTGTTGGATTAACCACATGCTAACCATGACACACTAAGTCAAACTAAAAAGGATAGTTCACCTAAAAAATGAAGTTCCAAACCTAATTGAGTTTCTTATGAAAAAAAAATAAATAAATAAAATAAATAAATAATAATAATAATAATAATAATGAAATAATAATATGAAATAATAATAAAATACAAAGTTCTGTCATGAAACTCTAGATGGCACAGGCTGATAGGTCTGCAATCACATCTTCTCTATAGGGCACAGCTGATTGGTTCCTGCTGTATCAGTAGTCAATGAGTTCGCTGCCCAACCTTTAAATACTTAGTCAGTATTTGCTGTAGCAGTTGCAGTGCGCTTTCAGAAACCCTCCACCTTCCCCAGCTCCACCTGTATAGATCTGCTACAGGTAATTCATGTAGCTATATTGTACAGCAGCAGCATATCTTACTTGCTCACAGCAGCGAGTCGTGTAGCTGATCTATTCCGCCAATACCAAACATATCAACATTGTCAAATCCATTACCATAGATTTTAGTAACTTTAGTCATTAAACAATTTATGTTCCACAGAAGAAAGAAAATCTTATGGGGTTGGAATGTCATGAGGGTGAGTAAATGATGACAGAATTTTTATTTTTGGGTGAACCATCCCTTTTACAAAAATGTATGATCAGCACAATCACTTCTCAATTAAACTTCACAATAAAACATAATTTCAAACAAACAAACAAATAAAAAACATGAAAAATTACAATTTGAGTAAAAAAAAAACGATTGAAAAAAAATCAATTGTTTGAAATGTATCATTTCAAAACAATATATATTTTAAAATTAAGTATTTGGACACTTTTGGTTGACATTAGTGGGCCGTGTTTCTAAGTAATATGATGAACTACATCTGTGGTTACTCTGAACTTATGGAGAACTGACTTCATGCATCCCATTGAATTAGCATGCTAGATGCAGTTGGTTAGCTGCAAATGCAAAAATAAATAAATAAATAAATAAATAGTTGAGAAATCAGCATTATTTGTTTGCAGATTCCACTTTCTCTTTGATACAATACAATTTATACTTATTTAAGTGTGGCTTTTTGGGCCCACTCTGTATATTCAATGGAAAGTGTTCTTTCAAGAAATATCTCTCTCTCCACTTAATACCATACACTTTCATCCTAAATCTTGCCCTCAGTCCCCCTTTCTCTCTCTGTCACTTTAGGGGACTGTGTTGAGGATGTTTTCCATGAGTCCTGATAACAGACCCTCTGTTTGGTTTCTGAGAATATTGTGGAGCTATTTTCTGCACCTTTCCATCTCTCACTCTTCACCTCTCTGCTTTCTAATCATGTACCCCCCACCTCCTACCCCCACCCCATCCCCCTCCTTATCTTTCTCTTTCAGTTATGGAGTGATCCTGATCCATGGAACTTTGGACCCCTTCCAGCTCTGCTACTGTACATTATTTTAGAAATCAACAGGGTGTCTGATTTGTCAGACACCCTGTTGAGTTGATTTATTAGTAGCTTTGATATTTAATACTGATAAAATATAAGATGTATCAGTTGGGGACTCCCTCTCTTGTAGAAAAAAAAAAAAATGATTGCGGATGATATTCAATAGGATGCAAGTGTGGAGTTTGGGAAGTCATCTCATCATCACAGCAACAGATGGACTAATGACAGCAAACACCCTACACATCTGTCATTTCAAAGCTTAAGCTATTACCAGCCATCCAGCTTGTGTTTCATATGCAGAGTGGTTATATTCACTGGCATTAATGTTTAACATTCACCTTTTCAGATAAGCTAGTTCTTTAACTGTAAATGTGAATGGCTTTGCTCTGGAGTTTCAAACAAAATTGAAAAATCTGGGTGTGATATTTGATACAAATTTAACATTTGATACTTATGTCTAGAATACTGTTTTTCATCTCAGAAACATTGCACTGCGCCCCATGTTATCTTTCTCTGTGGCTGAAAAACTGATTAATATGTTTGTATGAGGCTGGGCGACACCAGAGGTCCCCATTTATGGAAAATACCAGAGACTGCTTGAGGAACGTAGACAACTCATATATGTTTATAATCGTGTATTTATTTGGTTTGATGTTTTATCTGTTTTAACATTTTTTATTGTAAAAAATTGGTCAAAAGAATCTTAAAGACCAAACATTTCCATCTGTCATGTTCAGTTTGCGATCCAGCTAGTATTCAGACAGCTGGTGAAATGGTGAGATCGTGTGATGTTGTTCTGTGGAGGTGTATTAAAGGTGGGTTTTAGGGAAGTGCTGCGGGGCTACTGGCCCAACAGTGGAAATGCAACTTGATTTTGGCCTCGGTGCTTGAGGTCCGAGGCTATTGGTCCAGCACGGCATGTTGTTAGCTCTGGTTCGCACTGGCCCAACAGAGGAAAAGCGGCTATTGTTAATGGCTGGCTGGACTCTGGGTCAAGAGTGGGGCTAGTGATGTTTTCTCCTGCAGCGCAGACAGTGAATAAGGATCCACAACTCACTAGCACCCACTCCACATAGAAATTTATTTCACTGTATCAATCTTTTCTAATCTTCGTCCAGTATTCTGACAGGGTTTGCTGTTGTAAATCCACAGGAATAAGGCGCAAATCAAAAAGTCTTTATGAACAAACAATGTCTTTATTAAAGAGAAAAAGCAATAGCACAGTACACTTCCAACTAAACGTCAATTCTGGACAAGGAATTAAGGAAAACTCAGGGCTTAAATACACGAGAAGATAACCAACAGAACAGGGAACAGGTGTCTAACTCAATTAGAAACCATGGGAACAAGCAAGGAACATTGGCTGTGTCTGAAATCGCCCCCTATACCCTTAAATAGTGCCCTATTTAAGGGTATGGGGACAGCCATTTGTAGTGATGTCTGAAACCATAGTGGACATTATCGAGTGAACTCATTCAATCCCACAATGCACCACAATAATGAGTGTACAACTGATGTACGCTCAATGACTAGAGAATACCCATAATGCACTGTGAGAGTCACGCACCGAATGAATTCCCACATCTGACCTTGAAGATGCCGCCCGCAGATGAATCCTCCATCCATTTTCCACACTGCCTGTCCAATGTGGTTACAGCGTGTCATACAGGTATAAATTTCTTTTTAGTTGATTATTAAATTGTTTAATTAAGGTTTATACATAGTTTCCATGACAGAGTTCAAGATAAATCTTTTACTTACTACTGGAGCTGCCAGTTTGCTACATTTCAAATAATTATTAAACAGCAAGCACAAACTATGCACAAGTGGCAGCCCTTCCAGCACACTCAGTGTCCGAATTCGCTCACTCGTTTTCATTCACTCTCTCAAATGAACTATATTAGTGGACCAATGTAGAGAATAGTGAATTCAATCTTATGGCGCAATATAACCAAGGTAGTGGAGCGAATTGGTCAAAAGTAGATGTTTGTGTATGATTTCAAGGAAGATGTCATTTGAGGAGAGGCTGTGTAAGGTAACCACATCACACTGAACTGTTTGGAAGGGCAGGAAATTTAAGTCAGATGGTTGTCCTTAATTCAGCATTCTTCACTAGGTTGTTTCACAGAGTCCTGTGTTTGTCTGATCTAATTTACTTTTCTTTTACCCTTCCTTATTCTTCCCATGCTAAAACCTTAGAAAACCTTTAAAAAAAGGAAGCCGTATTTTAGACAAATCAAGTTTTATCTTGAAGGAACAATGGTTTATTTTTATCAAAAACACTACCACCTTGTACTTGTAGTTGTGCAGAGCTGAGACTTTGCAGGGTGCATTTCAAAAGTTGTTTTGCCCTGGATAAATCGGTTTAATCAGGTATAAATAGTTGTTAGGTTATCAATTGCAGGTTTCTACTTTTTACAGTGTTTTACATTTCATATTATAAAAAGTGTATTGTCTTTGAAATTGTAAGTGCAGATAGTAAGCTCAAGTTCACCCAAAAATGAAAATTTGATGTTTATCTGCTTACCCCCAGGGCATCCAAGATGTAGGTGACTTTGTTTCTTCAGTAGAACACAAATGATGATTTTTAACTCCAACCGTTGTAGTCTGTCAGTCGTATAATGCATGTCAATGGGAACACCATCTATAAGAGTCAAAAAAACATGCACAGACAAATCCAAATTAAACCCTGCAGCTCGTGACGACACATTGATGTCCTAAGACACGAAACAATCGGTTTGTGCGAGAAAGCGAACAGTATTTATATCATTTTTTACCTCTAATACACCACTATGTCCAACTGCCTTGAGCGCACGCACGGCATCCGGTGTGTGAGGTGTGTACACGTTCTGGCATAGTTTAAAGGATTAGTCCACTTTCAAATAAAATTTTCCTGATAATTTACTCACCGCCATGTCATCCAAGATGTTCATGTCTTTCTTTCTTCGGTCGAAAAGAAGTTAAGGTTTTTGATGAAAACATTCCAGGATTATTCTCCTAATAGTGGACTTCAATGGTCTCTCCAAACGGTTGAAGGTCAAAATTACAGTTTCAGTGCAGCTTCAAAGGGCTTTAAACGATACCAGACGAGGAATAAGGGTCTTATCTAGCGAAAAGATCAGTCATTTTCTAAAAAAATACAACTGTATATGCTTTATAAACATAAATGATCGCCTTGCACGTGCTTCCGCTTTCCGTATTCTTCAAAAAGCTTACGCTGTATGTCCTACGCCTTCCCGATTCTACTTACGGAAAAAACGGAACTGGCGCCGCATTTGTTCTGTAAGTTTCATCAAAAACCTTAATTTCTTTTCGACCGAAGAAAGAAAGACATGAACATCATGGATGACATTGGGGGGGAGTAAATTATCAGGAAAATTTAATTTGAAAGTGGACTAATCCTTTATACTACGCCAGAGCGCGTACACACCTCGCGCACCGGATGCCGTGCGTGCGCTCAAGGCAGTTGGACATAGATGTGTATTAGAGGTAAAAAATGATATAAATACTGTTCGGTTTCTCGCACAAACCGATCATTTCGTGTCTTAGGACATCAATGTGTCGTCACGAGCCGCAGTGTTGAATTTGGATTTGTCTGTGCATGTTTTTTTGACTCTTATAGATGGTGTTCCCATTGACATATGTTATACGACTGACAGACTGCAACGGTTGGAGTTAAAAATCATCATTTGTGTTCTACTGAAGAAACAAAGTCACCTACATCTTGGATGCCCTGGGGGTAAGCAGATAAACATCAAATTTTCATTTTTGGGTGAACTATCCCTTTAAAGGGAAGCCATACTGGGTTGTTGTTTCTCTTCCTAATCATCTCATCTTTCCGACCTCATCCATAAATCTGGCATACCCAAGACACTGAATCAACAAGCTATGCTCTAATGACATCTCTTTCCATTAGGCAAACCCCTCTACATTTCATTCCTAACAAACACATATTTCATATAAACCTCCTCTGCATAACAAGAGATCAACAACCCTTTCCAATGAGTCTCCTCCAGCCCGGGCCTCACTCAATCTCCCAATCTTGCCTCCAGCACTGATGAGTCTATTCATAGCGTCTCATTCCATGGCAGGGTTAAGAGAGGCTTACCAGCCTGAAGGTAACATTACAAAAGACTGCTCCTTTCCTCGGTATGCCAGCACAAACAGACTACAACTACTCACAGTTTAACATGAATCTGTTGCTCATTGGAACCTCAAACCCAACAGGCTTGTATTGGAGCACATCTACTGTCAGTCAATATATGTCAATCAACTGCAAATGCAGTATGTAAAAACTAATTCAGCAACATTGTGCCATGCACAAAGCTGACAGGACTACTTTAAGGACTTGAAGAAACAAAAAAGTTACAAAAAGTGATGGTACAATGGAGCTGTCATGGAGTCAGCTACACCATCTACCCAGCCATAAGCACCAAATCCGCCCACTCGTTCACTATCCCCGGAATTCTAATCACCTGCACCTGTTCACCATCAAGTCACCCTTTATAAGCCACCACTCCCTTCACTTCAGTGTCTGGTCTCGTCACTCGACTACAGACTCACCCATACTCACCTGAGTGCTTACCTGTTCATCCTGATCCTCTTCCTCATCTTCAGTCATCTGTTCTCTCGTCGTCTTCATCATCCTGTTCCCTGTTCGTCTGCCTGTTTCACCACCACACCACCTGCATCAGAAAGACTGTTACCATCCAGCTAAGTTCAAGTCAAAATATCCTGCTTCTAACATCCCTACCTGTTGTGTTCCTGCTCTGCTCACGTTTACCTGCAATAAAGAACTGTTTATTATCACTTACCTTGTCTGTCCTCTTCTGTTTGTGACAGGAACATTGTGGAAAGAATCAGTTGAGTGAATGATTCAATGACTCTTTCATAAAGACAGTAACTTGTCTCCACCTACTGCCTTAATAACTCTCACTGCACTATGGTACAGTGCTCTACAGCCCTTTTTTGTTTATATTGAAGATGTATAATGATATATACTTTTACTTCCTCATGTAAACAATGCATTTAATGTAACTAAAAGACACAAGTATGACATCAACAACATATATGAATTATCTCAGTTTTGCCAAATTAGGAGATTGACTACACACAGACACACACATCATTGTCAGAAATTCGTTGGTAAATGGTACTTTAGTTATGTTTAAATTTTTTTTTTTTTTTTTTTTTTTTTTTTTTTTTACAGAACTTATTTCCATTTTACAAAAGTAATGAGTTACTTCATGCTGTGTTTTACAAAATGAAATGGTTCCCTGAATGTGATTCTCTTTCCTGTGTGGACTTCCTGTTGAAACAGGAATTCAGGGATGAAGATGGGTAAAAGATGACAATTCTGTTAACCCACCACTCAGCCAGGCTGCCACTAATACAAACATTTTTTTATAAAATTTACATGTACTTTTGATATTCAAGTAGTTTTAAAACTACCACTACTACACTCTAAAAAAATGCTGGGTTAAAAACAACCCAAGTTGAAAATGGACAAACTCAGCAATTGGGTTGTTTTAACCCAGTGGTTGGGTAGTTTTATTTAACTCAATTATTGTTTATAAATTACTGTATTGCTTGCTTAAAATGAACCCAAAGTATGTTGGAAATTAACATTTATTAATATGTTTAATAAATGAGCATTTATTAATAAGTTTAATGAATAATAATTAAATAATAAACATTTATTAAATTAATAAATGTTCACCTTTTGATTATTATTGTTGTCTCTAGTAATTATGTGTCTGATTTTTAATTTCCTACTTATTTTCGGTTCATTTTAATCCAGCCATATAGTAATTTTTAAACAATAGTTGGGTTAAATTAAACTGCCCAGCACATTGGGCAAACATTTAACCCAACTGCTGGGTTTGTCCATTTTCAACCCAACTTGGGTTGTTTTTAACCCAGCATTTTTTAGCTACTTTAAAACATTTACTTAAGTATTTTTCTAATGAGCTCCTTTACCTTTACCTGAGTCAGTTTCCATAAAGGTATTTTACTTTTACTTAAGTATGACAGTTGGATACTTTGTAATATGTATGCATTTTTTTTTTGTTGTTGTTGTTAGAAAACTGTACAAAATAATAGAGTCTGCTGTCCTGACCCATCCAGAGCCTAGTTTTTCAAAGCATGCATTGTTCTGAAATTAAATTTGGTAGGCGCTGTTCTTTATCAGCCTAATGTTATAAACTGTACTGTAAAATCATCAGCATCATTAACCTTAAAGTTTATTGGTCGTGACTCATATTTGATTTTATTTCGGTAATTGAATTAATTAAATTTGCATATAGCCTTTGGATTATTGCTGCAGACAATGTAGCTCTGACCTTAGTGGGTTTTCAAAAGGGCACTTGATTCATAAGTTTGTAAAATGCAGTTCAACTTGCGTGACCATGCAGAAGCTCATGTTTCTTCACTTGGACGAAGGTAAAATCTAGATTCCCTTGGCCATGCATTGTGCCCAGGCCTCTAAAGCCCAGTGGATATTTGCTGCATGTTTGTGCTGCCTGGTATCCTAGCAGAGATAGTTATTTTAGGGAGTAGGCTTTAGGATACACTGATTTCACTCCAGGCTCTCCTCCAGGGTTCTGTATTTCACTTCATCCATGGAAATGTCCAGGATGTTTTTGTGTCAAATGAACAATGACCTTGAGATTATTTTAAGATTTAACCAAAACGGTTAGCCATAAATTAGTCAGCTATGATGCTGTCTTAAAAAAGCAGAATATCTAGGCATTAGACAGACTAAGTTTTTGGAACAAAGCTGTCTTCTTTCCACCAGCCTCACCGGAGCGATTTGATCTTCTTTATTAATAGCGCAGGGGGGTTAGTCTGTCTCTCTAGTGTTTATCTAGAAAATCTAGCACTGCTGAGGTGGAGACAGCTGGGGCTGAGCATTTAAACACAAAAGGGCCTGGACCATGGACAAGGATCCCCGCAAAACCCTCCACTATGATTAGTGACTGAAGGGGAAAAGCCAACTGCTCCAGATATCAAAAGAGTTCATTGCTCTGCTGTTCCTGTCAAACTCACCCACCAGTTCTATCATTAAAACTAGCGGCTGCTGGACGGCATTCAGAAATGCTGACTTTGTGGAACAAGCTTCATAGTGTCTGCTGATGCAATGATTTTGAAAATGATTTACTCTTGTACTAATGACATTATATGCATGTATGTAAGAAACTGTCTTTCACAAAATACTTTGGATACAATGCTGATAAAACATTGATTTTTTGGACTTTATTGGCACTTTATTATTATTATTATTCTAAAAGTTTTAATTTATTTATTTTAAACAACTGTTAGAGATGACTGTGAACATAAATTTAAGAAGCTGCTGTGCTGATAAAACATTGATTTTAGTACTTTATTGGTACTTATTATTATTATTAATAGTAGTAGTAGTAGTAGTAGCAGTATTATATACATTTTAATTTATTAATTTATTTAAAATAATCCTCCATTAGAGAAGATCAGCATACCATTTTACATTTTTGGAATTACTTTGGAATAAGCTCTAATTCTGGAGATGTATTCTGGCAGACATAATTACCCTTTGTCATCATCTTGACTTGTATGTTTTGGAAATGCATCATCCATCATATCATCATCAGCAGCACTGACGTCATCATAATTACTGTCTGTTACACAATATGAAACCACTGCCTATATGCACGACCCACAGGGAGTATCAGTATCAGTGTAATGGACCAGTATCTAAGAGTCCATACATACTTTGACAAACCTTGAGGGAATAATGATGATATTTTTATTTTCATTATTTTCAATATGTGACAAAAAAGACTTTTAATAATAATAACAAATAATGCATTGTGTGCACTTGTTTGAAAAAGCTTCACAGTAAATGTGCATGTTTGGACTTTCAGATGCTACCCTCTAATGTATATTGACTGAGTATGATCTCATACTTAAGTCTCACAGAAGTCAGATGACTGCAGATGGAGATACCATATTTGTCATAGCATCTGCTTTCACTATTTTAATTACTTTATTCAGTGAATACTGAATTAACACTTTTTTCTATTTTACAGAAGAGCTAGGCAGAAAGATTATATGGGCTATTCAGTTAATTTGTCCGGTAACACTTTACAATAAGGTCTTATTTGTTAACATTAGTTAATGCATTAACTAACATGAATGATCAATACAATTGCAGCCTTTATTAACCTTTGTTAATGTTAGTTAATAAAAATGGCCATGTTCATTTTAGTTCACAGTGCATTAACTCATTTTACCAATGTTTTATTTTAAAAATATTAGTAAATGCTAAAATTAGGCCCATCATTAACTAAGATTAATAAATGTTGTAGAAGCATTGTTCATTGTTAGTTAATGTTAACTAATGTAGTTAACTTATGTTAACAAATGAAACCTTACTGTAAAGTGTCACAATTTTTCCAAAAATGAACAAAACAAAGCTACCATTAAAGGGGATATATGTAAGAATTTTCATGTATTAATTGCTTTTTTGCCAATGTGAACAGCTTGTAACGAAACGACCTTCCCCGATGTTCCTGTCTATGAAAGCCTGTGTAGACTTATTCCCGTTTGCCGGGAAAATCAAATCTTCATCTGTCGACATGATGCCGGTGAATTGCAGAGCTGGTGCAACATCCACATCACTATGATCAGATGCATTTTTAACTGCTGCTTTCTCACCACTGTCATTTTTGCTGTGTTTTGTTTGTTTGTCTTTGAGAGTAAAATCGCGCAGCATTTACATATTCATATAAACGTCACACTCAGCAGCATGGATGGCGTCTGGATGTTTGTTAACAGTATCGCTGCAAAGGTATTTCCAAGTTCTTTTTACTTCTAAGCAAAAAACAAAAAAGAACTTCGACATGAGTATATTGGGGTCTTGAACTGAATCAGTCTCTTGTAGGTTCAATAGTATGCTGTGCACGATTACAAGCGTGAGCAATAAGTTGCTGGCTGCAGTTCACTTAACGGCCACCGGTGTCGCTAATAAGGGTTTCTGAATTCTACATATAGCCCCTTTAAAGGGTTAGATCACCCAAAAATGAAATTACTGTCATTAATTACTGACCCTCATGTCGTTTCACACCCATAAGACCTTCATTCATCTTCGGAACACAAATTAAGATATTTTTGATGAAATCCAAGTGAGTTTTTTTTTAATCTCCCATAGCAACAAAATTACCACATTCAAGGTCCAGAAAAGTAGTAAAGACACGGTTAAAATAGTCAACGTGACTGCAGTGGTTCAACCTTAATGTTATGAAGTGACGAGAATACTTTTCGTGCGCAAAAAACAAAACAAAAATAACTACTTTATTCAACAATTTTTCTTCTTCCCTGTCAGTCTCCTACGCAGTTGGCGCAGTGAACGCAGTGCAGAGCTTCCGTGTTTACGTCTGAACGCCGGTTCAGTATTGGCCGAGGCTGCTCACATGAGCACCACGACGCATGTGTGTGATGCTGACGCAGGAGCCGGCCAATACAGAGTCATTACTTTTAAAAGTAACTTTCCCCGACACTGGTCGCATCCACTCAAATTTATTTAGCATTAATTTATTTTTAATCTTATAGCTTATTATTATTTTTTTATAATTCATTGTTAATTCATTGTTCACAGTTAACTTATTTGTCATATTTTTTGCACAGATAATTTTACTATGGTAATTATGCATCAGCTGGCTTGAAACAAGCTCTTTTAGCTTTATGTACAGTGTTAACAAAGTGACTGCCATGGAGACAGGCATTCACTTCACTTCTCTGTTTCTGGGCTTTGTTGAACAACCCCATTCAGCTGTCTCCCATGGTGCAAAGTGTCCTCGTTTTTTTTTGTTGTTGTTGTTGTTTGTTTTTTATTCTCATTTTCCCCAAAAATGCAGCACTCTTCCATGTGAAAGCAGAAAGAAACAGGTGGATCCCAGCAGGAGAGAAAAACTTGACTGATAGGTTAAGCAAGTCTCTTAAAAAATATGTGACTGACACAGTCCTGTCAGTTCTTACAGACAATGTGGAGCGAAAATCAGGTACATGAATCATGAATGGTGTGCTGGAGATTAAAGGATAACAATATGGTGCTCTGTCTTTATGAATCCTTGTGATTCTCTTTTAGCCTTTTTAGAGAACAATTTAAGGCTTTCAAAGAGGTATATTAATGTAATAGCTGATTTTGAAATTATACTAAAGTTCACAAGAATAGACTGGCTCAGGTCCATCCGGGAAAAAAACAACTTTGGGATGAAAATTTACTTTGGCCAGACAATCAGCTCAAAAGAACAGCAAGCAGCAGGTTTTGGACAGTATAACTGACGATTATACTTATATTGTGGCATTCAGAAGACCACAATACAAAAAAAAAAAAAAAAAAACCCTGACATCTCAAAATATTTTTCTTATAATTATTAGAATGTGCCACAGTCAGTAGAATTACTGTTCAAGATTTTCTTTTTTTTTCAAGAGTTCAGGGGCTGGACAAGGAAAGTACCTAAATGATTTCTTATTAATAATTTGACTGTGGCCTAACCCCAGGAAAACAAGAAGCATGTGAGTTCATGAATTAAAAACACTGGCATTCCTGAATTAAATTTTTGGTCTTTAATTCTTCATCATTATGTTCTAAAACATAATTTGATTCTATGGCTTTGTCCAAACTGGAGTCTTTGTTAACTGTTACAGTCAAGGCTGGTTTTGTTTCAGTCAGTCCAGCTCCAGTCTATTTATAAGACTACAGCACAGCTTAACCAAATCTCACACAACAAAGACACATTATCTGCCATTAAGCAAATAAAATATAGCATATATTTCCCCCTTCAAAGAACAGGCTAAATGTTCAAATAGGTAGAAACGTTTCCAATCAGTGTTTGTGGTCACAACTAAAAGCTCCCTCTGTTGGTGCAATTGCATGCTGTAATACCATCATGAATCACTTGGGGGCGCTAAAACATAAAAAAAAAAAAAATATATTGCCCATGTCGTGTCAACAGATGGGTACGTTGATATTATACGTCGATATTTTTCAGCGAGTTGTATCTTTTTATTTCCTTGCGCATATAACGAAATGAAAGATGTAGCTTTCAATAACCTGAAAATCTCATCTCTAGTCTTATTCTCCACAATGGTGTTTGTCTTGTTGACTTCTCAGTTAATGTTTACTGGATTCCAATCTCCCTTAATATTCTCCACAATTCCCATAATCCCCTGCTGCCTGAGAGCAGCTTTTTGCACACCGAGTTCGTGACTAATCGAAACACTCGTTATAATGAAAATGAATTTGTGTGGATGCAAAGCAAGTGTACCTAATCATGTCACCTTTCCTTTCCATGAATAGGGATACATTTTGTAGAAGACCTCCACTTAAGCATATAAACTGCTTAAACAGTCATTATACCACCTGTAGATATGTTAACAAACAAAGGTAACATTTAAAGTGAAATTCATTCCAAACTATTAACCATGACTGCATTTAATGGGTCTTAATTGTGAGAAATGCTCTTTCCAAATCTGCAAACGATCCCATTAATCAGTTAACTTTGTCACTTGAATTACTTTGCTTCTGCACAGCCCAATAATTCATCACACAGAGAAAACACTGGATAATTGACCTCAATTACTTTGTTGTCTTCCCATTAGAGGAACAACAACATCCAAACCACTTCTATTATTGAAATTGATTTTCTATTTGAGGTTGAGCCATTGTCATTCTTTGTTGGTAAACTTATGCTGTCACACTATCATTAAAATGGCCATCAAACAGACTTGAAAACACTGCAGAGTCTATATATATATATAAGCATATATATATTTTATAGCAGTAATTGTTACTGTATTAAGATCTAAGGTCATGTAGGCAGAATTAATCATGCATGCTATGACTGTGACATGACAGGGCCTTCATTATCTTTTTTATTAGCGGTTTCTCTGAAAGTCTCAGTAAAATCGAGTAGTTATTATATTCAGCTTGCCATCAGTGTTCTTAGGGGGCTCACCAATGTTTGCTGAAACAGCATATACAGTAACCTGTTTATGCAGGCTAGTTTAATAAATATGACGCACAAGGCTGTAGTAGCTCAGATGCAGCTGTGGCCTGCTGATGAAGCAGGGTAATATTCATAGCCTGTGTTCAGAATGGAATATTAGCCCACTACTTACTGAATACTGCACATACACTGCATACTGCATACTATTTCCTTTTTAAAATAGTAAGTAGGTATACAGCAATAATTGTTTAAAAAAGGCAACATGGGCTCACATGATTTGTGAGTTGTGTTGGATGCTGGAGAAATGCGCAGGAATAAAGATCTGAGTGACTTTGACAAGGGTCAAATTGTTATGGCAAGGCGACTGGGTCAGAGTATCTCTGAAACGGCAAGGCTTCTGGGTTGCTCCTGGTCAGCAGTGGTGAGAATTTACCAACAATGGTCTGAGGAGGGACAAAACACAAACCGGTGACAGGGTGTTGGGCGCCCAAGGCTCATTAATGCATGAGAGCAACGAAGGCTATTCCGTCTGGTACGAGCCAACAGAAGGTCTATTGTGGCACAAGTCACACAAATTTTTAATGGTAATGGGAGGAATGTGTCACAACATAGTGCATTGCACTCTGCCATGTGTGACCAATCAGAGTGCCTATGGTGACCCCTGTCCACCGCCGAAAGCGCCAAGAATGGGCACGCGAGTGTCAGAACTGGACCCGTGGAAGAAGGTCGCCTGTTCTAATGAGTCCCGTTTTCTTTTACATCAAATGGACAGCCAGGTAAGTTTGCACTGTTTACCTGCGTAAGTGATAGCACCAGTGTGATGCTCTGGCAATGTTCTGCTTGTAAACTCTCTGGCCATTCATGTGGACATAAATTTGACATGTGCCACCTACCTGATGAAGAGTTCAAGGTGTTGCCCTGGCCTCCAAATTCCCCAGATCTCAGTCCAACTGCTGGATCCACCTCACGACCTACAGGACTTGAAGGATCTGCTGCTAACGTTTTGGTGCCAGATACCACATGACACCTTCAGGGGTTTTGCAGAGTCCATGCCATATACATACATATACATACACACACACACACACACACACACACACACACACACCGAAATGTAAGATTTATGTATTTGAATTGCATAACATTTCTGGCCATTTGAATTACACAGTTTTAACACAAACAAACTGGTAACACTTTATAATAAGTGTCCTTAATTACATGTACTTACATCAAAAAAATTAGTACAACGTACTTATTGTGTTCATATTGTATTGCAAAACACTTTTGCTGTTATTGAGGTGGGATACGGGTAAGGTTAGAAACAGGTTTGGTAGTATGGGTTTAAGGGTGTGTTAAGGTGCAAGGGAAGGTCAACTATATAATTATAGATGTGATTACAGAAATTAATTACAGCTGTAATTACATGCAGGTGATTTGTTAAATAAGTACAATGTAAAAACATGTATGTATTTGTATCTCTTCCTTTTTATATAAATGAATATTGCTTGTTCCACAGCTAGCCATATTTTAATTTTCATACATGTTAACTGCATCAATTTAATTGTTTTCACAATGAACAATTCGAATAAATACATTTTGAAAATATGATTATTTAAATAAAATACTAAATAATAAACTATGCCATGATTTTTTTAGTGCAGAAATCTTTCCTGTTTCATATGACTGACAAATATGCATCACATTAAGTTTATTAGTTCATCTTAAAACTTAAATTCAATTCTTAAATTTAGGCTTAAATATTTTTTGAGTGCAGCTATGCCATGTGAAATCAGAACGTGCCAGACACAAATCCAAGATTGGAACATGCCGTTCTCCATGTTTTCAGTCTGTAACATGCAGAGGATCACAAGGATGTTCCTCGAACACAGGATTAGGCATGATTCCCAGTTGTGAGAATGCACAACACAGCAGACTGGCTCAGCTCACAGGGATACAGAGACACAGTTGCTGTATATAAATACATTGGTTTAGATAATCCATATTGTGTTTTCTAGACATGTCCAGCGATTTCTTCATGTTGGTATTTGCTTAATTTGACTCGATTCTACTAAGTGGCAGGTAATTTTGCATAAATGACTCATTTGTAAGTGACTCAAGCTGACATTGTGTGACTCTAGTATTAGTTGCTGAATATTACATTACTAGTTTTGGGTAGTTCCCTAAACTGCCCATCCTTTGCACAGTTTATCTTATTAAGCATCATTAATCTTGAATTTTTACAATGAACACTTGTTTTATACATGATTTAATCAAACTAAAGGGAGGAAGCATGATTAAACTGCCACAGTACTCTGTAGATAACTACTCAGATGAAAGCACTCATTGCATTGCAGTCACTTATTGAGCCAATAAAACATCAAAATCCAATAAATATGTGTTTTTTCCCCATCTCCTGAAACTATAAAAATCTCAGTGGTGAATCAGACTTACTCATTCTTTCATGTGACAACGATGGGATGACATTTTACTACAGTATAGTTTGCAGTTCCCGTCAGGTTTTGGCAGCGGACACGATAGTTCTAGTGAGTAAAAATGTTCAGTGCAATGATACAGTGCTGAAAACATTTACAACTTTCACTAAAAGTTGGCTTGAAGGGAAATAGTAGAAGGATATGGCCTGTCAATGTCACCACATGACCCCATTTTGTGTCATGAAGGACTTTATAAGCCTGGAAAAGTTTTTTTTTTTTTTTTTTAGATTATTAAAATGTTCTTTCACACTAAGAAAAAAAAAGTTTTGGTTCTTCTATGGCATCACTGCGAAAACCCCCCATATATATAAAATTATATATATAATATATATATATATTGGGGGTTCTGCCTTTTATACCTTCTTTTGAATTAATGATTTTTTTCATTATAATTAATAATTAATCATTATATTTTTAATTATTATATTTGAAAGAAATGCAAATAAAAACTTTATTGTCTCCATTTCATCAACTTGTTTCAGAGTAACTGGTAACAGTTATAAACATAAACACATTACTCAAATTAATATTAACACAATAACTAAATTCTGAAGATTAAATTAATATTTCTTAACTTTCTGAATGTTATTAATTCATATAATTACTATTAATATTGAACATCAAACTGGTTTCTTAGCATTTTCTTTACACAAAGCACATAGCCGATAGTATGAAAATGTGCTTTTTACCGATTATCGGGCGATATATATATATATATATATATATATATATATATATATATATATATATATATATATTCAGGATCAGAGAAATATAAATATCAAATTTACAGGGAAACTATAAAAATATAAAACTAACTAGGGGGACCCCTTTTGCATTCTTTTTTGGAGAGCCCCCAGATAATTTATTTAGATAATGTAAGTCATACCACCAGATAATCTAAACCTTCAACTATAACTGATACTATTTTATTTATTGTAAAATATAATTGTACCATTAGTAGGCCCATGCATCTTTCACTTTCAATTTAAATGTATTGCAATGTATTAAATGAGGGCACTGCTTTCATATTAACTTCCACATTCTTCTAAACTTTACCATACTTCGTTACTGTTTGATATACTGTAAAGTGTTTCAATATTTGAGCAGCCCCTCCATCATCATCATCAGCAGCAGCAGCACCCCCAGAGCTCTCGCGCCTCCTTCCTCGCTCGCGCTGTGCCATGGCAGCAGTGACGTCACCCGTGCATTGACTCGCGCTGGCTGAGAGCGAGAGGTTGAACAGACCGAGGGTTAGAGAGAGCAGCAGCCTGGGCCCACGGACAAAAACTCGCCGAAACGGATTTACATTCGCTACGTATCGTCCTACCAACCCAAGTCTGCAAAGAGAGCGTGTTTTTCTGCTTGTCCTAAAGCCCGATCTGTCAGGAGTTACTGCAAGGTAAGAAGAAGAACACACTAAAATGTCAACTAGAGTAAAAAAGGCTCGCTTAAAGTTGCCTTGGTGTGCTTTCCTAGCACAAACTGTGATCAGTAACGCGTCTACATGGATATTGCTTCTATATCGAGAGGATCAGTGTATATGTTGCAATGCAAAATGAGAAAGAAACAGGAGCACTTTGAGTGATTGTCTCTCTCGCGCTCGTCTTTTGTCTCTACCAGCTCTGTTGCCACAATAGAGATCCCAACCGCCTCCTTAAAGTTGCTGGATTTGACACATTCGTGTAAGAGTGAGGATCATCTGTTGATTTATAGTACAGCTTAAATGCCGCCTTTGGTTTGTTTTTGTTTTGAGGCGTCATATTAGAGAAAGAATTAAATGATGGCTGGCTGCTGGGAATGTCCATTGTCATTCTCTACATGTTGTGTGCACGCGCCATGGAGTCATTCCACATTGTAAAACAACAGCTTTCCCTGACTGATATGTCCAGTGCCTTAAGGGATAATTATCTATATCGTTGTTTATTGTTTATATATACATGTAATTCACTGAGGCGAGAGTGCTTTGAATGAATTAGCATGGCAAGAAGTGCTTCTCTGGAAGTGAATGAAACTTGGATCTTGATGTGTGATTGGCTTCAATGGTATTTAATCCTCATGATCTGTTTTAATAGCTCAAACATACTTAACATTTACTTCATGATTTTTTCCCCCTAATCTTATGAGAACTGTAAACAAAAATTCAACTTAATGACATGCTTTTAAACATCCTCAATGGAAAAAAAGTTGACATTATTTCTGTTTATTTCTGTTTTCTGTCTGGTCCAAATCCATTGATTTATTGAAATCGTATGGACAATATGTTTTTGCTGAGTCAAACTGACCCAAAACAGAAACAATGTTAATGAATCTAATAACAGTCACATTACTGCTTTGTGACATAGGCTAGCAGAGGGGTTAAAGTTCAGTGATAGCTGGGTTTAGTATATGAAGAGGATCCTTAAGTTCAGCAAAGTACGCACAGTTGGTCTCGGCAGAACATGAGGACATTGCTTAAAAAAACTATAATGGCAAATGAAAATGCTTAAATAGTTAATTTTACGATACAGTTAAAGATCGTTTGAAAATTTGGGCCCCAAAGAAAGATTTAGTTAATTTAATACACTGTCTGATTGCTGGAGTTAGTTTAAAATTGTTTCTTTTCATAAAGTAAACATGAAGCATCATGCGATTTACAGTTGTTGTGGATTTTCTACATTTATGGTAAGGTTCTTGACACTGTATCCCTTTCCATCTCCCTTTCACAGACTCTCGGTACTTGCATACTTCCCAGCATTATGATAATTGAATTTTACACCAGGATTTCTCCTGCTCGGCTTACTTGCTGTAAGTGGCTCAAATACTGGGCTACTTTGAAGACAATAATCCTATTTTTATAGTTTCTCAAGAAGAAACATCCTTAGAGGATTGAAAAAGCTGCTTATACTTGTGTGATATTCCCATCACATTCACAAAATACCAAAACCATCTGTGTTTCAACATATGTAGGGTTTCTTGTCTGAGTTATATCGATTTGAATGCATGGAGATTTATGGAGATTTTCAGTTTCGACCGGTTTGAAGTTTCACTCTGATCACACCCACTACTGACGTTTCTTTCACGAGTCGTGATCTGTAGTGTGTTGCCTTGCAGTGACAGGTATGTGGAATCTTAGGCATGATGACTGAACGCGGTAACAACTCTGGTTGCGTTTTCTATTACAAAACTCATGTAAGTGTCACGTAGTGTCTGTCATTGCGCAATGAAAGACAACATAATTGAGCTTACGTAATGCACCAGGCATATTCTGTCATAATTAGGGTCCTAAAGGCAAGGGAAACCCAAAAATGTTAGGAAATTTTGAAACTGTAATTTTCAGGAATAAAAAAAGGTATTGAAACGTATAGATTTCTAGAGATAGAAATGATTGTTTATAAAATGATTTTTAACCGTTTAGTATTTACGAAACAAATGTGAAAGGCTCGGAAATTCATCGCTTATATAGTTTGGGAACTTTTCTATTTAAAATTTAAATACAACACTGTCATCACAGTGTTCTCCTTCTTTTATCTCTGTGACCAAAGGAGGGAATCTGAATCTGTCTTTTAGTGCTGAAACGGTCTAAAAATACCCCAAGCTCTCTTTTTACTGATCTCATTTACAAATGTGCTGTTTTCTGGACCAAGGCTCTGGAATGTGCTGTGCACACGGTACTCTGTCAGTACCAGCCACCAGTCTCCAAACAAAAGACTGTTCAGTCAAAGCATTTCCCTCCATCTGTACTTTGCCATGTAGTACATAGCTTTTGGTGTAAGTTCATTGATGTGTATGTCCACCACAGTCTCCAAATTATGGAGTCCGCCATCATTTCTGCTGTTTTTTTGCCTGTTATTAAGTTACAGTCTGTTAAGGCAAGAGATATAAATCTATTAGTGCTGTCAGCCCTTGTTCAGAAATGCTGTACGTGTGATTTGCAGATGAATCAGTCAATTAGAGACGTGTTTGGTTTTGGAGTTCCAGACATGATTTGTTTGAAATTATAGTTTGCGCTTGTTGGTAATTGCGTCTGGCTTAGGAATCTTGCAAGGCAAGTGTTTTCTGCATCTCTCAGCTGGCTTACGCCAACGTCTCTGCAACTGGCTCCCTCAGAACTTTGACCTAAATGTACTTTAACTTTTCTATAAAAGGCTGTAATTATAGTGTTTATGGATTTGGCTGAGTCTTGCAAGTATTCGATGTAGCCGCGGATAGTTTGTGGTTTAGTATTTTGTAAATGTATTGATTTATCACATACTGGTGGTTAAGGCTACCCGTTTTCCCTTGCTGGGTGGATGTCCGCTAAAATGTTGTCAGTTTGTATAGTAAATGTTCATGGCGCACATTTTTTTGTGAAATGACCCTATTTTAAACCCTCTATCTAAAGCTGTGAAATGGATCTGGATGGTATGAATAAAAAACCCACGTGTCATCGTCACATAAATTTAGATTGTGGAAATCGTGTTGGGAGGGAAAGGCTCACATCTGCAACATCACGTCACAGCGGAGTTTGTGGTTTGGAGCTGGAAATTGCTTTTTTGTGACGTGCTGTTCTACAGCAAATTTTAATCTTTCCCAAAATAAGAGCCTTCATAAAGGCCCAGATTGCCAGCCCCGGAGACAGACTTCCCATCTCTAATAGAGCGCACAGATGACGGTTAAAGGTCAGGCTGGAGTTTTGTTATTTTTACCATAATCATTTGTAATCTCAAGCAGCCATTATGCATGCAGCTGATTTAGCAATGATGGAACTGAATTGGTTGGCGTGTCTCTAGTAAGAAAGAGGATTTATTCTGCGCATCACACACTGCTCCTACAATGTGTTGCTCCTCTGGTTGAATGGGATTGAAAGGCTGTGTATGATTTTTTTTCTCTTTAGCACTGGTTTTTATAGGTCATATGTGGAGGCTAAAGAGATTTGACTGTGAAAACGATCATACACCACTATTCCAGAGACTGTTCCTCTAAATCGGCAAAGCAATTCCTTTTTTTTTTTTTTCCCCTCATGGAATATTCAGTGCATGCAAAGCCACTATGAAAGATGACAGCGTATGAAGATCTAATCTAGGGATGATTTCAACAATCTCACAGGGAAACATAACTATTTTACGAAGAGGTGTTTTCGAATGAATCGTACAAAAACAAGATATTTAGGAAAAAAACATGAAGATCCACCCCTAAACATAACCATCACTGAGTCATAAGCGAATCGTATGAATAAGATTGTACAAATTAATATGAATTAGCCACCATTTCGCCAAAATGTAAAATAGTCATGAATTCCCATTAGATTGTGTTGATGATTTTAGAGCATTTAAACTGTGTTTGCTGGCTTATAGGCGTGTAAATTTGACAAAAGTCTCTCAAAAGACAAAGGTGATTGCTCATCTTCAAGCATTCAAGCCTCCTTTAGCTTTGTTTTCCATGCATACTTAGTTTGTGTGGGTTGCATTCTGGGTGTTCAGTGCTGTTGCGGTGGCATCCATTTAGACAGGGCAATTTATTTAACAAGGGCATTGTTTGGTTAATTGTGTTTTCATTAAGGGAACGAGGTTTGTTGACCATGGGGAACGTTCTCATGAGTAACTATTAGCAGTTAAGGAGATTTTTACTGAGGAGCTGTACATCGTGTGAAAACTCACTGGAAAATTGAACTAGACTCTGTCCCTTGGCTGAACCTCTTCCTTTCACAAGCTTTCCAGGGACTATCTCAGACTTGTATAGCGGCAAAGAGCATCTTTCTCTTTATGACTTTGTTCTGTCTTTGCTGGATTGCAGTCCTGGCTGCTTCTTCCATCCATCCTCTTATTACTATTTTTTTTATTGTCAGACTTCCTCTATCCAGAATTATGACTTTCCAGCATTAAGTTTGGCAGGCTATTTGACTGACATGTATCACTGATATATCATTTTAGCATCTATATCGCGATGTGCGATGTCAAGTATAGAGATGGTAGTTGATCGGACCGACACCACGGTTCGAAACGCACACGATTCACAGATTAATTGCGAAGTTTATCATTTGAATGTTTTTTTAGGTCTTGTCATGGCCGTCTCGGCAAGTATCATCGTAAACGCAGTCGGTTATGGCTTACGTGAATGTAAACAATAGAGAAAGAAAACGGATGTTTCATTATATTGGATCAGTGCATTAGCTCTTAAAGTGACAGCAGCCTAATATACCTGCTGCTGTCTGTGTCATTAATGTTTATCAAACAACAAAATACAAAGAGAAACACTTTTTTTGTAGCTTTAACAAAGATTAATTATATTTAATTTATACAGTGAAGACTATGCAGTGTTATTTTACATCTGATTATTCAATTTCTATACCTGAATACTGTTAGACTTACCTGAAAAACATAAAGCACTGTTTATTTCATTTGTATCTTTGTTCTGTTGTAATCATCTATGCTTGTAATTTGTTTATTTTCAAAATCACCCCAATCATTCTAGAAAGATTAATTCTATCTAAATAGAGCTATTCAATTCATCCGGTGAAACTATTTTCATATCACAATATATATCGCAGCAAAACAAAATATCACAATGTCAGTTTTTTTTCCAAAAAAACTTGCAGCCCTAGTTTTAATGTTTATTAATTATTAATAATTATTAATCTTAAGAGGTGTTTTGGCAGGTTGCACCATGTGACATTCCAAACTGAATTAATCTTGCCATAACCTTTGATATTTTAAGTGACTATGATATTTTAAGTAACTTACTGACATTGACACACAGTCAGGGTCTATGATATAATTTCCTGTAATTTTTTGCATGTTGGTTGCACCACATGACTTTGATTTGACAGACAAAAGTTTTTAAATATTTGTAGTATTTTTACAAAAATGCTTAATTGCTGAGTTTTATTTCGAGAAATAATAATAAAGTATAATGCCAAACTACTTAATTACTATTTTTGTTTTAAAAATTTTTTTTTCTTCATTGTGTTATCAGGAGAGTTGTTTAACCCTGACATATTTGACATTATGTCCCCAAAAAAATAATTAAAAATAAATGTTATTTATTTATTTTTTTAAATTAAAAACATACACATTATAGAATAGGTATTCAAATAATTGTAATAAATAAATTAAATAAATTAATAGAATTAATTAAATTAATTTTAAAAAGTATTTAAAAAAAGTCAGCATTACGTCAATGACAAAGTTTTGTTACCTAGCAGATTGATAACTTCCCAGCCAATCTGATTGGATCCTCCTGAGATCGTTGTAAGTGCTTTCCAGTTTTCTGAACAATATGCATCTGGTTGGCCAGTGAACTGAGTCCGGGTGGTCCGTGGACATAGGGATGCACCTCTATCATGTCACTCCATCAGCTGCTCCAGCAAGGTGATTGTGTTTTCTCATACTAGCAGATATCAGACCTAATCTTCCTTATGAAAGGTTCTGTCATCACTCTGTGTAATATATATGCGCTCTCTCTCTTGCGCGCACACACACACACACGCACACTAGTCTTCTTGAAAGTACACAGATGGATCCCTTCTGCTTGGGAAGAGCATGATTGATCAGATTCAGCCCTTCTCTTTAGCACCCTATTGCCATCAGACTGAACTGATCATTAATTCATTTTCCAGTCATAAACACCATGTGAAGGGCTTCTTGGGCTGTAATTAAGGGTCGCCTGCTCTTAACTGCATGGCTGGTTTTGAATTTCCTCAGTGAAATGGCCATTCTGCACTGGACAGGGCAGAAGTGTGAAATTCAACACCACCTCTAAGTGCTTCATTGCAGCTCAGAGTGAGCAGCAGATTTGGGCCCTGCTTGCCCCTCTCCCCTGCTGATTCAGAGCCTTCTCCTGCCCTCCCCCTCACTCAGACAGGACTGTGCAGAAGAGCAGAACGCAGGCTAAGGTGTAACTAGAAGTCACAGGAATTTGAGTTCCTTTGTCTGATGGCTCTTGGGTAACTGCAGTAAGACCTGCATGTATTTTAAATAAGGATGCACCTATGGTGATACAGAGAGAATGGTGATACATTTGGAAAATATCAGAATCGATCCAGAATCATTTCTCAATTCACGATGCATCGATTTATTGTCCCAGCCCTACTATATAGCTGGTGTGCACAAGCTGATGTGAAACACACAGAGTGGATTGAGTGTGCAGCGGCATAGGGAGCTTGTCAAGCGCACATCCCTTTTTCACAAACAGTTGGTCGGATATGGCAATAGAAAATAAAGTAGAACAAGGTACATATTACTAACGTTAAATGATGGTTCAAATTCATATTCAAATTCACATTAAATTATTTTAAAGGATTAGTCTACTTTCAAACTAAAATTTCCTGATAATTTACTCACCCCCATGTCATCCAAGATGTCCATGTCCTTCTTTCTTCAGTCGAAAAGAAATTAAGGTTTTTGATGAAAACATTCCAGGATTTTTCCCCTTATAGTGGACCTCAGTTTAGAAAACGATCGGTCATTTTCTAAAAAAAAAAAAAAAAATGTATATGCTTTATAAACACAAATGATTGCCTCGCAAGTGCTTCCGCCAGACCGCCTTCCGTATTCTTCAAAAAGCTTACGCTGTATGTCCTACACCTTCCCTATTCAAATTACGGAACGAACGCAGCGCCAGTTCCGTTTTTTTTCCGTAAGTTGATAGGGAAGGTGTAGGACATACAGCGTAAGCTTTTTGAAGAATACAGAAGGCGGTCTGGTGGAAGCTAGATATTTTACTTCATAACTTGTTAAATATGGATATTTTTTTGCACAAATGTATCGCTTCGCTTCAGAAGGCCTTTATTAACCCCCCCGAGCCGTGTGGAGTACACATTTATGATGGATGGATGTGGATGGAAGCACTTTCGTCAGCTCATACTCGTTGATCCCACTCACTGCCATTATAAAGCTCGGATGCGTCAGGATTTTTATTAATATTTCTCTGATTGTGTTCATCAGAAAGAAGAAAGTCATATACACCTAGGATGGCTTGAGGGTGAGTAAAGCTTGGGCTAATTTTCATTTGAAAGTCAACTAATCCTTTAAGCAGCAGAAATTCTTGTATATCAAGTGTTTTAGCAGCTAGAACATGGATAGATGTGTTGAAATAAATGTTGACCATTGCCAGATGTTGGAGACAGTGAGGTTAATTTTCTGTGAGTAGGTGACCAGGCACTGTGTGGGGATATCTGTGACTGCTTCAGAGCTCCACAGCCCAAGGCCTGAGCCTTCACAGTCAGCCTCTGAGATAAAGGTCATGACCACAGATTTGTGCTGTCAACCACATAGAAGAAGAGACAGGAGACTGAGCTAGAGGGAGGGTGAGAGATAGAAGGAAAGGGGGAAAAAAGAGAGAGGAAGCAGGGGAGTTCACATGAGAAACTCACACACAAAACAAAGATGTACCAGTGGGAAGTCGAGCTTTATGTGCTTTCACTGTCAAGTCTGATTCTGTTTGTTCAATGTTTGCTGCTTTGTTTTGTCAGAGGGTTTGTTTGGAGCAGCGTTGGTGGCTGTTGCTCCAGTTAATTTAATTAACTTGGTTTTCTGTTTGTTTGAATCCAATTGTGTCTGGCATCTCTTAATAAACAGTTGTGTTTTTCACAGTGTTGTTGCTGGGGTCCTGTTAGGTCTTTTTAGGGTTGGCAAGTCTTTTTGGCTCTCCAAGACTGCATTTATTTGATTAAATAGTATTACAATTGAAAATGAAAGTTTTCTATTTGAATATGTTTTAAACACATTTTTTCCTGTGATGGAAAACCTGAATTTTCAGCAGCCATTACACTGGTCTTCAGTGTCACATAATTCATAGGCATCCACTCCCCATATTTTTTTGTCAGGCTATGTTGTAAAGCTAAATATAAAGGTAGAATTGCATTTATTATGACCCCATGGGACCCGATGTGAGATCCACCAACTCTTGGAAGCTCGGCCGATTGGCGACTATGACATGATCCATCAGATATCATTCTAATATGCTGATTTTCTGCTCAAGAAACATTTTTTTATTATCAATTTTGAAAGGTTGTGCTGCTTAATATTTTTGTGGAAACCGTGATACATTTTTCAGGTTTTGGTTTGAATAGAAAGTTCAAAAGAACAGCATTTACTTAAAATAGAAGAGTTTTTTAACATTATAAATGCCTTTACTGTTACTTTTTAAAACATCTTTGAGTCTATTAATTGCCTGAAAGAAAAGAAAATTATTTCCTTTATAGCACTTTCATATTCATAAATTATGAGCAAAGGAGCAAGCGTGGAACTAGCCCATCTATACAGGTTTTAGAAAAGGCATTATTAATAATGACCAAATAAAAAGCTTATTAAAAATCATTACAAATAATGAATATATCATTAATATCTACTGTAGCTCAGCCCTGTTCCCTATACAATAAACGCACTCATGCATATTAAGAAAGCCATAGCAAACTTTCTGAGGATACCTAACCTGAATCCCTTCTTGGAAGGCAGACATATATACACCATAATGTGAATTTGATACCTGGAGTCTTTCCTTATCTTCCCTATTCTTTTAGTTCAGGGAACGGATGTAGACTAGGACGTGTTAAGCTGTGTTTACATCAAGAGTTACGTGATCCTATAGCTATTTTCCATCTCCGGACCTGTTCTCTCTCGTAAGTGAACTTTGAACATGGGTGAGCTTGTACTTCTGCAGTGCCACGGTTTCTGTGAAATTTCTCCTCCAGTAGTTCTTTTGTAAGACAATACAGCTTGAACTCTTACCCAATTTCTTAGAAACTGTGACGGAGCCTGATAGACAATCCCATTATCTCTTCTTTTATCTTACTTTCTCTTTTCTTCACAGGTTTTTTTTTCTCCACAGTTTCCCCCCTTTTCTTTTTCTTCTGGGAGTTATAATCTGCGAGGTCACTCATGGTAAGAGACGGTGCTTTTTAAAGCTTAACATTGTGACCCCAGCAGTAGAATTTAGATGTACATTTTCAATGCTTTTCGATGCCTTAAAACCTCTATTTAGTTTAGTTGACTGCTTTTAATTTAAAAAAAAATTCGGGTACATGACCCGTGTAGTCAGGCTTTGACTATTGGCATGAAGTCTGGTCCACTTTGCAGCTTATTCTGCAGATCACCAATTTAGACTCAAACCATACACAGTTGCCTTTGACTTTATGTGCTCTTTATATGAAATGGGAAAATCTGCACTGTAAAAAATGATCATAATTTTAATGTTTAAAGTAGGGGTGACCCTGAATAGTTGACGATTCGAAGCTTCGATAGGAGGAGCCTGATTCGACTACCAATCTCACAGTCGAATCTCCGCAGAGGTGTTATGAGACGAGATATGGGGGCGCTCAATATCTGATTTTACATAGATGTACCGGTTCTCTCCCAATAGGTTAATATACGGCCTATTATGATAATGCTGTAAATAAAAATGTGAAAAGAAAGAAGCTTTTAATATTTTTAATGTGCGTGAATAAATCCAACCACCCCTGTGACAGATTTAAGTTTCACTTCCATGATCCGTGACCGACAGAGGAGCATCTTGGCGGCAGGGATTAAATCTTTAACAATGTCTGGGAAAAGAAAATCTAAAGTGTAGAATTGGATGCACTTTGAAATATGATGATCCAAAAAACGTATGATGCAAGTTGTGCCAACAGCTCATGTCCTACCACTCAACAACGACAAACACTGTGGCGCGCTTCTGCCGGCCAACGTTAACGAGCTGTATGACTATAGCGCGCTATTTGAAAAGACTCAAACGGACACAGACCGATCGCGTGAAAGACTGGATTTCTCTCTCTCTCAATCAGGTAGGGTACAAGTGATTTCAAAACATTTCAGCCGGTTCTAATTTGATTTTTGGATGCTGTGAATGTTTAGCTAAAAAGACTGCCACTCCAGTTTAGTCTCTGCAGTTAAAAAGACAAAGTTGACGATTCTGGCTATACTTTCGTTAAATTAAAATTAAAGAAATTATTAAAATATTTATTGATCACTCTGGGTTATCTAATTTAACTATTTGTGGCTTGTGTTTTGAATATATGTTCCCCTGCACTTCAGGCATTTTGCAGTTGTGACTTGATTATGACTATTTCATTTTTTTAATTAGGCTATTTTTATTTATTAGAACGGTATATTCTGTTCTAATTCAATTCTGTAAATTAATTTTTGATTGTTTTTTGGTGCATTGATGTTGCGCTGTAGATTAGTTAAAGCTTGCTCGCACATGCAATTTAGCATTTTATTTGATTTGTCGACATGTGAAATGCATATCTATCTGCAGTGTGGCCTTTCTGCAGTTATTTATATAGATATTTTAAGGTTTATTGATCCAAAATGTTTTTATTCATTTTCTTCTATATCTTTGTGTGGCGTTCTGTAGCCTACATCGTGGCTGTGAATGTTTATCCACATTGCCTTTCATTTGTTTAAAAAAGATAAAATAATTGTCAGTTTCGTCTATCACTTGACAGGCAGTGTGGTCGCTTTATTAGAAATTTGTTTCTCTGTGCTGTGTGAGAGAAAATAAAAGTTGTCTTAAGCCGCGGGTATAGGCCTTACTTCATTTTCCTTGTCCCGCTCCATCTCGTGCACAGTTGAGCGCGCGAGCCCTTCAAAGTCCGTGCACACAATCTTTTCAAGACCCCCCCGCTCCAACATATATGATTCGACTATCAGTCGAATATTGGCAATCTGATTCGAATCTGATTCGACTATGTAAATCCGCAGTTGGGGACACCCCTAGTTTAAAGACTAAAAATGCTACAGTAAAAACCTATTAATTGGTGAACAGTACTATATACAGTGAAAAACTAATGAATCTAATGGGACATTTAATGTAATTTAACAGTAAAAAGACTGTAAAATGTACATTTTTTTATTATTATTATTATTATTTTTTTTATGGAAATTAATCTTATAATTTTCAGTGAAAGGCCTTAAACTGACATTCCCAGAATTTCCTGTGACACTTCACAGTTGATGTTTTTTCTTTTTCTTTTTTCATTTAAACAATTGTCACTTATGTACATTAGGGGTTTATGTTACATCTTATGTTATTAAATCAATGTTTATTGCATAATTTTAGTGTCATGTGTGTTACCATGACTGTGTTTTGTATTTGTGTGCGTAACACTGTGTGCATCTTCTATATTTTAGTATTTGCGTCAGATTGTTGAAAAGCAACTTGTGATGATCTTGGATTCATCATGTGGCTTTTTCATTACCACATGTTTTTACTGTGGTTGTCATTATATTATATATTATATTATAAATTTACTTTTAATTTAAGTTCAATCTGTAAAACCTAAAATGTTGATACCATATTTTTTATTGTAAAGTTCTGGCATCCACAGATGCCTTTTTTCCCCTGTACATTTCAGAGATTTTTCAAACAAACTCTGATTATTAATGATTTAACCTTGCAAAGGTTGTCAAATGTTGCCTTGTTTTTCCACAGAAGCCCTGCTTGACAGGGATTAGATACCAGATTGTAGTAATTCAGGCAGTTCCTGCCATTTTTGTCTGCAATATGCATCAAACGGTCAGGCAATGAACTGTGTGCGGTCCGTAAGTGTGCTGTAGAATATCTGGAGATTGTGTATGTCAGATCTAAGTTAAACTGTTAAGACACCCCTTTGTTCATGTCCCATTTGTGGATCCCATGAGCCCACCGCTTTGTGTTAGTACCCCTGCACTGAGTCCACTGGCCCTGCCCTGGTTGTGCCGCAGTGTGAATTGCATGTCGGCTGAGTGTGCAAAACGTGAGAGAAACACACATGCTTTGCCTCTCATGGCGCTCTTTCATGGAAGCACATTAAGGTATTTGCTGATGAAGCTATGGTGTGTGTTTGTTGGACCGATGCCACAGGTACTTGGGCCATTGCCCTTAGGCATGGGTCAGGGTAGTCAACTAGTCGTCGTCCATCAACCGGTCGACTAAAGAGGATAAAAGAGATTTGAGTCTGTTGCTTTTAGACAGTTAACATGGTATAAAACACTCTGAAAGCCTTCAAAGGACCACTTTTGTACAGATTCACTGAAATAAAATTTTCAGTTGATATCATACAGGTTGTTAAATGTCATGTGTTGCAACTTCTAAAAATGTAATAAATTTATTAATAAATAATTTGTATGTAATTTGTAATTATTTTTTTTACCTGGAAAATTATACACAACCATTCAAAAGTTTGTAATCGGTAAATAAATTAGTACTTTTATTAAGCAGGGACAAATTAAATTAAAGTGACAGCAAAGACATTTATAATATTAATGTTCTATTAAAGGCACAATATGTATTTTTTTCGCCGCTAGGGGTCGCTAAACTCTTCAAAACAATAACAAAGGTGTAGATTGATGACGCAGTGAATGAGCGTGGAATCATCGAACTTGTCGTCATGCCGATGGATCTAATAATGTTTATGGATGAGTGAATGCATTCATGTTTTTTAACATGACTGTGGTATGAAGCAGGCCATGGCCGAGAATCGCGGGCGCGATTGCTAATGAGAGACAGATATCAGTGCCACATGCGAGTCCCAGGGGATATAAAGGAATGAGGACATTTCATTCTACCGAACTACCCGCAAGTGCTGAAATACTACTAATACAGGTCAGTTTATTTGACGAATTAAAATTGTGAGGTAACGCAGCGCTGTTTCACTTGGTCTAACGTTACACTATCATACTAAACTGCATTTGAGTGTGTTTGAAAGTTGTAATGTTATTCTATGTATTAGTTTGTTGGCTGTATGAGACTAACAGTAAGCTAGATCAACATTAGAATATCATACTGACGATATTCTAACATTTCATCGTGTTGAGCTATATAATATTGATTGGTCTTATGTAGCCTACATTTGCTCACCTGTCCAATAACGTGCATGAGCGGCGTCTCTGTCAAGTCAAAGTTGTTGCAAAGCTCTCACCATCTCAGAAACGCCACGCCGATATTGATCTTCGTTTTATTTCTCCTTTTGTCCCAAAGTTTGCTTGACATGGTCCATAATGTTTGAATGAAACAACAACAGCGTGCCGCTAGACGTTATGCAGCTGTCCACGTCTGTTGCCATGGTTACTATGGCAGTACAAGCGGAAACCAGGGATAACGCAGATATTACGTCATTGAGAAGTGACAAGGGACGAGCACTATTTAAAATTGTGAATTTCTCTGAATTTACAAATTCTTGAAACATTTAGGA
This sequence comes from Mylopharyngodon piceus, assembly GCA_039654765.1. NCBI lineage: Eukaryota > Metazoa > Chordata > Actinopteri > Cypriniformes > Xenocyprididae > Mylopharyngodon > Mylopharyngodon piceus. Next base: position 25,370,960 of record CM077441.1, read on the forward strand.
TAATATAAGTATACAATTGAATGAAATATATAACACTGTGCAAGTGTTTTTTGGATATTTTAATATAAAAATCTTACATATTGTGCCTTTAAATGCATTATCACAGTTTTCAAAAAGATATTAAGCAGCACAACTGTTTTCAGCTTTATATTTAATAAATGTTTCTTGAGCACCAATTCAGCATATTATGATTTCTGAAGGATCATGTGACACTGAAGACTGGAGTAATGATGCTAAAAAATCAGCTTTGCCATCACAGGAATAAATTACATTTTAAAATATATTAAATTAGAAAACAGTTATTTATATTCTAATATTATTTCACAATATTACTGTTTTACTGTATTTTGATAAAAATAAATGCAATAAAATAAAATAAAATAAATTATTGATCAAATAAATGCATCTTTGGTGAGCACTAGAGACTTCTTGCATTCAAAATTCAATTTGTTTTTTTTTTGTTTTTTTTAAATCTGTACACATTTAATCAAGATGTAAGGAAAATATGTTATTACTTTTTACTTAATGTTACACCACATTACATTTTCACAGTAGTTCAATTAATTTTTTTTTAATGGTAAAAGTTTTTAAAAACCATATGAAACCAATATGAATACAAAGAGTACATTTCTAAGAATTTTAAAATGTGTTTTAAATTAGATTTTTTAAAGATTTTTCCTTTTCTTTATCATGGACACTCTTGTATGTCATTGACCGTGTAGGTTTGCACATCCATAATTGCCTCACACTCTGGCCTGGCCTTCTGCCTCAAATGGAGAATCCAGCTTGTGTCGTTGTTGGTGGGAATTTTCCTTGATTTTCTACAAGGGGAAAAATACATGCATCAGTGCTTTTTTTTTTTTTTTTTTAGATTTATGATGAGAAGTTTTCCTATGGTGTTTTTAGATGTGTTTTCAGACAGCTTTGAATTGCAGTTCTAGCCTTGGAGATTAAACACCACAGCATCAGTTGGCAAACCTGAAACTGTTCGGCTGTGAATGCGAGTATGGGCCGCAGCTTTGATGGATGTAACAGATTGGATGCCGAGGGGTTAATCTCTGTGAACCTCAATGCAGTAAGTATAAATGAGAATGGAAAAAATGAGTATGAATGGCAGAGAGACAAGCGACAGGAACGACCTGACCTGAACTTGCACTGCGGAGACGAGAGTCTTGGGCTGTTGCCAACTCTCCTGTTTGTTTTGTATGACTGGAGCCTGGGCGGCGTGGTATGTCAGCATATTATTTATTTGTACATGTGCTCACACATACACGGTTACAAACTTAAGAGCTTAATAAAACAAACTCAGTCAAATTACTTCCTTATAGCTATTAGCATTGTGTTAAGGGTGTGGACAAGCACAGGTTAATGAGTAAAGCTTTTATGGCCCATGCACACTCATACAGTCATACTGTCATTATTATTAAGCGGTGCGGTTAAAAGGCCTTGGCTTTTGTATTAGCTTTTTAGTTTGGAAGAGACTACCTTTTCTAATCTAACCTTTCAGACATTTAGCCAACCACTAACCCTGATAATGCATTGTTCGCACCATCTACAGGAAATTTTGATACGACATTCATGCATACCATTGCATATTCATTCAACATAGGTTACATATTTAGTGCACACAATGTGGATAAGCTACAACAGGAAAACATTTCAGCTGTGTGGATGCTAGGGCTGGCTTGATTTTAATCAATCTTCATTTCAATGAACTAGGGCTGGGCGGTATATCGAGACATCATTCATGTTTATTTCGTTCTGTAAAGAGGAAAGGATGATTGCGTTCACTCATGATCCGTGACAAGTGTTCAAGATGAAAACTGAAAAGTGACGCAGTCTTTGTTCAACTTTCTTTTTATAGTATAGATAAATGCATAGCCTAGGCCTATTTACTTATCCTGTAAATTCGTGAATAAAAATTAAAATGTGGACAAAATCAGAAGCTATTAAATGTCTTATTAAAATATAAAAATTAAAATGACGGGTAATAATTGATTATGACGGATTTTTTACTGTCCGTCAAGAGTGAGAAAGTCTAACGCAACCTCTGAGATATATATATATATATATATATATATATATATATATATATATATAGTTTTATATATATATATATATATATATATATATATATATATAAAACTAACCAACCCCCTCGGACCACACCACCGCAACACCAGCGGTTGTTGGTGATTTCCCACCGCGGTAGTAAAAAATTGCCGCCGTCACAGCCCTATATACGATACGGAATGAGGCATACCGTTTATATCGATATACAGTAGTTTTATACGAGCGCATCTGAAACGTAGCGGTGGATGTCGCAGAGTGCTGCTGCAGGGAAAATGTATAATACAATTTGTCCTAAACATGAGACACGCTTAATATTAGGGGCTTTAAAAACAGCCTAACCCATAAGATTAAGATATAGTTAACACATATAGTTTACAGCAGCTTGCCCCTTCAGATGCTCTGAGTCTGACAGATACGTGTGCTGACAGGTACTTGCGCGGTTAAATGGGTTTGTGATGTGGTGTTTTCCTCAGCGCATAACTTACATTTCTTAACTTCATAGACTTCCGTGAATGAGCGCCGCAGAATCAGTCTTTTAGTCTATGCTTTTTCAGTTGATGAATGAACAATTTAGGGTACCTCCCATTCAATAAATCACAATAAGTTTTTTTTGCTTTGTTACTTCTGATATGAAACAAAGCCTCAGCTTTCTAATTCTGTCAATTTTACTACAAAATTCAAACCATAAATACTATTTTGGCACTTTTTAATGTGGCGTGACAGATTGCTGTAGCTCCTCAGTTCAAGCGAAGTGGCAGCGTGGAGCGCACATGAACTGATCATCTCTTCTGCTTTACTACTAGTTACAGCATGAAATGAACATGAATGAACATCAGAAGGTATGTTGAAAGATACAATACAATTTACTGAAATTCCTATCATGTCACATGTAATCACCTTTTACAAGATAAGTCTCTGGTGTCCCCAGAATGTGTCTGTGCAGTTTCAGCTCAAAATACCCCTCAGATCATTTATTATAGCTTGTCAAATTTGCCCCTATTTGGGTGTGAGCAAAAACACGCCGTTTTTGTCCCTTTAAATGTAAATGAGCTGTTGAATCCTGGCTTGCTTTCCAGAAGAGGGCGGAGCTTTAACAGCTCGCACTTCGGTTGCTCAACAACAACAAACCTGGAGAATCTCACGCAGCCAAAATGACGATTGTCAGTAACGTGTTCAGCCTTACATTGTTCAAACCGGAGTCGGACACTGATGGAGAGGCTCAGGAAGAAGTTACAACTTTTAGAATGCATCTGGATGTTTCTGAATGGTTAGTGGATAAATTTATGTAGTTGTTGTGGAGTTGATTCAACTCATCGACTAGCATGTGCCGTCATGTTAATCTTTTGTGCAAATCCAGCATTGAATTGACCCTCGTTTGTGAAGCAGTCCGGCGTAAAATGACGGCATGATAACAACACTCTACTACAACAACTCTTCCTCTTTTCTAAAGCAGCCCAACATGGCCTCGCCCCCTTTGTTGCGTGTTCTCGGGGACAGGGTTTATGTAAATTTTAGGGTTAGTGATGTCACCAACCCGGGAAGAAGCTCGTTGTAGTCCCTACCAGCCGTTTGTTGTAGTCCTTAAACAGAAAATTCTTTAAAAGAAAATATCTCCCTTTGCATTAAACTTTGAGAGTCATAACTTTGCAGATGTTTATGCTCAAACAGCAACATTATACACTAACTAAAGTAAAAAAAAAAGTGAAATCATAATCAACCACCCCTTTAAATGTTTGTTTACAACTCCGTTTGTACTTGAGTGTTGATTAATAAATTCATTTTAATTAATTAATGAGTATTAAACTTTATTGTCTGTTTTGTTTTTTGGCTAAATGAAAACTTTAATTTCAGTTTTGTTCTGGTAAAAAAAAAAATCCTTTTGGTGCATCACTAGTATGCATATGTATAAAGTCCATAGCTGCAAGATTTTTTTATTATTAACATCAGGGTAGGTCCACACCATAAATGTACCAAAGGATACAAAACTGTCAATTTGGAGAGGAAGATCTTGTGGTCTCCAATACAATCTGTGTACAAAATATACATTACATATAATTATACATACATATAATTACATATAATTAATAATTCCATGATGCAAGTTACTTGAGGCTATAGTAATATCATCCCAAACAACAGTACCATTAATATCAAATTGCATAAGTTCCAGGTTTTACTCCATAAACTGCAAATTAAGAAGAGTTTATAAGAACATTCCAATATTTCATCCTATAATTTGGAGACCATTGACCTTTTGTTTATTTTGAGTGAAAACTTCATGAAGCAGATGGAGAGCCAGTTTGGTTTCCGGAGGTGAAATATTTTGTACTGAGATATGATTGAGCAAAGAAACTGAACTGATTTTCAGGCTGCATCATTAGACTTGTTTGCAGGAAAGAATCCTCTTTGCATTTCACAAACCTTCTTTTTTCAATTGCTGTCCATCACATTCTGTTAGCCATTTCTGAAATGCATCCCCCTGTTTACAGAGGAAATGATGTGCACTCTGACCCAACCATTTCCTGTACAAGAGCATGTTTGTCCATTTGGTTGAGTGTCACATTCCTGTGCTGGATTTGGCAGTGTGAGTGCGTGCTGTTATTATTTCCCCAGCTCTTTACTTTTTTTTTTTTTTCTTTTTTGCATTATGCTGTTGTCAGGGTGAGTCCAAAATGAACACTCTGCAAATGCAAATAAATGCTTTGGCAGGTAAATAAAGGTAACTTTATTAGGAGTTGCAACATAATTCATACTTTACATGGAACTGTCAAAATGATCTCAATTATTGCTTATAGTCTGATCCTAAAGTGATTAAAATCAAAGACATACAAACCATCAACTAAAAAACATCTGTAATGAATTGAATGTCTTCTAACAGAGAGACTGAGAATAGACTGAGACTAGCTTGCATATGATGCTTTGACTCTGTGAGCTGCACTTTTTGACACATAGACGAGGAAAAAAGGGCAAAACAATTAAATTGTCAAAATATACTACACTACGTAATGGCAAAGCTGAATTTTCAGCAGCCATTACTCCAGTCTTAAGTAGCCATATTTCCATCCACCAATTTTTATGCACATTTTGGGATATCACATTAGAAAAAATGCTGGATGGAAATGTCAAAGAAAAAAAGTGCATAAAAAACGTATCTGCTTAATTGAGGCAGATAAAGTTTTTATCCGATAAGAAGACATGCATAAACTACAATGGAAACACATTTGCCGAATAAATTGCTCTGTGCAACAAAAAACTTTCATGACTTTGCTTCAACAGTGGATGTGACTGGATAACTAGACTGACCAGACCAATTTCATTGCACAGCATCTCAAATGTTGTTTTAGTTATTCTGAAATGCCTGAGCAAAATTCTGTCATCAGAATGATTTGGTTTTATTCCCTTCCAGAAGCATCTCACATGTTTGCATTTAAAAACACCAGGCATTTATTGTTTCGTCTGTGTGCTCTGAGATGCAAGTCTTTTATGATGTAGGAAAAAAAGAGCCACAGTTTCAACCCCGATTGCAGGAACATTTTTATTACAGATATTTTGTGCCAGTTTCCCAGGAAGTGACGATTTTGTTCTCTTAAACACATGGGATGGAAAGAAGCAGTGCCACTTACTGAAATGTATCATGTCTCATAATTAGAGCTGGGTTAAAAATACCAATTTCTCGATTTTAATCAATTCTCATTTTGAAGAATCTATATCAATTCTTAAATCCCAAGAATCAATCTTTTAGTCTATGCTTTTTCAGTTGATGAATGAACAATTTAGGGTACCTCCCATCAATAAATCACAATACGTTTTGTGCTTTGTTACTTCTGATATAAAACAAAGCCTCAGTTTTAAAATTCTGTCAATTTTACTATGAAATTCAAACAATAATATTTTGGCACTCTTTAATGTGGCGTGACAGCGTGGAGTGCACATGAACTGATCACCTCTTCCGCTTTACTACTAGTTACAGTATAAAATGAACATGAATGAACATCAGAAGGTATGTTGAAAAAAAGAGCCACAGTTTGAACCCCGATTGCATGAGCACTCATTTTTATTACAGATACTGTATTTCGCACCACTTTCCCAGTATATGACGATTTTGTTCGCTTAAACACATGGGATGGAAACGGTGCATTATTCGCAAATGTTTTAATGCGATATTCCAATTTTGCGCATAAGTTAAATTTGCAACTTTGGAAGGAAACATGGCTATCGTCACATGATCCTTCAGAAATAATTCTAATATACTGATTTGCAGCTCAAGAAACATTTTGTATTATCAATGTTGAAAACAGTTGTGCTGCTAATATTTTCATGGTGATACATTTCCTTCATGAATCATTGATGAACAGAAAGTTCAAAATTTTATAATTTGTAACATGATAAATGTCTTTACTGTCACTTTTGTTCAATTTGATCAAAATACAGTTTCATGGCTGGTAAAATTTCCTAGTTCACTCACTATGTGCAGAGGCAAAAAGCTTTTGTGTGCTAATTGTGGTGTTTTAAAACTGAAGAGGAGGTTCTAACTTTATTGAAAGCCCCCTGAGTGTTTTGTGTTAAGTTAATAAACTGAAACGCATACATTAAGTTGTAGGCTAACTGAGCTTGCAAATGTTGAGCGTCACCTGGGTTTGAGTCATCTGCATGCTAACAATGGTGGGCTCTTTACGGATCTCCTGGTGGGCTAATTGGATGACACATTAATTGCTTGGGCCGGTACTCAGTGAAGTGGAATGGTAATTATTGGGTGCTGCTTCTAATAAAAAGACTCCCTCAACCATCGCAGACATTTGGTTGGCAAAGGGTTTTTTTATATAGAGATTTTTGCATTACTGGCTTATTAGGCAATGGGAATAGAGGCCTGTGACAGCTGCAATGCTCCCCCAAGCTAAGCGGGAAATTTTGAGGGGGACACAGCTAACAATCATAGAGTGAGTGTCCTCTCTGCCCTAAAACCTCTCGGGCCAAACCAGATGAGTGTGTAATTGAAGTTCTGTTTCATTGCCTAAGCCATTGCTGTGCTGAGTTGATGTCAACAGAAGAGGACATGCAGTGAACAGAGAGATGTGTGAATACTTATTAGTGCTCCATGCTCCAAAATCCCACAATCCTGTCCCTTGCCAGCCCTTGTTTAGTTGGCACATGGCTTTACAATGACATCATCTGCGGGAAGATAAAGATGGAAATTGAGACCCAGAAGGAGAGCCAACATAAGCCAAGGACAGACTCTCAGTAGTACATATTGATAGACTGAGATAGCGAGGGATGAGTTTGGATGAATGTCTCTGCCGGGCTCTAGACTGCAAAGAAAATGGTTGCATAAGCGCCAAAAGACAGTGACAACAATTTAAAAATTTGTCTCTATTGATTAATGATGTGTGATGTATCAGTAGTACTATAGGATATAAATTTCATTTATTGCAATCATTTCTTCTGTTTTTACATCTAGATTATCTTTTGCTGACGTCTTATCACACGTAAAGTTAATCTTTTAAAAACTACTATTTTAATATCACTGTTAAATGTAAGCAAATCTCAAAATGAAAATCCGTATTTCATACTGTACTTTATAAATCTTGTGATGCCTAAATTCACTTGTAGTATTTAAAATGTTTGATTTTAGTTTAGGATTTTATTTAAATTTTTAGACAAAATAGTATTTATCAGTTATCAACCAGAACATAATGTAATTGTCATCTTATTGGTATATGCCAGAATTTTAATATTGGTGCATCCCCCACCATTGATGACTGTTGGGAAAACATTTTCAGAGGTTGTGCTAAAAGTTGTTTAGTTACACTAGTTGATCTTTGGAGTGTGTATCCATGTTTCCTTCACCAGTATTCTGCATCTTTCATGTTCAGTGAACACAGTGAGTCATTCAATTCGAAAACAAATGACTCTTATGAAACATTCAGAGCTGTTACTGAGTTCACAACTGTCTGTACCATGAGTCATTTTCCTGGTATGCTTGCTTTAGAAAATAAAGCAAGACATATACCTAATATTTAAGGCTGATTTTTTTTTTCTTCAATCAATTAATCAATTGTTTTTTCTAGATTAGTCTATCTTTTTTTGAAAATCTTTGAATTATTTTTGATTAGTCAATTAATCCTTTGGTTAACTTACCAATAAACAATAACCATGACTTCTGCTATTAATGTTTTAGCGTTTTAACAGCATGGGGTTGCTGAGAATGCGGTTGTGAGTCCTACAACATTTTCAGGTTTCGGTTAAGTTATAGAATGCAGTTGTCATGCTCATAAAAAACAAAATTCTGTTGTTAAACACAAAAGTTTGAGATTTTTTGGGATAAAACCTCACTTTCAGCATGCCTGGGATCCAAAGCTGCCATCACTGGGGATGAACATAAACTGTGTGATGCATCAACACATTTCGCATAAATCGACATATTTGTGTAATCAACATCATCGATTATTTTATTGCATTGTTCCACCCCTACTAACATTAGTAGAACCAGATAACTAGAAAAATAGTTTGTTGTTTATACAATTTCAATTGTTGTATTCTGTATCTTGAATTGAATTGTTCATTCATCGCAGCAGCAGTGACTGTTATTAAAGGGTTGAATAAGAAGCTTTGCACTGAAGCACTTGCGAACAGCCAACTTTATCGAGAGATTATACTGGCAGACAGGGCTTGACCTTAACACCCGCCAAATGCGGGTGGATTTCAGCAGTGGCGTGTAAAGCAGTCACTCCTACTCGCCACTTTGATGGGTTGAATTTTATATAATACATAATTTTTTTATTTTTTATTAGCCTATTTCAGTGTTTCCCCATGGTATCGATGTCAAAATTGTGGCCAGTGAAAATGCTGAGTGGCTAGTAACTTTGGAAAACCACTAGCCACAGTGGCTGGTGATCAAAAAAGTTAATGTCAAGCCCTGCTGGCAGAAAAAAATGTTGCGTTGTAGAAGCAGATGACTCCCTAGTCATTTATTTTAGTTTGCAGCCCTGTTCTGGTTGAGTTTTTGAGTGATGGATGGAAAGGTAGATGGATAGGTGGAGATAGAGGGAGGTGCAGGATGTGTTTTTTTGCTGTCTCAGCCGTAAGTGCTGTTTTGACTCGGCATGACATATGCTGTGCATGGACACGCTGCCAGGCTCTGCCCTTCAGGAGCCCAGAACACGATCTGCTCTTAGCGAGAAGCTTCCTGTCTTTCCTCTGGACCCTAACCTCGCTCTCCAGAACCGCCTGCTCTGTAGCGATAACGCATAGGGGTTACGTAATGACCCACCACCCCCTTAAGCTTGTCCCCCGTCAGGCAGCATGGAAGGGCCAGAGTGACACAAACGCACTGTTGCATTGTGGGATGCGGTAGTCCCCTGCCAGAATCTGTGACTTAGCCTTTTCTCTGCCACTGCGCTAGATGCACTGCCAATGCGCTGACCTTCAAGCATCAGCTAGGCGACATCATTAACCTTTGCCCTTCGCCCAAAAAGCTCCCTCACTTTCCTGACTGCTCATATTCACCCGGAGGAGGGAAAGGCGTACTAATTTACTAAAAATGGCACTTCTGTAACATCAAACACTTGTGATCTTAAACTGTAGTGCTCTGTATGGCCAAAATGAATAGTTGACAGTGTCAACAATAAAAATAATAAACAATTTATACATAATAATTTTAGCTGAATAGTTTTTACAGTGGCTGTTTTGTTTAGCTTCAAAAATGATAAAAAGCATAATTTTTCTAAAGCCAAGATTCCTTACTGTTAGTATTTAAATATTGTTTATTATATTATATACTTTATACTATATATATATATATATATACTTTATTCTGTACTTTATGTACTAGTGTTGTCATTTGGGCTAAGAGATGAAATCTCCTATGACAACTTTCAGTATCGAGGCGGAGAAAAGAACACAACTATGCAGACAACAGGTAAATGCTGTTATCGCTGTTTTCCATGTTCGTAAAGTAAATATGTTTACACAGCTTTTTAAAAATGCCGGGTGCCAGTGTTTGACATGCGTTTGACCAATCAACGTAAACTTATGTCACTGATAGTTCCTATAGTGCTGGTTTAGACCCTACTCTGAAGTAGGAGCTAATTTAGTTCCCCCAAAAGGAGTTCCTAGAACTAAAATCGTTCCTAGTTCCTGTGGTGCGATCACGGCAAATATAAGTGGTGCTCTCATAAAGCCACCTCTCAAACAGCTTGCGAGAACCAAATTGACTTTTTTGTGGCTTATTGCATTTAAGCGGTCAAAGACATACAAATTATGTAAAAATGCCCGTCTTGCCAAGTATTCAGGTAAATACAGTCAGTTTTGGAACGTAAAATAGCTGAGAGAAAACGCATGTTGTGTAACATTGCATAAGCTCTTAAAGTGACAGCAGCCTTATAATCCTGCTACTGTCTGTCATGTTCATCAAAGAACAAAAGACAAAGAGAAAATCACTCACTGCTTTAATTGCAAACATTAATCTGTATTTAATTTTTACAATGAAAACCATCCAGTGTTATTTTACATTTGATTACTTTCATTTCTGTAGTATTCTTACCTGAATACTGTTAGACTCACCTGAAAAACTTAAAGCCATGTTTGTTTCATGTCTCTTTATTATATTGTATTTACTTGTACCATCGTTTGCAATTTGTTTATTTGTTCTTATTTTATTACTGACTGTTCACTTGTATTTTTTTTTTTTTTTTTTTTGTAAATGTAGTTCAACAATTCAAATTAAGCCTCCCTGTGCTGTGTGTAAGCTATTAAAACCAAATTACCAACAAATTATGAGATAACAAATTTTTTTGTATGGCAGTTTTCTCCGTGGTATCAAAAATGGTATTGAATATCAATATTTTTCAAGGTATCGTATCAAAGTTGGAAATTCCAGTATCATGACAACACTATTATGTACTATTTAGAACCTAAAATAAAACCTTGATCTCAAGGCAAAAGCTGGATAGTTGAATAGTTGGATACAAAATACAATAAATACAATTAAATAAACTTGAGCCGCCTGACAGCTGTTTAGAAGAAACTGTTCTTTAATCAGGAAGTTTTAGCTGTTAGTGATCCCAGGTGCCTGAGGAGAGCATCTGAAACCAGTTATGTGCTGGATGAGATGGTTCCTCAGTCATCTGCTGAGTGTGTGATATTAATTTAAATGCGAAAGATGCTTTCAAGTGCATTAAGAGCTGTTGATTGTTCCTTGCATTAAATAAATGAATTGTTCTAATAATCATCATAATAGATTCTTATCAGAATAGCACAAACTTTAGTTGCAGCCATAATCCTTAGGTACATTTTATCATCTGAACTTTGGCTCTCGACCAAGTGATGTCTATATATACTTTAGACAGACACGCACTGCATCTGTCTCCATGAATTCTTCTCACTGATAGCTACAGGGTAAGTGCTGTAATATTCACTTAACGGCATCTCTGCTCTGACAAGTGCACATATCTCAGCTGTGCTTTTTGAAGTCCTATCTTCATTGTCACAGCAGAGCTTAGAAACCGATTTTATTTGAGACTGTTTGTCTCTGTGATAACTTCACAGTACAGTGGTTTCTAAATATACCACTGCGTTCTTTCATTCGTGTCTCTTTGGTTCTGAGTATTTAAACATGTCTTTAAGCACACCTTCTCTTGTTTTAGATCTAATTGCCTCATTCCCGTCGCAGCGTGCTGTCATCCTAGTTCTTGTAAAAATGTTCTATTTTTGGATGAGGGTCGTATTGTAGTGGAGGTAGCTGAGAAGAGCAGGTGAGGAGGGGTTCGCTTTTAAAAGGCTTGTGAATGCCAGTCATTTGTTCACGAGTTGTAGTTTCACTGGGTGAGTGAGTTTTCAGAGCCTACTTCCCCTGTGATTTGCTCAATCAAGGAAAAATGAAGGGGAAAAACTCTATTCCGTTCAAAGTGGAGCTGTCATGTAGCTGATGTGTAAATGGAGGACTATGTGCCTGAATTTTCATGTGATGAATCTAGGCTGCTTTGGAGGAGACTAAAGACTCTTTCACATCATTCGTGTCGATGTTCGTCTAATGCCACTGCATATTCAAATTTAGAGCAATTTTAGCTTTTTATGTGATTATCATTAATACTATCATTGTACAGCACAACGTCGAAAGCGTGCCACCCTTCCATGATACTATTTGTGACACTGGACTAGACATGTGCTGATATTCGGTAATACGATATATCACGATAATGAATATGCACAATATTGTTATCGCGGGCACCTCAAAATACCGTGAATAATTATTTATTATGGATTATTAAAATTTTTACAATGCATTTTAAGAGTACTCTCCCCATCAACCGTATAAAATGCACAACACCACTATATTCTGCGTCAAAGGAACACGCGCATTCAGATGTAAACAAGCCCAACATGCACGAGAAGCACATGGCGGAACGCTGAATGAAAGTGCACGTTCACTCTCTGACAGCAGAGGGCACTGATGGAACCAGAAATGCCGCGGTTACCCCGGAAACCCTGTAAACAAAGCACCTATGGTACTGAACAGTGCTTAAAATGCTTCAAACAGCCATTCAGTTTTTTTGTGTTCGCAATGTTGTTCATCACAGCACCAAATATTTAATACTTAAAGACTTATTAGGCTATTTTTTTTTTCCAAATTTAAACATTTTAATCTGGACTACAACATGCCCTATAATGATTGAAAATTTTCTGATTATTTGTTATTGTTCAGTAAAACTTAGTGACATACGGCTTCATAGTTAACATGTTAATTCATTATTACCAAACTGACAATGAAAAATACTTATAAAGCATTTATTAATCTTAGTTCATGTTTAATAACATTTCTAAAATCAAAAGTTGCAACTATTATTTAATGGACCTGAGCTAAAACTAACAAAGATCAGTTGTATTTTTTATTAACATTAACAAAAAAAAAAAAAAACCCTTCTGTAACAAATGTAGCTATTGCTCATTCTTAATCTTAGTTAATGCATTAACTAACGTTAAATAATGAGACCTTATTGTAAAGTGTTACCTGTTGTTCTTTATAATTCTTTTGCACTTTAATCTGTTTGAAAAATTTTACTTCATAATTTTTTTGTGTATTGCATTATTGTATTTAAACATTCAGAGTTCTTTTTGTTATAAGAAAAAGAGTTATTAAACCTGTTATAGTATGGCAACACTTTTTTTAAAACTTATTTTAATACTGTGATAATACCGTATACCGTGATAAAAGCTTCAGCAATATATCGCAACATGAAAATTTGATACCGTCACATGCCTACTCTGGACCACAAAACCAGTCATAAGGGTCAATTTTTTTGAAATTTTTTTGAAAAACCATCTGAAAGCTGAATAAATAATCTTTCCACTGATGTATGGTTTGTTAGGATAGGACAATATTTGTCCGAGATACAACTATTTGAAAATCTGAAGTCTGAGGGTGCAAAAAAATCAAAATATTGAGAAAATTGCCTTTGAAGTTGTCCAAATGAAGTCCTTAGCAATGCATATCCACTCAGAAATTTTTTTTTGTGGTAGGAAATTTACAAAATATCTTCATGGAACATGATCTTTACTTAATATCCTAATGATTTTTAGCATAAAAGAAAAATAGATAATTTTGACCCATACAATGTATTGTTGGCTATTGCTACAAATACACCCATGTGACTTATGACTAGTTTTGTGGTCCAGGGTCACATTTGCATGACGATTGTGTTGAAATGTTGGGTAGAGCCCTGATGAAGTCATGCGTAAAGGACTTGATGGTAAAGTTCAGTCAAAAACAGAAGATTCTGTCATCATACTCACCCTCATGTTATCTAAACCCATGACTTTCTTTCTTTCATGGAACACAAAAGGAGATGTTTAGCAGAATGACAGCCTTAGTCACTGTTCGCTTTCATTATGCTGATAAAAGATGCAATGAAACTGAAGGTCACTGAGGCTATCAGTTTAAACCCTTGTTACACAAAAGAAAGTCATACACGTTTGAAAATCGAGGGTAGGTTATTGACGACAGAATTTTTCAGTAAATGAACTTAACAGAACCACCCTGCCATTCTTATTTAACAATTGAATAAACAATATTTAAATAAAAAACATTAATGTAATACTATAAAAATTAACATTTAATAAGATTTGATAATGTTTAATTTGTATAATATAAAAAAGACTTTTCCTGAACACTCCTCTCATCTGCCATTGGTCAAATACAGATAGCTAAAGACTATTGGTTAATGATAATGGATGCTCAAACAAACAGAAGGGTTTACACTTTTTGAGGAAATCAACCTATGAATGGCTTATTTTTAGTTGACTCTGCACATTAAAGAATTTTAAAGGGACAGATTCACCACAAAATTAAAATTCTGTCCTCATTTCACCCTCATGTTGTTCCAAACTTTTTTTTTTTTTCCTGCGGAACACAAAAGAAGATACTTTGAACAATGTTGCAGTGCTTTTTGTCCATACAATGGAAGTCATTGGTCACCAGAACTGTTTGATTACCAACTAGGGGTGGGCTATATCGGTAGACACGATAAACCGGTAGAGATTAAGGATTATAGTCTCTATCGCGGTTATGCTCACATGACGCTGAAATCACGAAAGCTTAACATTTGAATGCCCATTTAAGCCTTTAAACAAGTGATCACCGTTCAATGTAATGTCTCTCATTGCTCTTGACTGAATCACATTTGTAACTTTAATAAGAATAAATGTGTATTTAATTTACACAGTGAAGACTATGCAGTGTTTTTTGTACATGAATACTACTTTATTCAAAGTATGTAGTATTACTTCTAGTACTTTGTTCAAGTTTGTTTTAGTAGGTCTGTTTCATTTGTGTCTTTGTTCTATTGTAATTTTTTTTTCATCCTATTGCTTGTAAGTAGTTTCTTTGTTCTTATTTTATCACTATTTACTTTTCTTCAATAAGCTTGAGAGATTTTTTAACTTATGCTAGTTAGGAAAGTATTAGTTTTTTGTGATACTGAAATTGGTGACAAGAATGATGAAATTTCAATATCAATTTTCAATTGAAATGTTTATGTAAAAACCTTATTTAAAGCAAAAATAACTGTATCATGATAGGTATCGTTATCGTGAAATAAAATTACTCATATTGTGATATAAGATTTTGGTCACCCCTGTTACCAACATTCTTCAAAATGACAAATTTGAGTGAGCCATCTCTTTAATGGCGTACCTCACCACTGGCAAAATGGGTTTTAAATAAAACTTGGCTGCCTATACAGTGGGGGGAGGAGCTGTTGTCTTCCCTTTTGCCAAATAGGTAAAAAAAAAACAAAAAAACTTCAACACCCATAATGCCTTGGGCATGTTGCTATCCAAGACCACTACCAGTCTGCTATGGATATGCTTACTAGAGTCAGATACCACCTTTCTTAAGTAGGAAATACTTCTTAGTAAACTTTTAGTCATAATGGTGTCAACTTGTATTGTTCTTGGGTGCAAGAAATCAAAGAGTAAACGTTTAGCGGGAGTGAGTTACTTACGGTTTTCATTGAAGGATCCAACACGTTGTAGGCAGTGGCTAAAGGCTGAAAAGAGGCTGCATTTACGACTATATATAAGTTTCCACTTTAAGGCTATTTGCTTACCTATTGTGATTTTAGGAAGCATGTGCACAGGAGACTAATCTAAAAACGCACTTCAATTGTAAATGCGCTTGATAAACATTATTCATGGTCAGGTGATCTGATCATGCACTGATGAACACATGAACATGAACACATGATTCAGAGATGCAGAACCTGAGGTCTAACTGTGAAAAGAGAAGAGGGGCCCGTGACAGGTCTGCACACTATATATGTGTATGCGTGTGTGTGTTTAGGTGCATCAAAGGGAATAATTCAGCAGTGAACAGAGAGGAAACTCTATAGTACAAAGGGAAGGTGAAGGACACATCCAGTGTGGGTAAACAGCAGTTCTCATCGGACGGCTCATTAACGTCTGCTTCATATGCACATCTGTAGAGAGTAGTGTTTGCATAAAAGAGCCTTACACTATTGACAGTCGACTGTATCTACAAGAACGGTCCTGTGGTTATGTACGGTTTCTCTTTTTGAGATGTTGACATCTTCCATCTGTGAAGTTTTTTCTTTTCAGCATACTAATCAACCTTCTTTACTTTCTTTACTAATTAAAGTTAATGTGTCTTTTCCCTTGCAATATCAAAACTTTAGTAGCTGATACCAATACCAGCACAATTTCACAATTCTCAATAGTAATTTTGATACCAGAGCAAAAAACTATTTGCATTTTTCAAACTAAATCAAGTGAAACAGTGCTGGAAAGCAGTTACTTGTTAGTGCATCTACACTACCATTCAAATTTATTTATTTATTTAAATTAATACTTTTCAGCATGGACGCATTAATCAAAAGTGACATTAAATACATTTATAATGTTACGAATGATTTCTATTTCAAATAAATGCTGAACTTTCTATTGTCATTACAGGAATAAATTACATTTTCAGATATATTCAAATTGAAAACAGCTATTTTAAATAGTAGTAATATTTATTTTTACTGTATTTTTTCCATCAAATAATTTCAGCCTTAGTGGGCATTAGATACTTCTTTCAAAAACATTCAAAAAATCTTACCGACCCCAAATTTTTGAACAATAGTGTGTGGGTAACAGTATAAAATTCCATCTAGCTGTATTTTAAATACAAGGACATGTCTTATGTAAAGAATAATCCCCATAAGAAGCATGCCAGATGACTAGTCTTATAGTCTTTCTCCAGTATCGTAATATATAGATATATATTTTAAGTATCAACTTGGTACCAAAGAGCCAGTTTTATGAGCAAAAATATAATTTTATGAGCAAGATAGTCACCAGAGAGTCCCGAAACCCCCTGGGGTTGAACATACATCGCATACATTTACATTGCATGCATTTTTTCTAGCCAATAACCCGCCTTAAAGTGATCGCATTAATAAATTATAGACTGATTTGATTAATTCTTCCCATCCGGTTATTAGGAAAACATGAATATTCCATCGTCCTCTGGTTCAGTCTCTATGCATACTGATGATATTTGAGGGTTATTGTCGAAGCTCTCTCTGGATTACTCGATGAGAGAGAGGAAGATGTAGAACCCAGGCTAACCTATTAAAGAAATTACCCACATGTCTGATTACAGCCTTGGATTATGCCCGACACGCTCCTGTGCTGTACATGGAGTAATGAGGAAGAGAGGAAGACGGTGAGAGACCCTCCATATGGACGTCTCAGAGGGACTGTGATGGAATGAAATGAGCAGATATGTACTGCTGTCCGCACCATGTGCCACGAGAGACCTGCATATGGAGCGAAGATGAAGAGAGAGCCAAACTCACCAGTTCAAGGGGGTTTATGGTACCACTGATCGTATCACACAGGGGTTTAATTGGGCAGAGGCCAAACAGAGCAGCTGCGGTACACCACATTCGAGTCATCAGAAAGTTCACGACTGAGTGCTTTATCTTGGAAGTTGTTGATCTGAAGGGATTCCTCGACGCCTCTGAATTTCACACCAATTCTAGTTAAGCTTTATTTACTCTGAGTTTAATAGGTTTTCAGAGGGGTGGGTGGTATGAAAATCTTGTAGCTGTTTTCAGCATGTGAAAATATAGCTATTTTTGCTGGAATTTCAATCTAAAAAATGTTATATATTCCATAACCATGTGTTTATGCCTATTTTTTTCAGTAATCCAAAGAATTAAAGGGGACCTATTATTCCCCTTTTCACAAGATGTAATATAAGTCTCTGGTGTCCCCAGAATGTGTCTGTGAAGTGTCAGCTCAAAATACCCCACAGATCATTTATTATAGCTTGTCAAATTTGCCCCTATTTGGGTGTGAGCAAAAACACGCCATTTTTGTGTGTGTCCCTTTAAATGCAAATGAGCTGCTGCTCCCGGCCGCTTTCCAGAAGAGTGCGGAGCTTTAACAACTCGCGCTTTGGTTGCTCAACAACAACAAAGCTGGAGAATTTCACGCAGCCAAAATGATGATTGTCAGTAACGTGTTCAGCCTTAAATTGTTCAAACTGGAGTCGGACACTGATGGAGAGACTCAGGAAGAAGTTACAACTTTTAGAATGCAACTGGACATTTCTGAATGGCTAGAGGGTAAATTTATGTAGTTGCTGTGGAGTTGATTCAACTCATCTTTTGTGCAAAACCCGTATGGACGCCCACTATACATAGCGTACCTGTTTGCCAAACAGAGCCATACACACCAGGCTAATGTTTATGATTGTTATCAAATGCTGTGAATGGTCTGATATTTTTTTCAAAATATCGCTCGGACAAAAACGCTCCTTTTTTAGCAATCGAGCTTGCCAAGGTAAACTTGCAGGCTATCCAGGCTAACGAGACTCTAAATAGTGTTCTGTGCTCGTCTGTGCAGCCAGTGACAGAACAGTTAGCATGCTTTGCTCAAACTTTTGGCATGGCATTAGAACTGGTACACCGTTTTCGCTTGCGAAAACAAAATGATGGCGCCGTGGGCGGGAACGTGCCGATTAAGGGGTGGTAATAATATAATATGATCCCTTTCCTACGTCACAAGGGGAGCGAAATCTGAGCGGCTCGTTCTTTCACATGCTTGCAGAGAAAGGCTTGCCAAAACAAAGTTACTGGGTTGTCCTTTTTCACGTTTTCTGGGTTGGTGGATGCACCGGGGACCCGATTATAGCACTTAAACACGGAAAAAGTCCAATTTTCATGATATGTCCCCTTTAAATTCTAATGAAGTATATACACTACCATTCAAAGTTTGGGGTTGGTCAGATCTCTTATGCTCACCAAGACTGCATTTATTTGATCAAATATATAGTTCAAACAGTATCATTGTGAAATATTGTTACATTTTAAATAACTGTTTTCTATTTTAATATATTTTAAAATGTAATTTATTACATTTTACAGATTGTAACAGATTGAATTTAGGCTTTTATTCACATAAAAACATTCATCAGCTCACACATCAGTTGTGGTAAAAGGAAGCTCAAGCATGTTTGCTTCCTAACGCATGTGAGAACCAGTGAGGTTCATTCTCGCAAGAGGTTTGTTCTCACACGTCAAGCAGGTTCGGTTGAGCTTCTGTTTATGTTCGCTGATAAATGTTTATGTGTGAATAAAATCCTAAATTAAATCTGTTCATCATATAAAGCGATTGAGTAATTTGGACTAAACCACTCGATTCATAGGGATTAGTTTTACAATCTCTTTGGAACGACACGAGGGTGAGTAATTAATGACAGAATTTTCATTTTTGGGTGAACTATCTCTTTAAGTGTTGTGATTACTCCCATTCATTTTAATACAAGTGGTCCATTTCCTTCTTTTTATAGTGTCTTGCTTCCCCAAGAGTCACAGTGTAGCGTAATAAAGATGTAGCTGTGTGTGTGTGAATGTGTGTGTGTGTGTGTAGCGCTGCTTTTAGATACAGATTGAGATTTATGGCTGTAGGCCTATTACAGCACCGCCATGATCACGCCAGGCTCCAGAAAACATCCTCTCCTCTCTCATTCCTGACAAGCCCCTTTCTCCCAGCCAGAAGCCTCATGTTCACAAGCCCTTTTTCATTACCTCAGTCGGAGAGAGATATGCCTTCAATCTTCGTGAATGAATTCTTCTCTGGCTCTCACAGCTGTGGGCTCTCGTTTGTCTCCATTCCCAGAGGGTGTGCTCGTAATCTTGTGCTCGATTTTGAAACCCCATGTTTGATCACTGCTGTCTGTTTAGCTGCCATCTCCCCGCTTGTATCATATGCACACAGAGAAATGAGACGGGATCTGTAGGCATGTGTCGCTTTGAATGTTTGTTCATGCTCCTGCTTTGGACCGCAGGTATCCTATTTTTTTATGTACTCATGTATGTATAATAAACCACAGGCTTTTTATTGTGTGTGTGGGAAGATGTGTGTCTGTTCTGATTTAGAGCTGTGAGAGATATATGTTTGTTTTAGCGTGTGTGTGTGGGAGCATATATAATCTGTGTATCCGTGAGAGCTGTATGGAAGTATGCAGTGGATACATCGCCGTTGGGGCAAAGAGTGAGTCATTAGTTGTCCCCGTGGAAGCAGCTGGATCACACACACACACACACACACACACACACACTCACACTCACACTCACACTCACACACGGAGAGCCTGAAGTATATTTTCAGGACAGTCTAGTTAGGGCTGCCATACAGTTACATTCATTTGCATCTCATTTGTGTCTGTAGAAGTCTTAGATTGGAACTTATACATGTAATCCCAAGATGCAAAAATTGCAGCCTAGGGCCAAAGGTTGTGAGGAAATTCTGGGATTCGTGGTTTCTAAAGCTTCAGAGAGAAACACTTCTCCAATAAGCACTATGACAGCCTATCTTTGCCCTCATTTATGCAATATTTTAGGCACCTCATGATTTGATTTGGGTTTGTTTTAGGAAGTTTATTACTGGTCGACCACTATAGGTCGATTTTTACCTAGACTAGATATTTAATGGCCGACACTAATATTGATGTCTGATATTTGCAATTCACTCACAAATAAGATGTAGAAATCTCTCTCTCTCTCTCTCTCTCTCTCTCTCTTAATCTAATATTTGAAATGAAAAATTCAAATTCATGAAATCTAGAAAGCTGTCGGTAGATGTTGGAAGTGGAACAGACATTTCAAAATTCTGTCATTAATTACTCACCCTCATGTCTTTCCACATCCGTAAGACCTTTGTTCATCTTCAGAACACAAATTAAAGGGATAGTTCACCCAAAAATGAAAATTTTATGTTTATCTGCTTACCCCCAGCGCATCCAAGTTGTGGGTGACTTTGTTTCTTCAGTAGAACACAAATGATGATTTTTAACAACAACCGTTGCCGTCTGTCAGCCATATAATGGGTGTCAATGGGAACTTCTTTTATAAGAGTAAATAAAACTTGCTTAGACAAATCCAAATTAAACCCTGCGGCTCGTGACGACACATTGATGTCCTAAGACACGAAACGATCGGTTTGTGCGAGAAACCGAACAGTATTTATGTCATTTTTTACCTCTAAAACACCACTATGTCCAACTGCGTTCAGCATTCGCTTAGTGAGGTCTGATCGCGCTCTGACAACGAAAGTGATGTCTTGCACTCATTGAAGTATAAGCGCGAGACATCACTTCAATGGTTCACCACTGGGGGGCGTGACTTTGGCAGTTTGATACGTGCTCTGAACCACTGATTCGAAACAAAAGATTCGTAAAGCTTCGAAGCTTCATGAAGCAGTTTTTTTTAAATCGCCCGTCACTAGATATTGTTGAATAAAGTCGCTATTTTGTTTTTTTTTGGCGCACAAAAAGTATTCTCGTCGCTTCATAACATTAAGGTTGAATCACTGTAGTCACATGAACTGTTTTAAATATGTCTTTAGTAGCTTGCTGGGCATCTGAAAGTGTTAATTGTCTTGCTGGCAATTCAGGCCTCACTGAGCCATTGGATTTTATCAAAAATATCTTCATTTGTGTTCTGAAGATGAACGAAGGTCTTACGGGTGTGGAACGACATGAGGGTGAGTACTTAATAACAAAATTTTCATTTTTGGGTGAACTAACCCTTTAAACTGCCAATGAGTTATTGGCCAATGCTGATAATCTCAAAATGGCCAAATATAGTCAGATTAACCACTAGCCATGATTTCAGAATAATTCTCAATGATTAATAATAGTAGTCATATTGTGTAAATAGATCTTCTGTCATGATTTATTCTGATTTTGCTGTTTCCAAAAAAAAAAAAAAAAAAAAACTGCACTCCACTGTACATCTCAAATCTTTTTTTTTTTTTTTTTTTTGTTTGTTTTTTGGCGGCTAACAACTGAACTTTCAATCTGTTCTTCACAATGCTGTTGTATAGCTTCAGAATACTTAAATATAGCTGTATATATAGTTGTATAGCTTCAGAATACATTTTATGATACTTTTATGGTGCTTTTTTGTCAATTTCCCCCAGCCCATATGCACATTTTTAGTAATTTCTCATTCGGCTCAAATTGATTTGACATGTACCTATCTTACTATATACATTATCATAATTGCTTATATACAGAACACTATGAACAGATAGAGCCAAGCCAAGCATTTGTGAGGGGTAAAGTGGGCTAATTTTGTGGGCAGGTTTGGATGTCTCGTAAAAGAATTCATTGTGCGGCTTGACTGAGATCTCTTCTGGTTTGACTCAGCGGACATGTGTGCCAGGCATGTTTGTTTTGACAGGTGCTAAAGCCCTTCTGTAGCACTGCATTTGTGCGCAGTGTAACTGTAGCTGAGAGCCATGCGGGTTAGTGAACGCCGGTTAGCCTCGGTTTGCCTCTGGTGCTGTGGAAGTCACGAAAAGCGCTTGTCAGAGGCCTGCCCTGTAGCGGAGGCAAGGTCAAACCCTTGCACAAGGGAGATGAGCAGGTAATGAGACACCAGAAACCTGTGACATCCTGCCCTTTCTGTAAATGGCTCTCTTTGCTGAAGGGCCTTTTGTATTTTTGTCCGTACCTGTTTTGTGATGACACTGTGGGTGAGTTAATGGTATGTTTTTTACATGGGCTGTTCAACATGTCTGTTTATTATGCATGCGTTGCTGCAGGGCATTGCTGGCATGCTTGGTTTCCCACATATCCTTTTGATCACAGCTGGAATACTTGGAGATTGTATCATGAAGATTTGCAGCACTTCAGTTTGGTATGATCTGATTTACTGCAGGCCTACGGTGAACGTAAGACCTCCCTGACTGTAAATGCTGAAGGATGTTCATTCTCTGAATGAATCCATCAACCCAAGTCTTGCGTGTGATTGTTACACACTAGACAAAACTCTTATGGAGTATTTTACTATAAATAATGTATATGATTTGATTTGATTTGGAAGGGCAGGGAAACTGCGAAGTGGATTTCTTAAAGCATAGCTGACCTACATCCAATTTGTCATTGTATGCTTAAAGGGGTAATTCACTTGCAAGATGGGCTTTTAATAAAACCTGGGTCTGTGCAGTAGATGGGGGAAAAAAATGTGAAATCGGTGCTACGTGAGATATATATATATATATATATATATATATATTCATATAAAACCAGACAAAGCATTATGAAATCGTTTACTCACGGTTTGTGATGCAGCTGCTGTCAGATCCAATACAGATGACTGCTTCATCTGTCAACAAAAGTTTCTTTGTGAACTCTCCATTTCACTGTGCCTCGTTTACAAAACAAAATGCTCGAACAAACATATAATCCAATCCGTGACTCCATTAAAATAAACCATCCATGTTTCCAACAAGGATCCTTCTGAAGTCTGTACAGAGATGCAAACAAGCCATTTAAACTGGACGCGTCAAAGCAAACGTTCTTTCACTTTTCCATTTGTCCTGTTGTTGGCAGACTCAAGTGTGTGGAGTACGTCAGAAACTGAACGCGCATCTGTATACTGTATCCAGTGTAGACAGCGTCAGTGATTATAATGAGCTCTATTTTGCTTTTGACACAAAGTGACGCTTAAATCCAGTGTAGGCAAATGTCAGCCGTTAAGCGGCTGAATGCCAGTGGGTGGGGCCTGTGGAGTGATGTATATGTATTCGTTGATGTCTTGCTCTGGAGGCAGTCATATGCAAATGTATTTGCCAGTGTGACATCACAGATCCCGCAAAATCAAACAAGCCTTTTATTGGATCTTGATTAGTTCACCCAAAAATGAAAATTCTGTCATTAATTACTCACCCTAATGTCGTTCCACACCCGTAAGACCTTCATTCATCTTCGGAACACAAATTAAGATATTTTTGATGAAATCCAAGAGGTATATGACTTGTCCATAGACAGCAATATAATCAACACTTTCAAGGTCCAGAAAGATACTAAAGACATCGTTAAAACAGTCGACGTGACTACAGTGGTTCATCCTTAATTTTATGGAGCGACGAGAATATTTTTTGTGCGCAAAAACAAAACAAAAATAATGATTTTATTCAACAATCTTTTCTCTTCCCTGTCATTTCCCTTATGCAGGTGATGCAGTAAGCACAGTGAAGGCTTCTGTGTTTACGTCTGAATGCCGGATCAGTATTGGCTGACGCTGTACACGTGAATAATTAGTCTGCGTTCTGACGTAGAACCTTGAAGCGCTGGACGTTATCAACGTATGAGAATGACACAGAAGAGAAGATATTGTTGAATAAAGTTATTTTTGTTTTTGCGCACAAAAATTATTCTCGTTATTTCGTAAAATTAAGGTTGAACCACTGTAGTCACGTGGTTTTAACGACGTCTATAGTACCTTTCTGGACCTTGAAAGTGTTGATTATATTGCTGTCTATGGACGAGTCATATACCTCTCGGATTTCATCAAAAATATCTTAATTTGTGTTCCGAAGATGAACAAAGATCTTGCGGGTGTGGAACAACATGAGGGTGAGAAATTAATGATAGAATTTTCATTTTTGGGTGAACTAACCCTTTAAATAAATGCTTTTTTTATAATGAGGACGACGTTTTAAGCTAACTTGAAGGATGTACAAATACCTCTTATATGTCAAAAGATCAAGGTAAATTTGATTTCTCATGTCATGATCCCTTTAAAGTTGGACCTGCCTCTTAGTGGTTAATGTATGCTTATGTCACTGAATGTTGCAGCAAAGTTAAAATTTCCTCAACGTTTGGTTGCAAACTTTTGTTCTTCCTTAATGTCACTGTAACACACCATCCCCTTTGAAATCAATGGATTCTTAGCATTCTTTGATGGAGTGTGTAGGCGCATTAAGCTTTGTATGTAAATCAGATTTTTTTTAAAGGCAGCATGTTGTTTCTTAACCTTTGTGAAATGTCTGTGTTCAACCTCATCTTTGTTGAAGGCATTCCATTCCATTCAGATTCACATGGAAAACACCCTGGGGCGATGCATCGGGTTGATTTGACTAGTGACTTTAAACTACTGGGGAAATAAACACCACGGGGAGGGAAGAATCTCTAAGCTGAATTTGCAATACATACCAAATGCTCTTCTGAAAAAGGATGTTTAATGTAGCTTGAGCGCAGTTGGTTTTCTAGATCGGTTGAAGTTGACAGTAGCACATTTGTGGACTGTTTTCCGAACTATGCAGTGTTTAATTGTAACAGATAAGGAATCAGTTGCAGTGCATGTCAGCGCTGGGTTGTAGAACAGGATGGGCTTGTAGACCTTAGACAATATCCTGCCTGTTGTGTGATATGTGACCCCAATAGTGGAGCTGAAAGAGATAACATGCGGTAGAGCAAGTGTTCCCACAAATGTGGGCTTTGACCTCTCTGTGACATTTTCTGTGAATAAACCATACAACATTGTTTCTATAGGGAGAAGACAGACATCATAAGTGGGTAACACTTCAAAGCCTTTATTCTCAGTGTATCACTTCTTTCCGGTTTGTTAGTGCATGTAGTGGGAATATTGTTGAGCTCACAAACAGGAAAAGAAAAGAAATAACTTCACTCTGAGGAGCAACCAACCAAACAAGCAGCATGAGAGGGAATTATGAGTTGTTTGAAGGAAGTGCAGGAATCCCAGAAGAGCAAAACCAGGAGACACAAGAAGCAGAAAAAGGGAAAGTGAATGTCATCTTGTTGTCTTGTTTTAAAGTATGGTATCCTATATACTATAGTTCAAAATTATGGACATTTAATATGGACATTTTATAATGTTACAAAAGATTTGTATTTTAAATAAATGCTGTTCTTTTGAACTTTCTATTTATCGAAGAGACTTTAAAAATGGTAACGTTTCCACAAAAATATTTAGCTAAGAAATGCACAAAATCAGCATATTAGATCATATAATTTCTGGAGGGTCACGTGACACTGAAGACTGGAGTAATGATGGTGAAAATTCAGCTTTGCCATTACTGGAAAAAATTACATTATAAAATAAAAGAGGAAAGTGTTATTTTAAATTGTAATAATATTGTAATTAATTGTAATTTTACTGTACTTTTGGTCAAATAAATGCAGCCTTGGTGAGCAATCTGAGCATAAGATACTTCTTTCAGAAACATTCAAATAATCCTACTGAAACTTTTGAACGGTAGTATATTTTTTTTTCCCCATTGAAATTCCAGCAAAAATGAACTATACTGTGATATATGGTGCCATAAATGTCATTTAAAATATATCATTACATATGCTTATAACGGCCACCCCTAAATATGATCCCTCGTTTTTCACAGCACTGATAAGAAAATAAATGATTAACTGTATTCCTGATTCTTGGAGAGCAAGCAAGCATTTTGGAAAAGGACTCCAAACTATGCAATTTGCCATTCAGGACCACCTGTTCAGTGCATCTCTGGTGTGCTGGGCATGGCAAACGCTTTTGTTTCAGTTTGTGTGGGCTCAGTCTTCTCTCTCTGTTCAGCTCCAGACACCCGTCCGCCTGTCTGTCCCTCGCCATAGAGAGGGTTTGGCCACTGCAACCATGGAAACCTGCAAACAATAGCCCATACTCTTAGGAAGGAGAGGAGAAAGAAAGGAAAAGGCTGAGTGAGAATGCTTGGCGCGGGAAAGAAGATCCATGTTGCACGGTAATCTGTCCTGGCTAGATGAGCGTGAGAGCTGTCAGACCTATGACATAATGGAGGTTACGCACATTCCTGTGTGGCGTAAGAAATGGCAGTGTTCATGTGTATCCCAGGAAACAAGTGACTGATGTTTAATTGTTATCTTAACCTTGACAAATTTCTCTCTTAAGGTGTGGTCACATTTACCGTTGTTTGGTGAATTTTCATGGACAATTTCAAATCACACAATCTGGAATTTCAAGTGAGGGCGAAAGATTTCCCCACACAGATTTCACGCTAATTTGCCGTGTTGACCAACAGAAAGCTGCTTGGTTTGAAAGTGGCTTCTGTGTATGTGCTACACTGTTAGACATGGAGCTTTTTTGCTAGTGAAAATTTGCTAATCTGACCCCACCTTTATTCATCAGTTTCATGGGGCCTTTATATGTTTTTGTTTTATAGTCCTACATTTGCTGCGTGGTCATATAAGCACAGAGTTGGTGTCATTATATTAGTCTGGTGAACATTTTTTTAAATAAATGCATAAGGGATGACTCAAGTTGGTCAACATGTTATCCAAAAAACTGACTAGTCGATTTGTAAAGTTGATTTAGATTTTTTGGAGGTGGGGCCTTGATTAGCATTGTTTTGACGCATCTTGCATATTTTAAATGCCTTGTCAAGTTAAAAATTGTTTGACTTTTAAAAACGGGTGTCTGTAAAAAAAAAATATGGACGAAAAGGCGGGACGTGGTTGGAACTGAGGTGCCTAGTTGCTGAAACCATGCCCGCCTAGCGCAACGTGATCATGTTAGCAGGCTAAAGAAGCTATCTATCAATCTTAGACACTCTAAAATATTAATAAAGATAACAAGTTATATCATTTGAAAGTTCTAAGGTTTACTATCTACGGTGTCTTTTTTACGATATAGATGCTCCAGCACCAGTAATTGTAATTTGTGTCGGGTGTGCAAATGATAACACGCAAAATCAAAACAGGACTTCATACCTTTGTAATGAAATAGCGATCGCCAGATCAATCTAATCCGTTGCACTTAGGTAAAATGTCCATGAGCGTCCATTGAAAAACAAACAACAGCACTTTTTGTTCACAAAAGCATTAAATCCACGAAATATTGATATATTGTCCATTGTTTGTGTCATATTTCTTCTGAATGATCTGCTCTCCATCATCGTTCAAGAAATTATGCAACCTCAGCAGCGTTTATGTTGTAAAATTGTATATGATCGTATACATTAGACTCTCACAAACAAATGAGCCCGTGTCCAAAGTATAATTTTTCAAAATAGTGCAGCAGTTTTAGTTATAATATCCAAGCAGTGCTGTTGGAGGCATATTCTCAAGCCATTGTCATAGTAAATCTCACGAACAAAACCTTTAGCCAATGCCAAGATGATCCAACAACGTATGTTTTGTTCATCTTCCGCATGCATGCACATGAAACTTGTCTCATCTAGGTCAGGTGAACTCAAAACCAGCCTAATTGTTCAGTTTCTTTACATCAGTGTTTCTCAACTGGTGACATGCGACCCAAAAGTGGGTCGCATGACCGATATGAGTGGATTGCGGAGTGTGCAGTCAAAGAATCAACCACAACAAAAAATGAAATTTCAAATTTCTTTCTGATGGGAGACTTTTTTTTTGAAAGACATGCGTTAAAGCTTTGAGGAAAAAACGTGTTGCCCAATTCAGTATCTGCGGTCAGATGAGATAAATGAGTTTGGGGCTGCTATTTAATAGCCTTACCTTAAAATACTGTTTATTCATCCGTATTAGTGATATTCTTACAATTTATGTATATGTTAAGTGAAGTGGGATGGTACTTGTGTGTGTGTGTGTGTCAATGATTTTTGAGAAATAAATTTGCTTGATTTGGATTCCTAAAAATTTGGGTCGCGGCTTAATGAGAAAATGTGGGTCCCACATCCAAACCAGTTGAGAATCCACTGCTTTAGGTCCTAGTAGAGTATTCATTCAGACAACCCACCAGCTGGTTGATGTATAAAATATGTAATTTTGCACATGCCTAGAATGCATAATATTTATTCATAGATTTTGAATAAATTAGATGATCTTTGATGGCTTTTAGATCTTCAGTAGTATTCAAATGAAAGTCAAGATGTTTTTATGACGGTGCATATTTGTGTGGGTTTTTTCTTTATATGTCAGGGTTCAGGGGTCATTTCAGGATCAGCGGGTTCTTTAGATTATTACTCAGAGGTCTGAGACGCATGTTGAACAATGGAAAGATTGTTTGCTGAACAATGCTGAATTCATTTGTGGAAAAAAGCATTGCTGGAATAACGTAGAGGAATGACATCAAAGACATGCTTTTTCACTGCACTCAGAGTCTTAATTCAGATCATTCTCATTATGCAAAGTGATGACAGAAACAGTCTTGATTTGCTTGTGACACAAACAAGGTTGCTATTTGTAAGAAAAGTTTAGCATGCAATCACATCATCTTGGAACATGCTGAAAGTCATGTGCTGTAGCTTTTTCTAAGGTTTTGCTCAGTAATATAGTTCAATCAGTCACTGAATTTTTGTTTTTATTTTTTTCCATTGTGATAAAATGTTTCTAAGGAGAGTGGGACCTCAGTGGAAATCTGTTCACCATTAGCCTTATGCTTTTGCGTGAAAGCTTCATGGATGACGTCACTAAGCAGTCAAGCAGTCAAACAATCATTAATTTTCTTTTATTGCTTACTGAAGAGGAGCAACCGCTAGCCTCATCAGAGACATCACAGCGTGCGTCAACACAAACACAGCCCACTGTAATGGAGTTTGGACTTTAGAATGCTTTTTATTTGCTTTGGATATCAGCTGAAACAACAAATGTGATAAACTTGTAACAGAACTGGTGAGTCATAAATATTAGTGGTACACCAATCAAAATTTTAGATCAGTATCAACAAATGAAGATTTGGTTGCGAAATTCCTATGAATTTGTATGTTTTTGTAGGGTCTTTGTACAAACCTACAAACTGTTACTGGTAGGGGTGTGACGAGACAGCTCACGAGACGAGACACGAGATTGAGTTCACGAGAACGAGATGAGAGAAGATCTGTACACAGTATTTTTAAGAAATCCCCAATGACGAAATACATGACTAGAAAAATAGTCTGCAGGTGCATTTGAAATGTTTTAACTAATCATCTTTTAATGAATATCGTTTCAGTTCTGCTTTCTGAGTATGAATTATCATATGCAGTAAAAGACAATAATACTCAAGCACTGTAAAAGGTTTTGCCACAAACTCAACTGGCTTCTCTCCTGCATGATTTGCCGTGTCTTTCAGACCTTAGAACTGTACATGATTTATGAGCTTCTACAACTTTTGACAACAACTCCTTTCCTCAAATTGATCATAGAAATAAAAACAATATAAATAAAAATGAAGTCTTAGTCTTATTAAGTGCAAATAATATGTGCAACCAAAATCAAAGTATTCTCTCGATATTCAAAGTTCCAAATATCCAAATTTTTCTTCAAGCATGATACAGAGCTAAGAGATGGTTACAACTACACAGCCTAGCCTAAGAAAGCTTTCATATTGGGAGATATTTGCATGAATCAAGGAGCCGCTTTCAAAATTTGAATGCGCTCGCGTTTTACTTTCGCTTTCGATTTTTTACACGATCGCGTGTACTCTGTAAATAGGGAGCGGCAGTGCTAAGTGTGCATTCTACAAGATAAGACATTTGTCAGACGCTCTGTTGTGCAACGAATCCTCCGCCATGGTCTTGTCAGTCATCTCAACTTACTCTTGTCATGTGATCAGTGAATTCTGATTCCTGTTGCACTAAGTACGACTCTGCAACTCGTGCTGGATGGAATTGAAGCGACCATTATCCAACTGAATTAAATGGTTTTTATTTCTATAAAAAGCAGTGGAGACAGTGGAGGCGTAATGTAAATGTAGCGGTTGCATATTCTATCCTAATTTTACCCTCACACTCAGTCATGGCAATATTGCGAGACATCTTTTCACCTCGACGAGAAATCTTGTCACATTTTAATCTAGCGAAATCTTGTGGCATGAGATCTCGTCACACCCCTAGTTACTGGTGTTATGATGAACGTGGTTTGTCACTAACTAATTTTGATGAGCGACATGAAGAGCACAGTTTTATAAAAGTAATTTATTAACTTGCTAAAATATGTAGTAATTCATTATTGTATAGATGGTGTTTAGGGACATACACAGTAAAGCTAGTAAATTGGTAGATGTGTATCTAGCAGAATTGGAACACTGCATTGATTAATGAGCATTCATGATTATAACTGTTTCATAATATATAACTGTAACTGTTTTATAATATATCATTTATAAATTGTACAGTTCTCATAGCGTACCATGTGAATGTGTGGCATTTACTGTAAATCTCACAAATATTGGACATTTTTACTTTTATTCTTAGACTGTTTGAATACAGATTCAAGTATTTGCTTTGTCCATATGTAAAATATCACAAGTAAACTCATCCTTTAGCATAACTACTGTTGACAGTCTACCGCCGTTTCATCATCTTCCTAGTCTCTCATTTTCACAAATAACTGGTTTGAAATCTGTCTCGTCATGTCGCTGTCAAACTTGATTCCTTCTCGCCACTTTCTATTTTAAGCTGCTCGTCCATTTCTCACTGTTGTGTGATGTAATGTCTTGTGTTAGTGAGATCAGAACAGCCCGGTCGGCGTGTGTGAAAGTTCATTCGCTGGTAGAGGCGTGCGTTGAGTTTACTGCTGTTTCAGACTAATCATTAACACCAGCAATGGGAAAACACGTCCTTGCATTTTAAAGTTTTTAACGCTTTCATACCGGGCCAAATTTACTTGGTCCCCTTCTCCAAACTCCACCACATTAGCTTAATTCTTGAGCCTGTTTGGATGGTTCTAAATGCGGCTGTATTAGTGCCAGTGATGTTTGCTGGAAGGAGATGAATGAGGCAGTCCACTGTTGCTACAGACATGACAGGAATCCAAAAGAGGTCAGGAAAGCGTAAAATAGATGACTGGTAGATTCATTCTTAACCTCTGTACTGAAGAATCTGGTGGGCCTTCTTTTTTTTCACTCTCTTTTTCCTTGTGCTCCCTCTTTTCCCCTCTTCCCAGTGTTTTTGTGCTGTGTAAAGAACGTGAGAATGTCTCTATAGAGTGCTGATTCAGCTGGACAGAACCCTTTCTTTAATTCTCACTCAAAATTCCCACTTGAGGGGGAAGGCCAGGCCAGCTGGATTTTGGGAAAGTAAGGCTACATCTATAACGTCCTCTTTCTTCATTTCTCTTGTGCTCTCTTTCTCCTTGTTCTTATTCTTTCTTTCTTTTCTCCCCAGAAAACTGAAGCAAAGTTTTCCATTTGTTCGCTTTTTAGTACAAACAGTTGAGACATTAAAGAGAATGACTTGACTTTGTCTTTCATTTATTTGTATAGAGACTGTACAAAAAGCATGATTTCAGCACCAAAAAAAACCTAAAAATTATGCATTTTTACATAGACCTATTTTGTGTTTGCAAACAGCGATGGCGTTTTTTTGTGGGCGGAGCCTACCTGGTGGCAGAAAATGACAGTTCTGCAGTAGCAGTCTGTGGAAGCCATAGAATAAAAGAATAAAAAAAATAATTTCGAGTTTATATCTCACAATTCTGACTTTTCTCTCACAAATCCGAGTTTATATCTCACAATTTATAGAAGGAAAAACAGAATTGTGAGATGTATTCATTATTCTGTCTTTTTCCCTCAGAATTACGAGTTTAGGCCTATATCCCACAATTCTGACTTTTTTTCCCCTCAGAATTGATATAAGCTCACAATTGTGAGTTATAGTCTGAACTGGGAGGTATAAACACGCAAATGCAAGAAAAAAAGTCAGAATTGTGAAATAAAAGTGTTATAGGCTATGTTTAAAAATTATCTATGTAAAATGTTATAGGTTTAAATATTATTTCATGTTGTAACTACTATGTTTGTATGTCCAATATGAACTGTATATGTGAATATTATGTAGACTTACTGTTTACATCAAATTCATGCTTTATTAGTAGAATAATTGCAGGTTTCATCAGTCCAGTCTGTGACTTGCAACATAAACGTCTGCATCTAGCTTCAAAGGTCATCTTCAACTACGGTGTTCTGTAAAAATGTACTATATTTTTTGAATTCGGATTCTGACATCCAAAGGCACAACAAAACATTTTTCTCTTATTTGTGGATTTTACCCATTTTCCTCCACTTGTTACCGCTATTTTTCTGCCACCACTATGCGTGCACAGCTGCAAGCGACATAACTGTGACGTCTGCTCCAAATTGGTCTATAGATATTATAGCAGCATCTCTGGTGCCAAGATAGGCTTTTCCCTACATACACACACACACGTACACAATGCCCTCCATAGTATTGGGACAGTAAAGACAAAATTTCTCTGATTAAAAGAGTACATACATGTTTTACCAAATAAGAAGAGTTGCATCCCTCTATCTAATGTGATAAGTACTGGGACAATTGACTCACAGGTGTTTCTAAGTGATCAGCTGTGTCCTGTTAATTGTTCACACATTAAAGGCAGGGAATGTGTGAGTCTTGCGTTTGGTGACAACACACATAAGCCAGGATGAAGACGAGGGAGCTGACTTTGAGAGAAAAGCAAGCAATTTGGATGCTAAAAGAAATGAGGAGCACAATAAGAGATATAGCACAAACATTGGGCATAGCCTAATCAACAGTTTAGAATGTCCTGAAAAAGAAAGACACCACCGGCGACTTCAGTAACTGACATCGACCTGGTCGGCCAAGAAAAACAACAGCAGTTGATGAGAGACAAATCATAAAAGCTGTGAAAAAGAGCCCTACATAAGTGTCAGTAAAATCACCAACAACCTCCAGAAAGCTGGGGTGATGGTCTCACAATCTACTGTTTGCAGGAGACTTTGACAGCAGAATTAAAACAAGATGCAAACCTCGGATCAGCACCAAAATAGAAAGGCCAGATTAGAGTTTGCAAAAAGGCACAGAGATGAGCCTGTAGAGTTCTAGAACAGAGTTTTATGGACAGATGAGACAAAGATTAACCTTTATCAAAGTGATGGGAATTCAAAAGTGTGGAGAACAAAAGGAACTGCAAATGATCCAAAGCATACACTCTCATTGGTAAAGCATGGTGGAGGTCATGGCATGGGCATGCATGGCTGCCTCTGGAACAGGCTCACTCATCTTTATTGATGACTTAATGAACGATGGCGGCAGCAGAATGAATTCAGAAGTGTACAAAACCATCTTGGCTACCAATGTTCAAGAAAATGCCACCAGACTCATTGGGAAGCGCTTCATATTGGTAGGACAATGATCCAAAATACTCTTCCAACTTAGTCAAGGAGTTCAGAGGAAAGAAATGGAAGGCCAAACCAATCTCCAGATTTAAAACCTATTGAACATGCATTTCACCAGCTGAAGAGGAGACTAAAGGCAGAAACTCTCCAAAACAAACAACAGTTGAAAATGGCTGCATTAAAGGCTTGGAAAAAACATTTCAAAGGAGTCTGTACATTTGCTTTAAGTTAAATTGTCACAATACTTATGCTCACATTAGATGGATGAAACAAAAGTGCTGTTCTTCTTAGTTGGTAAAACATGTATGAGTTGAAACAGCCAATAATAAAATGTGACATTCTGTACTTTTGGCTCAATTCATGTTTTAATCATGTTTACATTCTTGACTCCACAACAAACAGCAATTTTGTCTTTAATGTCCCAATACAAAGCATAATTAAAATCCAAAGCACAGGTCTGATTAGTCAGTTACTAAAAATGAGTACAAATCTGGCTTCTTTTAAACTAGTCCTTCACCATTATTATAATAGAACTTAAATCTTCCATTCATTTTATTTTATTTGGTTACATATTGAGCATAGAGGTTCTTTATTGGCATCTGTAGTTCCATGAAGAACCTTTAATATCTTTGGAACATTTACATCGGATAATAGGTTCATTATGGTGGGAAAATGTTCCTCAAAATAAGACAAAAATCACCTTTTTAGAAGCTTTATTTTTAAGTAATGCAGTGAATATATTTTAGGCAGATATTTGACAACTGCTTTGCGTGTGAGAGATGTTTAGTTGGGTTAAGCGAATGTTAGCTGGACGTTTGCCTAGCGGATGTATTAGTCGTATTAAATGCTTTCAGTCCCTCGAGAGCAGAGCTCAGAGTGCTAAGTGCTTCTGGACTATGGGAACACATCTTGGCCGAGGATAGATCAATTCAAGGTCAGAGAGTGGCCTTCCTTCTGTTCTTGGACATTGTACTCTAGACGTCATGGCTGCCGGATGCAAGACAGACTCTCTTTGCAGGTCTGAATTGGAGTATAACTGTTTTTCTGCTTGTGGTGAGAGATGTTTATAACCCAGCTAATTGTCTCTTCTTGGTTAAAAGGCTTCTCCTGTGTGTCTGTGTAAGTGAGCATAAGCTGACATTGAGCGGGGTAAGATTGATCATTACCAAGCAGCTTTCCGGCGTCTGAGTGAACGCTGAGCCGTGAGGATTGATCTGCTGTCCCGCGGCAGAGCCATCGTTCTTCTTAACAGCCTTGATTATGAAGGAGGTGGGCTAAGCTGTGTGGATATTACAGGGGGCGGGGCTCCGATTAGCGAAATGAGTGTCATCTATCACCGCGCTGCCAGGACAGAGACCTCCTAGGTTCTCTGAAGAGGAGAGAGGAAAAGAGATGGGCGGCAACCTTTAACAGTGTCCTCCGACACAATAACCATGATTCTGTCGTGATTCGTAGAAACAATAAGTGATGATAGCAATGCAGTGTTTAATTAGTATATGTATGATTAAATCAGAAGCTGATATACATAAATCTGTCACACATTTCATTTTCTACAAACAAGCTTTTTTTTTTTTGCTTTTTTCAAACGGTGTTGTTGATTTTGTTATCTCAGCAGATGGTAGAGCAAACATTATCGTTCACTGTGCTTAATTTCTCCATTTTTGTGCTGTTTTGAAGAATGTGGCCATTTATTCTTGTGCATTAGTACTTTCTTGTCATGATGTGTTGGTGTTATGTGTTGGTGATAAAACCATTGCAAATGCTTGTATCTGACCTGGATCATAATGTGCTACTGTTAAACACAGCTGGCATTTCAGGCATAAAAAGGGTAAAAAGGGTTTTGAGAATCATTAATTATTTTTTAACACATAACTTAATCTGTATCTTTATCTATTAATCAAATTCAGATGAGATGTTTAACAAAATCAGTTGACTAGTCTTAAGACAGCCCGGTATAATAATAAGGCTGTCTACCAGCCTCCAATCAGAAGTGTTTCTTGAGGATTTGAGGTTCGGATGAATTTGTACCGTATATGTCTGTAGCAGAAGTGCTTTAGATGAGATTATTTAAGAAGACTGTACAATAACTGCATGCTGTATGAGAAGTTACATCTCATAATTATTTGACAAGCGTGTCTCCGTTTAAATCAGTGGTTCTCAATCTTTTGACTTGAAGGCCAAAATAATATTTTCAGATTTTCTGTGGTGTTACTGTTGTAATTATGACAGCACTGCTCGTTTTCAAACAAAAAACTGGAAATGTTGATAAATTCATTAAAGGCTGTTTATGTATGTATTATGTGTGTGTGTGTTTAGCATTTTAAATAAGTTTTAATTACTTTTTTAATATAATTTTAAGTCCCTTGGAATTTTTTTGAGGCCCCCGATTTGAGAACCTCAAATTTATATTGCATCACCACAAAAAATATTAGTAATCAACCCATTAATTCAATTGTTGGATGACTAGCCGATAGGGCTGCATGATATATCGCGATTTGGCAAAGGCTGCAATTATTTTATGCGCAGCTTGTCAGAGCTGTACGGCTCTGTGATCAGTAGTAAATGCTTCTCCATCTGAAACCAGAGGGCGATCTCATGCAGAAACTCCAAATATGCTCTGCCGCAGAAGTAGATAACACGCGTCATTCCAGGAAATCCCAACGGACATCATACTATCGCTGTAGCTGAATAAACAGAAGATTGAAACACTTTGATTGATTAAACATGACTAATAAACACACGACTGCCTTATTCTGTGTAAGAAGCCACATAATCTCACAGAAGGATGCTCAACTGTCATTATGAAGTGAGTTTGGAGTAAAAACATGTTATTAAATGTTGTCTTTTGTTGGACAAGATGTTAATAAATGCTTCTCATGTCTGGAAAGATGTTTGACGCGTGTTGCTTTTTCAAATGTACATTATAAGCGACTCGCAGTGCTTTCAGATGGATTAGCATTTGGAGCCATACTTCATTGACAAGCTGCGCATAAAAAAAAAATAATCACAGCCTTTGCGATTTCATAATCGCACCAAGAATCACATTTAAGCGCGTTTTCAATGTTATTTTTAGTAACTATATTTTTAGTTCTCACTCACAGAATTACTAGATTGAGTGTACTGGTGTTTACAGTAATTACTTCCTTTTTATTCATCTTTTTATTTCCATGTATTTATATTTCTTTATTTTTTAATAATTTTGATTATAGAATCAAGAAGTTCCTATCAAAATATAAATGTTTATTTTACAGAATTTTTTTTTTTTATCAGAATAATTTTTAAATGTACTATTCCCCCCCCCCCCATTATTTTAGTAAATAGATACTCATTTTAGTATTGATTCTCATTTTAGTATTGACAATTCAATTGACAATGTCAATTCCATCTTTCCCTCTCTGCCTGTCTGCATTCTTTGACAGTGTTCAGTGACAAGCTTTGGCCTGCTTGTCCCGCCTTTTATTTACAATTTTCCCCTCTGTTTGCCTGATAGAGAATCTCGTTTAGCAGCTCCTCATACCCTGTGGCTCTCTTTCCCACCCTGTACTGAAACATGGCGAGTGAGGTCACACTTCTGGTAACCTTCTGAACCTGAAGCTCGCAGC
The DNA here is from genome assembly GCA_039654765.1 of Mylopharyngodon piceus. Lineage (NCBI taxonomy): Eukaryota > Metazoa > Chordata > Actinopteri > Cypriniformes > Xenocyprididae > Mylopharyngodon > Mylopharyngodon piceus. The sequence goes on from CM077441.1 coordinate 25,408,527, forward strand.
CAGTAAAGTGGAATGACTGATTTAAAGCGTGGGGACATTTCTATCCAGCTGCTGCGCTGTCTTAGCCAGCCTCTTTCCTAATTGAACTGTCATTTAACGACCGCTTTTAGAGAAAACGAGCTCTGCCTTTGAGCTGCCATATTTGCATTTATGAAATACAGCCAGCACGGATACTCATCTCACCAGAGGTAATGAAATCCTTTATGTGGTGTAATTGTGTGTGGAAGGCGTCTCTTAGAGTTATGTGCTGAGGTGTGATGGGTGTTAATATTAGAATTGCCGCCTCATTAAAGAAATAAAACAAAGGTAGAATAGGGCCTTGTAAAATAAATTTTATTCATCCCAAATTCTGTTGTGTTTTTTTTGTTTTTTTTTCATTTGAATCTGTTTTAATGTTTAAATTAAATGTTAGTAATTAAAAAAAAAACATGTTTAATTAATTGAAATCACAAAAAAATATACAATATAACAATAATTTATTAAAGGTTTAACGGAAAAAAATACATTTTTCCCAAATTCTGTTTTATTTTTTCCATATTCCGTGTTTTCAGTTTAACATTTTCTTGATTCTGTTTAAATTTTAATAAAATATCATGTCTAATTAATTGAATTCATAAAACATTAACACTTTAATAATTTATTATTTATTTATTTATTTTTACAATAATAGGACCCTATGAAATGTTTTATTTTTTTCAGAATTTTGTTGTTGTTTTTCTTCTTCTGGATTTATGACTTGATACAAATTTATTATCAAAAATGGTGGTAATCAAATGAAGGCAAGAAACATTAACAATTTAATAAATTGATTTTTATTTTTTATAATTTGATTATATTTACTTTGAGAAATGCATTCTACTGTACACAATAGTGTTTCTGTCACAATTTCTTCAAGTTAAACCTAATTTTGACGGGTTGCAGTGAAGACCTTTGAGTTTCTGTATGTATATGATATGACGATGGTTTTTATCAAATGAAATGGTGAACTGAAATCTCAGAGCATGGTGTTTATCTGCATTTGAGTTTAAAGCCCATAATTCACAGTTCAAATTAGTCTTGTGTAGCCAGACTTGGGCATAAGGTCTGGTCCACATTGCAGCTTATTCTGGCCAAGAACATCCCATTTAGAAAGAAAGAGACCATCTGAACCACAATTTGTTTAGTTCTTATGTGCAGTTTGAAGAATTGTGCAGTACTTGCCAGTTTTGTGTGCAATATGCGGTCAGTGGACGTTGTGTGGGTGGTCAGTTGGTGTGCCACCTGAGGCTGAGTCTAGGCTGTACTGCTCTACTCTAGGAGTCTACTGCTTTCATGATAACCCTGTAAGTGTACCAGGAGAATAACGTTGGTAGACAAACACTAAAGGATTAACTAGGTAGTTTGGTAAAAGTGTAGAAAAGAATAGACTCACAACAGCAGTCAGAAACCAGAAAGCTTTGCATATGGGATCTGCATCACTTGTGCGTTGTAGGCAAAGCGTGAAATGAAAGCTGTTGCTCACACATACACACCCACATGCGCATACATTCTCAAACTCACTAGGTCTGCCCTTTCCTTCTAATGGCTGTGCATTTGACTAGCCGTGCCTGAAGCCTCTCTCAGCAGGAGCACAGAGCTTTAAGTGCGCTTGCCTGAAACACCATCAATACTTAATCAGTCCATTACTATTCAGTGCATATTTAATCCTTCGGCAACTCTCTCTCTCACGTCTCAGGCAAGCCATTTAAAATTGGCCATGCCAATAAACCCGCCTACTTATTCATTTATGGGTTTAGCAATTGCCTACTATCATTTCTGTCATTTTGCTCAGAGGAACAAGAACACTCCATGTATTTTGAAAACTACTGCTCAGCCTTTGACAGTCTCAGTCATTTTTAATGGCTTTTCTGTTTGAAGGTTTAGCTCTTTATTTAATGAGACCAATGGCATGGATTAAGTGGCTTAACCTTCGCGACTCTGAGGGAAAACACTTTTCTGCCTATATCGCTTTCCCTTTATCACTTGCTTTTAGTACTCACACTCTCTTTATAAGTTTTCAGATTCATTGTTTGCTTTGTTTTTTAGGCTTGTCAGTGCTGTTGTTAGCTATATTTAGATATATCCGGTCTCAGTGTTTAATGGAATGAGGATGCATATCATTTTTAGCGGTCAACCAATATGGGTTTTTAATGGTCATGACTGAACAGAACAGAACAGGCTGTCTGATATAATGCCATAATGTGATATAATGCATACATGTTACTGTTGGAAGTAAAATGAATAATTATATTCACCAAAAATTCACCAAAAGTAAGGATTTGTGCTTTGTTAGTCAAAGGGAGCCAAATATCCAAGCATGTATGGTTATTGTTTGCTGATCTTAATATTGTCAACCAGTCTATCACGATTTATCAACAATTCACATCTAAACTTGAGGTGACGTGTCATTTTTTTGGAATTACAAAAATAATGTTTTCAAACAAGTTTACCTTTTCTGCTAGCTTCTGTTGATGTATCAAGCTGGCAAAAGCATTGTTAGCCAACTATGGTCGCAAGGTCTGTCATTAGCAACATTAGCAATTCTACCTTTTTTTTTAAATTAACATTTGCAAATAGCATCGCAAAGTTGTGTGGTTGGAACTACAGTTCTCGACCTGTTGTTATAAGTGGACTTAAATACACAAATACTTTAATTCCATGTATATACATTTCATTCTATGTGACTTAGTTTGTCAAGAGAATGAAAGAAGTGAACGTGGTTTGAACAGATTGTTTGAATTTACGACAATTTCAGGAAACAGTTGTGCTAGTTAATTTCTCCAACCATTAATTGTACTTTGGCAAGTTACATCATTGTATAGGAAAGGCTGGTTGGGATTCTCAAACAGAGCAATGTTTTGATAGCACCACAAAGCCAAAGAGTTTACACTTTTCAGGGAAATGAACCTGTAAATGACTTTCTATTTGTGTCATTTTCTGTTAAACTAAAGTATAACTGTATCATCCAAACTCCCTTTTGTTTCTTGACTCCTCCAGTCTGTCATGTCTTTTCTCCTGCTCTTCCCTCCCTCCCTCTGGTATATGGGTTGGCTGGAGGGAGTGTGAGCGCACCTGCCGATTAAGATGTGTTAAATAGAGCATATGTAATCATGTCTGTCTCTTGTCTGAGTCATGCATTTGTCATAGAGGCTTGACTTACTGCAAGAGATTGTCCAGACCTATGTAAGGGTTTTCAATCTTATCTGTGCATTTTCCTTGGTACTTAATGAATGTTATATTTGGTCAGTATATGGAGTTAGCTCTTCTACCATATTTTATTTCTTTCTCTCTCTCTCTTGGCAGTGGGACTCGATGAAAGATGACAGAGGAGGTGATTGTTATAGCCAAGTGGGACTACACAGCTCAGCAAGACCAGGAACTGGACATTCGAAAGAACGAACGCCTGTGGTTGCTGGATGATTCCAAGACCTGGTGGAGAGTCCGCAACGCATCCAACCGCACCGGCTACGTCCCCTCTAATTACGTGGAGCGTAAGAACAGTCTAAAGAAAACCTCACTTGTGAAGAACCTGAAGGATACGCTTGGTAAGACATCTCACAGTTCAGAGAAGCACTTCACCAGTTCACAGTCCTGCCGAACTAGCAAAGTCCCTTTAAGGCAAGTTGGTTCATTCGGCAGCTATCTTGGCAACACCCTCAGGAAGCTATTTTTTATTTAGGGAGAAAACAGAAAATCTCCAGAACTGTTTCCCAAGTTTACGTGTCCATGCCAAATCAGCAAAATATGACAACAATTTGAAGGTTTGCTTACCTTCTGTTTTTTTTTTTTGGTTCTGTTTTGAATTTGACAGCAGGCATTTTCATGGCTAACATCCTCAGTTTTTGCAAAGGAGATTTAAGGTTCTGCTTATGATTGGTTAGCTCATTAGCTAAATGGTGTTGTTTTGATCTAAATGTCATACTGAAGAGCTTGTGCAGGTCTAGACCTTGTACTCTTTCAGTAGGAGATGACGTGTATGAAACACCCTCACAGTTGCCATGCCCTACTTCCCCCATACGCCTCCGGAGCTTCATGCCTTTAACGCTCAATCTGTTATCTCAAGGCACTAAGGAAGACTCTTGGGACTGACGTTTTTTGCAGCGAGTTGTGCACAAGCCAACAACACAAAACAAACACTGGGATTTAGGAAGCAACTGAACCAGTGGAGTGCCCTTGATTGCATGTGCAATGCTTTATAAAAATGATTTAATTTATTGTTGAGGTACTTTGATCTAAAATCAGTGTGCAGGGCCTTCATTCATTCTAATGAAACATCTTAATGTGTCACAACACCAAAAGCAAGTGAAGTATCTGAACAATCACTTTCCTTAAGTTTTTGATGATTTGTTATGGTTTTATTTAAGATAGGAGCCATGGAAATTATGTAATTGAAAATTGCCACTGTTTAAAAATGTATCTCATGTTCAAGATTAGTGTGGCTCTAGGGGCTGACACTGGAAGTCAGGAGCCCCCTGCTGTCCATTAGCAAAATCCCCAATACTCAGTTACACTATACAGTTTAGACCTCAAAGATTGATATATTGTACTTTTTATTTGGAAATATTCAGAGATGCTTTTTATATATTGTGTTCTCTTGCTTATTTTTTTTTTTTTTTTTTTTTAGTTATTTAATATTTATCCTAATTAGACTTAATTTGTTATGTGCAGAATCATATTTGCCATAACTGGCCAATATTTTTTTCACAAGTGCAAGTTATCCATCAGTTCTCCCATGGGCCATCTCAGGACCTACATTTAGGTAAGACACTACAGGTGTGTGAGGATTAATGGATTTCTGGCTGTAGTGCATCCCAATTTCTGCCCTGCTCATGAAACTCCTGAGTTCTAGGCCAGAGTGTTCCCATTTCCATATGCTGCAGATGGAGAAAATGCTGGGGTACTGGTTGAGAATGTAACCTGGAAAGTTTGGAAAGAGAATATGGAAAACTTTAAAAGATCTTGCATTCTGTTTTATTTAAAGGTTTAGTTCACCCAAAAATAAAATTTCAGTCATTAAGTACTCACCCTCATGTTGTTCCACACCTGCAAGACCTTCTTTCATCTTCAGAACACAAATTAAGATATTTTTGATGAAATCCGAGGGTATCTTATCCACACATAGGCAGCAACATCATTGCACCTTTTGACGTCCAGAAAGGTAGTTAAAAACATGGTTAAAATAGTCAACGTGACTACAGTGGTTCAACCTTAATGTTATAAAGCGACGAGAATACTTTTTGTGCACAAAAACAAAACAAAAATAACGACTTTATTCAACAATTTGAACCGTTGTCATACGTAGTGAACTCAGTGCAGGCTTCCTTGTTTATGTCAGAACGCCAGCTCATTATTGGCCGGATCCTGCGTTAGCATCTCATGCATATATCATGCTGCTCATGTGTTCAGCTTCGGCCAATACTGAATTGGTGTTCGGACGTAAACAAGGATGCACTGAGTTCACTACGTATGACAGTGGTTCAAATTGTTGAATAAAGTCATTATTTTTGTTTTGTTTTTGTGCACAAAAAGTATTTGCGTCGCTTCATAACATTAAGGTTGAACCACTGTAGTCACATTGACTATTTTAACCATGTTTTCAACTACCTTTCTGGACGTCAAAAGGTGCAATGACGTTGCTGCCTATGTGTGGATCAGATACCCTCGGATTTCAACAAAAATATCTTAATTTGTGTTCTGAAGATGAACGAAGGTCTTAAGGGTGTGGAACGACATGAGGGTGAGTAATTAATGACAGAAATTTCATTTTTGGGTGAACTAACCCTTTAAGATACCATCCACACTGCACTGACCATTGTATTTATGTATTTTTTAAATCTTTCCTAAACATTAGAGCATGCTTATCCCTGTCTATGCTTTTGTTCATCCCATATGTGATTACCAAGAGTTAATGAGCTCTAAATAACATTTTGTTATTTTGTTAATGAGCTTTGAACAACGGGAAGCAGTGAATCGATAATGCCTCCTTTGCTGCGGGGGGTAGAGACGTGGAGAGGTTTAATAGCTACTGAAGTTGTTAAACGCAATGCATTTTACCCATGCGGATCCCTGTGACAGCCAATGAAATTGGAGTAGGCCATCATTCAGCTTTCATGAAAACAATGTTACATTTTACCTGCTTCCTTTCCATTGTGTTCCATTGTGTGTCAGTGAATGCGTGTGAATTCCAGGCAGGTTCAGTGGAGAATTGTTAAAGCAGGTTAGGCAAGTGTTGAAATGAGACTCCTCATTCAGATTTAAACTGTTTATCCACAGCAAAACATTCAGCTTGGGATAATGAACAGTAGAAATGGATCAGCATAGTGGGAGTGACTTATTTTTATTTTTTGTTTTAATTTGTGAAATGTTATGATTACATTAGTATTCCCCCATAATCTGTGAAACAAAGATAACAAGGGACCATGTACTTGTATACCAAGAGGAAGGTCATGAATATGCGGTAGTGACCTTCTAAGTTAATTCTGCATTGGGAATTAATTCCCACTGAGAGGCCACATGGGACCTCTGATTGGTGGTTGTCACGGATACCTGCACTCAAGCCCTCCCTCCATCCTGTTGAACTCAAAACCTGTCACTCTTTGAAGATCAGAGGATCTCGCTAAAGAACTGTCAGCGTACACTCACACACACTTCCTCTTGGCACCTCTGAGATCCAGAAATCACACACACTTACCATCATTCCACTTGCATCTCATGAGAGTTGTGCTGTAAATTGGCATTTCCTAATAAATCATTCCATGAAGAGAACAAAAAAGTGCAAAGAATGTAGCTCTGTGGTGCTAATAGCTCCATTTGTTTGGGTATCCCAAACTAGCCCAATCCAGCAACATTTGCTTGACCGAAAAGGTCTATCCTTTCAATAGAAGTTGCTTGACTGGTGCATACAGCTGCTTTTACTGTAAGCGGCTGTTAATAAATAAATATGCTTTCCTAAGATGTGCCATTACAGCATCAAACCTTGATCCTTTGGATTCCCCATCTGCTTGTCTAACCAGTGGCAGATATTTTGAAACATAACTTTAGTTGGTTAGTGTCTTTCGTTAATGACTTTTGCTTTGTCTTCTGTGGATTCCATAAAAGGATGTATCAAGGGTGGATAGTGACCTCAAACAGGCTCATGAGTAGCTTTATGAATAATAAAATGACAAGTGGGACACCCTAGGGAAGGGCTACTCAAGTAGTTTTATTCGAGGGCTGGATTATCAAATCAAAAAGTTGAGGTGGGGAGTAATAATTAATAATAATAATAATTATTATTATTATAGGCTTAAATGAAAAATATTCTGACAGTGAGGCTTGGTAACCACAGGTAAAACCATACATGGCTACTCACTACCACTGTCAAATGATATTATATTATGATGTGTTATATAGGCCTATAAAAAACACCTAAACACAGGTAAAAACTATACACACCTTCAAAAAGAAATATATTATGTATTCCCCTACCCACCTAATAAATATATTGCAATATAAATGGCTATAACATAGTATTCAATATATATATATATATATATATATATATATATATAATATTCCACATTTCCACAAACCATGGTAAATTACTACAGTTCATTCATGGTAAATGTTTGTAAGGGTGGTGATTTGGGGATTTAACTTCATTCATGGCACGTTTCTCCTGTTTTCCTCATCAGTCTTGCTGGAATGTTGAGGCTGTTTCATCCGATTTAAAACTGTTTAATCATTGAGTGATTTGTGGTTTGTAACCGAGTGGTGTGTGTCGAATTGAAACGCTTCTCTCACTGGATGTCGCAACGCTGTTTAATAATGGTATCCGGGACCGGGAATAAATGCAGCTCCTTTAAGCTTTCGTTCCATTATCCACTGGGCCATAGTTCAAAGTAAACTAGTGAAACACCTGAAAACAGCGCTATTTGTTCTGTATTTGTTGTTAGTGACCGAGAAACAACTTCAGATGATTCAGTGACAGAGCGGTCCGAACAAATCCAAATCGTTTCAGATAGTTATGCAAACGCGTTTAGCCAATTCACGGAAAAGAAAGAATCGAACCAAAAGAATGATTAATTCAGGAATGATTGGTATCGCTGCCGTTGGTTCAGTTGACAGAAATACGGGACACGCATAATAACCGCTGAAATATTTGCACGGAAAACGTTTCTCAGGTCAGTCGGAGGAGCATGCATGGTACGAACAGTGTGTATATAGCCGTACAGCTGTAGGCGCCACTGCGGCCACGTATCTAACCAAATTTAGCCGCACTGCCAGGAAAGGAGGAGGAGGTAGGTTGGGGTGCCCTCGGGCTGGATGAAGATGATTGGCGGGCCGCCAGTTGAATAGCCATGGCCTAGGGTCTCGTAGACTTCAAAGAGTTAAGTTCAGCATTTGAGCAACCCACTGTGTTTACATTAAAACCACATTAGGACAGGCATTTTGACCAAGAAATGCATTTGATTGCTCACACGCACATTATCGCACAGCATGAACACTCATACATGCACATTTTTCATAACTTTAGTATTGACTTGGTGCTAAAGTATTAGTACTTTTGACATAAGTCTTGCCATTTTTATTTTCCTACATTTATTTTAGCTTATTCCTTTTTCTGACACTTTTGGGGATTCTGTCACCTTCTAAAATATCAATACTGCACTATGTGGATGTTGAGATGTGCTAAGATAGGAACAGTCTCCCTGTCTAAAAACATTCTTAATCTGCAACATTGTATTTCCCTAATAGAGGCAGGACTCAGTGAATGGAGCCTGCAGGTTTACTGTGGGTTAAGTTCCAAGCTAATCACATAGATGGGGAGTTAATTGAATGAAGAGATATTTGGGTAGTATTGTGGTATGGAGCTTAATGGACAGCATAATGGTAGGGGGGAGCACCATTATTGCAGCTTTGATGGTTGGATGATTTTGCCTGTTAAGAAGTCAATTTTATATTGGACAGAAGAAGTACCATAAACCAAAGGTGTAAAGGTTAAAGAGAAAGGGGTGATTGATTTCTGGAAATGTGAGTTAATGGGTGGTTATTTTGCCAACTTGTAAATAAAGATTGGAAAAGCAGAATTCAGGGCTTTGTGTGTGTACAGTTGTGTGAGTGCCTTTGTGGAATAGGGTATGAATATGACTGTCTGACTGTGTTAAAATGAATGTGTTGGAACGGCCATGAGGGAGTTTTTGTTATTGTATTACTTGCAGTAGTTTGGTGTGCCATGTTTTTGTCATTTGAGATGGACCAGATCAGCTCTTTAAATCTCCTCTGCTCAAATCAACAGCTTCATCCTTCTCTGGGACTTTTGAAAAGAGGTTTCACATTTTCACCTCAAAGACTTTTCATAGATTTTTCTCTCTTCTTTCTCCTCCTTTTTTACACCTTCTCAGGCGTTCCTCTCACGTATTTGTCACTGGTGGTGGGACGTGCTTCTATTTCTAGATTTCCCAAAAGGTCTTTGTTCTGTTTGTGTTGCAGTGTTCATTCCCTGTCAGCACAAGCCTCAGAAGTTCATACCACTATCAGCCAACACAGTCTCAGAGTTCCAGTATAGGGAAAAAGTTTGTGCTCCCTTTGAACTGGAAGATTAACTTTTAACTGTTCTTGTTTGCAGTCCAGGTCACTCCCCCATCATAGAGATTTGAACGCTGTTACTACTCCAAACTGAAAAGTCACTGTTTAGAGCACTGATGCTAACTGACACTTTGCTTAGCAACTTAACAACTATTTCCATCCATTATATTATCAGACAAGAATTTGGATAGTTTAAACAGACTTTTCCTGACATTATCTAAAAATATTGTCATTGCCGGGGCATGTATAAAAGTGACACAAGGAGCTGAGGCCCTGTTTACACCTGATATTAAGATGCGTTTTGGTCGATCGGATTACAAGTGGACAACGCTAAATACAGGTGTAAACGGGGTCTAAAACGTTTTGAGCTTGTCCACTTTCGACCACTTTTAGAGGTAGTCAAAAACTCATGTATAAAAGTGACACTGTTTACAGTGACAAAAGCTAAGGCCCTGTTTACACCTGATATTAAGATGTGTTTTGGTTGATCGGATCACAAGTGGACAATGCTAAATACCAGTGTAAACGACCGCCTACTCTCCACCAACTGACCTAATGCGTAAACATCATGGGAAGCGTGCTAGCGAGACGGGATTTAAACTTTGTCGGCTGAAGACCCAAGTTTGGTTTGAAGACGAAAACCAAGCACAATGTTCTCTCACCATTCCTGATTTGTAACACGCACTCACTGCTTTGGCCGTGGTCTTGCGGCTGTCAGAAGCAGAGCAGAAACCTGCAGCACTCCGTGTGTTTGTCAGTTGTCTCCTTTCACATTCATATTTGGCTTGCTATGGTAGTCGGTATTATCTGTGTTACCGGTGTTCAGTCGCAACACCAGTTTCATCACTTGCCCACCGAGGCAATTTTTTTCAGTTTAACGCGTTAAAAATATTTAACGCAATTAACGCAGTATCTGTTTTTCTGCGTTATATGATGAAGCCCTTATTCATGCAAATGCTTTTAATCCATTCAAGCTCTTTTGTGTTGATCGAACCGACAATACAAAAGAGAATGCGCTGTCTGTAAATGTCCTGCCTATGTGACGCACAAATTATGCCAAAATGTCAGTTTTGTCGAGTGTCCTCATAAGAGCAGTCTTAAATGAGTTAAATTAAGTCTTAAATGAACGTAAAGATTTGTGAGAAAATGGGACGCATGTCAGATCCGCGTCGTGTGCAGCAGCGGCAGATCTTAAAGTGTCATTAATGTTAATCAAAGAACAAAGGTAAGAGAGAGAATTACTCACTGCTCTTGACTAAAGAACTGAACGTTCTGTTCCTTATTTATTTGGTTCCACAGTTTGATTTTCAGTTTTTTATATAAACATTGTGTAAGTTAGCCTATTTGTTATTTTATATTAGGCCTAGCATGGTGTATTCTTATTCGTTTTGTTAATAATCGTTCTATTTAATATAAGCAAGTTTGTCGTTGTACTGTTTTGTTGTTGTATTCAGTAAGAATAATAAACTACCATTCAAGCAATTGCCGCTAATTTGAAAGTGAAAGTAAAATGCACATGGCCGCACACGGCCACACCGGCATTCATAAGTGGAGAGAGGTGGGTGGAGGCCCCGCCCCCCGGTGACACCAGTATTACCGGTGTTGTCACATATCGAATAACCCGTGGGAAAATCTCCGTCACATCCCTAATTCATATGTAAATTATGCAAGCTTATTTTGTCCATTACATTGAAAGATCTAAAAAAAACATACATTTACCTGCCTATAGACCCTCCCCTTGAAGAAATCAGGACAGAAGTGGTTGAAAGTGGACAAAAGAGATGGATTAAAGGTGTAAATGGGAATGTGTCTCCCTCGTCTACTTGTTATCCGATTGCCCAAAACACATCTTTATACCAGGTGTAAACAAGGCCTGTGAGTTCTGTGTAACCCTCATTCCCAAATAAACATGTATAGTATCAGTAAGAACAACTACATTTGCTTAAATTTTAATTCACGTTAATAACTTCATATCATGATTGATCATTGTTTTCACTTCAGAGTAGTCAGGTACTCAAGCCCATCCCTACCTTCCAGACTGCAAAGGGTTGATATATCTTACTTTAAAGTCAGGAATTGTTTCCAGTTAATTCTCACCTCAGAAAGCCTTAGGCAGAGGTATTTCCAGGTAAATGTGCAGTGTGGTGTGAGACTGACATCCCTAGGGGAATTACCTGTTAAGTGTACTTCACTGGTCAAGGACCCAGGAGTTGAGGACTAATGGAAAATGGGGCTTCTTCTTTCTTTTTTTGTCTTCACACATATGACTCACGTGCAAGAGATGTTTGTGTGTATGTGTGTGCAAGCACACATGGATGCATGTGTGAAAGCTTTGCAGTTCATTTGATAGGCTCCTAGAGAATTGTGACAGACATCAAATGTTCTGTTATTCTGTGCATCATTACTTGCCAAATTCACTTCTCTTTCTCCTGTCAACTCACATCAGGATGTGTTTCTTTAAAGGGCACCTATTATGCCCCTTTTTACAAGATGTAAAATAAGTCTCTGATGTCCCTAGAATGTGCATGTGAAGTTTTAGGTCAAAATACCCCACAGATCATTTTTTATAGCATGTTAAATTTGCCACTTTCTGGGGGTGAGCAAAAACATGCCGTTTTTGTGTGTGTCCCTTTAAATGCAAATGAGTTGCTGCTCCTGACTACAGAGCAAGAGAATATATGCTGCATTGAGACAGAACAGGTATAGTTTAGTTTAATTACGGTTATAAATTATGTTGTAATCTTGCTTTTATCCACTATATTAGTACAAGCCTGTTGTAGCGGACCCTGTCCGAATGATGGCCAAAACTTTACTGGTGAGTTTTATGAAGTTTATTGTACATCAAACAAAAGATGAAGCATCCGTTTTTCACTCTAGAAAATCACAGTAAGAGCTGAATAAAACGCAGTACAAGAAGTGCGCATTAAATTCTTATCCATAATCTCTCTCTCTCTCTCTCTCTCTCTCTCTCTTGCATTATCATCAACATACACAGTAAGTGACACACAAACCATTGTTAAAACTAACAGTAAGCAAATATATGCAGACCTTGTGCCTTTTCCGGGGGTGCTTAATAAACTGGTAAACTTTTTATTCGTAAAACAACTCTGATGAAATGTTATAAAGTGCGCGCTCTCCCTTTCATTACTGCCGTAACCAGTATCGCTCCGGAGACTATAAGCTGGATCACGAACAGTTGGTACTGATCCATCCTTGAGTAACAACTTTTTAGCAAAACCTGTTTTCTATCGTCCCTTTGTATTGACCCTCGTTCACAAAGCAGTCTGGTGTAAAATGATTCGCAGAGACATAAACGAATTTAGGTATGTGGGGGTGCATTCTCTTCAAAAACAAAATGAATCCACTGCGTCTTCAGTGGCTCTGATGTCAGGAGTATATGAAGACTTATGTTCACTTTTACATTCAACAACAAAACACCTGAGTTGCTTACGAGACATTGTTGTCGCTACAGCTGCTCCAGCCTGGAGAAAATGGCGGACAGTGTACAACTCACTCAGGCGAGGTCTATGCTAATACGGCAGAGTCCGTCAGCAGTCATGGGCGGGGGCTGTACAAAGTGACGTCACTTTGCCCAGAATCTGCAAACGACTTGTTCTGAGACACTGCTTATGATTTATGGGGATTAAAAAATGAGGAGAGGGTGGATTTTTATCATTACAGGGTGGTTGTGTACACACACTGCCAACACACATTTATGTTCAAACACCATGTAAAAGTGAATTTTTCATAATAGGTGCCCTTTAAAGTGTCTTCCCCTTGCACCTTTCCCAGTCTTATCAGTACAAAGCAACTCCAGCATACTCCCCCTGTTGCCTGGGAGGCCCATTGCGCTTGAGTTGCTCACAGACAGCTAGGGTTTGGAGTGTGCAAGGAGTTACCAGGCCTCAGCTCAATTTCCACACCTCACTACACTATGGACTTTGTTTGCAGTGACCGCACACTGAAAGTGGACATGCACACACATGAAGCTTTTGAATGTGTTGTACGTGTCCACATGGGATCAGTAGAGGAGGCGGTGGCAGATCTCCTCTGTTACCTGGGAACAAGTGAGAGGGCTTATTTTTGGCTGCCTGTCAAGACACTGAGATGCAAACCAGGGTCCTACTTGGGATACGGCAGGGTACCTGTCTGTTTCACTGGCATTTAGAGAATAAATGTATTGACGTGCAACGAAACGCCGATAACGGTAAAAAATCAGCTCATTATAAAAACCAAACAACAAGATTTTTAAATCGTGAGGCTTTTCTCCAGTTTTGTCACCAAAACATGCACAAGACATGCACACATTGAATACGCGGCCAGAATTCTGGTGAAGGTGTTTATATGCAGAGCAAAATTGGAAAATGGGCAAATACCTATGTACGCTGATCTAGTTTTTCTAAAACAGTTTTTGACTTGTCCCATAAAAGAACACCAGATTTTAAACTTACACATCGGTTATTATTAGGGATGAAACAGTTACCGGTTTGGCAATAAACCATAAAATTCCCCACATTTAGTATTACCATTTCATATTTTAATTGTCATTAAAACCGTATTTGAAATATGTGTCAGTGTGTGTATCAGTACTTTTTGAATATTTCCAGCACATTTTAAAAATACAATGATAATATTGATAACCGTGATCATTTTGGTCACTATAATCGTGATATGAAATTTTCATACCATTTCATCTCAAGTTATTAAGCATAATCTGTACACGATTTCGCTTTTATTCATTTATATTTTTTTTATTTTTTGGTGATAGTGGTGTATGTCTATGTTTTTATGATCTGTGCTCAAACCATTGTCTGTTTCTTAGGTTACTTGTTCCTTTGTTAGATAACCAGATCATAGTAATCCCATTTCTCTTTAAAGCTGAATTTGAACGTATTCAATCCTTAATCTCTCTTTTCTTCCACGGTTCCCAGTGCGCCCCCAAGGACTTTAAGTGTTTACTTTCTTCCTTGGCCTTTAACACAGCCTTCTCTGTCAGATCACTAGTCTTGAGTAGATCAGCTTCTGTTTGCCCAGAAGTGGTGGCATTTTTCTATAGGAGGAGAAAATGTAATGCTTTAAGACATCAGGGAACTTAGTGGTACTTGGCAGTCTGTGGTTCATTGGAGAGTAGGAATGGAAATCGTAAAGGAATTTAAAGGAGAAGTCTGTGATTTCTGCACCACTCGCTTCACCAACATATTGGAAATAATTTTTCTCCCATTTGGCAACCAATAATTTTTTTTTTTGTCTTTGTGACCGATTCATTCGAAAGAACCATTCACTAAGTGTCTTTTTGGTCACACTAAATGTTTATCGTTGTGTTTGCAGCCAGCAATTACATTGCAATAGAAAGGCATATCATCTGTTTATCGTCATATCAATGATGTGCCTCACTTCCTTACTGTTCTGCCTCTTTCTATTCCTCTCAGGCCTGGGAAAAACGAAAAGGAAGACCAGTGCTCGTGATCCATCTCCCACACCCAGCACAGAGGCAGAATACCCATCCAATGGCAGCGCAGGGGGAGGTGGAGGGGGCGGGGCCGAGCGGATCTATGACCTGAACATTCCCGCACTAGTGAAGTTCTCTTACGCAGCTGAGCGTGAAGATGAACTCAACCTCATTAAAGGGGAGAGGGTGGTCGTCATGGAGAAGTGCAGTGACGGCTGGTGGAGGGGCAGCCATGCCGGCCGTGTTGGTTGGTTTCCATCCAACTATGTCCAAGAGGAGGTGGGATACGCAGACCATGACGGGGTCTTTAGTGACACTTTGGGGGGCTTCCGGTCTTTGAAGGTGGGCCAAGGGGCGGCGATGGCCAACGGCCGGCCTGGAGGCTCCGGGAGCTCCGTTCTGCATGTGGTCCAGACTCTGTACCCCTTCAGCTCAGTTACAGAGGAGGAACTGAACTTTGAGAAGGGTGAGACTATGGAGGTTTTGGAAAAGCCAGAGAATGACCCAGAGTGGTGGAGGTGTAAAAACAGCCGCGGCATGGTCGGCCTTGTGCCCAAGAACTATGTGGTAGTGCTCAGTGATGGACCAGTAGCGAAGAGCTTAGGGTCAAGTCATGGCTCGCCTCACATCAGTCACACAGTGCCCTCACGTACAGGCAAATTTGCTGGAAAGGATTGGTACTATGGTAACGTGACACGGCACCAAGCAGAGTGTGCGCTTAATGAGAGAGGAGCGGAAGGGGACTTTCTGATACGGGACAGCGAGTCATCGGTAAGTTCAACTGATTTTTCGCTCACATCTATATGCCAAACTACTTGTTGCAACAACCTTTCACGTAGTAATGCAGCCTTATTTTTTACTTTTGTAATTTATGGGAAACCAAAGTCAGAAAAAAACGGCACTAGCCAACTGAACCACACAGTGTCAACCAATTATTTCTGCGACCCACAGGATAGTGAATCAGTTTATTCGCACATCCCACTGACTGTATTGTGTGACGACAGACCAATTTGGACAGTGCTGAATAAACCATGAAACTTGCGCAACTTATTTGAATTCCATTGAGACTTTCACTTCCCATAGTCAAATTGTGTAGGGGTGGACAGTATGACCAAAATCTTACATATAAAATTCACTTATTACATACAGTATATATAATGTAATACAATATATTCATGGTAGATATTACAAGTATTTTTAGCTAAAAATGTATACAATATTGCATACCCTGTTTGATAATCTGGTCAGATACTTTATGAATGAAAGGTACTTTATTTCATTGTATTATTTTCTTTGAAACTTTTTGTGAAAAGATATGATTAATCATAACAAATTAATAAATCTGCCCTATATGTAACACTATCTATCTATCTATCTATCTATCTATATATATATATATATATATATATATATATATAGATACAGATACAGATACATATATATATATATATATATATATATATATATATATACAGTTGTGCTCAAAAGTTTACATACCCCTTGCAGAATCTGCAAAATGTTAATTATTTTAACAAAATAAGAGGGATCATGCAAAATGTGTATTTTTTACTTAGTACTGTCCTGAATACGATATTTTGTATAAGAGATGTTTACATATAATCAAAAAATAGCTGAATTTATAAAAATGACCCGTTCAAAAATTTACATACCCTTGATTCTTAATACTGCGTGTGAACATACCCTTGATTCTTAATACTGCGTGTGATTACCTGGATGATCCACGACTGTTTTTATGTTTTGTGATGGTTGTTCAAGAGTCTCTTGTTTGTCCTGAACAGTTAAACTGCCTAACATTCTTCAGAAAAATCCTTCAGGTCCAGCAAATTCTTCAGTTTTCCAGCATCTTTTGCATATTTGAACCCTTTCCAGCAGTGACTGTGTGATTTTGAGATCCATCTTTTCACACTGAGGATGACTGAGGGACTCAAACACAACTATTAAAAAAGGTTCAAACATTCACTGATGCTCCAGAAGAAAACATGATGCATTAAGAACCAGGGGGTGAAAACTTTTGAACAAGATGAAGATGTCCAAATTTGTCTTATTTTGTTTAAATATCATTGTTTTTCATTTAGTACTGCCCATCGGAAGCCACAGAAGATACTCACATGTTTCCCGGAAGACAAATTAAGTAAAATTTATCTTGATCTTCAAATTCAAAAAGTTAATGCATCATGTTTCCTTCTGGAGCATCAGTGAATGTTTGAACCTTTTTTAATAGTTGTGTTTGAGTCCCTCAGTCGTCCTCAGTGTGAAAAGATGGATCTCAAAGTCACTGCTGGAAAGGGTTTAAATATGCAAAAGATGCTGGAAAACTGAAGAATCTGCAGGACCTGAAGGATTTTTCTGAAGAACGTTGGTCAGTTTAACTGTTCAGGACAAACAAGAGACTCATGAACAACCATCACAAAACATAAAAACAGTCGTGGATCATCCAGGTAATCACACACAGTATTAAGAATCAAGGGTATGTACATTTTTGAACTGGTCATTTTTATAAATGCAGCTATTTTTTGACTATATGTAAACATCTTACTCAGGACAGTACTAAATAAAAAATAACACACATTTTGCATGATCCCTCTTATTTTGTTAAAATAATTAACATTTTGCAGATTCTGCAAGGGGTATGTAAACTTTTGAGCACAACTGTATATTCATATAATTCATAATTATTCAACCCCCTTAACCCCCCTTAATTTTGCTGCTGAGAACAGAAAACAATTCATCAAAGGCATCAGTAAACTATTATACAAAGTTTATTAATACACATTTGAGTGATTCTGAGAATGTAAAGTTGATGAAAAATGAAAAAAGAAAAATCAAACTGGCTCTAAACTTGCGTGTACAAAATTATTCGCCCCCCATATGTCAAATTTTGTGCAGAATCTTTTATTCTTTATAACCTCGCTCATAAGCTTTGCCGCTTTGCCAAATGCCATTCTTGACCAAGAAGAACATAAAAGGCTGACTTGAATATGCTTAATTAAATTCATTTGGATATACTTGTGGAGTTGTGGAAGAATGTTTTATGGAGGGATGTGACCAAACTGGAACTTTTTGGACTCATGGATCAACGGTACGTCTGGTGCAAAGCTTATGAGCAGAAGAACACCATCTCATCTCCATGGTCAAACATGGAGGTGCTCCAGTCTTGATAGGGGGGGGGTCTTTGCTGTTGCAGGAAGTAGAAATCTTGACTGTATGAAGGGCATCATGAATTATTTGAAGTATCAAGCCATTTTGGCAAAGATGGTGATGCCTTTGGTGCAGAGACTGAAGCTTGATGATCGGTGGACTTTCCTGCAGGACAGCCGTCCCAAAGTATACATCCAAATCTACTTAAGCTTGGTTCAGGGATCAGTCGTAGAATATTCTTGAGTGGCCAGTACAGTCTTCAGATTGAAATCTCATTGAAAATATTTGGTGGAATTTGTAGAAAGCAGTGGTAACATGAAAACCAAAGACTATCAGTGATCTGGAAGCTTTTTCAAGTGAGGAATGGGCCAAGATTGCAGTAGAGTGGTGACAGAAGCTTCTAAGCACTTACAGGCAGTGTTTATTGGAGGTTATAAAGAATAAAAGATTCTGCACAAAATGTGACTTTTGGTGGTTGAATAATTTTGTACACGCAAGTTTAGAGCCAGTTAGATTTTTTTTTTTTTTTTTTTTTTTCCCATCAACTTTACATTCTCGGAATCACTCAAATGTGTATTAAAAAACTTTGTATAATATTTTACTGATGCCTTTGATGAATTGTTTTCATAAAATTTTGTTCTCAGCAGTAAAATGTCTTGCAGGTTAAGGGGGTTGAATAAATTTGATTGCAACTGTATATATATACACACACCTGTGGCCTTTGTCATTTGAATGTCATTTGAATTCAATAGTAATGCACCAAGTTACAATATTTCTTGGCAACCATAAGTCTACACCAGATGTGAGGGGATCGTAGCATCAAGAAAAATGTAATCACTCCAATTATAATTAACAAAGCTGTCTGAACGGTCCTTTACTGCAACAATTTTCAATATATGCCATAGTTTTCTGCATGTTGGATTTTTAAAATCATGCCATGGTACAGTATATATATAGTATAGCAAAATGTCCCTCCGTTATTTATTTATTATTTATTTTTATTTCATTAAAGAGATCTGTCCTGTTCAATTCCAGCTGTTATGTGGCCTTATTTCATTTTAATCAATGCTGCCATCTGGTGTTTAGGCATGGGAAAGCAGCAGCAACAATATCCCACCGATTTATCTCTCTGTTGTTTTCCAGCCCAGTGATTTCTCCATTTCTCTGAAGGCTGTTGGGAAGAACAAGCACTTCAAGGTGCAGCTGCTGGATGGAGTGTACTGCATCGGTCAGCGGCGTTTTAGCAGTATGGATGAGCTTGTAGAGCACTACAAGAAAGCGCCCATCTTCACCAGTGAGCAAGGAGACAAACTCTACCTTGTCAAGCCCCTTGCCTGAATCTGCCACTGTTTCAACAGACATTACCTCTCTCCCCATGCACCTCCGTTTCCTACTTCTTTCTTTTTTTTTTTCTCTTCCTGCACACTCCACTGACTTTACTGAACCCTTGACTGAGGGGATGAAGATAGGCTCCTTTCCCAAGCAACTTCAAGGACTCTTTGACATTTCAGAGCCCTGCATCGCCTCCACTCTAGTAGGGAGCAGTAGCAACTTTATCATTCTTTTAAAAAGAGATGTCCATCCTTGATATATGTGTCCTGTTTTTTTTAAGTGATTTACAGCCACCTTGGAGGCTTTAGTAAAGACAAACAAAATGCCATCTTCACTAAGCAACATCTGTAGAACTCTCTCGCAGCCTTTGGACAGCTGTTCTTCTGCTCTTCCTATTGCTGGTTAATCCACAACCTCAACCCACATTATATTGGTTTACATTTATTTGCCCAAAAAAGCATTACAGTATGTACAATTGTAGCTCTTGAACTGAATTAGCAGAGGAGAATAGATTCATGTGCATGTCTTAACCTTGATCCTTCAGAGCAGATGGCCATGTGAAGAATGAGGAGTGTGATTTGGTTCCCAACAGATGGTTTATCTCCATTCATAGAGCTCATCCAAAGGCCACATAACATTTCTTTGTGTTCACACTGGTTGAATCCAAATCCAAACCAATAGTTAGAATGTCAGATTTCACCCTGAAATAAAGCGGTGTTGTCCCATCCTCTGAGCCTTTAAAGACACTGTTTTTGCATCTACAGTCCGTCCAGCATTCATGAAGGCAGTGTTTGGACTTCTCTGCTCTTACAATGCGAACAAACAGGTATTTCTCTTGGATCAGAGTCACTTCAGGGTTTCTTCAGAATCAGGGTTCTTCATAAAGGGAGATAAATGCCGCAGTTACAAGAGGCATTAAAAGAGACGGGGATAAACCAAGAGATTGTAGCTTCTAAGAGAGAATAGTTTCTGTAGACCAGAAGAGAGTTTGAATGTGTGTCCTTTCAACCAAATGTGCCACCCACTTCCAGTTCTGCTACTATTGATGTCTTATTGCACCTCACCAACATGTCTTCTCTGCTCTCAGTAACACATAGTTGATTGTGAACACTAATTCAAGAGTAATAAAACAAAAATATGATTTTATTTCTGTACTTTTGTCAATTACTCTGTTTACCAATAAGCGTGTTGGTCAAGGGGTTTTCAGATTTTTTTTTAAAAAAATCTATTTGTCTGAATGTTATTGAGCAATGTTATTTAATTCCTCTTTCCACTGTATGTACATATATATATTAAAAAAAAAAGATATGGTGCATATATGAATCGTTTAGATCCAGCATTATGGTACTGTATTGAGGACAGTGTGGTGAGAATTGAAATACTTTTGTTCAATAAAAGTTTTGCAGAATAACGTAAAAGGATGTTCAGCGCTGTTGCCTGTGCTTTCTTTTCTCATTTTTTCCAGCAATACTGATTTTTATGGTGCAGAGAATGTATCAATAATTATAATAAATTCACAGTTTAAAAATCTGCATGTCATGTGTGCAGTTCACCAGTGGATGTCACTATCAGAAAACAGAGTAAAGCAGAAAACTAAAACAATGCTCCTTGTCAGTCTTTTCAGACCATATGTATGAAGTTGATTTTAAAAAAATTATAATTTGAGACATTTTACAGCATTTTGCACCACCATATATATCCGTTTTCCCTATGTCCACAGGCCTGTGTTTCCCAATTTCATGATAAATACAGCATTTACTATAGATGATTTTTTTTTTTCCCCTCATTTTTTATATTGTTGGGTATATCAGTAAAGATTCTCTCTAATGTATACATTTTCTTCAATTATTACATTTAACAATTATAATAAAGGTTTTTAGCTTGTCCCTTAATTTATTGTCCACCCTGTTATTTTTGACTAACCCTTTAAATGAAAGTTGGGAAAAAATAATTGACATATTAATATTATATCATAAAGCTGTCATCAGTTTCTTTGGAAGGAAAACAACTTGGGAAAGTGATTGAAAATAATTGTCTATTTTTACCAATTTTATCTTTCAAATTTGATGTGGTCAACCTTAGTATGTCCACCCAGTTAGGGAAAATGAAAAAAGTAGAAAAATCATAGTTTTAAAATTACAACTTTAAAGACGCAATTCTTTATTAGATAAACCTTCTATGTTAGCTTCTTTTTGATCAGACTCGGAGCAGTGGCTGATTTTAGGTCAGAATGTCCACTCTGTTAGTGTCCACCCTGTTAAGTCAGAAAAACTAACAGAGTGGACACTAAGAGTGTACACAGTGATTGTCAAAGTAATGTATGTTTAAAGTTGACAAAGTACTGTATTTAAAGTTCTTTGGCATTGTTTTACATATTGTTTCCCATCTAAATCCAGTTCAAATGAAAGTATTAATATAACTGATTGTATTTGAGAGATAGGAAATCATCCATCCATCCATTCTTTATTCCACTTGTCCACCCTGTTATGCTTTTTTTCTTTTTTTTTTTTTTTTAGAATAATTTCATAAAATCAGCAAAAAACATACTAATAATTAAGTGACAATGAAAATTTACTGTAGTATCGATAATGCAGTACTTTTAAAAGTAAACAAAAATGCCTTTTAGGCATTTGTATCTGAAATCGAAAAATGTAAAATGATGCGTTTGTGAGAAAGTGTGGTGACGTGGTGAGAATTGAAATACTTTTGTTCAATAAAAGTTTTGCAGAATAACATAAAAGGACGTTCAGCGCTGTTGCCTGATACATACATACATACATACAATATATATATTCATGGAAAGATGGCAAAATTGAAATGTATTAAACATATACTGAACAAAAACAGAGAAATGTATGTCATGAAAATAAGTAAATTAGCCATTTTTGTTTAAATGAAGGATTGCAGAAATGAGTACACTCTAGATTTAATTCAACAAATGTATAATATTCTAGTACTTAGTATGTCCTCCACAAATTTAAGAATACTGCTCTGACCCTTCTTGGCACGGAGTGTACAAGTTCATGACAAACTGTCACATCTGTCCTGTTTAATTCCTGGATGATAACCCTGCTGAAAAATCCAGCTAAAACCATCCTAAGCTGATTGGCTGGTCTTAGCTGGTTTAAGCTGGAAGTAGCTGGTCAAGCTGGTCTCCCAGCCTGGGTTAGCTGGTGTTCAGCTGGTTTAAGCTGGTCTCCCAGCCTCCCAGTCTCCTCGCTAACCAAAACCCCTCTAAAACCAGCTATGACCAGGCTGGGAGACCAGCTAAAACCAGCCTGACCAGCTTAGGCTGGTTTTAGCTGGTTTTTTCAGCACCTGCTCTTTAACGGGGAGTGTTGCTCAACTTGTCTCTACAGAATCCCCCACACATGCTCAAGAGTGTTAAGACTGGGTGAAATACATATTCAGAGAAGGTTTTTCACCTTTAGAGAATGCATATCATCGTTGTCATATTGAAAAATTGCCCAACACTGCAGGGAAGGAGGAGAGGATAGCATCTTCTGTTTCAAGTTTTTATATTACATCACACAGTGGGAATTCATGACAGCATTGATAAAGCACAACTCTCCTTACACCTTCAGCACTCATACATCCCTATATAATATATATATACTACCACTGAACTTCACTGTGGGAACCAGGCACTTCTCACTGTACTCCTCCTCTAACAACACCAAAACATTTTGGATGCTGTTAGATCCAAAATGAATGACTTGGTCTCATGAAACCAGAGTATGGATTCCTAGAAGTCTATATTTTGTAAATATGGGCCTTGTAAAAGGCTAACTGACTTTATGATGCTTTGGGTATTTCCAGTGTGGACAACCATGCATATCATTTCTGCAGGTTACATCTACTCTGTGAGATAAACAGTCACTCTTTTTGTAGCTTTTGCTTGCCCTGAAACACTTGCTTGGTATTTCTCCTGCTCTTTGTATAGCAAAAACATCACTCATCACTAAATGAAAGCTTAAAATGAAGGCCTGATTATTTCAGGGGCCTTGTCACAAGTCCATTGTTTTTTTTAATTTCTGTGTTAATTTTGCTATATTTTCACACTTCAAACAATGATTTAGTAATCCTCTTGTACCACTGTTCTCTTTTGTGCTAAGAAATAAGTCTCCTGACAGTTCTCTCCCAAGTGGTTCCATCGTTGTCAGCATTAAGTCAGTGGGCTATATAACACTTTTAATTATCAAGAAATCACCTCTCTTTAAATGTTTTGGTTCAACATACTTACATGTTAATCAAAAATTGACTTAAACTTACACCCTCCTGAAAGTTACTAAATAAAACTTTTTTTTTTTTTTTTTTTTTTTTTTCTGGTGTATTCATTTTTGCAACACAACATTTTATCACATTGATAAGAAAATATTTTTTTCCTGAATAGTTTTGACATGCTTCTTTGGTAACTGATCAAGCAGACTTGTTGGAACATTATATTTCTAAAGAACCCTAACATGTCTTCTAAGTAAAGAGTAATTGCTGAATTTGTTAAGTTTGGTGTAGGGTGTACTCATTTATGCTGTGCACTGTGTATATGTATATATATATACACGCCGATCAGGCAACATTATGATCACTTCCTAATATTATGTTGGTCCCCCTTTTGCTTCCAAAACAGCCCTGACCCGTCGAGGCATGACTCCACGAGACCCCTGAAGGTGTGCTGTGGTATGTGGCACCAAGATGTTAGCAGCAGATCCTTTAAGTCCTTTAAGTTGTGAGGTGGGGCCTCCATGGATCGGACTTGTTTGTTCAGCACATCCCACAGATGCTCGATTTGATTGAGATCTGGGGAATTTGGAGGCCAAGTCAACACCTCAAACTCGTTGTTGTGCTCCTCAAACTATTCCTGAACCATTTTTGCTTTGTGGCAGGGTGCATTATCCTGCTGAAAGAGGCCACAGCCACCAGGGAATACCGTTTCCATGAAAGGGTGTACATGGTCTGCAACAATGCTTAGGTAGGTGGTATGTATCAAAGTAACATCCACATGAATGGCAGGACCCAAGGTTTCCCAGCAGAACATTGCCCAAAGCATCACACTGCCTCCGCTGGCTTGCCTTCTTCCCATAGTGCATCCTGGTGGCATGTGTTCCCCAGGTAAGCGACGCACACGCACCCGACCATCCACGTGATGTAAAAGAAAACACGATTCATCAGACCAGGCCACCTTCTTCCATTGCTCCGTGGTCTAGTTCTGATGCTCACGTGCCCAATGTTGACGCTTTCGGCGGTTGACAGGGGTCAGCATGGGCACCCTAATTGGTCTGCGGCTATGTAGCCCCATACACAACAAACTGTGATGCACTGTATATTCTGACACCTTTCTATCAGAACTTCTTCTTGAGCTCGTCTGTTGGATCGGACCACACGGGCCAGCCTTCGCTCCCCACGTGCATCAATGAGCCTTGGCCACCCATGACCCTGTCGCCGGTTCAACACTGTTCCTTCCTTGGACTACTTTTGATAGATACTGACCACTGCAGACCGGGAACACCCCACAAGAGCTGCAGTTATGGAGATGCTCTGACCCAGTCGTCTAGCCATCAAATTTGGCCTTATATAAATGTGTGTGTGTATCAATCAGCAGGTTTTATGATGAGAAAAGAAACAACAGGCAACGGCGCTGAACGTCCTTTCAGTTTAAAAATCTGCATGTCATGTATGCAGTTCACCAGTGGATGTCACTATCAGACAGCAGAGTAAGGCAGAAAAATAAAACAGTGCACCTTGCCAGTCTTTTCACACCATATACCCCGTTTTTATCATTTTAGACCTTTTTTGTCTATCTTTGATACTGTCAAGCACCTTCTTACCTAAACAACATCCATTATCATTACATAACTGTAATAAGCAAATGCAGGTTGTGGAATATTTATTCACTTTTTGTGTCAAACTGAGACATTTAAATTATTATCAGAATGTTTGCAGCTTATCATATCTACTGACATACTGCAGGTCCTGTGACATTTGTTGTAACTGAAGTTTGTGGTACTGTTAAACTGTTTGCAGTATGCAGCCTTAATGATATGTGGCAGGGGCCACTTGTGCTTTTAGGGGGCACACTTTAACATTTATCTTAAAGGTTAATTCACATTAAAATGAAAATTCTGTCATCATTTACTCACCCTTGTGTCATTCCAAATATGACTTTCTTCTGTTGAAAATAAAGGAAGATATTTTGAGAAATGTCTCATTGTTTTTGTTGTTGTTGTTTTAATCCATACAATTCAAGTCAACGGACACCGAAATGGTTTGGTTACCAACATTCTTCAAAATATCTTCTTTTATGTTCAACAGAATAAGAAACTCATACAGGTTTGGAACAACATGAGGGTGAGTAAATGATGACAATTTTAATTGGGTGAACTAACCCTTTTACCTATTTTCAGGATTATTGGGAGTCATTTTTTACTGAGTCATGTATCAGTCTGCAATCTCTGCACGTGAACTAAAATTATTTCCTTTATTTATTTTACAAGTAATCTTGCACTGTAGTATGATAATGAGCAGTGATGACATAACACACTTTTAATATCTAGGCACTTTTCTGCATCTGTAAACGACACACTATATAACAAAAATTGATAATAAAAAGTTGTGATTGTTTCATATGTTGTTCTAATACTGTATAATACTGTAAGCAACACTGGACAATTGGATAGATTAATATAATTTCTCACTTTACATGAACATGACTGAAATTAAATAATTTCTTTTACCATTATAATCTTTGATGTTATGAACAGCGGCTACGCTAATTATTCTCTGTTTGCTTTTCTGTTTTATGTCGGGATGACCATCCCGAGGTGACTAGAGAGTAGCCTACATCAGCTCCAGTTTGGATCCAGCTTCTTATGAAGACTTCAGATGCCTCAACACCTGTGAAGAGACGACCCCAACCTCTGCAAGGACTTCAGATGATGCAAACTCTGGACCAACATGCACCAATGCAAATTCTGCCATATATTCTAATCATTGTTAACATGTATTCATTACTTCAATTAGCTCATTGTTCCTGCCTTAAATTAATACATTGTTAGCCAACTGCGTGATTTGTATATGTACATTCTGAAATTATATAATTTGGACACAGTCACCTCTGATAACAGATTACCCTAAATTGTAATGTTGACGTGCATTTTCTGTAAAGCTGCTTTGAAACTATATGTATTGTAAAAAGATCTATACAAATAAATGTAAAATTAAATGAAATAACCCGGTAAGGTCCAGGGGGAGCAATCAATGCACACTCCAGAGCAGACTTATCAACAAAGAATATAAACTGTATTAAGAATAATAGCAGCCTTGTGGCATTGTCACACTTTGGTATCCTGATTACTTACACTGGTTATTTCATTTCATTCTACAGTGGACACACATTAAAATGGAACCCAATAAGCATTCAAACTTCACAGCAACCAATAAATAGTGTAAGATATCATTTACACAGCACACTTCATTAGAAACCTCTTAGCATAAATCCCTTGTCCTATACGTGATAACCAGTACAAACAATCAGTACACAGCATTTAAAGGGACATAATCACACCCGACTGAGCACAACAGACAATACACATATCATTGAATGAATAAAATAATTTCAGACTTCCCTGTCCATATCCGACGACACCCCACAGTCACTGCGAAGACACAACCTTCCCCTCCGCGGCAATGTTAGAGGAAGTTTTCCAGGAAGAAGCCTCACCTACATTCCCTTTCCTCTCTATATAGATTTGACCCACTATCTACCTCCGGGCCAATAAGTGGTCACCCGGTTTTCTTCAGCGCCTGTGGTGCTAGCCAGCCACGAACGCCACAAAACAACCCCCTATTTACCCATAAACCCTGCAGTGTCTTTACCAAAACATTATCAGAAGAAGCCTTCTTTGTTTTCCCCTCCCCCTTTTTAAAACCATACAGCAATTATTTATTGTCCACAGGTGTGCTCACGCAGCATGTCACTCCTGTGTTTGTCACTATGGGTGACGTTATGCAGTGTCCTTCAGGTTCATTACATGGACTTGTCCTCAAGTCCCTAAGCAGTTCCAGCATAATCCTTGAACCACACAGTGGGTTTTCTTGTCCATACAGGTCGACCCCCCTCTATACTATGGCCTCTTGTAAATTCCGGGGCCCCAGAGTCTAACGAAGTTGGCAGGGACGTTTGTCCTGCCGTTGACAAGGCTGGTGGAGACAGCTGCCCCACAGCCACAGGCAAATCTCTCCAGTAAGCCCCCTCAGAGTCAGTGGGTGCAGCAGATAAGAGGGACTCCCCAGCTGTATCAGGAAACACAGGGGAGCAAGGCACCTCGATGATTGGAATTGTAACAGGAGAATGAGACACCCCAGCCTCAACAGAGATCTGCAATGTTTGAGAGCCCCCAACAGAAGTAGGCGGCACAGGTGGAACAGATACCCCAATTGGAGCACTGGTTGAGACCTCTCAGTGGCCATGGACAGAGCAAGTGAATGGGAATCAATCGCAGGAAGATCAGGTGGCTTGACCATCGGAAAACCAAGCTAGACCCAAAGTGTGGACCCCTTTCTTTCCTCCAGGTGGTCTGGCTAGGTGTAGTCTCCTGATCAACTCTGGTCCCAGTATGGCTACCCCAAGACTCTGCAACTATAGAAGGAACATAATGTTTCAGTTGATTAAAATGCACCACATGGCTGTATTCGATACAGCACTTCAGATACCCTTTCCAAAATTCTATATGGACCTTTAAACCATTTCTGAAGTTTTGGACTCACCTCCTTCTGGCCTTATTCTTTAACCACACCAGCTCACCCACTGAATAATACTGAAATTTGGCTTTAAAATCAAAATGCAGCTTTTGATGCTCTAGTCTGGTGATTTTTCACTGCTCCTACCACTGTAGAAAGACTTTCAGCTACCCTCTCCACATATTCATTCACAGTTGTGAATCTCTCCTGACCATCTACACCCATCATTACATCAATGGGCAAAACCATCTCTTGGTAAAACCCCATACGAACACTACTCCTATATGCCATCATCACATAGGGCAGCAGGACATCTCAGTTCTGCTGATTGTCATCTACATAAAAAGACAGCAAAGACAGCACAGTATGGTTAAACCTCTCAATCATACCTTCTGACTGAGGCTGGTATGGAAATGTCATTGTAAATATCCAGCAATCGGCACAGTTCCCCAAACAAATCTGATTTAAAATTCCTACCTTCGTCGGAATGTAGGCTTCTAGGGGTTCCATAACGATAAACCCACTCCTCTACAAAAACTCTGGCTACTGTTTTTGCTTCCTGGTTAGGGAGTGGATAGGCCTCTGAAAAATAATTCCCCACCACCAAAACATATTTGTTTTTAAATGGTCTTAGGAAGGGGACCTTATATGTCAAATGCAACTCGTTCAAAAGTAATAAGGGGGACACGGGGGGCTGGATCGATCTCCTTGGGAACTGCACATTCAGGACATTCCTGACACCAACGCTTCACATCCCTGTGCCACCCCAGCCAGTAAAAACGATTCCCCACCTTTCCTTGTAAGTTTTGCACTCTCAAATGTGCTCCAGTAGAAAATTTTTGGCACCATAGACTGCGGAATAATAACTTGAGTCTCAGCACTCAAAGCTAGTTTGGGGGGTAACACCCTCACTAACCTCTGCCCCTGGACCTGTATCTGTTCTTAAACCAAGGTATACTTTTTAAGGGATGGATAAGTAAAGTTCATAATCTCCCATCTACTACCTCCCTGATTCTTCAGTTTTAACAACAAACTCAGCTCTGAATCACTATGTTGGGCTATTGTCAGATTATTATCTCCTCTCTTCTCTTCTTCCACCCTACTTACTTCTTGATCCTATATCTCCCCCTGTTCCAAAGTACAAACTTAATTCAACTTCTACCTGTTAACAGAGCTAACAATGGCATCCCCTAAATAAGCAGGCAACCTTGACAATGCATCTGCATTAGTATGGTCCTTACCAGGTCGATGAACAATCGTATATTGGAAGGCAGCCAACTGTTCCAACCAATGGGCCAGTTGGCCTTCCACCCCCTGAAAATTATGTAACCACCAAAGAGAATTATGATATGTTTGCAACAAAACTCTTTCCCTAATAGGAAATGTTTAAAATACTTTGTGAACATGACCACACTTAGCAATTCTTTCTTTGCGGTGGCATATTTCCGTTCCTGTTTACTCAGGGTTCTACTTGCATACACCACCACTTGCTCCAGGCCGTCTACTTCCTGTGACAAAAGAGCCCTTATCCCAGCATCACTTGCATAAGATGAAAAGCCAGCGCCTGGATAAGCTAAAATCGTGGGCTAACTATTGGATAGACCAAAAGGAAGAACATTAAATTCAAATAACCCCTGTCTTGTTATAAATGCAGTCTTGGGCCAATCTTTAGGGTCCATTTCCACCAGGGTAGTCCAGGGTAGAAAACCACTGCACATGGGTTAGACTATCTAATGCGTCATCGAAGCTTGGAAGGGGATACGCATCCTTTCTAGTGACATCATTTAATTTACAATTTACAAAATTTCAACCCGCCATCTTTTTTTCTCACCAGGACAACAGGAGCGGCCCAAGGACTGCATGATGGCTGTATAATGCCGCTTTCCTGCATCTGCTTCACATGGTCTGCCACCTCATGCTGCAGATGGAGTGGTACCCAACAAGGAGCCATTTTAATGGGTTTCGCATCATCTGTGTGAATTTCATGGAGGGTCCTATGGGTCCGCCCTAGATCTGTGTCATTCTTACTAAAAATCAGAGAGATAGTTATTTAATAACTTTTGAATTACTTGTAACTGTGTTGGTTCCAAATCCCTGTTATGCAACACCAGATATTGCAGCAGTACTTCTGCTGTCCATGGCTGCTCCAGGGAGTTTTTGAGTGATACTGGGGTAGTAACTGCCTTATCTACTTTCTGAACATCAGTACACAGGGTTACAATATCATCCCTTTTCTTACGGTAAGTCCATCACTTGTTACATTAATGACCCTTAGTGGCAACACCCCCTTTTCCACCCTACATAATGTTGGAAATCTCAGAAGCAAAGACCAGGAGACTTCGATGTATCATCAGCAGGATTCTTTATTGAGAACACGTGCTGTCGGTAGCTGCAGTCATCAAGTCTAACTAAGGCAGTGTACATTGTAGTTTATATACATTTTAGGGGGGAGTGCTTAGAAATAACAAAGCACCTGGCTGACGACCTTAAACAAAGCATGCAAATGAAGTATCCAGGTATAGGAACCCACCCCAGACTCTAGAGTGTTGCAAGACCTAATCCAATCAGCATAACTATTCAATAAATGGGACAGGGGCTCCAAGAGCCATTAAAGACAAAAGGTGAGAATCTCAGTAATCTGACTCATTAGACATACAATAAAGAGAACAAGAACTGGCAGAAAACTCTTGCTGGAAACTTTGCTTAAGAGAATCATTCATCTGATGTCATCATCTTTACCTTAAAATGCTAAATACAATGTACTTCACCTTTAGTATTTCATGTGATGTTATGTCAGGATGTAGGATCAGCAGATCTTAAACAGATTCTTAAATTTGTAATCCCACAATAACAAACGAGCCACCAAGACATCAGTAACCACTCTATCATCGCTTCCAACATCCCTTCTATACACTCTAGCCCCACCCTTCAACATTACCATCAATTATAACCTCAGTTCTTGAAGGGACAATCATATCCTCCTTTACTGATACAGTCCTGGTCTTATTATTTACATTACCACATGTAAAGGCAGACACTTTCCCATTAAGGTACAACTTTGTGCACTCAAGTCAATTACTGCACCAAATTTCATCAGGAAATCAGTGCTCAAAATTTTCTCCTGCAAAGATATATCGGCTACTAAAAAATCTGTGGCCAGAGCCAACATCTCTATCTGACATACAGTTGACCACTTGGTGGATGTTCATTTGTCCACCATCAGCTACAGACACCTTCCCTAAATAGGGCGCCAATTCAGAACTTCCCTTTGTTGGTTTTTGCCAAAATTCTTTAGATACTACAGAAACCTGTGTTCCTGTATCTACCAACAAGTCACCTGTTCGCTGTGAGAAACACTGAATTGTATAATCGTGAGTCGTATAATCAGGGAAGGGGGCAAGCATTTGGCCTTCTTTACTCGACCCCTCTATTTTCCCTGTACATAAGGGCACTCCTTTCTCAAATGACGGTCACAGCTACACTTCCAGCACTCATCACCACGGCCCTGACTGGGACTCTGTGATTCAGAGTGCTGAGGGACCCTAAAGGGAGGGATGTTATTAGCTTGGGATTTAGTAAGATTTTAGACGGTCACCTGTAAAGCTCTAACTTCCTGGCTCAAGCTCTCCACAGTTTCAAGCAAAATAGCCATTTGTGCATCATCAGGAGTGGACACTCCACGCACCCTAGCTTCAGGTGTAGTTTGACTACATTCTAATTCTCTAATAAGTTCAAGCTCTGAAGCCAAATTTATGGCTGCCTCTAATGTAGCTGGGCTAGCACTACAGAGCTGTATTCGCAGCTCACCAGTCCCAATATGAGCAATAAAATTTCGTTTGTAATGCCAGAGATCTATAGTGTTACTCCTAGAGCAGTGGTTCTCAACCTTTTTGACTTCAAGGCCCCCCTTTGTTTGAGACAATATTTGAAATCCCTTCTATCTAAGCTAATATGTAACCACAACTGCAATGTCACAGAGGAAAGTTGGAATCACTGTCACAGCATTTTTTTTCCAGCTGATCAATGATACTGACAATAAAAATGCCTACTTTACAATAAACATGACGCTATCATCTCATTTATAATGATATGACATTTAGTTATCAGTATGGTTATCATTCTTGGTGTGAACAGGCTATAGCCTACACAGGAAAGTTGTGGATAGGTTGTCATGTAACATGAATATTCTTTTGTTTTCTTTTAGATTTTCAAGGTTGGAACACCATGTAAAAAACTATCCACAATCCTCATTCACATGCACTGTTTGTATAGATGTGTGATTGGCGAGGTTTTCTCTTTGGATGATTTGTCAGACAGGATGAACGTTGTGCTGATGAATGCAGTGAGGATGTGAAGGTAGTTCAGTCTATGTCTCTCTGTCTGTGCTGACGACATATGGTTTTCACTCCCACTCCTGAAATCTGTCATGTAAATACAATCTTGTATAAACATGAATGGCATTGTGACCAGTAAATGTACCGCCGAGCCTTTTTTCTTTTACTTCTGCTTGTCTACCTGGCTATTTTTTCTTTCGGTGCAATCAAAAACAGTCCTCACCGCTGAAGTAACATGAACATGTTGTGTCTGGTTTGGAAGAAGAATGTGGCATCTTTTCCTGCTGTTATTTGCTGTTCAGTAGCAGAACACTGATTTGAAAAGGACAGACACAAGCTCAGTCCATAGTGTTTAGACTCACTCTTACAGGTTTTTCTCTGCTTCTTACTTCTAGGTAAGTTTCCTCTCATAGATCTGACAGCATCATTTTGAAAACCAATACTTTTATTCAGCAAGATTGATGATAAAAAATACAGTAAATATGTTAATAACCTCTTTTATTTCAAATAAATGCTGTATTCTTTAACTGCAAAAAAAAAAAAAGTTCTAGCATTCACTTTAAGATGTTCAGGAATTAGTTTTTATCATAGTTTCAGCTGAATGTCCCATAGCTGTGACCAACTTCAAACTGATTCATCTATCCATAAACTTAGTTTATCATAGTTTATGTCCAGTCTTAGTTTTTTTGCCCATTTTACACTTGAACAGTTCCCAGAGGAATCTCTTAAAGATGTGTTGTCTTGATTAGATCCATGTTGATTTCTTCTTTCAGAAAAAGAATGGAATAGCCTTCACCTGTCAAAAGAATAATAGTATTAAAAAGTAGTATTTAAAAAGTTTTTTGGAATCCAAAATTGCACTTTAGAAATGTGCATAGGCTACTTCGGGAAATTGGATAGTTGTATTGCAATTTTCACACTTCATTACTTAGAACAAAACTGTACTGAGATTATATTTTCTAATTACAAATTTGCATGATTTGCATTTAAAATGACTTTGTAAATGTGACACAATATGCAATGAGTAATGACCGTGAAAATGGGGCTTTCATTTTTTTTTTCAACAAAAAAATATAAATTTCTTCAGAAACTTCCAAACTGAATAAATGTTTGTATTGAAGTCACAGAGCTATATTAAGCCTATTCGATTAATAAGAGCTTATTAGTCGATAGCATTTTTGCAATCATTCTCTCCCTTGATTTGTTCAGCACACAGGGGGACGTGATGTCTCATATCCGCGTATTCGTGCTCCTCTGCACCTTCCTGACGATTTTCTTCTGTGCAGCAGGTAAGATCTCAATTCTTCCATCTGCTGATGCGATTAACCATTCTTGAGTATTTATTTTAATTGTGCTTATTTAGCCTGTGCGCTGGTCTGTTCCAGCTTTAGCCAGATCCATTAACACCACCGGACTAAGCAGTCCAAACATTTGGCCAGCACGTCTGGCTCAGGAGCATTATCGGAGCTAATTACACAGGCATTTTGCCAATAAAGAGTTTAAAACTAATTGTGGAAGTAACTAAATGTTATGTAAGAGTGCTATATCAGTCATATCAGCACTACTTCATATCAGTCATCTCTCATTCTGTGTGTTTTGAGAGCTATAAAAAAAAACATATTTGTGTTAAATACTGTATTTAAAGGTTTCTTCAGTTATGGGAACTTTTGGCACTGTGGACTGTATTTTAAATAATAAATAAAAAAGCATTATGTGGAACAAAATAATTAGTTGGCTCCACAACTGAGGGACAGGCGTTTGTGTAAAGTTGATAGGAATAATTTTCACACAATAAATAATGAAATGGTTTATTTCACTCTGTGCTTAAATTTGCCTAATTTAATAATATTTTTATGATGGCCTTTCATTATGTGTCTGGGACTGAGACATTTCGAAAAATAAAAAATAAACATAAATGTGCCTGAAGTTGAAGACATATCCTTGTTGTTCCTCTGTCTGTAAGGTGTTCCAGCTCACAGGGAGATCAGGGTGAAGAGGAGTCTACCATACTGGAACCTGTGGTCCTCTGATTTCTACGGCTGGGTGGATGAGTTGCGATCTCAGAGCAGATATGACACGCTGCTGGGCTTGGCGAGAAACTACTGGGCTCACTTTCCCATTGCTGGTTTTCTAGGTTATGGAAGCACTCCAGGGCAAGTGGACCATCAAGAGCTGGAAGTTGAAGACTTAAAATAACATGCCATTGTCTTTTCCCGCTGGGCTTCCTCTGTGTACAGTTTCCCCTCCATTAGCTGCCTGGGTTATATCTATTACATGTCTTTTCCTTATGGAGAATCACCTTGCGGCCTTTCTCTCATCTGTGAATCATTTTTACAGGTTTTCTCTCGCTCACTCTTCAAAGATGTTTATTGTAACCACAACATTAAGCACATTATGTAAATCAGTACAGCAATAAATGCACTTTGTGAAAGATGATTTAATTGTCATGAGACAGAGTTTTGGAGCCCAAACTGTTTCATAAGCACATTATTAATGTGTTATGATGATATAACAATATTCTTCAAACAGTTATTCATGCAAATGAGGAATGATTCATGTGATACCTTTTTTTTTTTGAAAGGTAATTGTGAGTTTCAGTTTGAAAATTAGACATGCATGACATCAGTGACATACAAATTACAATAAATATACTTTAGCAAATTAGCTCAAATGGAAATAATTAATCATAACTCGTTATAATTAGAAATAATTGGATCAGATGTAAGAATTAGCTTGATGTAGCAGAATTAATATTACAATCAATTAACCTGTTCGTCCAGCGAACACTATTAATCATCTATCAACTCCCAGAAAACTTATTAAAAGCATTATTTCATGGCCACAGAAAAAATAACTCTTTCTTACTGGGTACAGTACTACTCAGAGCATGTAGCTGTGTTTACACCAGGGGCTTTGTTTTGCAAGCAGTGACCACAGAATCAACGCAAGTGTTGGGAAAAGTTACTTGCGTTACTCCCTAAAAAAGTAACTAATTGCATTACTTAGTTACTTTTATGGAAAGTAATGCAGTACGTTACTTTTTCTCACCTGGGCTTGGCTTATTTGTGATTTTAATAAGAAAAGTTCTATTTTTGGCAAATACAAAGACCTTTTCAAACCAAAAGTGAAATGAATAAGCCTCAAACTGAAGGAAATGTAATTTCAAGCCTATACAGTAGAGGGCGCAGCTCAAACAAACCTTTTAGCTGTGCTGCCACTCTGGATTGAAGAAGAATAGGACGCAGGAGAATTAAGTTCAGCACTCTTACTTCACATTTAAAAAAAAAAAAAAAAAAAATTCCAAATGTGATGTTTATCTACAGTCATTTTTGCTTATTAGTATGGTTGAATTGGATCATCGAAGGTCAGAAGCAAAGACATTGGTTAATAAAGTGAGATTAAATAGATAAAGTATATTTGTGTTATTTAATGGATTAGTTCATTTTGAAATGAAAATTAGCCCAAGCTTTACTTACCATCAAGCCATCCTAGGTGTATATGACTTTCTTCTTTCTGATGAACATAATCGCAGAAATATGAATAAATATCCTGACGCATCTGAGCTTTATAATGGCAGTAATAAGGATCAATGAGTATGAGCTGAAGAAAGTGTCTCCATCCATCCACATCTATCCATCATAAATATGTGCTCCACACGGCTCCGGGGGGTTAATAAAGACCTTTTGAAGCAAAGCGATGCGTTTGTGTAAAAACATATCCATATTTAAAAAGTTATGAAGTAAAATATGTAGCTTATTAAATGTGTGATACTTGCACAATGCCTTAGCCGTTGAACGAGTGTCTCGGATGAAAGTCTTGATGGTTCAGTAGTTCAGTGGTGGTGAAGTTGCAATCAGGTTCTTCCAGGTTGAGTGAAGAATGACGAACTTCAGCTGTGTTAGTCTGACTCGGGTGTTGTCGGAGAGTCCTCTCTCCTGGGTGGAAAGTTACAACATTGTTGTAACTTTAAGGCCCCACCGGCACCAGGAAGTCCCACGGCATCATGGTAGGACCGGATTTCTCCACTCTTTTCCCACATGAACAACACAAAGAAGGGAGGCAGGGTCACTGAGATAGTGCCCTTTTAACTCCTACAAAGGTCACACCTCTCAAGTTTGGCTTGACCAATGAAAAAGGTGTAATTTCAAGCAGGAAAGGTTTCTTTGTTTGGAAGCTGACTCATTTGGATATTCAGAGTTAGCTTGCAAATTTGTGTGCCATTAAACTCTGATTAGTGTAGCAAGAGCCTCATTGAAGTTATAAAGATTTGGTATAGCCCAATTTTCGTGAAATTACGAAAGGATAATTTTGCTATGAAACATGATACTGATGAGGTTATATTAATTAGTGGTTCAATCATAAAGCATGTATAAACGAGTATACAATACAAAAGACAATATACAAAACAGTAATAATATACAATTTCCTGGGATGTGCAGAACGATTTGTCCTTTTTATGGGCATTATGTGTCTGATTCAATGTGATATAAACTAAACATGATAAACATTTTCTTCTTTTATGTTTTGAAGCTTTCATCTATAACTGAGATTATATGTCCACTAAAATACAATCATAATTATAAAGTGTAAATACTGAAAGACAATACTAAAAGGTTTAAAATGTCACTTTAAATGTCACAGCATTTCAAAGACAAAAGTAAGATATCGTCAGATGATTTGCCATCACTGCTGTGATACAAATTGTCTTCTCACAAGCCTGTAGTCTAAAATTGCGATTTACTTCCATGCTGAGAGAAAAGCTCAGTTGCGGAGGAGTTGAATGGCATTAGTGTTACATGGTGTGTTCTGCTGACTGATTTACTTGTCATGTGTCTTCATGTTCTTTTATGGCCTCCTATACAGCTCCATGTTTCTTGGTTTGATTTTCATTTTCTCATCGTTATCTCTCCTGAACATCCGGCTCAGAGGGCTTTCAGTGAGTCAGCATCCAATCACTTTCTCACCATTTAATCATCAACTGCAAAATGTCATAATTTTAATTAAATATTCCTGAGGTTTAGAAGGACATTAGGGTGAGAAAATGATGACACCATTTCCACCTTTGAGCTGACTATTCCTTTGAGGTTTGCCTTTACTCAAGTATTTTGATGTGTTATATAAATATATAATTTGCAGCACAAGTTTTCCTCCAGAATAGTACTTTAAGTACAACATTAAACACATTTTGGTTACCTTGTTACCAAAAGTTGCCCTTGTTACAATGTAATTACACATTTAAGTACTGAGTAATATTAACTAACAGCATGTACTTACTATAGAGTTAGGGTTAGGATTGGGTTTAGGGTTAGTTGCATGAAATTATGCATAATTTATAGTTATTACTATAGTAACTACATTTAACGTGTAACAAGGACACTAAAATAAAGGGTTACACTTTAATTTAAGGTGTCTTTTTTACACTGTAATTATACATTTAAATACTGAGTAATATTAAGTAATTACCTGTACTTACTATAGGTTTAGGATTAGGGTTTGGCTTGGTTAATGTTAGTTGCATGTAATTTTGCATAATTTATAGTTATTACTATAGTAACTGCATGTAACACTGTATGTAACAATGACACTGTAAAATAAAGTGTTACCAAATAAAGTGTTACCCACATTTTGTAAATCAATGATTCGAAATGTAAGTACAGCAGTAAATATACTTTGCGAAAAGACATTTGGATTTATTTTTTCCCAGGGTTTAGGAGCCCAAGCTGTTTCATTATCACATTATTAGTGTTTTATGATGATATAACAATAGAAGTAGACAATAAGACAGACCTTCATTTCACTATTTGAAATATGTGAAATATCCTCAGTATCATGCATTGCTTCAAACTGATTTGACTTTTTTACTTTTTGACCAGTTGCTCGGAAATACTGTTTTATTATTATTTCTTGAAAGTAGAATACCTCAAATACATTTTTGGATATTTCACAGGAGATGTGAAAAACGGTTTCTGCTTGATGCTTTTTCTCTCTCCATCACATTCAAACATTTGCTCTGTCACTCTATTTAACCCTTGATGCATGCCATTCAATAGAGTATACAGATCTTTTAAATTCATTTCTTGACTGCATGTGTGGCGCTTTCAGTTTTAACAGCCTTTTTTTCAGCTTTTGAGTGACTATTTTCCAATATTCAATCATGTAATCCCTAACAGCCAATGCAAATCTCTGGTAAATACTACTGACAACATTGATTTTGCAGGAATGCCAACATTGAATTAATTTTCTTCACGTTACACAAAATGTAAAATAAGGCAACCTGCCAGAGAGGAATGATGAAAAATGGAACATTCACAGCATGGACCACATTCTCTTGGAATGTGGTCCATGCTGTGAACTGCATGGAAATTCAATTTGTGAAATAAAAGTCATTACTTTTCCTTCCAGACTGAAATAACAGCACATCCTAAATTTGTGTTTCCTTTTTTTAGAGTGATGCAGTTCTGAAAGTCACTAAGTTCTGCATGGACAAGAAGATTTAAAGTATTTACATTCTGAGAATCACTGACTTTGAGCAGACCAAACATGTTTGGCTCATTCCAGTTTGAATTTGTGTCTGCCAGTCAGTCTAGATCACATATTAGAGCATTAGAGCAACAGCTCTTCTCATATCTTCCCAAAAGAGTACAATGCAATTGGTAAATATCCTGTAATATTATGCATTAAGAGAATAGCTTTGGGAAGAAACAAATGATAATAAAAGCAGGCAGTAAAATAACACCCCAGATATTTATCACAATCCAAGCTTCAGCTATTTGTCTTTAATTAAAAGAGCATCAGAAGGAAATTATTAACAGTGATTCATCAGATATACAATATAATACTCATAGAAATCCATGTATATTCACAATCACTAATCTGAGCGCTTAAATAGAGCAAGCGAAGCAACAACTCCCATTCAGCCACTCCACTATGCAGAACAGAAACTCTTCACTGCAAATCATCAGGAATCACAGTGCTATTATATGAATATGATGCCGTTTGCACAATCATAAAATCTAGTTTGTCTGTTGGGAATGTTACTTTTGAATGTTCTCTGAACATTCTGAAACAAGTAGTAACATTTACAAACGTTAAATTAACGTACAACTAAAACATTTCACTAAAAAAGTTCCATGAATGATGTATAGATTTTTTTGTGCTAACGTTTTCAGAACATTATTAAAGACCAGATAACTTTGAACGAACGTTCCTGGAAGGACGTTTGTTCATAACGTTCCCTGTTAGCTGGGTAAATGTCTGCACCCAGTTTCTGTTATCAAGGAATGCCTACTGGAGAGTGTCTTAAATTAATAAAGTGGACTGGGACATGAGTCATGACCTCCCTCTGCAAGCCCATATAATCCTGTAGTCAGAAAAAGACTCTAACAAGGTCTCTTGGATTAACTCGAACACAGCTAACAACCTTGCACTTCTCCTACTTCACCCTTTGGGCTTGTAAACTTAGCCTCCTGACCACAAATTGGCATTGCCTGTTTTCAGGCAGTTTGCCCCATAGGGGTCGGCTTGATGAAAGGGGCCAACTTCACCTCTACAATCTGAAACAAACAATCCCAACGGTAACACTTTAGTATAGGGAACACATATTCACTATTAACTAGGACTTTTCCCTCAGTAAACTCCTAATTTACTGCATATTAATAATTAGTAAGTTTGTTGTTAAGTTTAGGTATTGGGTAGGATTAAGAATGTAGAATAAGGTCATGCAGAATAAGGCATTAATATGTGCTTATTAAGTACTAATAAACAGCCAATACTCTAGTAATATGCATGCTAATAAGCAACTAGTTAAAAGACTGTAAAATAAAGTGTTACCCTTGCAATCTGTACATGATTAAAATGTTGATTCATTTTGTAGATAAAACAAAGATTATTGGAGTATGTTTTACAAGAAAATACTTACCCCCTGTTTCACAGGCAAGGCATAAGCTAGTCCCAGACTAAAATGCATGTTTGAGCTGTTTTAACTGAAAGCAACTTGCACTGACATATCTTAAAATATGTCAGTGTCATTGTTTGTCTCAAGATGGACACCAGTAATGTTTTTTTTCTAGGGTATGTTTATAGAAGCTACTAATTGAAATAAGGCCTAATCCTGGCTTAGCCTAAGCCGTTTCTGTGAAACCGGGCCTTTATGTTTAATTCAGTGTGTTACTTGCTGTTTCTTTGTAATTACTTGCAAAATTTATGAGCAGTTTCAGTAACACTTCAGTATGGGGAACAATTATCGCTTTTAACTAGTTGCTTATTAGCCTGAATATTGGCTGTTTGTTAGTACTTATAAAGCACATATTAATGCCTTTCTTCTGCATGACCATATTCTACATCCCTTAATCCTGCCCAATACCTGAACTTAACCACTACAACAACTACCTAACTATTAATAAGTAGTAAATTAGGAGTTTATTGAGAGAAAAGTCATAATTAGTAGTGAATATTTGTTCCCCATACTACAGTGTTACTGCAATTTCTGAGTGAAAATTGTTCAAAGTATTGTTCAAAGTAGATCCTACACCATTTTTTAAAATCCATTTTAAAGTTTGGTGATTTAAAGTTTTTGGAAACAGTTACTTAAAGTCAAACTAGTATTATGTTTCAGTATTAAGAGCTGCAACTCCATTGAATGTGAAAAACTACTCACTCGGCACATGTGTATTCGTTTAAATATACAAGGAGACAGGGTCTTTATGTTAGCCGACTTACAGTAATTTGCCAGCTGCAGTTTCCATTGAGAATGTTTGCGTGGGCTTCCCTCGGGCTCTCTCCTCCTCTCTCCTCTCTGCACATTTGCTTGCAGACCAACGCCATTGTGCAAATCGACGAAGAAGAAGACAAGAAATCATGGTTTCTGAGAAGTTTTACCTGCGCCTGCTCACCTTTGTGGCCCTACTGACTGTACTGGCTCTCTCAGGTCATTTTTCCTCTCTTTTTTTCTTGTTCTTTCCTGTACTTTGCACCTCACAGTTTTTTTCTTTCAAAAATGTCTGCTAAAATGTGCTTGAACTCTAGTTATGTCTGAAGTATGAACGTGGGTGATTCACTTGATATTGAAGTGGAAAAAGTGGGAAAGTTCAGTAAATGTAATGCGGGCAAACATTTATTTATTTATTTATTTGTTTTGGTCTGTGGGTTTGCATGTTTAACACGTTTATGATCTCCCTCCCTCCCCCCGTCTAATGTGTCAGATTGAGTCACACTTTCTACAGAGAGTTTTAATGCATGGAAACTGTTCAGTCCTTGAATGAAGGATTGAAAATACAGAACATAGTTGAATGTTATTGACTTTTCTTAAGGATGCTGTCTGTCTCTTGCATTCGTCAATCTGACAAATATTCCTTTGTATGTTTTGGGGTGAAGTTGTACTGCTGTGAGTTTAAATGAGAAAACTATGTTTTGTTGGCCCAAAAATTATATCAAGCTGCACAATGACAATGTTTGAGGTATTACAGGATGCATATTTTACAGCTAAATTTAATTAAGTGATACAATGTCAATATACCAAGCTATTTACACTATCAAAATCTGCTTTTTATCTTAAAATGTACCCATAACCACCATGATAAAAGAGAACCACATGATGAATCAGAGTTCATAGTAAGCGCCCTATCCATAAATCATGGCCAATATTTATATGCACATGGCACATACACACAAACACCATCAGGAAAACACACATGACAGTAAAATAATGCAATAAACATTAAATAAATAATAGAAAATCTAACAGAAAATACCCTTGTTCATTCACTTTTGGGAATGTCCTTTGTTTTTCACCATAAATTATACCATAAATTTGACAGTATTCTACAGCAAAAATATGTTTTTCATATGTTTTTAAGTTTTTCACTGTACTGTAGGATTTTTACTTTTTTGTAAATATTACATTTTACACACACACACACACACACACACACACACACACACACACACACACACACACACACACACACACACACACACACACCCACACACACACACACACACACACATAATGATTTTTATACTGTATCAAACTGTATATTCTCTCCCCTAACCCTATTTATTTATGATTTATAAGTTGATATTGTTGATATTGGTATTGCAATCCTTTTGGGAACATTTTGTCCCCATAACGTAGGGTTTACCAGAACAACATGTATAATCCCTCTAATTCAGTTTGTAATATTTTCTAGATGTTGCTAGTGAGAACACACTGGAAAAACTCTTGATGAAAAAAGGTGACTTTCTTTTTTGTCTTTTAAACGGCATGTTTTGTTTCGTCAGCAACAAATTCACAAGTTCAACAAGATGAAATACACTTATAGTCAACGTAAATTATCTATATTTTATATAGTTTTGCTAAAGCATGAATATATATATTTTTTTTGCCCTGATCCCACTAATATTAAAATACCAGTGGGTGTGCTATGACCCTATTTGTGTCCTCCTGTCCCTTTGCTTTGTCTCCCACTAGTGGATGGTGATGTAAAGTCAGCTGCAGCTGTGGCTGTGACT
Organism: Mylopharyngodon piceus; assembly: GCA_039654765.1. Taxonomy (NCBI): domain Eukaryota; kingdom Metazoa; phylum Chordata; class Actinopteri; order Cypriniformes; family Xenocyprididae; genus Mylopharyngodon; species Mylopharyngodon piceus. Next base: position 25,451,631 of record CM077441.1, read on the forward strand.
CCCTCCAAGGCCAAACAGTTCCTGGCCTCCCTTAAAAGGCCCAAAAGACACCTGTGGGACCGCAGCCGCCCTGACGTTCAGCAGTGGATCCAACAGTTCATGTACATGGGCTTTGATGAAGCAGTGAGTGCTTGTGTCAGCCATAAACCAGTTTGATATATAAAAACAAAATTATATATAAAAAAAAGACAAAATTGTGTCACAATTTAAGACAAAGTTGAGGCAAACACATTTAAAAATCTGTCTGGATGATAGTCCCGGATGATTCATTTGGTAAGTCCGAATCAGAATCTCAAGAATAGGCTACACCAAACAACAACATGTTAGGGGCCATTCACACAGAATGCATGGTAGTGGAATGAAAACTCTTTTTACTTTTGATACTTGAGTAGTTTTAATATCAGGTACTTTTACTTAAGTATGTTTCTAATGAGCTCCATTAACTTCAGTCAATGACGATTGGATACTTCATAAAATACTGTCTCTGTATCTTTTGCTTCTCTATCACCCTCATCAGTTTGTTTTTGAAATGATGTTTGTGAAAATTGCTGTCAGTAAGTGCACAGGTTTGTTTTTCCAGCCTGTATCTGAAGGGTTTGATGTTTCTTTCACTAACACTCAAATGGTTTCTTACCAAAAAAATCGGGTGGGGAACTCTGGCCCTTGAGATCCACTTTCCTGCAAAGTTTAACAAAATCAAAAACACTTGAACAAGCTAATCAAGGTCTTCAGGATTACTAGAAAGTTACAGGCAGGTGAGTTTGATCAGAAAGTGGATCTCGAGGGCCAGAGTTGCCCAGCCCTGAAATAAATAAATAAATCATGGGCATGAAATATTGATTTGTGTGGAAATTATCTTGTAACTGTGGACACCCAAACACAAGCACATGACATGTGGACAAAACAATATATATCATGGCCACGAATAAAGAATTTGTTCCCTCACTGAACTAATTCGTTGTCTAATTTTGATTTAAGCAAAACAAGGGAACAAATTATTACAACGTGGCCATGATTTAACGAGGGAATGAATTATTATAGTGTGCACACGATTTACTTAAAAAGAGGAAACGAATTAGTAAAATGTGCTGATCTGTATAAGTCGTAGGAACAAATTAACATTTTTTTTTTTTTCCTCATGTGTGGGGCTATGAAGATAAATTTAAGATAGGAAAACATTTTTATTATTATATTGTTGCTGCAAAAACAAATTTCATACACCTATACCCATTGTCCTTGACCCATATCATTCACAGGGGCATAATTCAGAGCAAAATCTCTGATGAATAGCTCACAGATATGTTATCAGTCATTGTGATTTTGCCAAGACTTTCCTTTCCAAAAATGGTCCTAACCCGATCCCTACCCATATTTTGTCCCTAAAATCAGAGGGAAATGATAGGTGAATAATACTGATGTAGAAGAACCTAACCCTGGTTGTAAACCTAAACTTAAAATAAACTGTAGCCTACACTTGTCAACTTGCCCCTCAAACCTGATTGATTGATTGGAATGTTGTTCCAAGATCAACAAAGATAATGATCCAGGAACATGTTGTACTCGGTGAAATCACGTTGGGCACCACTTCAAAAGAACATTGATTAAACTGTTAATTATAATACAGTGTGTAGTACATAATGTCAGATGGTACAGAATGCCATTATTTAGTTGTGCCATCTTATTTCAAACTTTGATTTATCCTATTGCTTGAACATTTTTTTTCCCTCATTTCTTTCAGAGACTTGAAACTGATCTCGCCTATTGGATGGACCAGCACCGATCCAATGACCAAGGTCGCCAGCATCACTATGATGAAAACTCTCCCATGGGGCCTCGAAACGCTGGATCATACAGATATGGAGCAAATGTCAACTATGACTACTACTAAAACACCTTGTTCTCCCAGAACCACGTCACTGCTGCCAAAAATATGTTTTGAAGGCATAACCACTCTGATTTACTGCAGTGATGTCAGCTTGCTTCTTTCTTTTGTAGCTTGTACTTCTTTTTGTAAATTGTATTAACAGATAGAAAAACAAGAAAAAGTCAATTTTTAAGGAATAGTTCATAAATAAATGAAAATTCTATCATTACTTTTACTACAAAATGACAAAAAATACCAGAAAAATACCATAAGACCATATGATAAATTTATGTGATGAAAAGACTGAAATTTACATCATTACTGATAATCTTTTATTCCACTGAAGCGTTTTAGAGCTTGACAGTCCCAGTCTTCATTCACTTTCGTTATAGTGAAAAGAACAAGGATATTTTTCAAAAACGTCTTATGGGTTTGGAACATGAGGGCGAGTAAATGATGGAATCATTTTTGGGTGGACTATCCAAAGTGGTAGTTGTGTAGACTGTCGATGGAGGGACAGAAAGCTCTCAGATTTCATTAAAATATCTTCATTTGTGTTGCCTTCATTTTGAATTATCCCTTTAAGGTCTTCTATCTGGTGTAGTTTTCAAAAGGCTGAAAGCAGTGTTACAATAAAGAACACAAAACCTTTACCTATTTTTATTTTTTTGTTTTTTTTTGAAGAAATGAATAATTTTGTTCAGCAAGGATGCATTAAATTGATCAAAAGTGACAGTATAGTGTTACAGAAGATTTATTTCAAATAAATGCTGTTCTTTTGAACTTTCTATTCATCAAAGAATCTTGAAAATGTATCACGGCTTCCACAAAAATATTAAGCAGCACAACTGTTTTCAACATTGATAAGAAATGTTTCTTGAGCAGCAAATCAGACTATTAGAATGATTTCTAAAGGATCCCCGTTTTGTGTATGAAACCATCAGTGGTGAAGTGAGAGAAAAAAAGAGAAAAAAGGATTATGAATGGAAATGCAGCAGTGAAGAGTTAAAAGCAATAAAAATGGGAAATGATCAGCCATTGAGCAGAAGGACAGAAAGTGAGATTAAAAAGGGAAAACAGTGAAAATCACAGTAAATATTTTATTAAAATATTCTTTTCACCTGAAATCAATTATAGGTTCAAAGTCATTCAAAGTATGAAGTTTCACAAAGGTAACAACAGCTTTTGCTCAAAATCATCACAAAGATTAAAGCACAAAAAACATTTTCCAAAGCTTTTCTTTCATCTGTTTCCTCAAATTTCAGGACAAAGCAGGACGAGGTTTCCTGCTCCAGACCAGACATTCAAGATCTTTAAATAATTTGAAATCGCTAATTTCCATAATTTTCTACAGGCGTCCATTCAAAAAACAAAAAAACAAACAAAAAAACAAACAAAAAAAAAAAAACAACAACACCCAGATCACATGAATTAAAACGGCACAGAATGTAAACAACAAAAAATGCACAAGATGATCTAAGCTTGCTTTAAATAACAGACAGACGACTGACAAACCAAAGTGCAAGGCAAAGTTTGTAAATTGGATTTCTCTGAGGCACATTTGACTGAAAAACAAACTCTTTAGAGACAGCTCTCTGCCTGAGCTGCTTTTCAAAACATTTGCGAAAAACATGAGAAATATTCCTTTTTTCAAAAAGATGTATCTGTAAGTGGGAGGTGGGAAACCCACACTGTAAAATGGCTGCTGGACGTCTAAGGTCCTCTAGTATCCCAGCATCCCTGAGATAAACAATTCATCAGTTGTGTCTGGGTCTTCCTTTTTTCATCCGTGCAGCCTTGGGTTTAGGTATATACTGATTATTGGCTTGATGCTCCAGCTCTCTGCTGAAGTACTGGATGGTTTTGTTCAAGCCTTCCTCCAGTGGCACCTGCAAACACACAAAAAATACATTTTAATAAACAGACTGTTCCAACTCTGAATTATGATTGGATCAACCACAACTAAGGCTGTTGTAAAAACTAAACACACACCAGTGACTGTACATAGTTAAATACATACAGTTAAATTTAAGAGTTTTTAAGACCTTTTTAATATGAAATTTAAGACCAAACCTGCGATGGAAATAAACATTATATACAGTAAATTAGAGCTGCATGATTTTGGATAAATTAAGAATCACGATTTTTTGGTTTCAAACAAATATCACGATTCTGAATAGACTACTAAACAAAATAACATGTAATTTACAAGAGGTTCTGACAAATGTTAATTTCTGCAGTCTATTTAAAATGTTTAATGAATCTGAATGAATTATTTTTACTTTGAAATGAAATGTTTATGTGTGTGTGTGTCACACACACATAATCAATAAACATAATCAACAGTGAGATGCGATGATCAGTACATAACTCACCACAGGTTCCCAGCCCAGAAGCATTTTGGCTTTGCGGATGTCTGGCCGTCTTCTCTGTGGATCATCCTGTGCTTCTGGAAGGAACTGAATATGACTGCGGCTCACTGAGGAGACATTCAGTGTTTTGGTGTTAACTTAACATTCTAATACTCCATTTCCAATTTTATAGAATTTCAACTTACCAACTAGACTCTTAATAAGTTGAGCAAACTCCAATATGGTGTGTTCCTCTGGATTGCCCTAGAAGAAAGAAGTGAGCGGGCATAAGGAAGATAGATCAATAGGGTTAGGTGGGAGATATCATCTTAATATCCTCTTCACATTGTATTGACTAAGATTGAAGGCCAAGCAATTCACCCCTTGGACAATGTGCCCAGTGTTAAGTGCTATCAGTTCAATTAAATGTAACACAAAGGCAGAATTATTCTGTCAAACAGGCTTAAAATAGCTTTGAAAAGTGTAATGATGTGACAGGCAATAGACTGGTCTTTTTAGATAATATCTGTCCAGTCCATTTAGAACAAACAGTCATTTACTAGCTTAAAGGGTTAGTTCACACAAAAATGAAAATTATGTCATTTATTACTCACCCTCATGTCGTTCCACACCCATAAGACCTTCGTTCATCTTCAGAACACAAATTAAGATATTTTTGATAAAATCCGATGGCTCAGCAAGATAATTAACACTTTCAATGCCCAGAAAGCTACTAAAGACATATTTAAAACAGTTCATGTGACTACAGTGGTTCAATCTTAATGTTATGAGGCGACGAGAATAATTTTTGTGCGCCAAAAAAACAAAATAATGACTTTTCAACAATATCTAGTGATGGCCAATTTCAAAACACTGCTTCATGAAGCTTCGAAGCTTTACGAATCTTTTGTTTAAAATCAGTGGTTCGGATCGCGTATCAAACTGCCAAAATCACCTGAACTATTGAAATTTCGAAACACATAAGACATAACGAAGCCTCATTTACTGAAATCACATGATTTTGGCGCTCCGAACCACTGATTAGAAACAAAAAATTTCATGAAGCAGTGTTTTGAAATCGGCCATCACTAGATATTGCTGAAAAGTCGTTATTTTGTTTTTTTGGCGCACAAAAAGTATTCTCGTTGCTTCATAACATTAAGGTTGAACCACTGTAGTCACATGAACTGTACTAAATATGTTTTAAGTATCTTTCTGGGCATCTGAATGTGTTAATGATCTTGCTGGCAATAGAGGCCTCACTGAAGATGAACGAAGGTCTTACGGGTGTAGAACGAGGGTGAACTAACCCTTTAAACATATTTTCATGTAATCAAATAACTAAAAATCCGATGTGTTTTGGTTAACATTACTAAATATGCGAATACATTTTTAACATTTCAAGTTGTATAAATTAACGTATTATGAATGAAAATGAACTAAAAATGATCAATAGTATATTTGTAAATTAACATTAATGTTAATTGATTAATAAATGCTGTAAAAAAAATCTAGTGCTATTAAATCAAGAAAAATGTTTTTAATTGCACAAGTTTCTGCAATTAATTGTGATTAATCACACCTAAAATTAAAACGCTGTATTTGATTTAGTTAAACTAAATGAAAATTATAAATGTTTCCTTGCCAACTAGCTGCAATAAAATAAGTTTAAGCATTTTAATATTTTATTTCAGTTAACATTTATTTCAAGTAACAGCTTTTTTTATGGTTTTAGTTTCAGTTAACTATAACAAATGCCTGTCAAAAGATTTTTTTTCTCAATTTCTAGGAATAAAATGATAATTACAGCCATTCAGCAATATTACAAAAACTGAATGTGTGAATGACCCCTATGGCTTGTTAATTTAAGCAAAATTATAAACTCACCAGGTTAACTGGACTACTGATGTTACTGTTCATCAGGGACACCAAACCGTTCACCAGATCACTGCGGGAGGAGAAAGAAACAACTAAACCAGAGTATGTAGCATCACGACACAGTGCAGTAAAAGAATGATGAGGATGTGATGACTTAATCTGAATGAGAAGGAAATGAATGAAAAGAAGGAACAAAATGATAAACTATTTAAACTTAATTAAAATTAATTCACAGAGACCTTTGGCAATTTTCAAATCCAGTTGTATGAATGAGTCACACTTCATTTCCTCTTCAGGGCGCTCAGACACACATATATGCATTCCTTCAGTGTGCGTGCGCGTGTGTGGGCATGAACGCAGCGGGGCAGCAGAGATTTCGCTAACACACCAGCACAGCCATTCAAACATTCAGGTTCAACATCAGATATTCTATTCAGTGTAGGATTTTCAGCAAACATCCAGTTCATTCAGTCTCACGCAATAAGACCATTAAAGGATTAGTTCACTTCTGAATGAAACATTCCTGATCATTTAGTCACCCCCATGTCATCCAAGATGTTCATGTCTTTCTTTCTTCGGTCGCAAAAATAAAATTAAGGTTTTTGAGGAAAACATTCCAGGATTCTTCTCCATATAGTAGACTTCAGTGGGGTTCACTGGGTGGAAGGTCCAAATTGCAGTTTCAGTGCAGCTTCAAAGGGCTCTTCATGATCCCAGATGAGGAATAAGGGTCTTGTCTAGCAAAGCGATTGGTCGTTTTCTAAAAAAAATAAAAATTTATATAGTTTTTAAACACAAATGCTCATCTTGCACTAGCTTTGCAATCCGCACGCATGACGTAATCATGTTACAAAGGTCATGCGTGGCGTAGGCGGAAGTACCGATCCAGTGTCTACAAAACGAACATGCATAGATTAAGCCAAACACCCTTTACAAAAAAAGGTAAAAATGATATTGGACGATTTTGAAGTTGGAGGAGAAAATTAGATGAAGTTTTTAGCCCTACCGCGGTACTTCTGCCTGCGTCACATGTGACCTTTCAACGTAATGTGTGGCGCATCGCAGAGCAGTGCAAGACATTTGTGGTTAAAAAGTATATACGTTTTTATTTTTAAAAAAATGACCGATCATTTCGCTAGATAAGACCCTTATTCCTCTTCTGGGATCGCATAGAGCCCTTTGAAGCTGCATTGAAACTGCAATTTGGACCTTGCACCCGGTGAACCCCACTGAAGTCCACTATGTGGAGAAGAATCCTGGAATGTTTTCCTCAAAAACCTTCATTTCTTTTCGACTGAAGAAAGAAAGACATGAACATCTTGGACGACATGGGGGTGAGTAAATTATCAGGAAATTTTCATTCAGAAGTGAACTAATCCTTTAATAACACTGCCTTTCAGTATCACCTCAACTGCTGTCACCTACACATCTACAAGGACAACAGAATCAAATAAACCCTGCTAGAACAAGTCAATTGTAAATTACGACCCTTAAAATTTTTTGGCATTTTATGCCAAGGCTTAACTGGATGCAATGCAGACTGTGAATAATGAACTGTTGAGGATTGCAAGGTCAGTTCAGGAACTGAGAAAGACTTTGCTAGAACTTATTTGGCTAGCACATTTCTATTTAATTAAGGCCTTGAGAGTCCCAGCATCCTACTGCAAAAAAAAAAAAAAAAAAAAAAAAAAGCAAAAAAAGCTATTTCCCTCAAGTTCAAGTGCCCAATTACAATAAGCAATGATTTGAATGCTTTGTTGCTGTTTATTTTGCATTGTACCAGGTAGGCACCTACTGAGCGATTTCATTGGCCCAAAATCCTACTGCAGATGAAACATTTTTTCTTTTGATAAGCAATTATTATGTCAAGTGGTAAAGCAGTTTTGCTGCTTGACACAACAATGGCTCAGTGTGGATGAATTGCTTGTTGGAAAAAATTGTTTTTCGATTTATGCCTGGTTAGAGAGCCATGTTAATTATCATTCCAACATTCCATTTTTTTTACTTTTTTTTTTTTTTTGAAAACATCACTCAATCAAAAGATAATTTTAATATTTCTTTATCTTTCTTAACATGAGCTGCCTCTTTTGCTCTGCTCTCTGGTCCCGCTGTATGTTAACCACTGATATGAATGTGTAAACTGGTGATTTCCATGTGCAAATGTGTGTAGCAGATTCATGCACACTTTTGAATAAGTCTTGTCTATAACGTTCTAAATGGCAGCTGCCATCATTTGTATTTAGCAATTCATAAAAGTGCATGACTTAGGGGCCAATAAATTACAGCAGAGAGCTAGATGCCACCACACTGACCTTTATATTGTGTGAGGCAGCCCTAAATCTATTATTATGTAGGATATTGTAATTTGAATAGGTGAAACTGGCAGGAAATCAGTGGGCTTTGTGCTGTGCTCAAGCTGTGTGCTTTATACTCTTGTCTAAATCATGGAGGGGGTTGTGAGAAAATGTTCTGAATAAACAAAGGGGTTGACAGAAACATCAAAAATCACTTTTACTCATACTTACGGTTAGCAATTTTTAAAAACCCCCTAAGTGTGTTTGTGCTTCAGCCATGAATTAGACATTGCATTGTGTGGCTTTGGCTTACTGAGGAGAGGTTTTTTTTTATACTGTTATTCTCAGTGATCAGAATTCAAATTTCTGCCTGGCAATTGAAAACACTGTTTTACACTGAAAGAGAGGCTTGCACAGCATCGTTTGAAATCCAGGATGTCTCGCTTGCATGTGTCCAGTGACAACAGAACTGTCCACATCCGATTTGCACGAACGAACCATCACATAGAGTACACCTAATTTTATGCAGGCCACAAATACACACTTTAGAAGATATAACAGCTGGATTCATCAAAGTTTGCAAGGCTCATGAAATGAAATGATTATTTGATATTCAAAGACTTGATATGATATAGATTTGCTGAATGCAGATGGTATATGAGAAAGTATTATAGCATTTGCCTTGTTTTTTTTTTTTTTTTAAACAGGTTTTTCCATAATAATTCATTAGACAGAACTGTTAAACAAAGACAGTAATCTAATGAAGATGGAGAAAAAAAGCTCCTTGTGCATCTGTGCTCAGGTACTGATGTTTTTAGCACTGTCAAAATAAAAGTCTTGGCGCTTTCAAAATAAACACCCACTTCTGACACTTATCAGGCAAACAGAAAAACTTATTGTCTGATGCTGATAATTAAAAACTGATATAATATCTTCCTACAGTATATTGGCCTTGGTAATATAACGTTTAACCACTAACACAGTCAGGCTTATGATTTAGAATCCTGGCATATGGTCCTTTCCCAATCCGGTTTCTCTCCACACCATCACTTTCTCTCTTTCATCCTCTGTACTACTGAATAAAGGCAAAATTGTCAAAGATGTAAGATAAAAATGAGTATAGGAATAGTTTTCCCAAGCATGAGGTCATTATTTTCTGACAAAAAATCTCTTTTTGTGATCCATGGAAAAATACAGGTTTAGAATAACCTGTAGGCGAGTAAATAATGACAGAGTTTTTATCTTTTGGATAAACTATTCCTTTTAGATGTGCATTGAACACTAGCTCGAAGACTTGCTTTTGATCTGTCAATACAGCAGGAAAGATGGATGGTGAATTGGCCTCTTTTCCTTTAATAACACTATGAGATCAATCATACTGGTCCATCTTCTCTTCACAGAGTATACACTTCTTATTTGAGATAACACTCCCGTATTTATCTTTAGGATGAATCAGACACGGGCTGCAAAGCTATCTTCTTGAACCAATAGGGCTTTGACCCTGGGAGGGGTATCAGAGCCTGTGAAAAGTGACATTTCTCTCATTCTTTAGTGTGATGGAAGACTAATGCCTTTTCCTCCAGAACAAATGTATATTAATATTTAAGTTTTCGTATTGAAACTGGTAACAAGGATCGTGAAATTTAACTTTTGGTATCAACTACTGGAATTTTGGTATTGTAACATCCTTATTTGTAATTGTAAAGTATGTAGAAGGAGCTTAGGCTTCATCTTTCCTGCTTTTCACAAGTATCAGGGACAATAATAATGGCATTAAGGGTGTGTTCACATTTGGCAGGTTTGGTTTGATTAAATCAAACTCTGGTGTGATTGCTTTGTTAGTTTATTTAAACTGTTATTTTAATTGAACAAGTGCAAATGCTGCCATCCGAACCCTGGTGTGCACTAAATAAGCGGACCGAGACCCACCGAGATGAACTCTGATGTGGTTTGACTGAAATATGAATGCAACACAGACCAAAGACTTCTAAAAGAACCAAAAACAGGACTTTCTTGTCATAGGAGCGAGCGATGTTGCCCATTACAGTTCAATGCAGGCGTCTGAACCGTGTCTCCTTACAGCAGATCTTCGTTTGTGTGCAACGGAGGAATTCCTGGAGCAGTTTTGTCTCCTTTACACATTTTATAAGCTCTTTCTGAGTTCTCAGCTGGAAAAAATGTCATCATATGTACGCACATAAAAGAAGAGCATTTAGCAGAGCACCCAGCATTGTTTTGGATGTTCGATAAGTTCCTTCACAAAATATACGTCATAAAAGCTGGGTTTTTTTTGTGTATATTTAGGAATGGTGTTTAAAATGACAGTGTGAACACTAAGTGAACCAGGACTAACTGTATCATTTTCTTTTTCAGTCCGGACCAAAAGAACCAAGAGAACCACAAACGTGGTGAAATGTTTTGAGAAACAGAGAAAAAAATGCATATGTTTATAACAACTCTAGCAGACATGTTATGATGAAACATCACAGATAAGATTCTGACCAAGACTGAATGGGCACCATGTTTAAGGGACAGCAGATGAAACTATATGCTGTTGTATAACATGTCTTTGATACGCTAAACTGCTGCTTCTACATTGTTCTGAGTGTTCCTGAGTACGTGTGTTTGGGCAATCCTGCTCTGATCTGCTGCATGTCACAATCTCTCCCAGTCTAAATATTTTAATTCTCTAATTTTCTACCTCCACAGGTCAACATCCTGCTGTTCAAAAGACCAATCTGCATAAAATCAATGTAAAGGCAATTTGAAATTTAATTATTGACCTACAATATCTGAAAAACAATGTGCCTAATTGCACAGTCAATATATCCTGATGCTAAGATTTCTACCAAGAACCTACAGTACCAAGGCAGTGCAGGGTGTGATCTTATCAGAAAGAATGAGCTGCATTATAGCATTTTTGAGATAAAGTCAAGGTTCAAAGATTTCTTGTAGATTTCCTGTGTGTAGATAAGTGCAGCAGTTCCCAAACTAGTCCTGGAGTACCCCCAACACTGAACATTTTGAAAGTCTCTCTTATCTGAGGTCTTGGTGTCTTTACTAATGACAGGGCTCCAGACCAAAAAATCAATTAAGGAGCCATTGGCTCCTATAGGGGAAAAACAGGAGCCAAATTATTGTTTTAAGAGCCATAATTGTCAGCATGACTTGGCCATTGAGTGTAATTTGTCCACCTGTTATTTTGCAGAAAGCCTTCTTTGATCTCATCTGCAATGCATCCTACAAAATCAGCACTTGCTGTGTCATTGACATACGTTTTGCTCATCAAGTCCGTTTTACCTCAAAAGTAATATCTGTAGGGCCTGAAATCTGTTTCATTTTTTTCCTTTTTTATTTTTTTTCCAAATTCTTTTTTCCCCCATTTTAATTCTTCTGGATTCTGTTTTTTTCTCTGTTTTAATTATTCTGGACTTCATTTTAATGGTTAAATTAATAATTATTATTATTTATCAAAAAGCATGTCTAATTAATTGAAATCATGAAACTTATACAGTTTAACAGCAATTTATTAAAAGTTTAACAAAAAATGACATTTTAGGGTCCTATGAAATACCCCAGGCCCACTCAAATTCTGTTTTATTTTTTACGAAACTGTGTTTCCTGTTTTAATTTGTTTTATTTTTCTGGATTCCATTTTAATGGTTTAATCAAAAACATGTGTAATTTATTGAATTAAAAAAAAACAAAAAAACAAAACATAATTTATTTATTTGTTTATTATAATAGGACCATATGATGAGAAAAAATTGTGATTACAGTATTCCTTAAAAAAATAAAGTTTTAACAATAATTGTATTATTTTTTCTAGAATTAAATAGTTAATCTGGCTTTTAATTTTCATTTTTATCACTTAATTTATTTATTTAAAATTGGTAGAAAATGCCTTCCATAAAGACATACACCGATGAGCCATTACATTATGACCACCTATCTAATAACCTGTAGGACCTCATTTACCCAAGAAAAAACAGCGGCCACGCGGCAAGGCATTGATTGGACGGAGTGGCGAAAAGTCTCCTGGAGTATCTGGTACAATAATGTCAATAGCAGGTCCTCCAGTTCCCATACATTGCAGGGTGGTTGTGATGTAGCGCAAACCCACTTTTCCAAGTCACACCACAAATGTTCGATTGGGTTCATGTCAGGCCAAGTCATTAACAGAAATTCTCTATCATGTTCCTCTAACCACTCCTTGATGATTCTGGCAGTGTGGCATGGCACATTATCCTGTTGGTAATGGCCATCATCGGCAGGGAACACAGTTGCTATGAATGGGTGCTATTGGTCTGCAACGATGTTCAGATTCCTGACAACTGTCAGGGATTGTGCTATTGGGATAATGGGGCCTAAAGTGTCCCAAGAAAACCGCCACAGGCCTGTGCCTGCCCAACAGTGCATCCAGGTGCCATAGCTTCTGTTGGTAATCGGTGCATCCACGCTTGGCCTTCAACCTGAGGTACCAGGAATCTTGATTCGTCAGACCAGGTCACTTTCTTCCAAACATCCACGGTCCAATCTCGATGATCTTGGGCCCATTTCATGAGTTGTTGGCGATGGTGTGAAGTTAGCATGGAGACCCGGCTGGGTCATCGGCTACGCAGGCCTATATGCAGAAGGCTGCGGTGAACTGTGTTCTGTGACACTTTGCCCTGGTAACTACTGTTTTATCTGCTGGTGATTTGACAATGTGCGACAGTTTCCGTCCCCCCTGGCATCAATGAGCTGTGGACGACACATGGCTGGATGATGGTCCGTTTTTTGGCCATCCGTGCCCCACTTTTTATACGTACTTACTACAGTTGCACATGAACAACCTACAAGGCACGCCGTTTCGAGATTGAAGTTCCGAGGTGCCGTGCCATCACAATTTGTTCTTTATCAAAGTCCGATAACTCAGCAGCTTTTCCCATTCTGAAACCGAACGCTCTACTGACTGAAAGCCAGTCCTTGGGTGGTATATACAATGCCGGATTTCACACATTGCCGGTAACATATACACTGCTCTGTGAACTGCATGCGGCACCATTTGGTTGCCAGGTGCGCACATTGCTCCAGGCTAGGGGTGGTCATAATGTAATGGCTTGTCGGTGTACATTATACTGTACAATAGTAATTCTGTCACAAGTTACACCAAACTTTAATTTTAATGGGTTGCCATAAAGACCTTTGTTTCTATATGATATGACGATAGTTTTTCTCAAATGAAACAGTTAAATGCTCATGAAATGACTATCAGAGCAGCTCTGAGTCTGGAGATGAAGTTTATGTGTTCATGTCGAGACGGCAGAGACCGAAAAACACCGCAAGCGTCACGCGTGCTTCAGTATGTGTGTAGTAAACGGAACTGCGCGACTGGCCATTAATTCACACAGAGACACACAGAACATGCAGGATTCATATTAAAGCGGTTTAATATTCACATACACTAGTCCATATCACGATTTGATTTAAGTATACTGACCAACTGTTAATTTATTTATCATCAATTCCGTGACATTTCATGCTATACAGTAAATTCCATTTTTATGAATGGATTCTGTGATTTCGTCTGCTTTTTCTGCATTGCGGAAATCATAGGCTACTGGTACTGATCACAGAACAAGCACATAACATGCAAATTTTACAATTATAACATGCAAGTTTGCATTGTCGCCAGTGGCAATCTCAACAAAAATATCACTTGCAAAATAACCGTTTTAGACACAGTCTGGAGCCCTGAATGAGCTGATGAGTTGAATCAGCTGTGCTTGATTAGGGAGACATTTAAACTGTGCAGAGCTGGGTGCACTCCAAGGAACCACTGGATTGAGCATTACATTTTCCAACACACTCTCATGGCAATTCAAAACTATTTTATGTTTTGTGGAATTGGTGGCAAATTTTATGACCTCATTCATAGGATTTGTCAGTCAACCTGATGTCAGAAACTCTAAACACACAAAAAACAAAGAACAATTCTGATTGGCTAAAAAAGTGTGGGCCACTTCTCAGACTCTTTTTGATGTTTAATTCTTAATTTCATTGATATCTGTCAGGTATTAGGGATAATTAACACACGGTTAAATGCAAAGCTTAAAGCGCTTTAAGAAAAGTGGAAAACTCATTGCCTGGCAGCAAGAGATATAAACAAGTCTTTAAAATACTATAGAAATCATTTACAGTACATTCATGTGTTTGATGCAAAGCCATGACATTGCTATTGAACACTGTTCTACTAGTTGAACTACTAGAACTTCTTTCTCAGACTGAAAAACCATTCTCTTAACCCACCTCATCAATTAAAAATGTAAAATATTTCAAGATTCTTGATTAAAACAAATAATAAAATAGACAAAAGAAATAAAAAAACTAAAACCTTTTTTCCCCTGTAAATGCCTCTTAAAAAGGTAGCAACTTTGTGTTTAAAGGACTGGCCTTGGCATCTGTATCCAACAGTTGAAACCAGTGGCATAAGAAATGTTTGATTACAATTCAGGATTTAAGCTGCTCTACAGCACTGAAAAATGTACAGCCTGGTAAAAAGAAAAAGATAAAAATATATATTTCACAACACAACTTCGTTCACTACTCAACTCTACTCCAAAGACTATATAAAAATAAAATGTATAAATATAAAATTTATATAACTATATTACATATAAAATATTATATTATATAATTATATTTATATTAGGGCTGCACAATTTATCGTGATTAAACCGTAAATGCTTCTCCATCTGAAAGCCAGAGGGCGCTCTTGTGCAGAAACTCCAAATATGCTCTGCCGCTGAAGATGATAACGCGTCATATCTGTAGCTGAATAAACAGAAGATTGAAACGCTTTGATTGATTAAACATGACTAATAAACACACGACTGCCTTATTCTGTGTAAGAAGCCACATAATCTCACAGAAGGATGCTCAACTGTCATTATGAAGTGAGTTTGGAGTAAAAACATGTTATTAAATGTTGTCTTTTGTTCGACAAGATATTAATAAATTCTTCTCATGTCTGGAAAGATGTTTGCTTTTTCAAATGTACATTTATAAGCGACTCAAACTCGCAGTGCTTTGAAGATGGCTTAGCATTTGGAGCCATACTTCATTGACAAGCTTCACATTAAAAAAAAAAAAAAAAAAAAAAATTAATAATAATCACAGCCTTTGCGATTTCATAATCGCACTAAGAATCGTGTTTAAGCGATAATCGCGTTTAAGTTCAATGTTATTTTTTGTCAAACTTGCTCTATGCTGAGTGGTAATATGGCAACCCGCAGGTACAATGGGTTCGCAACATTACTGTTCAGTACAAACTCACCCTTGATTTCCCTCTGAATTATTATGCTGTTTGAATTTGCCAGAGTCATTGAATTTGCAGTGTCATCAATGCCAAAAACAATTCCCTCAGTAGAGTGGCCAGTAGTTTACATATGAAGATGGTTAAAAGCTGGGTAGAGCTTTTAGCAACTCAGCCAATGTCTGCCATTTGATACTGTGGCCTCAAAGAAGAGTATGAAACAGATTCACAGAGGAAAGTTGGAGGAAAATTCTGCGGTCATTTCCGTGTCTTATATTACACAATCCTAATTAAGCAAACTTTGCACATTCAGGTAAATGTTTGTTCTGCTGAGATAGAGAGAGTTCAAATAACCCACAATGGCTCTGTTCTCTTGCCCCACTGGAGTGTCGAAAACAAATACCTGTAGATGAAACTGGCTTGATTAAATTACACTCAAAATATAATCTACAAACAGTGCCATCATTTCTTTTGAGATCATTTCTTCCTTTCTGTTCCCTGAAGGTGGAAAAATGATGAAATATATGTGAAGGTCAGACGAAAGAGGCATTTACAAAATTCCGCACACAAATGGTGAAGGTCATACAACACTAACAAGGTTCTGCCACACCAATGTACCCATTCTTCCAAAATGTTATATTCCACCAAACTATTTTACTGCCATACAAAAGAAAAACAAAAACACAGTAACTATGCCAACAGACTGGGAAAAGCTGATATCCTTCTCCTATGAATCTGAACATAGTTAAGGCAAACCTGTCTGCCCCCAAATATACAGATCCCCTTGCAAGTCACCCCTTCCTAAAAATATGAAGTAAAACATCTGTAAAATTTGGAATGAATGATTTTTTTATGTGCTTCTCTTAACAAAATGACAGCGTTTTACAGATACATTCGTATGTGATATGATTTGAAAGCATAACAACTAAACTTTTTAACATAACATAAGTCAATCAAGCATTTTTTTTATGAGCTGGTATGGAACTTATGCTGGTAGTGATGATTGACACATTACTCATACTAATAACTGATAAATTTGCATCCAACATAGCACCACATCATCAGTCTGTACACAAACACTGTAGTCGTTTAAATCAAAACACAGAGTTCAGTCTTTGAAATACCTTCAATGTAATTACCAGAAAGCATTAGTAATCCCATCAAAAGCAGACCTCCGTCTTTGAAAACGCCATGGAGCAATCTGTCAAGAACGTCTGTTTTTCCCCAAGGTTCAGTTCATTAAGACAAAAGATAGGACTGCACTGATGAAGTCAGGCTCATTTTAATACTTTTTCCTGGTTGACGCGTTTCATTTATGCTGTTTTTTTTACATTACAGAGACCAGATGGTCTTTCTCACTACCCTTATCATTCACATGCACAATAACAGTAGAAAGAATAATATACAAAACTAAAGGTGACATGAACACGGATGTAAATGAAGAAAAAAAAAAAAAAAAAAGGACAGATGGATGTATTGCATTAACTTTGGCTGTGTTTACACTGGCACAAATTTTTTTTTTTTACTCACGTCTGACACAGATCGGAATTTATTGCATGTTTAAACATAAAAATCCGCACGAGATCCGATTTTTTTTTCCCACACCCGTTCTGAGCCAGTTCCAAATGTGGTTTCAAATCAGATACATACTGTATCCGATATCTGGACATCTGATCTACGTCTAAACATGTATATCCCTGTAAGGCCCACTGTTGTAATATTACAATTCAGTTTAAGCTCTACTAAAATATACCTGTACATGTTTTATGTTTTATTGTTCAACCCTGCAATGCTTTTGAATGATAGATTTTGTAAATGGGTCTGTTTAACTGGCCATAAACTCACACAACCTGCCTCAAAGCACATCACCTTTTGTACTGGCCTGGATAAAGCAACATTCAAGTAAGTAAAATGCCTAAAATATTTTTTTCTTCTGTAATTAGTAATATGTCTAGATCATGCAGAAATTAAGATACTGTTGAATGCTTTGATCATGTTAGATTTTGAGCTTGTTATGTCAGTGATGTAATTTTACAACACTGGGTCAAAGGAGTAGCAACATTTGCCTGTGCACCTTGCTCATTACATGGATGAATTGTACATTTTACCTGTTACCAATTTACTTTTTTGATAATTTTTTGTCAGCAACAAAACATAATATTGATTTTAAATGTCTTCTTTGATACCATTTTGAGTTTCAATGAAAATTTAATGATTATTAAATAAGTTCAAGTTGACTGAAGAAATTTTTTTTTTTTTTTTGAGAATTTAAAAAGTAGGCTATTTGTGTAGCAGTATTTGAAACCATCTGTATCTTATTATTTATAAAATACACTTAACTGGTCCTGTTTTCTTTTCTGGGCTTTGCTTGTTTGCCCAAATAACTACTTGCTGCATGAGGGCCAGGTGATAATGTTCTGGAATGTGGGGGGTATAAGTTCTATTAGCATGATAAATAGAGCACAATAAGCCAGCCAGACAGTACTGTGTGAATTCTGTGGAATGGGTTAATTCTTTGAAATGTATAAGTATGATTGAGATATTTGCATTGAGATTAATAAGCCTGGAAATAATCAGTGTTTTTTTCTCACTTGAGAATGCTACCACACAGGACCATCTTATCTACAGTGCGTATGATGCCATCCAAAATGGAAACAAGATGGGACTTATTGATGAAGATGAATGTCGAATGTATGATGATTATATGGACATCATGCCAACAAAACCAAGCTATTCAAGAACACAGATCATGCCCTGTGACAGGTATCACTGGCTAAGAAAGGATTTTATCAGTCTCGAAACTGATTTTTCTGGTAAGGATTTCACTAATGATGCCATCTCCTTCCATACACCACTGGAGTACTTCCGAAGGTTTGTGTCAGAAGACATGATCATGGCTCTGACAGATAAAAGCAATGAGTAGAGTTTTCAAAAGAAAGGAGCATCCATAAACAACAATATGGAACTACCATAACTGAACATGTATACCACAATACCAAACTTTTAATTCAGTTGATCAGGTTTTGTAAATACAATCTGAGCATATTTTAATAAATAATTTTTCATAAAAATATGATTTGTCTGGTTAACATTATTGTGTGATTATTAGTTTATAGATATGCTATTGTTATTGGGCTACATAAGCAATCCTGCAAATTAACTCTTAGATGTTCTATACATTTGTTCAGACAGTGAGTAAAATCACTGAAATTCTGCTACCCCACAGGCCCAACGTTGCAATATTACATTTCCATAAGAACTTACTCAAATCTCAAAAATGTAAAAACCCATTTATTTCTGCTTTAGAGACCTCCTACAACAACATACAAAAGGTGAAATAAAAATAAAAAAATAAAAAAAATTACAGTTTTTAATCTATATTTGGGTCTATCCTATTCCCCTTGGAATTCCAAGCCACCACAAGGTGAGGGCAACACGTTTGGCCACAAAGATAGCTTTTTAACGTAATATTATGAAGCAGACATGCCTGTATACGCTTGCACTAAAACTCACAGCTATTTTTTTTACTGAGGAGGAAACTTTATAATTAAGAAATTGCACACACACACAAACATTCAGGAGCACAGAAACTGGTTTTCAACCTCTGCCACGGACATGCACCGTTATGAATGCCCATTCAGGCGCATTTTACTTTCACGAATTAGTGCCAATTCGGGAGCGGCAGTTGCTTGAATGGTGGGTTCATTATTATTATTCTTTATGAAAAACACAAAAACTAGAAAAACGCAACTAATCCTTTGCAGGTTCCCTATTAGCACTTGATTTAAATCCAAAATATTGCCTAATAGGCACTTTTACATTTCACTTTTGTCATCATCTTGTCAGTCAGCTCCTAACTCTCGTAATAAATGAAATCTGACTCCTGCTGCTGTTCTGTGCTGTGACTCTCATTTGGCTTGCGCTGCATTGAGCAGATGCGTTCAGTTTTTAATTGTAGTGTCTGTTTTCTAACTGAACTAAATGATTTTTATTCCTATAAAAAATCAAAACGACGGTGGGGGCAGTGCCGTGGTGGCAAGTGCTGTAACTGGTGTTGTGGCTGAACATCAGTAATACTGTTAACACCGTCTATCGCAGCAAGCCTAATACAGATGCACGCAGATAATTCACACTCACAATATCTCTCTCTCTCTCTCTCTCTCTCTCTCTCTCTCTCGTTAATTCCTTCGAATTCATTCAAATAAATAAAATCTTACCATGCTACTAAAATAACAAACATTATTTTCTGGTCTATAGCCTATCCGTTCAGTCAGATTTTGCGCTGCAAACATCCTTGACAGATTTTAACTTATCTATGCTGGCAAATAATCATGGCAACAGGACGTGAATAATGAAATAATTTTCGTTAGTGCTGGGCGGTAAACCGGTTCATCCGGTAAACCAGTTTCAATTTCGAGACCGATGTTTTTCAAATACTGCCATACCGGTGCATAGCTGAAACAGCTGCTGTATCTATTCAATGACCATGAAGAGCACTATGTAGAGTGTATAGAGAGTGGACTTCTATTAACTGCATACCCTTCCCACTAATGGTAATAACTTTATAACACAATAAATAATAACACAATAAATTATAAACAGTAAATAACTCACATAAATTAACTCACTTTAATACTGCAAATACCATGTAGAGCCATATGATTTATGCGATGCAGAAAACGGATGGAATCACAGAATCCAGTCGCAAATGGAACTTACTGCATACAGCGGAATGTCACAGAATTTGGCCATTTTTGGATTAATAAATCCAAACTAGGGCTGTACAAAGAATCAGATATTGATACAGACTAGTGTCTGTGAATATTAAAGCTCAAAAAGACTGCTATTGAAATCTATAGTCTGTATGTTCTCCATCCATCCATCCATCCCCCCCCCACCCCCCCACCCCCAACCCCACCCCCACAAAGGGCAATTGGTTTTGCAGCAAGACCAGCATATAAAAAAAGACAATTTACAATACATTTAAAATAACATTTAAAAAACCACAAGACAACAACAAGCCCAAACAACTACCTACTCCTAAAATCTTACTACTGGTATTAACTATTTTCACCAGAGCAGTCTTTGCCTTCACGGCTAAACTGCTGAAATCACGTGTCTTTGGCGCTCCGATTCACTGATTCGATTCGTAAAGCTCTGAAGCAGTGTTTTGAAATTGGCCCATATAGATATTGTTGAAAAGTTGTTATTTTGTTTTTTTGGCGCACAACAAGTATTATTGTCGCTTTATAATATTAAGATATTAAGACACTGAAGGTTTAAATCTATCTTGAATTTCTTCTTTAAAAAAATAATAATATGGAGGGGGGGGGGGGATTGATTCGGAGAGGAGGGGGGCCTTGGCGTAAAAAAGGTTGGGAACCACTGTCTTAGATGATAACCACAATTTGCAAAGTGTGTGTGTGTGTGTGTGCGCGTCTGTGGTCCTGGTAAACACGGCGTTGTGAACCAAATGTCCCAACAAGGATGGTAATACCAGTAATTTAGACCTTGTTTGGACATTTCTTTTGGTCCCCACGAGGAAAACAGCTTATAAATCATATGAAATGAAATTTTTATACAATGTAAAAATGCAGAAAGTTTTCTGTGATGGGTAGGTTTATGGGTAGGGGATAGAATATACCATTTATAAAGTATAAAAATCATTATGTCTATGGAAAGTCCCAAAAAAACATGGAAAACCAACATCATTTTACATTATAGTATGCCATGTGACACTTTAAACAGAGGCATTACCATTGTAGAGACTGCCACATTACTGTAACTCACCCTTCATCTGTAAAGATCAACTACTGTATAGATTCAGTCATATGGTACAGTTGGAACATTTACTGTATTGGCAGCAAACTCTGTTCTAGCACAAAACCTCATGACTATGTCATACTTTATCACACCTTTTGATAACACTGAATAGATAATATTACAAACATTATGGATTTTATGTCAATCATGTAATTTAGGTAATGTAAGTGTATTTTCTAATGTGGCATCTGTAGCCTGTGATAACTATGATAATGATAATTATTTGAGCAACAAGGGTGATTTGAAACATGTGTATTGCATTGTTTGCTACTGAATTAACTGATTGTTAAAAGTACTAAATTGAAAGAAGATGATACTCTTGTGTTTCAGTGATTAAACCAAATGTTCTCATTAAACATCACAATGATCTTGAGTTTTGAAACAGTGATTATGTAGAATGAAAATATGTACAACTAGAAAGAAAGCATGAGATCAAGTTTTGAAAGAATGACTAGCTGTGTTACAAGTGTGATCAGTTTGGAGTTTTGTACTAAGAGATTTGAAAATATACACCTTACTTGTGAAAGTAGTACCAAAGCAAATAAAAAAAAAAAAAACAAAAAAAACAAAACTGTAAACAAGCTGAGTGCTAGTATTACATTCCTATATTTAAGATTATTATTTATTAATTTTCATAGCATTTGTTTTGCTGTATTGTTGTGTGGTTAATTGCTTTTCATCCATTTTTTTTTCTTTTTTCCAACAATGTCAATTACACATGCACACATACTCTAAAGAGCTCTTGGGATGCATGAACAAATGAAAACACCCATACATCTTTTTTAGTTTTATATCAAGTGCTTACCTCACATATTGGAAAGCTCTTGTCTGAGAGCCTGAACCGTAAACCTGAAAAATGTGCAGAAGAAACATACACAGAATTATAATCAGAATCATCAGAGCACATGCAGCAAGAGTTGTTACAAGGTGACTGAGGAACAGTCAATCAGTATATGAAATCCTCATGTGAGCTGAAGTGTTTACAATAAGAAAGCGTGCACATTTAATAGTGTTTCTTCAACTAGGCACTTTTTTTGTCCCTAGGGTGGATTTCTATATAAAACAGATTGAAACATTTTTCTTTTTGTTATATGAAGGTCAAATTAAAACTGTCTTGGAAACTTTTACTTTCTAATGCTGTATATGTATATGTATAAGTATATGTATAAGAAATGATGATTTATGCATGATGACATTATGCATAAAATGTGAAATATTATTTAATTGTATTTAAAATGCTAACAAGGCAATTAGCCATAAAAATTACTTTTTTTAAATGTCATTTCCACCACTGTCATTTTCATCACAAAATAATTGGTGATTTGAGATGACAGTTTGTGATAGGTAGGGAAAAAAGACAGAATTCTGTATGGATAGCCACTATTAAAAATTATTTGTAGATTTGATTAAATAAATTAAACAAAAGTGTGTTTTAAGGGAGTTTCATTTCACAGGGCCACACTTTGAAGTAACACCACATATATGTGTCTGTGTGAAGCTGAAATGATTCAAAGTAAGAGTTGCTATAGAGTTAGGAGGTGTAATTAACACTGCATATGGTTCATTATTTTAATGAGGTGAACGGGTCTTACCGTCAGGGGCTCTCCCTGTAAAGCCTGCAGAATGAAATTACTGACCACTCGTCCGTCATTCATGTGCATGCGAGATCCGAAGGTGTTGAAGATCCGCGCCACCCTCACCTCCACTCCTTCCTGTGAGACACAGCCACATGCAAACCTCATCAACACAATGAGTTCTGCTGCAAGTGTTAATTGCTCAGTGAACATGCAACGATGTTCAGAGAAGACAGGAATATACGCAGATTAAGCTCAAAATGCGTACTGTGATCCTTTTTCTTGACAATATTCCATTGATACTAGAGATCCTTGTATCAATATCATCAAATTTTTGTTTAAAAGCCTGAGGCCTCTGGTGAAAATGCTTTTATTTTGGTTTCTTTTCTAATTTAACCAAAATATAAGCAGCATAACAACTGGACAAAGAATGTACATGAATTTCAGAATGTATTGGTATTTGGTCTGTTCCCCCATTTTCCTTTATTGACAGCAGCATCTGAGTGTCACAAATATAAGTGGGTTGATTAGATTAAACTTTTCATGTTTGTGCGTGAGAGCTCCATCAGAAAATGACAGAGCTCGTGTTTTAAAGGGGACCTATTAAGCAAAATTCACTTTTGCATGGTGTTTGGACATAAATGTGTGTTGGCAGTGTGTGTACACAACTACCCTATAATGATAAAACTCCAACCACTCCTTTTTTTTTTTAATCCCCATAAATCATAAGCAGTATCTCTGAACAAGCTGTTTGCAGGTTCCTGGCAATGTGAGGTCACATTAGCCACAGGCCCAGCCCATGAATGTTGACAGACACTGCCGTTTTAACATAGAACCGCCCTGAGCGAGTTCACAGCGAGTTGTACACAGTCCGCCATTGCTGCACTGACGTGAATGTCTCCCAAGCGTTTTAGGTGTTCTGTAGCTGGATGTATTAATCCACATAGCTCTCTCCATTTACTCCCTAAATCTGAGCCGCTGAAGACGAGGTGGATTCATTTTGTTTTTGAAGAAAATGCTCCCTCAACTCTACTGAAATTCGTTTATGTCTGTGCGAATCATTTCACACCGGACTTTGTGAATGAATGTCAATACAAAGGGACAATACAAAACAGAGGTTGCGCTAAAAAGTTGTTACTCTAGGATAGATCAGTAAACTGTTCGTGATCCATCTTACAGTCTCCAGAGTGATACTGGATACGGCAGTAATGAAGGTGAGAGAGCACAGTTCATCGGAGTTGATTTACGGATATAAAGTTTACCAGTTTATTAAGCACCACCTGAAAAGGCATAAGGTCTTTATATATTTGTTTACTGTTAGTTGTAACGAGTGTTTCTGTCTACTTCGCTGTGTATGTTGATAATGCAAGGGAGAGAGAGAGAGTTTATGGATAATATTTAATGCACACTTGCATTGTTTTAAGCTCTTACAGTGATTTTCTGGAGTGAAAACAGACGCTTCATATTTTGTGTTAAGTACAATAAACGTTATAAAACTCATCGATAAACTGGCTTGATAAAAACAAGAAGACAATATAAGTTATAACCGTAATTAAACTAAACTATACCTGTTCTATCTCCATGCAGCATATATTCGCAGTTTCTGACATTAGTGCGTCCTGACTGACTCCTGACACCAGAGGAGAATGAGCTGTTGAAGCTCCGCCCTCTTAGGCCGAACGCAGCAGTCCATTTGCATTTCAAGGGCACACACTGAAACGGTGCGTTTTTGCTCATCCCCCAAAAGTGGCAATGTTAACATGCTATAAAAAATTATCTGTGGAGTATTTTGTGCTAAAACTTCACATACACACTCTGGGGACATCAGAGACTTATATTACATCTTGTAAAAGGGGGCATAATAGGTCCCCTTTAAAGCGAAACACACTCTGGAATGAATAATCACTGAAAACGCAACATGAGTCTCTATTTTTGCTGTCATCTCTGATTTAATCAGCCTGGTTTTCTTTACATTAGTGCTGTTTTGGACTGATTGTTTGAATGAATTCTCTTACTGGATCATTCGATTGAAAACTTTCCCGGAGTTTTATTTGTGTTAAATTGTTTTAACGCATTAAGGATGCTGAAATAATTGCACGCATTAATGTGTTAACGTTGACAGCCCTAGTAAAAACATTCACAGTAAGTATGGTTTGCATTTGTGATTAACATTGTGATTTACAGTGAACATTTTATTTCAAGCAAATGTGACATTAATCATCGAATTTCCTTAGTCCACCTGTCAAAATTGTCGAAACTCTCCCATAAAAAGCATGTGGCCACACACAAACATTTCAGAGGTGTTGGTCATTGATGGAAAGCCTGTAGGCACTGTCAGCACCACAGAGGAAGACTTGCAACTCTTTCGTGCTTTTGCATCATGCAAATGTCAGTGCTTCTGAATGGCTAGCAACCAATCTCACAAAATAT
This sequence comes from Mylopharyngodon piceus, assembly GCA_039654765.1. Lineage (NCBI taxonomy): Eukaryota > Metazoa > Chordata > Actinopteri > Cypriniformes > Xenocyprididae > Mylopharyngodon > Mylopharyngodon piceus. The sequence continues at coordinate 25,477,142 of CM077441.1, forward strand.
TTTGGGCTGACAATACAGCTATATTAATGTAACTTTATACTAAGCTTTAAGGCAGCTTTAAAGGGGTCATGAATTGAGAAATCAACTTTTCCTGGAGCTTTTGATATATAAGAGGTCATTGTACTATAAGAATATCCTGTAAGATACCAGGCCTATTGAACGACTGACCCTGGAATGTGCCTGTCATACATAGGTGAAACGCCGCCTCCGCAGAAGAAATCAACGCCTACTTCATCATCGCAATGTCAGCCCCGCCTACTGGCGTGTTAGTGAGATGAGGAGGAGAGAATAGCGATACAGGACAAAAATAACATTACCTTTCAAAGGATCCTAATGCTATATATGGTTATTTATTTTCAACAATGTGAATGTCTCAGTTGAGCTTTATTTATTTGCATTCGCAATTTCACTCTGGATTCTTTGGTAAATCAATCGCATTTCGGCACAGACTTTGCAAACAGACTTTTACGATATGGACTCGACAGTAATGCAACAACATGTAAGTAACTGTGTTCATTCTAATGCCTGATCTGATATGTAACGATTCATGTACAATCAGATGTTCTTTGTCTATGTGTCAGTAAATCAAATCAATGACTAAATGGTTGGCTTCACGTTGTTTCTCTTAGTAGGATGAAAATAATCTGTTATTTAAACGGTGATCAAATAATATAAAGAACGCTCCCTTTGCAATCGCTGGAGCTGTCAATCAAACAGCTTGAGTTTATCAGTGAGTTCTGGATACGCGCCAAAACTCCCGTTTTATTCAACAGATCTCTTAGTTATATCGCGTTTGCACTGTTAGTTGCGATGAAAGCATTCGTTAATGTGCAGAAATTGAGTTGCAATGATGAGATTACTGCTTTCATGCGCTCAACAACATCTAAATATAATGCCATAGATCTAAATGTAATGCAGCACTTTTTACTATTAGTTAACCTTGAGAGCTGTAATAGTAAAAACGCGCTAAAAAAAGAGAGTGTAATACTTAGCTATTTCAAATGGAAAGATGTTAGCCAATCACGGCAGTGGGCGTTTACACTGAAGTCTCATAGCAGACACACCCCTTCAAACAGAGCGTTCAAATCAGAGGGCTAAAATCAGGGTAAGAAAAATGCCTTTTATTTCTAAATTATGACAATTTTTGATGTAAAAAGCATACTAACATTATAAGTGCACCCCAGGAAACATTATAAAACAATAAAACAACGCAGTTCATGACCCCTTTAAGGTCTCTGAGACTACTATTTTTGCATTTCCAAAGTGGATTGAAGCATTATTAATGGGCATATTATCAAAAAAACAAAACAACAACAAAAAACATGCAATCTTTTTTTTTTTATCTTTTATCAAAAAAGATGGTGTTTCATTTCCATAGAGCATAGATATTAGAAAGTGTAATAAAAAGTGTATTAAACTACTATGATGATAACTACCAACACTCATCTTACTGAAATAACCCATTTTACCAGTTTACAGGCAAACCAATAACCCGACAACACAAGAAAACCTTGATTACAAGAAGAAAATCAGGTTATTTCCCAGCAGTGTCGTCAAAAACTAATCATCTGTGTATCTGACTCTGAGTGTTCCATTTGTGCAGTCCATGTGAGCTGTGATGTTAAATAAAGCATCAAAAAGCCCAGAGTACTAAAAAATGTCAGCAGGAAACATGTACGGACTCATTTTCCACTCGTGTTTGCAGTTTCTACGACTGTATCACTTACACTTCAGCTGCATGAGATGAAATCTTGGGTCAAGAAAGAGTCAGTGTATACAATATATTTCCTCCTCTTTCTTCTTTTTCTGTTTCTTCAATGTTATGTCAAACTGCCACATAACAATTAGGATTGTTATACGAATACCCTTAAATTCTGTATAGTTACACATATAGGCTGAAGTATTGTTACACGTCAAGCTTTTCATGCAATTCTACCGCTTGTCTTGTGTACAGGAACTGTTCCTACACCGTGGTTGCCTTGGTAACACCCAATACCTTGACATGTGCTGACTTATGTTGGCTAATATTTATTTAATTCTGTTTTATATTCTGTTTATATTCTAGGCTTTTGAGTTTGTACTTGCACTACCTATTTATTCAGTTGATTTTAATAAACATGTCTATATTGGCTGATGTTGATTAAGTGAATGCTTACGTTTAATGTACAATGATCATAATGCAAGGCAAGCACATCACATACTGTATATATGCCCAACTTTTCAGAAGCATTCAGTATGGGATTTGACTGTTTGATTCATAGATGAAGTAAGCTTTTTCAAATGGATTTCATATACAGACTTTGCCTTCTCAGGGTTCGTTACTAGTCGGTTACAAAACTTCTGTTTAAATGCTAATAAAATTTGTTGTGGCGCACATTCCTAGTAAACAGAGCTGCATGATTAATTGTTAAAAGATCTTGACCTCGATTCAAAGACCCATGTGATCTTATTCCTAAATGACAACGATTCGCCTGTGTCTATTAAACCTTTGACAAAATCACACTGGGACATTCAGTTCTGTGTTTGCACTGAGAAAGCAGAGAAGGCAGTAGTGTTCCCCAGAGAAAGCAGTTGTGTATAAATATGAAACAGTCTTTTTAACATCAGTGTCTGTTACAAATATTCAAATTATCACAGAAGTACTGGGATAAAAGTTTATATTTCGGATATAAACACTGATGTCTACGGTAGCGATCAAAATAGAGCAAATCACCTTTTACATCATTATACCAGTAGATGGCGACAAGTTAAAAAAATATTTGTTATTGAATCATTCAATAGATTCGTTCAAAAATGCTGATTCATCCAGTAAAGAAACAAGTGAAGTATTTACGAGTGAGAATCATTGAATCATTCACTAAAACTGATTTTTTAAAAATAATTCATTCAAATTAATTAGACTGCAGCAATTAACATTTTGTCAGAACCTCTAGTGAATTACATGTTTAGTTTGTCTGTTCAGAATCGTGATCTCAGTTTAGAAAATCGTGATTCTCAATTTATCCAGAATTGTGCAGCTCTTATAAATACATTGTGTTATTATTGTTATAAGCTGACCAGGAAAAATTCCAGACAACTACTTTGGTATGGCAATTAAGTATTGAATTAAATATACACAGTATAAATGAAAAATAGATTACATGAATTTTTCCAGGCCAGTCATGCCTTGATAACCACTGTGTTATTGTCCAATTACTTATGACCTAAAATAATTATGAGACACTGTTGACGTACATGTGGACTAAAAGTCACTTCCAATTATGCTGACTTATGCCTGTTTTTAAAACCCAGAAGACGACAATACAAATCTAGTCAAGTCTAAATTAGTTATATTTTTTTGTTCCACTAAGGAAAAAGACATGAGGAACAACATGAGGGTGAGTGAATGATGACATTATAATTTTTTGAGTGAACTATCCATTTAATCTTTGTTAACCCTCCGGTGCTCTTTGTGTGTTGGTCATTTTTTTTTTTATTTTATTTTTTTTTTTCATTTCAATGAAATGAATGTACTATATTTTAGTTTGATTTGATAATGTTTTTTATTTAATATTTTGTATTTTTAGGGGATTTTATGGTACTAAATTATATTTACGCTGTAGTTATAATCCATTTATTCACTTTTTGAGCATAGACCTAAAAAAATAAATAAATGAAATTTTGAATGCTTTAGAGCACACTTATTTTTGATCTATTTTCAAAGACGACACTTGGAAAACTAACATGGACTAACCATGAGCAATATATTTGTTAATGTATTTACTAATCTTCGTTAACGTTAGTTAATGAAAAGACAGTTTACATTTATTGTTATGAAAAATGCACAAAAATACTATTTTCAATTTTTATATGAATTATATATTTTAAAAAAATGTGTTTTACTCTAAAACTGCAAGAAAATTAAAGCCATAAATCTAAACAAGTTGTGTTCCAAATTTGAGCTTGATATCTCAAAAAAATGAACTTTCAGTAAGATTTTGTTTGGCTGCAGTACCAAAAGTGTTCACTAGGTGAAATTCGTCTCCCATTCATTTCCAATGCATGGGGAGCACAAGTGTGACTATTTTTCAGGACCATTTAAACTTTTCAAATCATGTATGCCCATGATTTTTTTTTTTTTTTTTTTTCACATAGCAAGTGCCAAAACCTTTACCAAGTTTCGTACCATTCTGATGAAGTAAAAAATTCTAAAAAACTTATATATATATATATATATATATATATATATATATGTATATATATATATATATATATATATATATATATATATATAAAAAAAAAAAAAAAAAAAAAAAAAAAAAGGGCACCAGAGAGTTAATAATGAAAGTAATGATGCAGTGTCAGTCTGTCATGTTTATTTTATGACATCCATGAAGAGACTGAGTGGTGGGGCGTCAGAAATGGTTGACAACTTCTGCTCTAAAAACTCCCATCAAAGTAACAAATCACTATTCTCCACAATGCTCCAACCCTGCTACACTGGCAATCCCAATCAAAACTAGGTTAAAAGGCCAGAACACACGGTTACATACATTTAAAACATAAAATAATAATCAAAAGAGAGATCACAGGGGATAAGCAAAGTGAAGAAAAAGCATCTCCATTTAATGGAACCGCAAAAATAATGTCCAAACATGCTTTCCAAAGACTCTTATGGACCCTTCTGCACCACAGAGCCACAGTGTTTAAACTTTTCAGGGAATTTAAAATATAAATGGCTTACTTACAGTCATCTCTGCACAATAAGCTTGGACAGGACAAAATATTTTAACATGAATATCTTAACACTGTTCCCATGAGCAATGTACAGTGCCCTAACTACAAGAATGTCCATGTAATGACCATGAAATCAAAATTGACAGTTCTTATTTTTTTAATGAAATGTTGCAGTGTTTATTAGTGATTTGACCATGAACTGAACTAACAGCTCAAATATTAGCCATGAGCTTATAACTGAAAATATGATTCTGGCTATATAAATCATTAAAGACAGGCCATGTCATGGTAAAGCCTGAGAGAAACAAAGTTTAACAAGAAGTGTTGAATTTTTAGGTCCAGTAGTTCAATAATTAACTCTGTGGGCATGAATAAAAACATGAAAACTCTCATAAATAGCATTATAAATGAAAGATGAGAGGCAAAAATGCCAGAATACACATAACGAGGACAAAACAAGGACAGACTACATAAGTGTCCCTTTTGGCAAGGAAAAGCACCCGTCTGATTGCAAGGCTATCGTGTGATTGTGTGTGTGTGTGTGTGTGTGAGCATGGCACACTTTAGTTGCGATGATGAGGCTGTTACCGTGATTTTACTACTAGTTAGACAACATCTAAAGCAAGTGTGTGATGCAAGTGACTAAAATGTTAGGTAACTTGAGTTATCTTTGATCTCTGATGACAATAAAAATACATAAACCTTAAAAAAAAGAAAAGTAAAAAAAAATAAATAAATAATAATAATAATAATAAAATCAGTGGACTATGCACATGCACAACCACAAACCAAGCTTCCATGTCATTTTCTGAATCCAGGCCCAGCTTTCCTTATGCATTCTTCTTAAATTGCCGCATTTGTAAATTAAATTAGGAAAAAATAAAGAACAAACCCACTCACGTTAAGGACTGTAAAATCTCATTAATATGTGTGGCAAAGCTCATCACATTTCGATCTAAATTGACATCTTCAAAATACCCTGGAGCAAAACTGAGGGATACTTTGTAGCTGTGAAGGCATGCAGTAAATCTGTCTTCACTGAAAGCAGCTTTAAATCAATACTTTCCATTAGTTTGAATGTGGACTGAAAGAACCTTTTTGAGCAATGATGGGTCTCAACAATGACGGAAAGCTGCAATTCAGGGTAAGCAAACTGTCATCTGTTGATTGAGGTGACGGTGGAGACACAGAACCATAAGGCCCAACAGCAGAAGGAAACTGCTTGATGAGTGCAGGTATGTGTGTGTGTGTGAAGGATGGTGATATAATGGGATGGAGAGACAGCAGAAGGGATTGAATAGGACTAATTAAGTCAATTAGAAAGTAAGACACATCACAAGACACATATAGAGGTTAAAGGTGACAGATCAGTGTTTTTACCAACCTCCTTTAATACATTTATAAATGTGAAAGATAGAGATGAGGCACCAGAAGAGGAAGGAGATTATGTAATGTAATAACCACTCAAACTAAACAAATGAGACAGGAGCTCATGGAAATTAAGTGCACATATCATGTGATTTGGGGAGTTTGTGGTATAAACACATCATCAATGCGGAGCTGTGGCAGCATAGCGCACATGCTTTTGACACGTAACCGCAGCGTTCACTCGGGTTAAATAAGTTTCTGAAATCCACTCCGCAGAACTACCTTTACATTTATTCCTTTAGCAGACAATTTTATCCAGTAACTTACAAATTCGAATAGCACAGTAGCACAGCGAGTAGCACAATATATTAAAATTATTAGAATCTTGCAAATATACAAATCATGATATGCACATTGCAACAGCTTGCAATTTTTTAATAATTTTAATACTTCAGAAAGTTCAGTTTTTGGTAGCAGAGAATAGACACACAACTGTTACTTGGGGTTGTGTGTGTGTGCGCGCGCACTCCAATGACATATGCGAGACAATCAACAAGTCTTTGCTCTCATAGTAATCTAGTCTGAGAAGATAAGCTGGCTGCTGTCGACTTTTTAGTTCCAAAAGAATGTTAAACGTACAATCAGGGTATCTTCCAATCCAAATAAAACAAGCGATGTAGGCTAGGGTGTAGTTGTGGGTGCAGATGGTAAGTAAATTAATGAGATAAACTAATATTTCATGCGTAGTTTGCTGAATTTATTTGTAAATGTAGTGGCAATAAACGCTTTAAGAATCCATACAACTGTAGCAGAAGATGACTATTATTCTGTTGAGCAGAACTGAGGAACAACCGACGACGGCAATGTTTGGTTGACCAATTAGCGGAAAGGGGCGTTTCATTTCCGTCCACATGTAGAAATTGAATATTCTAAGCTGTTTATTAATTTCTACCCCTTGTTTTTATTTTTTTTTTTTTTGTTGTTGTTTAAAATGAAAATGAAAATGGTGCCATTTTGTCTTTTTTCTGCATTCAATATTAAATTAAAAAAAAATGAATGAATGAACTGAAGATACCCTGATTATGTACACTGGTTATATCGATTTCAGTTTTTAAATATATTTAAATATAAAATGAATTTACACACTTAAAGCATTATCATCTTGCATACCACATTTCATATTATTTAACAAGTTATCACTTTTTTTTTTCAATATTGTCTAGCCCTAGTGAACAGCATAAGCAATAAGTACTGCTATCATATATGTCTACTGAGCATTAATACAGTATCTAGATCAATATTTGAATGGATTTATCCATTTAATCAATGTATGTATAACAGCAACTTTAATAAATATGCTTTTATAAGTGTGAAAGTAAGAGATCTCATTTATAAATCTAAGTCCTTCAATCACAAAGGAGTGTTAATGTGTGGTCAGAGGAGAATAGAGTCTGTCTGTAGTCAGCAAAGGGTAATCAGATGAATAGGGAAGTCAATTGCTATGGATGGAAGGAAGCACATGAATGGAAGAGTGAATAGAGTGAAGAGTAAATCTAATTGAGCATAAATGATTGCAGAGAAGCACTTCCACCAGCCCAATGATTTTGCCTCAGACACAGATGTGAGGATGGGTGAGGGAAAGATGGACTGATAATTACAGAATGGAGGAGACCCCAAAAGTGCAGGAAAGCAAAAATCAAAATGAGAAAATGAAAAAGCTAGGGGAGGGAGTGGACATAAGTGAGGAAGGTTCATTTCTAGGTCTACCTAATCTAAAGTTTCACTACTAGCTGCTGGTATTGGAGAGCTACTTCACTGTGAAAATTCATTTAATGCTTTGGAGTACAGGAGAATATTGCAGAATGGCTTGCTTTCCACAAATAATTAATAATAATAATAATAATAAATTAATAATTAATAATAATTCCTTACATTTATATAGCGCTTTTCTGGGTACTCAAAGCGCTTTACATACGGCAGGGGGAATCACCTCAACCACCACCAATGTGCAGCATCCACCTGGATGATGCGACGGCAGCCATATTGCGCCAGAACGCCCACCACACACCAGCTTATTGGTGGAGAGGAGACAGAGTGATGAAGCCAATCAGTGTATGGGGATGATTAGGAGGCCATGATGGACAGAGGCCAATGGGCAAATTTGGCCAGGATGTCGGGGTAACACCCCTACTCTTTTCAAAGGACATCCAGGGATTTTTAACGACCACAGAGAGTCAGGACCTCGGTTTAACGTCTCATCCGAAGGACGGTGCTTTTTGACAGTATAGTGTCCCCATTACTATACTGGGGTGTTAGGACCCACACAGAGGTGGGCACCCCCTGCTGGCCTCACTAACACCTCTTCCAGCAGCAACCTAGTTTTCCCAGGAGGTCTCCCATCCAGGTACTAACCAGGCTCAGCCCTGCTTAGCTTCAGTGGGCAACCAGTCTTGGGCTACAGGCTGCTACAATGAAGTTGTTATATAAAGAGGAACGATCAGATGTTATTTTTCAACAAGACAATGCTCCTTCCCAAATTGCAAAGACAAGTGGCTTGAGAACAAGTCCACCAGGCACATGTTTTTGCCTGGTCAGATTTAGGATTCGAACCCTATAGTGAATATTTGGTCTTACATTAACCTCAAATGAACTGGAAGACATTTTTCAACTGAACTGTTTGAAGCCATTAACATTGAGTGGAACAACACTGACACTTCTTCCTGTAAAAGCTGTCTGCAAGCTGGGGAAGGCTATTCCATGCTACGTTACTTTAAAGTATTTGTGCAATTCTTGCTAATTTCCTGACCAGTGATTTGTGATTAAAATGGTTAAGACCATTAAAAGACCACTAAATATTTTGGCATTTTTAGCTTGGCCCATGGTGTGTATGTTCCACATAAGGAAGAAAGTCATACATGTTTGAAATTAGGGTGAATAAATGATAACAATTTTCATTTTTGGGTGAACTATCACTTTAAGCTGTGTTTTATGCAAAAACTAAAATCCATTCAAAAAATTCCAAAAGTCACAATTACCTTTTTTATTAGGTGGCAGAAACGAGCTTCTTGCATAAAAGGTGGTGAACAGAAACAATTCTTTTTAAACAAACAAAAAAACAGACTTTTATTTTTATCTCAAACAGCCTTTATCTTTCTCAAATGTCACTGAATTTCATTTTAAAAAGATGTCAGATGCCACATTTGCCAGATGCCACATTTCACTGATGATATTCAAATCAAACATGAGGCAGCATTTCTCATGTGGTGGCATGTAGAACGACAATGTGTGTATTGTTGGAACAGTGAATGCTATAAAGACAATCTGAGAGTGACACCAAGTGAAGAAAATAGATAAAATCAGCTGCACCAAAGGGTGGTGCCAATCAATCATACCAGAATGTTCAACAAGATGACACAGATAGGAAATTAAGCTGTCAGAGAACCAGAGAGGCAGATGATCATTGTGATCTTACCTATGTCTCTCAGAGCCCAAAATTACATATTATATATATATATATATATATATATATATATATATACACAGTCCCTCAGTTGTCCTCAGTGTGAAAAGATGGATCTCAAAATCATATAGTCACTGCTGGAAAGGGTTCAAATATGCAGAAGATGCTGGAAAACCGAAGAATCTGCAGGACCTGGAGGAATTTTCTGAAGAACAGAGCTCAGTTTAACTGCTCAGAACAAACAAGGGACTCATGAACAACCATCACAAAACAAAAAAACAGTCGTGGATCATCCAGGTAACCACACAGTATTAAGAATCAAGGGTATGTAAACTTTTGAACAGGGTTATTTTATAAATTCTGCTATTTTTTTGTCTTGTGGACTTTATGTAAACAACTGTTATGTGAAATAGTTTATTAAGGACAGTACTAAATAAAAAATAACATGCAATTTTCATGATCCTTCTTATTTTGTTAAAATGATCCACATTTTTGCAGATTCTGCAAGGGGTATGTAAACCTTTGAGCTCAACTGTAGGTATTGTTGTTCGTTAACCACGGCAACCGCTTGCATGTCCTGGTTTGAATGAGCTTCTCACAAATGAAAACAAAGTCCCTTTAAGACAAGTCATTTCACTCGGCGGCCATCTTTGAAACGACTCTTAGACATCCAAGTGCAGCTCCTATCTTTTAGAATGGGGAAACATCAAATTCTCCAAAACTGTTCACTATGCTTACAATTAAATTTCATTTTTAAAAACACCAATAAAATCAGACAACAACAGTCTCATGAAGCTTGATTCTTACGTTCAAATACCGTTTAAAAAAGCCTGTTTTTCATGCTAGACCAGCCAATGCGCATGCAAAGTCATGAGCGCGAGTCTGAGAATGCGGCCTGTTTCTATAGCAACCGGAGCTTCTAACGGCAGCTGCAGTGACGCGATGACTTGACTAATCAACGATTGGCTCTTTCACTTAGAAAGCGGGACTAATTCGCCATATTGGGTGTTGCACTTTCTCCCATTCATAAGTAATACGAGTGCATCGTCTCCCTATATATAAAGTCTTTGATGAAAAGTATCTGTATATGACGGGCGGGGAAAAAAAATAGCAAGAAAAACTTGACGTGTACTGACAACTTCATTATTTAACTGTATTTCTTTTCCTTAGGATGTTGATATAGCAACTGTTCAAGTGTCAAGTAAGTTTCATTCATAATGTTTCTTCTTTAATTCGATATAAAATTTCATACTGTATTGTCCCACATAACCAGGAATACAACAAGCCTAAGCAAGCTTAATTGTTATACTAGTTTGACATGACATTGAAGAAAATGGAAAAGTTTTGTGTAGGCTTTCAAAATAGTTCTTTACTTTGCTCATCTTCCGAGTGGACATTTCTCTGAACCCACCGCGAGCGCAACAGGGAAAACCAAAGCAGGCAATATCAGAGGTAAAATTAAATGATTTGATTTTGATATACACTTTTCAAAATAATATATTAATTTCAAGATGTAACATTAACATGATGGTAATTTAAACGTAGCCTTTGTAAAAATATAAAGCAAAACATTAAACATGCAAAAAAAAAAAAAAAATGTAAACGACTAGTATTTTCTAATAGTATTTTCTAAGTAGTTGTCAACTAGCAGCAGCAGTATCATTTAATTGACTAGTCGGCTAGTCTCGCACATCCCTAGTACAAACACTTAGTGACTAACAATAGCCAAAAATGCTGGTAATGGTTTGAGTCACCATTTATGTTTCATATTCAGTTTTTCAGCAAACCGTGCGGCTGTTGCCAAGCTCTTATTTTTTCTACACAAATATTTGTTACTCCTCCAAGGATTGAAATTCTAGCCCTTTGATGTACAAACAATAGTTGAGATTCTTATATCATTATTTCAAGTTCTCCATGGCTTGGGAGATCTAAATTCAATTTGTGACTTTACATTATATGTATTATTAGCTTCTTCCTCTGGTAATTGGCTCTTACACAATACGTCTAGTTCTATGGTATGTTGAGTCGGGTAAGAATGCGACAGCAAAGAACAAAGCAGACTAGAATAATGAGATGGCACATTAATGAGGTCAAACTCCCAAGTGGCTAATTTTCTACGTTAATACACCTTGAGAGCAAGATGATTAAAATAAAACAAAAATCCAGTTGAGACAGTTGTTAATTTCATCAGATATTTTAAAATTTTAGTCTTAGTCCTGTATCAAATGTACTTTTTAGTTTTTATCATATTTAGGACATTTAAGTAGCTTTTATAAACATGCCTTAGAGGAAAAAAAAAAAAAAATTACTGGTGTGCATCTTGAGACAAAACAATGGCACTGACACATTTTAAGATATGCTTTCAGTTAAAACATCTCAAACATGCATTTTAGTCTGGGACTAGGCTTAAGCCTTGTCTGTGAAACTGGGGGTAAATGTCTGGCCATTTTAGTCTAGTTTTAGTCAGTAAAAAACTTTCACATTTTCGTCATGTTCCATAATGGTTCAATTAATAATCATTATTGTTCTACTCAAAATTATAATGGCAACAATTGTCATTTGAGAAATTTATTTTTACATTTCATCAGAATTATTGCACCTATCAAGAGAATGTCAACTCATGGGCATGGTTTATTTTACAACATCTACTTCCCTGATTTAATATGTGCTATGAACACACTCTCTACATTATGAAAACTGGTAAAACAAGAAACCTCTCTCAAAAATTGAAACAGAAATTCCTATTATTAATTTCAATAATTCCAAAAGACATTACAGGGCTCGATAATAAGAATTGCCCGATTGCCCGGGGCCAGAGTGAACGACGCTCAGGACAGTTGACAAAACTGTCACTTGCCCAATCGGGCCAGTGCCGCATTGTCATGAAAGTTTGTCATTTGCATGTGTTTTTAAGCCTTGCCAATCTAAATATTCAAGCACAAGAAGACACAAAAGAGAACTCTGTACTTGCATGCTGTTTGAGAAATTTTGTGTGCACAACACATCTCCGAAGCGCACGCCCAGAGAGGCGCATGCCGGACTAAGTTCTCTTTCACTAAGTCTTCTTGCACTTGAACGGACATATTCTCACAGAATTACTGTATGTAAAAATTCCCGTATTGAGTTGGTTATGTCTTAAGTGAACGTTAACCGTTAAATAAAACAGAAATAAAACACGTGTAATACTATATTGGATCCGGACATCTGTCTTAAAGTGACAGCAGCCTAACGAAACTGCTGTGTTTTTAATGTTAATCAAACAGCAAAAGACAAAGAATAAAAAAAATAAAAAAAATCACTAACTCCTTTTAACTGAATAACTGTTTTAACTTTAATAAGGATTAATCTATATTTAATTTATTTAGTGAAGACTATGCAATGCTATTTTACATTGGATTACTTTATTCAAATTTTGTACCAGAAAACTACTGTTTATTTCATTTTTATGTTTGTTGTATTGTATTTATTTGTGCTATTGCTCATAATTTGATTATTTGTTCTTATTTTATTATTGACTGTTTGTCTTTAACAATATTTGAAATTGATATGAGTTAGCTAGTAGTATTTGGTGTCATAACCTTATTTATTAAGGTTTTGGGGTCAAAAACAATGAAAACAATAACTAGGCCTATTTTATTTTATTTATTTATTACTTTTTTGTGATGAGGCCAGTGAAAAGTTTGGCAGGGCAAGTAAAAATCTGAACCACTGGCCTCACCGGGGCAGCAGAAGCACTAATAGCAAAAGACTTTGTATTGTCACACAGAGGTTGCGTAAATGCATTTATTCAGCAACCACAATTGAAAACAAGATAGTTGAGATCCATGTTTGGATTTATTACAGTTCATCACTGAGAAGGTTTGATCACAGATTTTGTTGCATCAAACAGCGCAAGTGGCTCGTGAAGAAACAAGACTGACTGAATGACACTTTCATTTAAGCAGAATTTCTTGCTGAACTCCAGCTTGTTTGTCTGACATCTGGCAACTGCAAGCGTGCAAGCTCATAGAGGCTTGTATAACAGTCTGTAACATTTTGTCTCCTTTTTTTCTCGACAAAAATAAAGAGTGTTGTTCGTAAAAAAAATGTATTTTTTAACTACATTTTAGTCTCATTTAACTACATTTTAGTCACATTTTTTATATTCAAAAATATTGCACGTTGATATAATCATTTAATGACTTTGGTGTCAGTCATCGACTTGTCTTAGTCATGGAAAAAAGGTAGTTGACGAACATCTTTCATCATAGTTTCCGTTAATAAAATGAACACTACTGCTACACAGTGGCAAGCAGTAGTGTATTCATGGGTGAATTTCACTCTTACCTGTTTCATGTAGGCGTAGCACATCGTCTCAGCAACACGCTTTCCCTCATCATAACAGGCCCGGGGACCGATAGGGTTCACATGACCCCAGTACTCCTCATTCTGGGGATGTACCTCTGGGTCTAGCAGAAGACAAAAACACACAAATATGATATATGATACACAACCCCTATGGATCACATTTCACACAAATATTTCAATTTGTAAAACAAGAGGCAGAACTATAATGGATGAAATTGCAATATAAACTAAAAAAAAAATTCAATCCTGCACAATTTTGCATCATCACAAAAATATTTTGACCAAAATGTTGCTCTTTAAAATATTTTGTGATGATGCAAGCTTGAGTACTGCTGGATAAATGTTTAAATATCCAAAGAAAAAAAAGTGCACAATACACAATGTCATATATGATACATGCAAAATATATATCTAAATGGTAATTTCTGGGTGAAACAACCTTTTACATACAAATTTTATATTTTTATTAACAGTCTTAGTCTGCATTTGTGTGGTCATAGAACTATACACAAATAAATTAATTTAAAAAAGGGGTTCAAAAAATTTGATCTAGGTCAGTCATGATGGACTGACATTCAAACTTAACGCTGTTGATCAATTGACAGAATAAAGACAATTGACAATTGACAGAATCTAGCTACTTCCATGCTAGATAGTTGCTGTATGAAGAACTGAAGCACTTTGGTATTACCAGTGACAACCAGGAACAGACTGGTTGACAACTGCAAACAGGGCAAAGACAGCTGGAGAGACAGAGGGCGGCCGGTGAGACGGCAACCGAGGTGGGGAGGGCTGGCAGCCTGAACCACATCTTCTGAGAGGAAGAACCCACTAAGGAAAACCACTAAGGAAAGATACCCCCAGGGGTGCCCGAGAGGGGGGGAGGATGAGCACCCCATACAGACGGACCAAAGGTTAACGACTCAGGACAATGGAATGACATTGAGAATACAGTGCATTTGCGGAAAGGCCTGTAAGAACATCAGGGGATTGAGGATACATCAGGCCAGGATGCGATGCTTGACAGGGCAAGTGTTGACACAGCACGCAGAAGTGACTTCTGGTGAGACGCAGGAGGAGCTAGGCCCGGAGACAAACCACAGTGCCTGGAGCCTCCAAGTGTCACCCAAACCTACTGCCAGCAAGCTACTGGCAACCCCATAAGCCAGCAGTGCACAGATTCACTATGTGAATACAGAGCCAGCCATGCCAAATGGCGTTCCACTAGTTAAATCTACGTCAAATGACTGTGATCCACCAGTAAAATCTAGGATCCAATGGCCCCAATAATTGGAGCTGAGAGACTCAGCATAAAAGCTGCCAAGCCCACACCAAAGGCCTATGCTCCGAATCGCAGAGGAGTCAGGATCCAGCATCTCAGGGAAGAGCTAAAGTCACTTAAGAGACAGTTTAAGGCGGCAGATGATGTAATGAGAGCTGGCTTAGCAGAGCTTTGAGCAATCCTCAGGAAAGAGCAATTGACCTTGCGGAGAGCAAAGAGCCATAGGAGGAGGCAGAAAGAGAGGGCAAGATGAAGAGTGGCATTCATAGCCCCTACTAGTTGACCAAGCAGCTTCTCGGGCAGAAGAGGGGGGGCCAGTTGACTTGCTCCAAAGGCGAGATTAATGACAATTCATCTCAAGCGCACCTACAGTGACCCGAAGAAGAGCCAACCATTGGACTCATGTAAGGCACTGATAAATCCACCGGAGCCAACATCAAATTTCAATCTGAAAAAGCCAAGTCTGAGAAAAGTGGAGGAAGTTGTCAAGAGGGCGAGAGCCAACTACAGAGCCCTACAGAGTCTATAAGAACTGCCCAAAGCTATTACAAAGGCTTTGGAGGTCCCTGAAGGCAATCTGGAAGAGAGGGAAGGTTGCACGGTCTTGGAGATGTGCTGAGGGGGTATTTATACCTAAAGAGAAGAACTCTGAAAACATCGACCAGTTTCGGGTTTTATCTTTACTCAGTGTCGAGAGTAAGATCTTCTTCAGCGTTCTGGCCAAGAGACTCTCCAACTTCCTGCTGGGCAACAGATACATTGATACATCGGCACAAAAGGGAGGCATATTCGGGGTGCTGGGGTGCCTTGAATATACAGGTGTGGTGACTCAGCTCATCAGAGAGGCAAGAGAAGGCAGAGGGGACCTGGCGGTAATTTGGTTGGATCTGACCAACGCCTACGGCTCAATACCTCACAAGCTGGTTGAGGTGACACTGGAGAGATACCATGTACCCCAGGTGGTGAAACAGCTTATTCTGGACTACTACAGTAAGATCAGTGTGAGAGTCTCTGTAGGCACACTGTCTTCTGACTGGCACCAGCTGGAAGTAGGAATTATCACTGGGTGCACTCTCAGTGACCCTCTTTGCGCTGGCAATGAATATGCTGGTCAAATCAGCAGAGACGGAGTGCAGAGGCCCCCTCAGCAAGTCTGGAGTGAGGCAGCCACCTATTAGAGCCTTTAAGGATGACCACACGGTAACAACATCAACAGTGCCCGGAGCCAGCTGGATCCTTCGGGGGCTGGAGAAGCTCATTTCGTGGGCGCGTATGAGTTTTAAACCCCCAAAATCCCGGTCTTTAGTATTAAAATGACGGACAAGTTCCGTTTCAGGCTGGGAGAAGACCTGATCCCGTCTGTCACAGAAAAACCAGTGAAGAGTCTCGGGAAGATCTTCAGCTGCAGCCTGAAGGATACAGATTCCATCAAGGCCACCATGTCCGATTTGGAGAGGTGGCTGAGAACTGTGGACAAGTCTGGATTCTCTGGGAAATTTAAGGCCTAGATCTACCAGCATGGAATTCTCCCAAGAATCCTCTGGCCCCTACTCACCTACGAAGTCCCTATGGCAGTAGTGGAAGGCTTTGAGTGCAGAGTGAGCAGCTATTTACGCAGATGGTTGGGTGTGCCACGTAGCCTGAGTAGTATTGGGTTGTACAGAAACAGCAACAAGCTCAGGCTCCCATTCAGCTCCATCAGGGAGGAATTCATCGTCGCACGGGCATGAGAACATTTGCAGTATTTGGGGGTCGAAGGATGCTAAAGTTTCTGGAGCAGGCATCATCGTGAGGACAGGGTGGAAGTGGAAGGCAGCTGAGGCAGTCCAACAGGCAGAAGCTAGGCTGAAGCTCTCATCCGTACTGTGGCACACGGCAGGGCTGGACTCGGAAGTTCAACACCAAATTGTTGCATCACTGCCAGCGAGAAGGATAGGTGGAGGCTAGTGCAAGATTAGGTGTGTGCTTCAGTGGAGGAAGAATGAGCGAGCAGGGTTGTAGCAATGAAGAAATGGTGCCTAGATGAAGTGGGAGCAGGCAATGAAGCGGAAGGTCCTCATGAGGAAAAACAACCCTGTTGGTTTACTCTACACAGCACGAGACTGTGTGAGGACAGTTGATCTAGACAGGCAGCTGAAATTTCCTGCACACATCACTCATACCAAGCTTAGACCTGACATCATGCTGGTCTTGGAGTCTACAAAACAGTTGATCCTACTACAGTTAACTGTGCCTTGGGAGGAGAGGATGGAAGAGTAGCAGGAGAGACAGAGGGAGAAGTATAAGGGACTGCTGGAGGCCTGCCGCTGGAATGGGTGGAAAACTAGGGGCATGCCAGTGAAAGTGGGTTGCCGAGGATTACGGAATGCTGGGGAATAACTAGTGCAAGTAGGAGAAGAGCCATCAGCAACAACAAGATGGCTATGGTTGAAAAGTGGTGATGTGTGGGGACCGCAAAATGCCACTTGGTCAGGTCGCCTGGAAGAGGGTGTCTGTTGAAAGACCCGAAACACCCAATGATGCCAGGAAACAACAATGATGATGTGTCCAAGTTTGAGCATCAGAGGCTGTATGAAGAACTGAACCAGGCCTCTTATTTCCCTTTCCCTCTGCTGTGGCTTTTAAAGATCACTACTATCAAAATTACTGAGATTATGTCACACTAATGCATGTGGTAATTGCTGTGAAACAGCCTAATATCAGATTGCTGTACACAGCTGGGAATCTTCCAAACCACACACCATTCATTAAAGCCCCGGGTATACTTCGGCCGTCCGTGTTCCTGCATCGTCCGCATGACGTAATTTTCGTCATGCAGAGGGCTCGCGGTCGGCCGCACACCCTGTCCGCGTGCAGCCCAAATTTCGAGACTGTGCGGACGGTGCGCGTGCACAAGCAGGACAGAAGAGTCCACTAGGTGGCAATACGCACAGTACTGGGCACAATGTGCAGTCGTCGAAGAAGAGTGTGTAAAGAGTGAATCAAAAACAAGACGAGTAAACTCAGAAGCATTCTTCTCCATCGTTTTTGATTCCTGTTCTCTTCGTGTATCTTCTGAACTATGTTGCAATGGTGGATGCACTATTTTTCTTCTCCGATCCTGCCCAGCAAATGTCCGGTTGATAACACGATGTCTGGTAAAAGTATAGAAAAAATTGTACTGTGCATGTGTCGAACTCGGTCATCCGCGCGCATCCGTGGTTTAGTATACTTTGAAAGATGCGCGGACGCGACTGCGTGTGAGACGCGTCCGGGCGCGGAAAGTGAAGTATACCCGGGGCTTAAGTCAGCGCACATACAGGGCACAACGCTTGTATGTGGCTGAATATGTGAGAAAACAAAATCAGAGTAACACATGTAATTGTGGTTGTGTGAATTCCTGATGGCCTTCAGAGGTGACACCAAGTACTTGTAGATAATAGCTGCACCATCCAGGTAGGTCAAGAAAATATACAGTAGGTCGAACAAAAGAGCGGATTTCATCTCTGTTAACTGTATGAATAATTTGTGAAATTAGAACTGTATATGCCCTGGTTAGGGTCACCAGGACAAGAATCTGACATAGTGACTTTCCAGTAATCCAGCTGTTTTATGGAGAAGTGGCTGACTGCAAAACCCTAAAAACAAAAAGAGGATCCAACTTGCTTTCAGAGGGGATAAACTGGGCACAATTATCACGATAACTATATTAGCATCCACACTAAAGGATGATAATGATTAGTTTTTTATAAGAATGTACTGCAGTTATGTCATCTGTCACTTTAAATGCTTGAGCTCTTTAAGGTCTGGTGGATTCTGATTGACTCTGTCAATGTTTTAATTGTTTATCATCTGGAAAAAACATTTTTTGAAAGTGATTCCAATATCATTTCTCTGCATAGTTATCGTTGTGGTGTGAATTAGAGCAATTACTAAAATTTTACAGTTACAGTCATCTTAGTAATCATTGGTGTGAACAACTGAGCTAGACAGACAGAGATGTCTGACACTGGCAAGAGAGTACAGTGCAAAGTATCTTGTAAATCCTGAATTCCCTAAGCATGATGGGCAAAGATCATGCAAATAATCAGAAGAAGAATATTTGGGCACAGTCTGCAGCTTTGGTGGAAAGCCAGTGGTAAGTGTTTTGAGAGTCATAATCAAGCTTGGTAATGAACACCCTTGGACACTTTCTATCTTTCTCTTTTTTTAACACCATGCCAGCTTCTATGGCTATATTCATGGCACACCCTTGGACACAACTGTAAAGAATAAAAAGAACACTGCAATAATCTAAAATAAGACAGGGAAAAATGATATACTGCAAACAAATTTGTTCAGAACAAACTGAAAGGTAATTGTTATAGGTTTCAAAATACCCTGAGTTGTGGAGCCATTAAAACCAGTAGATGCAGCTGTAAAGATGCTTTAAAGAAATTCTGCTGACAATTTCAGTCAATTAATCAATCTGGTGAGAAGAAAATGATTTTTAGTGAACACTGTACATGTAGGTAAAGTTCATTTTTGTTATAAAGGTTTATATTCAAATTTTCCCTCAATAACACGTACATTTATGTTCTCAAACAAACTGTGCTATTAGGTGTAAAAGAGTGGTTCTTGGATTTCAATGCAATCCAATATTTATTAAAAAGGCAGATTTCGAAGGCTGGAGCAAAAGCTAGGGTGAAAGCAGGATTGATTTTTGCACATTCAGATGAACAGTCTTTTAAAGCAACCATCATGAATAGTAACTAAATGCAATCAATGGCACAACCGATAAATTGATGGCATTGTCACTTTCTAGTGATAATGGTTTCTTTTCTTGCATGTAATAAATGACATTAGCCCAAAAGATACTAAAGAGAAGAGCAAATAGATAGAAAAAAAATAAATAAATAAATAAATAAATAACGCGCCTGAAAAACAAACAACAAAACCTTGACTGCACATAACTAATTACTAGGGCTAGGTTGAAAATATCGATTTCTCAATTTTAATTCTCATTTTGATGAACTGATATTGATTCTTAAATCCCAAGAATCCAACATTTAGTTTATGCTGTTTTCAGATGATGCTTGAACAAAACTTCACTAAACATTATTTGTAGTGTTCCTCCAATCCAATAATGACCATAAGCTTTGTGCTTTGTTACTTATGATATGAGAAAGTCTCAGCTTACAAATTTGGTCAATTTTATTACTTATTTCAAACAATAAATACCACTTTGGTGTGCTTTAATGTGGCGTGACAGATCTGTCCTGAAAACAAGTTTTTTATCACAGCCACTGTTTATGTTTATATATATTATAATAAACATAATAAATATATAATAAACTATAATAAACAGAAGTTATTATAAAAACTGCCTTCTTTGTGCAATTAAAATGTTTGTATACAAATCAGTATATTTTAACCTTTAACATAGTAATGTACCAACTGATAGGGTTCCCTAAATACGGAGCATTAGTTGAGAGAGTTGACTTTCCTTGAGAAAAACTGTACTATACCCTAGGGTTGTCAAAAGTACCGGTACTTCGGTACCGAAATTTAAAAAATGTGACGATTCTGACTAACTTAAACAACTCTGATTGCCCTTTGTGTTTACACGCTCAACAGATATGTCTGTGATTGGCTACAATGATCAACACTTCAAAAACATGTGGTAAATAGACATCTTTGACGCTCTTCACTGGGCGCTTACACAGATACACAGCGGATCAGCTGATAAACACCTGCTTTCAAACGCTCCCGTGTGTATCTGTGTAAGCTCTCGGTGAAGAGCGTCAAAGATGTATATTTACAACATGTTTTTGAAGGGTTGTAGCCAATCACAGATATATCTGTTGAGCGTGTGAACACAATGGCCAATCAGAGGTGTTTAAGTTAGTCAGAATCTGCTCAACAGGGCTCAGAATCCTAGGGGAAAATGCTGGTATTTTGACATTTTTAAAATTTCAGCACTGACTTGGTAGCAAAGTACCAGTACTGTTGACAATGCTAACTGTACCTGATTTATATCCAAATGAACCGATATCGGAACTGAATCGAATCGCAAGCTTGTGAAAATAAAATTGAATCGAATCATGTGTCAATGACTAGCCCTATTAATTACTGGTAAGCTTAATTTCTCTCTTGATGGATAGAGATCTGTGATCTGAGATCTCATTCCCAAATCCCAAATGAGCTGATTATCCAACCATCAAAAAGCTGAAGATCAATTGCAGATTCCTCTCAGTCATTCAAAAAAGAAGTAAATACTCATTTCAAAGGGATGTGGGCTCACCCAGAAAAGGTATGGGTAAAACGGGTCACGTTGGGTTATCTGGTTCAAACAGGTTTGCCGTTTCAGGTGCCTCAACTTCTCAGCAGTGTAAATATTGCTTAATTAAGGGGAATGCAGGTGAATTGTTTAATTCACTTTCTTTGAATTAAATAAAATATCTTCAGATTTCTTGTTGCCTCTTCATAGCATATTCTATGGGTTTTGACATGGCCATAACATTTAATTTTTGAGGACAAATTATTTGTGTTGTGGCAATTCAAGATGAACTCAATGCAGCCTCCACTACATCACTTCTATCACCATACTTCACAACTGGGATCGGGTTCTTTATTATTACACAGAACCACCATAAAGTCCTAGCTTTACCAAAAGCTTTTCAGATACCAGACTCGTGCACTCTCAAACTGACTGAAGCAGTTCATCCCTGTCTCTTCTAGCCTTTGATCCAAACTCACATATACCTAAAGCCGTATACCTAAAGTACTGAAACAACTTGACTACAGGTCTCTTGATTTTAGGTCGCGGTTCTGCAATGTGACTATTTCTACAATAAACATCTAATGAAGAACCAACAGGAGAACAGCAATTGATGTGTAAGTGTGTTTATGAGACATATAAATAATACATTATTATATATTATGTATATTATATAAATGTCCACTTCTCATCACTTTAAGCATTAGAATGGAGACATTTGTACACATACCTCCATACACTTCTGAAGTGGAAGCAAGGAGCAGGCGAGCTCCGACTCGCTTGGCCAATCCTGTGGATAGAGAGAGACATGAGCAAATCAGTTGTTAAATTGTATCTAACCAGATAGAGTCTGACTCATCAATCAAAATGTGACTCCCAATTGGGAGAGTCAGAAACAACCAAACCAGACATCAATCAGAAAAAGGCTACAAGTAAAAAGCAAAGATATCCTGATCAGGATATCAGCCAAAGAAAAATAATTTGCAACAATCCACCTCTTTCACAGCTTAATGTTTGAATTGAGGTGTTACATTCTCATTATTTTCATTAAGTGTTTTGACTGGCTGAAAAAAGAAAAAAAAAAAAAATCAGATAGTTACTCTATTACAACAGGACGTGCACAGGATGTACAGTACAATATCAACGATTATCTACACACTGATGCACTGCGATTTGATTTAAGCTTACGTTTCCCAGACACAGACAGCTGGGTAGCAAAATTAATTTAAACGGTTAAAAATGTTTAAAACGAAAAAGAAAAAGAAAAAAGAAAAAAGGTTAAAAAAAAAAAAAAAAAAAAAGAATAAAACGAAATTGAAATGCTCAGCTAGTGGAGCTAAAAGGTTAATGCTCTATCACATTTGAAACGTATGGAGCTGTTTATGTGATACAATTCACCAAAAGCCAAGGTATGGCGAACTCCGATGACATCATCGAATCTTACTCCCTCAACACAACAAAGTGTGTGGTGCATCCAAAGATGAATCACATAGGCCTATAGCTTTGATCATGACCAAATTAGACAGTTATAGACCACTGTTAAGAATGAAGGACTTTCAAGTACTTCACACAACCTTTTCCAGCACTTCAAAGCTTGAATACTATACAATTTAAATGTTATTTTTAATGTGATGACCAAAAACTTTTCTTTTTTTTTTTTTTTTCATCTTTCAAAGATTGTCCCCATTTGTAAAACTAAAAGTTTCATGATGTAGGGAAACTAACATTTGGTGAAAAACAAACACTTATTTAAAAAAAAAAAAATAATAAAAGTCATAAAAAGTCAAAAAAGCCATATACACCTAGGATGGCTCGAGGGTGAGTACATTTTGGGGTAATTTTCATTTTTTATTTTAAGCTTTAATTTACTTACTTTTCTCTTTTATTAAATAATTACAAATTATATGTTACATATAGTAATATAACTAAGTCAATCCTGCAATAAAAACATATTACTTTGCATTGACCTGACCAGGCAGCCAAGGTATGGCAGCCACCACACCCTGCCATACCCAACTGATGCCCCTGATGCAAACGTCAAAATGTATTAGTTTACGCACTATGGTAAAAGCATTTTGAGGTCATGGTACTGTGAAAGGAATCATGTGAAAATAAGTCTTTATCAATTGAAAATCTGCCCCTGTAAATCATAATCTGTGTAAAAATGCCCAAATATATCTATAGGTATGTTTTTGCTGTTTTGCAAAAATATAGCCAGTCACTTATTTCCAATGAGCCTGGGTTGCATTATCTTAATATGTGTGCACCTTATATTTGTCCTAGTTGTCTGGATCATGTATTTTTAAACTGTGGCTGGCTGTTTTTTTAAAATATTGATTTATACACACAAGCATTTTATGAATGACACTTGCAATTCTGTGGAATTAATGTATGGTGTTGCAATTCTGTGGAACAGATTCCAAAGAAATACCCTGGCAATTATATGCAATTGCAGGCAGATAGAAAATAGATCATTTCATATCAACACAGAAATGATAACTCAGAAAAATCAATCACCAAAAGAAAGAAAGAAAGAAAAAACCTTTATTATAGTCTTTAATGGCTACTTACAGACAGTGGATATCTGATTGAAGAGTGCAAAGAAAGTGTATAGTGGATGATTGAAAACAGTCTAACCTTTTCAAAAATGACAAGCAAAAGATCAAATTGAAGTAAATGGTTTTTATACTTGGTGCAATTTTCTGACTTTACTCCCACAATTCTATTATACTGAGTTATACCTTGTTGCCTGGTAAACAGTAGCGGGAAGCCTTGTTGGTTTATGTGCGAGTTTCAAGATTTTTCATTATTACTGTTAAAACATTTATTATACTGTTTGTTCACAAGCAGCAAGATCATATTGTTGTGTAAATACTGTTAACACCAGATCTTTTGAATGGTCATCACAGATGAGAAAGCTGAGGTGCAAGATTCGACCAATAGTAGAAGATAATGTGACTAGGGGTGTGATGATACACTTAGCTCACAAGAAGAGACGATACACGATACTGGGTTCACGAGAACGAGAAGATATTTTTAAGAAACACTATATTTAAGAAATCTTCAATGACAAAATATGACTGGAAAAATAGTCTTTTATTCGACTGAAAGTCACAAAATGCAAAACAATGCAGAATTTGTCAATTAACTAATCTAGGGCTGTCACTTGGTCAGTTATTTTAACGATTAACTGAGTAATCGGATAATATTTTTGTGGTAATACAAATAGTGCTGAATATCCTTTAAAATGACTTGAAATACAATAACTGGTTTAAATAAATTATCAAAGTCAGACAAATGCTTGTTGTTTTTACACTTTCAAATCCTTGTTTAATATTGGCCAAACATTTAACTGAAATGTTCACTTAATCTTTAATATTTGGCCACATGCATCAACACATGCAAACTCAGTGCGAGGGTTTAAAATTTTATTTTGAAATCCCGATGAACAATAGTTTGCATATTTAGAAACATACTGATGTGTTCTCCTGTGTTAGTGTAGGTTTATAAATGATATGACTATACTATGTTATATTAAGATTTTTAAACTGTTTTAATATATTGTGCATCCATAGAAAACAATCTAATAATGTGGTTCATGGATTCTCGTATATGTGGAATGCACCACTTCGGGTTAAATTGCAATCAAGGATTGCAACGAGCACTCAAATTTAATCAAGGAATCATGACAGCCCTACACTAATCATCTTGTAATGAAGGTCACTTCAGTTCTACTTTCTAAATATGAATTATCACATGCAGTAAAAGACAGAACAATAATAATGCAAGCACTTAAAAGGTTTTGCCACAAACTCAACTCAGACAGTCATGCAGATATTGTGAGCTTTTCACCTAGACAACATTTTGAAGCTTCATAGTTTTGGTGGAATGGACTATCAGTGGAGGGACAGAAATCTCTCAGATTTCATTAAAAAGTTTGTGTTTTGAAGATGAACAAAAGTCTTATGTGTGTGGAATGACATAAGGGTGAGTAAATGATGACAGAATTTTAATTTTTGGGTGATACTCACCTAGCATGTTGAGAGTACCAATAGTATTCGTTTTCAGTGTCTTGATTGGGTTGTACATGTAATTGGGTGGCGATGCAGGCGAGGCCAAATGATATATCTGGTCAACTGAAAAAGAGGGGTAAAAAAAAAAAAAAGAAAATGAGAAGGGAACTGTTTAGGACAGATAAAAATCAAACACACACCTCCATTTATACCAATATAAACATCATCCAACTGTACAATGATTACAGATACTGAATTAGGCCTAAAGATAATCCAAAACAACAGCTTAAATAGATGGTAACCATCTGCCCATTCATATGCCCAAACAAATGAGCTGTCTTGATAATGCAAATGATTGTTTTAAGAGGGCTTTATGGATAAAGATCTTAATCAGTCTTTGAATCTATAATTGGTAAATTTAGAAAATGTTGTGCTCTTCCAAGAGAAACTTCTGAGCACTCAGCCATTGGACCAATGCCACAAATATGAAGGCTCACTGCAACTCAAACTGGATGAAAGTGCATCATCCTTTGGCGCACACACAGACATGTCAGAAAGGCCATTCTCATTACCGTTAGTCAATGTACTGTCTTTTATATGCAGTGTGAAGTCAAACAGACCAGGCATAGGCAAGTCAATATAATGGATGCAGAACATATAAACAGACAAGTTCTCATTCACCCTCCCACAACCTAGATGTAGCGATAGGCAGGGATCAATTTTAGAGGGCTGAGGAATGAGATGAGTCAAAAGTGTAGCTGACTGAGGTTGAAATGGAATGGAAAATCAAAGAGCAGAGACACGCTGGTCCTATGCTTTAGTTGGCATGAAGGAATGGTGAAAGTGTCCTTTAAGGTCCACCCCTGGAGTCTTCAAACTGTTTCAGGCCAAGGACTCATTGGTAAATAGAGATATAACACATGGACTGTGTTAAAAACTTTATAACATTGAGTGTTGACATTTTTAGCCTGGCTTATGATAATATGCATATAGTTCCATGTTAATGTATTCACATACTTTATTATGTTTACTTTAGAATTACAAAGCCATTAAAGTAATCATTAATAATAAGCAATATTCCTGTGCATTACATTTAATGAGACAATAAACCTTTGGTTAAACTTTAGCCTTTTTAGCTTTGTTGAAGTTTGAAAGTGAACTTATTTTTATTTTCACAAAAATTTGTTTGAGATGAAACAAAAATTGGCCACTGGTCTACCTAAATGACCTTACTTGAGAATATAAGAGGCAACCCAATAGCCACAGTCACTTAGTCAGTCTCAGAATTTCCATCCGAAACAAAAACAACCAAATAGGGCTATCACAATATAAAATTTTTCACTACATGGTTATCGTGGCCAAAAGAATTCACGATAATGACATATTGTGATATCAATAGAAATCTTGAAAAAATAAATCAATAAATAATGCTATCAGTCAAATAGAAATTAAAAAGAAATTACATTATTTTATAGTAGGCCTATTATATACAGTGATAAAGGCTATGTCGATTGGCATTGCATTATAAATACACATGCTTTTACTCAGCAGTAGCAGCTGCGCGCAGCACACTGTCTGCTTGTGTTTTTTGTGATGGCAACCAGCGTTAATGTGCAATACCGCCATCTTTACGTGTCACATTATCATATGTGTACTATTCATTTTAATTATGGTTAATCGCCAATAACTGTATACTCTGACACCCCTAATTAACACGATAATAATATTTCATTTTTTAAATATCACGGTTATCGTCAATACCAGTATATTGCGACACCCCTACAACCAAATCGACAAAAAAGTGGGATATACAGTTGTGCTTGAGGACAAGTGCTAGTGTACGTTCTACTTTTAAGTGCCTCAAGCAAAACACTTGAATAGCTTTCAAAGAATCAATGACACGAACAAACTCTGCAACTAGTTCCTTTATCAAATGGGCTCATTAGCTGCTTTTCCAATGTCTGGCCAGTACGAGGCAGGGCTTACAATGTGCCGGGTGGGACAAATAGCCTTGTACCTTGACCTGCAAGGCCAAAAATTAAGCTGAAAATTAAAAAGTACACAAAACCACACCATTTCACCAGCATGACAAAATAAGCATGACAGAAGCGAACAGTTGGTCTTTACTTAAAGACTTAAGACTCCAGCATCGATATTTTACCACTGATCAGGCACTTGGTCAGGAGTACACATTAATAATCCAACCAGCACAACAGAGAGAGCTCACGGGCAGTATATGTAATTTTTTATATATGCCAATGCATAAGTCCGGTATCAACAAAGGCACAGGGAAGAGACAGATGAAACACAAAACAAAATAAATACATGATTATAATCATATATGATTTGTCTTAAGTGGTCTTGACCACAAGCGAGTTTATTTAAACGTAGAACTGTCTCTTTACAACCACACCACGGGAGACTTTTCAGGTGCCCACACACACTTTGTGTCAGTG
The DNA here is from genome assembly GCA_039654765.1 of Mylopharyngodon piceus. Taxonomy (NCBI): domain Eukaryota; kingdom Metazoa; phylum Chordata; class Actinopteri; order Cypriniformes; family Xenocyprididae; genus Mylopharyngodon; species Mylopharyngodon piceus. The sequence goes on from CM077441.1 coordinate 25,505,022, forward strand.
CCAGGCACAAATCAAACACGTGAAAAAAAACCTGGGTGCCGAGGGAGACTCAGCATCCCCCAGTGAACAATAGATAGACCAAATCGCTGAACAGTTGGGTAAATACAACATGATTAAATGTGGATATGATTAAAGCAGTGCCAAAACTTAAAAAAGCATGTATTTGTTATATATATATATATATATATATATATATATATGTCACATTTATGAAAATCGCCATCAAATGTACATACTGCTATGTGAGCTCACAATATAAGGCACAAATTAAATCTGTAATTTAATGCAGAAATAAATGCGAGTCCTGTTCATTTGTAATCGAAAACAGGTGCCACTTGATCTATTCCACCACTACCTCAATTACAATTAAGTACAATGTATTCAGTTGTGTTGTAGGCACTAAAACAGTCCAGTACTTTATAGTCAAACTCATTTTTTATGTTTGAATAATGAACCTTTCTATGCCACCCCAGACTGGTTGCTGGCCCCTGCTTGGCCACCCCCAGGAAAATATCCTGGCTCTGCCACTGCTCTGATATTTTCCATAATCATATGTGTAATTATTATCGTAATGGTTAGCATAAGTAGCCTTTAGCATCATATATTAATATATACATTTCTGCCTCATACGGTGATCAAAATCTATATCGTTAAGTTATTTCAGACACTTGCTGGTGTCTGAAAGTGAGTTTTGAGCTTGAAATTGTTTTAAATGTCTTGTCGTAAATGTTGAGGTTAGCTGGAAGCCTGATATGAAAACATGGGAAACAAGAACTGCAAGCGGTTTCACGGGGCCAAGCCCCTTTGGGGCTGTAGCACAATACGGAGCAGGAAGAGGAAAACAGGAATTGAACGTACATGAAAAACAGCTGATTTAAAAGTACAGGTGAGTATGAACTCAAAATGAGTAGAAGTTCAGAAGAGAACAAACACAGAATGAACAAAAACACACTTATGTCTATCCAATAGGAATAAAGATTAGTACAAAGCTTACTCTGATAATAAAGGAATTAAAATGAAACAACATTACACCATTTTATAAAGTTGCCCCACACGGGACTTGAACCCATGGATCAGGTGCCTATCAATCATCTTGTTGCGCCACTGGGCAGGTACATGTTCACACACCTGCCAAAGTTCAGAAGTTCAAATGAGAATGAACTCAAAATGCACAGAAGTTGAGATGAGAATGAACACAGAATGAACAAAAACAGACTTCTAATCCTAGAGGAAGAAAGACTAGAACAAAACTTATTGGGATAATAAAGGAATCTAAATGACAACATTTCACACAATTTTATAAAGTTGTTCACATGTGACTCAAACCCACAGTCTCTGGGTCAGGTGCCTGTCACCCATCTTGTTGCGCCACTGGGAAGACGTGCTCACCCAGATGCCAAACTTCCATAGTTCGAGTGAGAATCAACTCAAAATTAAGACTTTTTGTAGAAATGCACTGCATGTTATATTTTTAACAAGTTCAGATTAGATTACTCTCAGAAAGTCCCAATGTCTGAAATAGAAGCAACTTTTACAAATAACCAATTAGCATTCTAAGCTAACTAACATAAGACAACAAACACAGGCAGGGTCACATTCGGAGAAGAATATCTCGGGAACGGTAGTGAATATCAAAAATCCATTCAGTTATTTCTGTGCGACTCGGTCCAAAGATCATCTGAGCAGATTTTGGACAAAATTGGACAAAATTTGTAAGAGGAGTAACGAGAAAAGAAAAAAAAAGTTTTTCATTTACATTCATTTAATAAGAAAACTAACAATTACAATAGGGGCTACAGCCCCTTCGGGGCGACAGGTCCTGGCACGCACTAGCATGCTCACTTTTGGCCCGACAGTGGAAACATGGCTATTGTAGCAGCCTGGTTCCTGTCAAAACCAAATTTTTACAGGCTAAAAAAAAAATCCTGCTCATCCTAACTCATGGAAGCAGCCAGACACATATGAGACAGTCCACTGGCATGCTGTCAGAGGCTGAAACTACATCTAAAGTGCTGACAGACAATTTATTAATTGACCATGCTACAGTAATTTGACTGGCTATATTAAACAAAATCCAGTATGACATCTATTTAGCATTTCTTGTGAAGCACAAATTCCTTGATAACATATTACTATTAAAGTCTCAGTAAAAATGTCATATCTAAATGACAAAAAAACTAACAAAAAAAAAACAATAAAAGAAGAAAAATGTTTAATTGCTTGGTTTAAATGTGACATTTTTAATCTGTGACAGATTTTAATTTGTGTATAACAGCAACACAGTAAGAAGAACTAAACTAGGCATTTAGTTTGCTAAACTTTTGACCATATGTTAACATAATGGTTATGTGTTGCCACAGACTCCCAACCAAAGTAAAAAAAACAAAAAAAACCAAGTGGTTTAAGATATAAAACTTTGGTATTTTTCAGTTTAGAGGTCTTGTGTGTGTACAGGACACCGCTGGGCCGGCTTAAATGGTTGTAACACTGCCAGAAAAAGTTATGTGTTCATGCTAAGTGTGAACAAAGCTGAGAATTAACGGTTTAAGCATGTACAAGGTTAAAACGCTTTGGTGTAAGAAGTTTGCGGTCAAAGAGTTGGGCAAATCACAAAGTTCTGAACGAGCTGATGCACTTTCGTTCATGCCGTTTCATTATAGGCCTGTGAATCGAAAGTCGAAAATTGTGAATATCTCCTCTAATGTTGTCAAACTGGACAAGCCCTGCTGATATCACTTAGTAATAACAGCATTTTGGTGGAGATGTGTCCACAGTTGCGTTACAAATAAAAGATGGAAAGCCTTTGTGTTTGTGAATAGCTGTGGTACATTTACAATTTGACTGTAATTTAACTGGTTTCTTGTGTGAATGTGGCTAATGTCACAGTTGAGTGTGTCAACCCTGTACTCATCAGGGGTTGAAGCCAGCTGCTGAGATTTTCCATTACAGAGGTCATTGTTTTTAACTAGCCATCCTCTCACTTCTTCTAGTTTGATTAGCAGGAGTGGTGGGAGGTGTGAAGTTGCCTGACAAATAGGGGCAAAGAGATACTGTGAGTCTCACACCTGAGCCAAAAGAATGACCTGAAACTCCTCTAAGTTCTACATCACTTCATTCAAACATCCATTGTTGAGTCTAATCACTGACAGCGTCTGTCCTCAAACCAGACTGAATTTATGAAAGCCAACTCCCTCATCTTCAATGCTGGTTGTTTCTGTCAGTCCCCAATCTTATAAAGTCAATTAAATCAAAATAATTTCCTCTTTCTTTGACAGTTCTTCTTTCAGTTCCCATAACAGTGACTTTTAGAACACTCTCATCCTTTATAGAAAGACCTTGCATGAAGGATGATGAAGCCGAGCTTCCCCCTTTGTGGTGACCGCTCACACTGAATCGGATTCAGAGTTGACGGCCATGCTTGCCTGGGCCGGCACGGGCACTGGACTCAAGTGGAACCCTCCACCTTGTTCGGAGCGCTCACGGTTGGATGATTGGTTCCTGGGTACGGTGCGCGGTTCTCAGCCGTGTTTCGCCTCAGTGCCTTTCTGTGCATGAAGTGTGTAAAAAAAGTCATGGAAGGCAGCTTTGACTGCCCACCGCCACTCTACAGCCTCCTCCACTCTCACTATCCTTGATGGTGGGGCTGCCAAGGGTTACGTGGATATTCCACAGGTGGAGCGTGCAGTGCATTATGCCCGCAAAGTGCTGCCACCTGGCGGAACCGCTGCGTCTCCCGTCCATGGCCTGTAAGACGCAGCAGCCCCAGCTGCTAAGGCTTACAGTGCCTCAGCCAGATGATGTCCACCTTGGTGGTCCAGGAGTGCTATCTCTGGCTGAATGGGTGGCCCAGAGATGGAGGGAGCTGCTCTGAACCAGGAGATGGTGTTCACACCACTCCTTCCTCCAAAGGAGGGCCGGGTGGAGAATCTTCAGTTTCAGTTTATTTCTGTTCCGCCTGTTCTGTTCCTCTTTCAATAAAAGAGCAGTTTCTTCAGTGTCTGGGCCATACCGTGGGGTATTCTGGCAGTGCAGACACCCCGCTTCCTCACTCCCAGCCCTCCCTTCTTTTACCACAGGCAGGGAGTTTGTGTTTCAAGGACACACTGTTTCCTTATGCCACCCTAGGCATTTATGTCCCTTATGTCCCTCACAGGACCCACGGAGCCAGGTAAGTGTCACACCACACTCACTGCCTCTACTTTGGGATGCTATGCTTCCCGGGTTAGGCACCAGCGCTCCTTGCTGCCCCCCGACAGGCACGTCTGTTGAGATGCTCACGCAGAAACGCACCCTCACGTGGGTTCACCCCCAGGATTGGTTTGCAGAGATTGACCTGAAGGACGCATACATTCATACAGTCTTGATTTTACCTCAACGCAGACCGTTTCTTCAATTTGCTTTCGGGAGTCTGGCATATTAGTACAAGGTCCTCCCCTGGGTTGTCCCTGTCTCCCCGCATCTTTACCAAAGTTGCAGAGACTGCAAGTTCTCTCCCTGGGTCAACATGAAGGTGTGTCTCACCAACAAGCGCCCACAGTCAGTGCTGAACTGCCTGAATCTGTTCAGGGGGAAAATAGCGGTTCCACTAAAACAATTTCAGAGGCTCCTGGGGCGTACAGCATTCGCAGCTACTGTCAAGCCGCTTGGATCGATGCATATGAGACCACTTCACCACTGGCTACACAGCCGAGTCCCGAGATGGGCAATGCGCCGTGGCACGCTTCGTGTAACCATCACACCGATCTGTCACAGAACATTCAGACCCTGGTCAGTCCTTGCCTTTCTATGGCCAGAGTGCCCTTAGAACAAGTGTCCAGGCATGTTGTTACAACAGATGCCTCAAGAACGGGTTGGGGCGCTGTGTTCAACAGATGTGTAGCTTCAGGCTCCCACTTGGAGAACCCTGAATCACGTTCCTCCAGCATCCTCGCAGTCAGACGTGGCGGAGGTGTTCGACGCCAGGCCCAGTACTCATGTGCATTCCCGGTTAGTCAGCCCTTGTACTGGGCTAGCTGCCCATATGCTGTGATTCCCCCTTGGTAATCCCATGGTGTCGATAAACCCATGTCTTTCACTGAGCAGTTTCTGCTCTGCCCTGTCTCTGCATCGGTAGTAGTTCCAAACCTGGCTAGGCAGGACCTACAGCAGAGATCTTCCATATGTAGCACTGCCCCACGGGTCAGTCCATATGTGTATCTACCACACATTACCTTCCTATCGGCAGGGTGTGGCCTCCGTAGCGTCCCTCTCCATCGGCCCTGCTGGCTGGTTTTGGATACCAGACAAAACGGATATCTTCTGATGGGGTCTGGTAAAGAAACTGGATCCAATATTCATGGTGTGGAAATTCAATTTAACATTTTTGGTGTAGTTGGAAGGATGTCGGCACGATCTAAGGCAAAGCTATAATGCTCTCTAAGCGCATTGCAAATAATGTGTGTTTACATTAAATTTTTTAGCTACATGATGAATCACACATTAAAAGCAATTAGTAGATGCACTCACCTTCAATATAGAGAGGCTCCACCACATCATGGTTAATCAGCTCAAAGTTCTCATGGCCAATCCAGTGCTCTACATTGCGCTTGCGGCCAGTGAAGAAATTATCCACCACAGTCACCTCATGACCATCCATCATCAGCTTATCAGTTAGGTGAGAGCCCACAAATCCTGCCCCACCTGTGATCTACCAGAGGAAAGACTGTATATCATTTCATAAGCCCAAATTATTGCAGTATATAGAGTCATACATTACTTTTTATTTACTTAAGTTGCAGAGGAATTGAGCAGTGTTTCTACTCCCTACTGTTTCTTGTTTCCTCAAGGCTTCTACGTACTTCCACTCTTAATTATCTGGGTGCAACACAGCCTATTGAAAAACTCTCTCTGAAATAACTGTTGTTATTTGACTGTAACAGCTGCCAAATTGGTCATGCTTCAATCTGACACAGTAACCTTTTAAATGCAGGAGATTTTTTTAAAATAACATTTCAATTGGAGAAAGATAAATGCCGCCGATCTATCAAAGAGTGGAAAATGAACAACGAAATGTCAAACTATGATGACCACCTGTAATTTAGTAAGGTGCAATGGATGCCATGTACATCTTACAGACAGACAGACATGCATTACTGAAGAAGCAGTTTTGTATCCTGAAGAAGTCTGACAAAAACTTCTCACCAAAATCCTCTTTCTGTCCTTCTCGGATAAGAATTTCACAGGTGGGTACTTCTGGGTAAAACTGTAAAATAAAAGAAAACCTTAAGCAAGATTCAAGACTATCTTCTCTATGTCAACAGCACACTATACAGACACGCACACACAAGCATATAAAAAAAAAAAAAAAAAAAAAAAAAAATCAATGCTGATGAAAAACGTCAAAATTCTCCTTGCTACTCTTTCAACACATTCCAGTAAAAATTCACTTGTAAGTATTGAATATGTCAGTATCTGAGCACAGAAACTCAATAACAACTCAAGAATCCAGGGGGATGAATCTGTTCTTGTGATTCTCTCATCCAATTATTCTTGAGTTTCTCAGCTCAAACACTGAGATACTGACAAGTGGATTTGTAGATATAGATATAACCCCACTCTCCTAGTCCCCTAAGTTCACTGATAACTTTATCACTGATAATTTCAATTGCCTCACTGGTCCCAAAGAGGGCACAGTCCCAAAGAGAGAACTCTGATCTCATTTTTATTTATTTATTTATTTATTTTGTATGCACTCCTAGTAAAGCCTCACAGAAAGTTTCATAAGAACAAACAACATCAATTCACCCACCAGAAAAACCTGTACCAATGCCCTTCTGAAAATATGCATGTGAAAAAATAAGCATTTTTCTTAATAAGATCAGGTTTCATTTCCTGTATTCTGTAAAACTGATTTCATGTTTGTAGCTTATGTTGCTGTTGCTATACTTGTATCTTGCACGTGGAGATGCATTATATTCATTAGTGCTATACGTTATATTCGAGCGAGCATCACTTCCACCCAGAGAACCTCACGTCCACTTCACATTCTTTGGGGAACGAAATACACTATATTGCCAAAAGTATTGGGACACCCCTCCAAATCATTGAATTCAGGTGTTCCAATCACTTCCATGGCCACAGGTGTATAAAATCAAGCACCTAGGCATGCAGACTGCTTCTACAAACATTTGTGAAAGAATGGGTCACTCTCAGGAGCTCAGTGAATTCAAGCATGGTACCGTGATAGGTTGCGACCTGTGCAATAAGTCCATTTGTGAAATTTCCTCACTACTAAATATTCCACAGTCAACTGTTAGTGGTATCATAACAAAGTGGAAGCAATTGGGAACAACAGCAACTCAGCCACGAAGTGGTAGGCCATGTAAAATCACAGAGTGGGGTCAGCGCATGCTGAGGCGCACAGTGCGCAGAAGTCGCCAACTTTCTGCAGAGTCAATAGCTACAGACCTCCAAACTTTGTGTGGCCTTCAGATTAGCTCAAGAACAGTGCATAGAGAGCTTCATGGAATGGGTTTCCATGGCCGAGCAGCTGCATCCAAGCCTTACATCACCGAGTGCAATGCAAAGCGTCGGATGCAGTGGTGTAAAGCACACCATCACTGGACTCTAGAGCAGTGGAGACGTGTTCTCTGGAGTGACGAATCACGCTTCTCTGTCTGGCAATCCGATGGAGTCTGTGTTTGGCGGTTGCCAGGAGAACGGTACTTGCCTGACTGCATTGTGCCAAGTGTAAAGTTTGGTGGAGGGGGGATTATGGTGTCGGGTTGTTTTTCAGGGGTTGGGCTTGGCCCCTTAGTTCCAGTGAAAGGAACTCTTAATGCTTCAGCCTTCATACCAAGACATTTTGGACAATTTCATGCTCCCAACTTTGTGGGAACAGTTTGGGGATGGCCCTTTCCTGTTCCAACATGACTGCGCACCAGCGCACAAAGCAAGGTCCATAAAGACATAAATGAGCGAGTTTGGTGTGGAGGAACTTGACTGGCCTAAACCCGACAGAACACCTTTGGGATGAATTACAGCGGAGACTGTGAGCCAGGCCTTCCTGTCCAACATCAGTGCCTGACCTCACAAAAAAAAAAAAAAAAGCCTTCCCACAAAAGTTGAAGCTGTAATAGCTGCAAAGGGTGGGCCAACTCCATATTAAACCCTACAGATTAAGAATGGGATGTCATTAAAGTTCATGTGCACGTAAAGGCAGGCGTCCCAAAACTTTTGGCAATATAGTTTATGTACTTTGGCATCACTGGGGGAAAAAAATCATTTTAGAACCTTTATTTTTAAAAGTGTAGCTTAGATTATCAGAAATAAAACCCCAAACACAACCTTTAATAAAATAAAAAGAAAGCAGTTAATTTATGTTTTTGTTGAGCGATGCCAGAATGAAAAAAGTGAGAGATATAAAGTTGTCACTACCTTATTTGGGAAAGAAAATCATAAATCCTTTCTCCCACATGTTGTTTTTGCACAGAAGCAGCACAAATAGCATTTTAGGACCACAGCACATGCTGAATGCTGGTGGAACCCTGTTACAAAAGTCCAAGAACTGTTTTTGTTACTTTAGCCAAACTGATTTTAAATGAAGATTCATTTCACACTGCTGCCATGATACTTGTGCCTGTTTGATGCATTTTCTAACAGGTAATATACAATGAGGCCCTGTTTACACATGGTATTGAGATGCGCTTTGGTTGATCACAAGTAGACGAAGGAGACACATTCATGTTTACACCTTGTGTTTTAATCTGTCTCTATTGTTCACTTCTGTCCTGATTTCTTCCAGGGGAGGGTCTATGGGCTGTATGGGCTTTTTCAGATTAAAAATATACCGAAAAATATATGGCGAGTATCAGCTTTCATTTCTGCTCTGACAGCCACAAGACCACGCTGAATGCGGTAAGTGTGTGTTAGAAATCAGGAATGGTGTAAGAACATTGTGTTTGGTACGTTTTTCATCTTCACACCAAACTCAGGTCTTCAGCAGACAAAATTTAAATCCCGTCTGGCTAGTTTGAACGTATTTGACCACATGAGTATTTACACTAAGAAAGCAATCCGGTCGAATGCATTTTCGACTACCACTGGAAGCAGTTGAAAGTGGATAAGCTCAGAATGTTTTAGACCCCACTTGTGATCCGATCGACCAAATTGCATCTTAATACGAGGTGTAAACAGGGCCTGAGATTATGTCAGTGCTGGGTTTAGTCAGGGCCCGGGGCCAATCAAACAGCATCAAAGAATCTCCTTTAGGTCTGGCTGAGATGTGGCAAAGTGAAGAAAAAAAGAGCCACTCTCTGTGGAGACTTCACATATCAAAAAAAAAAAAAAAAAAAAAAACCTGAGAAAAGATCATGGTGAAATTTTGACCCCATCCTGCCGTGCCAGTCAAGGCGTGACGCACATCGTGCTCCAGCTTCCTGTCTCTCCCTGCTTACACATCTCCAGATTAGCTGTTTTAAGACACATGCCACTTCACACAAGGCAAACTTACGGTGTATTTTTTCCTTACTAATTACAGGCTGTGAAATATTCTTTGATCATGTCATTTCTATCCTATTCAACTGATTACATGCTTAACGGGGCTTTTTTCTCACTATTGCACAATATATTTATAAAATGTGGCCACATTAAAAAACATCAGGTACATAAGGTAAATAAATAAATAAATAGAAATGTACTGAAATATCAATGTATTTTGAATGTGTTTTATGTTTAAAAGACCATGGTGTGATAACATGGCGAGACTTAAGACAAAACATGGCTAGCATAGTGTACGTTTTTTGGGTGCAGAAGAAAAACATACCTAAGCTCAAGTTCCCGTATCTTCTCCCTGAGAGGTGCCACTGCCTGTGAGGAACAGAGTGAGATAGCAGTAAGAACAGGTCAGGATGGGCAAAGAAAAGATACATGAGACAAAGAGTAAAGAGGTGACCAGAGAGAGATTTATAGAGAATGAGGGGACTGCATTAATTACACAGGTGAGACTGTGACATTTAAAGCCTTTTAAGGAAAACAGAACAGATAAAATGGCAGAAATTTATCTCTGACTTAGACAGTCATCAAGCACTATCAGCCCTAAAAATGATTTACAGATTAACCCTAGAGTAGTCGTAAGGTTATGTGAAAGGAAGAACTCAATTGAATGACCTTTGGTTAGGGAACAGAAATAATTAACAGATTGTTAATCTTTTAATCATTACTCATTCTTTAATTAAGACACTAATAAGCAGAAAAGTGGGTCTGCACCAAAAAAATAAATGCTGGCCTGACTACAGCCTTTACAATGTGTTATACATGTGCCTTTACATGTCTGATACATGTAATTAACTGTGATCAATTTAACCAACTAGCATATCATGTAATTTATCTGATTGCTTTAATCGATTTAAGCACTATTCCTAATTATTAGTCATGTTCAATAAGTAATCCTAACTTCATTAACATTCCGAATGACAGTTGAAATATCAGACATTTGCCTCAGAACAGCAAGATTTTAAGATCTGGGTCAAAAAACATTTCCAAACTGTAAAACTTCTTTAAATGAAATATTAAACGTCAGACCAGAGAATAAATGTCATCGTTTCTAAAAGCTATCGCAGATGCTGACAAACAAGCCTCAGTAGGTGTTGACACACTTTGAACCTTAAGGTCAGGCAGATAGGAGAAAAGCGGTTTCTAATGAGCTTCTGCTGGTGATAAGCAGACATTTGGGATCTATAATGACACGATAGAGATCACAGTTATAGCACTGACTTTTAATGCGAACGTACGTGCAAACAAACCAGCTTAAGTCAAATTTAATGGGTTTCATCTTGTTTCAAACTTTCTCGCAAACATGTTGCATGGAAATAATAAATATGACAAACTATGTATGTATGTGGTTTTTAGTGTGTTCTATGATATTCTGGTTGCTAGATACAGTTTGGTTCTCTCTTTCAATTTAAGCCAATGCAATATTTTCACGAAACAATCTGTCATTTTCTAAAAAAAAAAAAAAAAAAAAGAAAGAAAATTAAAATTATATACTTTTTTAACCATTACATTAAATATAGTGCATGTGTGTTTAAGAAGTACATCCATTTTTATTAATTTTTAGAAAATTATGGATCGTTTTGCTAGATAAGACCCTTATTCCTTGGCTGGGATTGTGTAGAGCCCTTTTGAAGCTGCATTTAAATTGCAATTTGGACCTTCAACCCATTGGTAGCCGTTGAAGTCCACTATATGGAGAAAAATCCTGGAATGTTTTCCTCAAAAAAACAATTTCTTTTCGACTGAAGAAAGAAAGACATAAACATCTTGGATGACATGGGGGTGAGTAAATTATCAGGAAATTTCTGAAGTGAACTAATCCTTTAAGGCTGAAATACACTACACAACTTTTGACCAGATTTTTGGCCGATTTGCAGTCTAGCCGAGGCAATGTGAGTTGCAGAAAGTCAGAGCCAGTCTTTTGGGTCGAGTTGACAGATTTCACATAAAACTGCATAGTGTAATGGGTACAGACTCTGATTTTTTTAGATTCCGATTGTGATTCCATCCCCTCAGATTATCTAAAACATTTTGAGACAATTTTAGAACACATATTGTTTTGCGTCTCCTAAAAATGAGGTGCATGTTTCGGCATTTGCCGTTTTTTGTGTTCGGAACAACTTGAAAGTCTGATAGTGTGTGATCTTAAGTCGTTTGGTGTATGATACCCAGTTTTCCCTCTGTAACCATTCACAAAGATGGCAGGTGTGCGATGCCTAGCGTTTTAAAATCTGTTAAGATTCTAAAAGTTATGTAGTGTATTCCAGCCTGTACCTGTTACCCCAATACAAAACAGCAATAACATAATGGACAAAAATGACTGAAAGTAACTCTTTTCAGAAAACAAAGACTGGGAAATGGCACACATGTAGTCAGGGCAGCATCACAAGCAGAGAAAAGGTATTTGGGGGTTCCAAGCAGAGAATAACAGCATAACATAAGATCAGCACCGCTTGTTACTTGCCCCCTGACTAGGAAACTTAATTGCTATCAAAGGCATGAGTAATTAAAATCTTAATTACATTGCACTCTTGGGTAGCTGTACTATGTTTCCCGAGAGCTTGAAGTGTGGATATCAGCTGTTAGGCTTATATATATATATAGTTTCCAGTGATACTGAGGTAGGTGTTAATTAAATTAAAAAAAAAAAAGTGAAAAAGTGAAAAGCTGAACAAAAAACACACAATTGTAAAAATAACTTGAAAACAAACATGAACAGCTTGTGCTAACAAACCTCATCTATCCTCTGTTCAATCTTCATTTCTCCGTGTTCCTGTATAGACCTGTGGGAAATAACAACAGACGGCTTTATCGCAGCCACACAGAGACACAAACATTCACATTGCACCGCAAAGCTTACTGAAGCACACAATACTCTCCTTCAGCTCAGTCTGGACACATGATGAAGACACTCAGAGTCAACAGTACCAAATGACAGAAGTTGATCTGTAATAAAGCTTGTTTTCCATCAATCTCCCTCTTTGGTTTCAAACCATGGCCCAGCAGTAAGCAGGTCTAATCTCTGTTTCTGATTAACGCACAGTGCAGTGGTCCTTTTACGAGGGGCTTTAGATACGTGGGCTTTGCAATACTTAAAGATAAGGGTCACTCAGTATCAATGCCCAAATAAAGTTACACAAAGTTTCAAACACCAGCCATCAATAATTTACACATCCAGTTACTTGTGATGAATTTGTAGTGTAGTGTTTGAACACATACGGAGATAAGATATTCAAGAAGAAAGAAAAGTAAGGGCAGGATTTGATTTTATTCTTCTTGAAATGATTTGAATGTGGATAGTGGGTGTTACGTTAAATATCAATGATTTGAAACCCTGGGAACGACTGGACTATTTTAATGGTCAATACTGATTTCATTTTGACTTTTGTTCACGTATTTTACCATATTTAAACCTACTCTGCAGAATACTACCAACTTTCCAGCACAATCAATCTATCGCAAATAGGGGTGTCACAAAACTCTGATGATAACCATGATATTAAAATAAATAAATAAATAAATATTTACATCATGTTAATACTACACATATGATAATATCATAAATAATCCAACATCAGTCTTGTTGACACTGATGTTGTCTGGTTGACATGTAGATGGTGGTATTGCACCTTGCCGCTTGTTGCCACCATCACAAAATAGAAAAAAAGAAGACACAGTGTGTACCTATCACACAAAATCATGTCAGAGGAGCTGACAGATAAAAGCAAGACGTTCTAGCTGCACCTAAAAAAAACGTTATCCTGCCAGTGTGGGAGTTTTTTGGATTCGGTAATAAAGACGGGGTGATAGACATGCCAGTATGCAAGAAGTGTTGACTCTTTTTGTACAAAGTTACAAACTTTATGTCCACTTCCTTAGACTCATATTTTAAGTGTGATTCATTGGCCAAAAAAGTGAAAGCACAAATTTGACTAATAACATTATTTATTTACCTATTCAAAATTCCCATAGATAACGCAATAAGATAATTTATACCACAGTAATCACGTAGTGAATATTTGATATCGAGACAGCCATAAATGTAATGTGATCAAGGTCTTCTAATGATAACAGCTTTGAGCAGCCCATCTGAGCAGAACGACAGGTAATCTGACATCTGTTCGTATTTCCAACATTTACAGAAGAGCTGATTTTAGCAGCAGACTGAGCTTGCAAACTGGTAGTCCAAAAAGAAGTCATAATTACCTCATATTTGCGTAGGTTCCCCAGACAGCTAAAAGAAAAAAAACATGAGACATCAGTACCTAGAACATCACACAAACCTATAAAATCACACAAACAAATGCTAATTGATTCTCAATACACAGTTTTACACAGAAAATCATAATTTACAAAGATTTTAAAAAGATATAAATTTAAACTGTACTTTATATAATAATTATCATGAAACTACCTTGCATTAATTTTGCCATTGTACTTTTTCAGTTATATTGTGGTGTAAGGTGCAGAAATGTATTAATAAAAAATATTCAATGTTCAAGACCTCTCTCTTTCTGAAACCCAATTTTATTGTTTTGTTGACTGAGATAAGGCTGTATGTAAACAGAATAAGAAAGCTATCAAGATTGTAAAAATGTGTAAGCATTACAAAGTATTTATTTGATATGTTTATACTTGAATGCACCTCTACTTTGATTTTTATATTATTGTCTACCCTTTAAGTGTATATATATATATATATATATATATAGTAATGTCTCTCATAGGATAAGAACTCTCAGTCTCATGAATATTTAAGAGACACTGACGATTCACTGATGTACTATAATGAGGCACAATGAAGATAAAAACAGCTCAAAAAAGCTTAAAATAAACCATTTTGTTTCCTGCATTTATAACATTGCCTTCTTTAATGTGCAACACATAGACACCTGTTAAAATCACAGAAAAATGTAGTTTAGTGCTTCATGGGCCTTTAAAAAAGACCGTTAAAAAGACCTTTAGACATTTAAAACTCCAGTAAAGATGTAACTGAAAGGTGGTTACTGGTTGGATTCTGGGCTGTGATTTTCCTGCCACTACAGTAATTAATTAAAACCATTCTGTTCCAATCTCAAAGGCAATATGAACAAACTCACTCACATAAATAATAGAATAAAAGTTGAATATATATAAATAATTTTAACATGATATATGTAATAATCACAATCAAGTACCTCTTCAATCAATTGACTATCTAATCAAAGCACAGAAAAGATGAATGTGACTTGGGTATGTGAGGTATTACCTTTATAAATAAATCTTTATTATTACACTGATAATGTAAACATCTGCCCTTTACTCTTTAATAAAGAAACATCATTCCTCTCTGTAACACGCACAAGGCTACATATCACAAAGACAAATAACACACCTGCCAATCACCACCATAATAAACCATCCTCCCTGCACACTTGCACCAGCCGAGTATTGACAACAAAAACAACAGCTTATTGTTCTTTGTTTCAAGTGAGTGGCTGAACTTGATGATAGATTAATAAATAAATAAATAAATAAATAAATAAAAGAGGACAGTAGAGAAATCCAAGGCAAAATGTGAGTGTAAACAGAAAACCTGCTCTCCAGAAGAGATTTAGAGAAGTAATTATGCAAATCCCTCTGTTCCCAATTTGGCCAGTTCTTTCCCAGTGGCCTTGCTGCTGTCACTGCAAATTCCTGGGTGCTGCGTGATTTACGGCAGGCTGTTTTGTGCATGGCCAGCTTGCCGTGTGCCACCTGATGCCATGCCAATGCAAATATGAGAGGAGAAACAATCTGAATCACACTGTCTATTTGAGGGGGCAGAACGAGAAGCCTGATAGAAAAAAATTTCGGGACCATAACAATCGAGGAAGAGAGTTGTATTAATGCAGCCGTTCACTTAAAATAAAAATTCTGTCATAATTTACTCACCCTCATGTCATGAACTTCTTCCGTGGAACATAAAATATGATATTTAAGATAATATAGTCCCAGTGATTTTTTTTTTTTTTTTTGTCCATACAATGGAAGTCAATGGATGGTCACCAAAAGTGTTACCAACAATCTTCAAAATATCTTCTTTTGTGCTCCTCAGAAGAAAGAAAGTAATACAGGTTTGGAATGATGTATAATGACAGAATCTTCATTTTTGAGTGCCCCATCGCTTTAAAGTGGAAATGAAGCTGTCAGTCAAGTTAACAGTATTTACTAAATGGATTTCCACTCTAATCAAAATTTATATAACAAACACGATAAATTTAGACTGAGTCAGTCCACTAAAGTGAAAGTGACATGTGACGGCCAAGTATGGTAACCCATACTCTGACTCTTCCCTCGGCATTTAACCCATCCAGTTAGTGCACACACATTAGGAGTAGTGAGTAGTGAACACACACTGCAAACTATGGACACACATACCCAGAGCAGTAATTTCCTGCCGGTACTGAGACTCGAACCCACAAACGTCGGGTTACCAGTATGACTCTCTAACCAACACACTACACAACACACAGTTTGGAGAGTCATGGCGTAACATTCTGCTGAACTCAACTGTGCGAGATCTTGTATACCAAAACAAACTACTTATTTGCAGTGCAATTTGTGCAGAAAAAAAAAAGATTAAAAAAAACCCTGCCGACAACACTGGTGGTTTTATTTATGAAACTTTAGACATAATGTCATGTTACGTTGGGTGTTGCTAATAATTTCCACTGTGTTCTTATCAAATTTATGTTTGAAATTAATTTTGTGAGGACAAATTTTGAAGAAAATGGAACTGAACCCAAGTTTTAGGTTCATGGTGAAAGTAGACATATGGTGATTGATTGTAAGATTGACAAATGCATGATGATGTCAACCAGATTTATTTAGTTGATTACATTTCTAGTGCTGTTTTTGTTTTTTTAAATCAAGCAATAATGCGCAATAATTAAGCATATAAAGCAACATTGTTATTCTTAAATCAGGAATTAAAAACAGTTTGGTTCATTCTGAGCAAAACAAAAATGCTATTTTGTTTTTGTTCCGGTTCCAGAGTTACCAGTTGGAACAAAATAAAATACATATAAAATTATTTTATTTTATATGTTTGTGATTTTTAAAAAAATCACTGCATATTCTAAATATTTACAGAATGCAGTTTCACTTTTTTTCGTCTACAGAACAAAATGAATAGCCTAAAAATGTTTAACTTGCAGTGTTAACTTATGAAATAATATTAAAGAAACATCAAAACAAGATGTGTAATCAAACAAAAAAAATTGACAAAAATAACGATGAATGATGCTTGACACAGCATAGTTACCAGCGTCAGTCGCAAATATTAAACATGTTTTAAAAAATATTTGTGAGGATAATATTTGTTTACATTATAAATGGCAACAGCTGGTTCCTAAATTCTACGATGAATCTTTAGACACTGCACACTACACGACTGTAAACACCAAATGACCAAAACAGACCCGGTCCATTTGGGCATGATCAGTCGTCACAACCAAATTACATTCATAATCGGCCTGACAGTCGTGTAGTGTGTTCCCGGCTTAAGACACACATACACTAGGTCCATTTGGACCTTTTGAAATGCAATTTAGTCTGATAAATCAATTCATGTTGAGAAATGGGACACCGGCAATTTTAACAAAAATAAAAGCTTCTGAAAGAGCTTAAGTGAATAGGAAATAAAATAATACAGACTTAAAAACATGCCCAATTACATCTGGCGAAGTCCTTACAGTTGCAGTGGGTACATTATTTTTAGTGCTGCCTGTCAGTAGGTGTGAAAATTGTGTTTTGGGGCAGGTGGGCAGCAGCGGCAGACTGGTTTGTCAAGGTCACTCTCTTGGTGAACCGCTCTGAGTTCTGGGGCCTCTTTAGGGATCAAAAAAACTGGAACAGTCATTTCTCAAAGTAGCATTCCATATGACCCAAATTCATCTTTCTGAATTTCTCCACCCTGGTTTTGGGGTCTCTACTGTTTTAAAACATAAGACTGCGTAATATGTGTAAGCGGTTGCAGTTGTGTGTCTAGAGTCTTGGCTGAGTGTTAACTAACGCTGAGGTTAATAAATGTATTACTGTATTTTAAAGCAATGTACAGCACAGTTTCCAAGTTTATTAAGCTGGAAGGTGAATGTGAAGTGAATGAAGTACTGCTCAAGCAGAAAGTTACAAAACTAACCAATCACTCTTATGCAAATATCAATTAGGCCTGCCCCCGACTAAAGATTTTCCAAGTCGACTGTTCGTTCATATAAGCCAGTGGTTCTCAAACTGGGGTACACATAGAAAATGAACAAAATGAACAAAATGGTGAGTTTTGCCATTCATTTAACCCCTTGAACAAAAGTGTGCTTAAAAATCATTATAATTACAAAAATCAGAAACAGATCAGGAACTAATTTTATCGTTTTATTTTAAATGCTAGTTTGGTGCTAAGTTGAAAAAAAAAACTAGGAAGCAATTGTTTACTTTTAAAGTTTTCCTTTCCAGATTTACAGTCTATTTTGGTGGAAGCAAAGAGTACTACTCGCAGTGTCAAAAAAATTATCTAACTCAGGGTTTATCAACTCAACAGGGGTCACCAAGAGTTCTCCACTAGAGTTCTCTTAGGAGTCACCAAGCATACATTACTTTTCAGTAACTCATTATAATTTCACTTTGCAATTAAATAATATACACTACTTACAGCACATATCTCCTAGATGAGTGTTCTGACTTTCAGGATTGTGTTTATTTGTTGTCTTTTTGTTCCCATGTGTTTGTTTCAGGTGGTTCAGTTTAGTCCTGATTAGTCTCTAGTTTGTTCCCTTGGCCACTGTTTACGTCACTGATTACATTGCTCTAAAGAGATATCCAACACATTTCTTGCAGCAAATCATATTTAATCAGCCAGAAAAACTTAAAGAAAATCTCACACAGCGATAAACGTTATGACAACCAAATTCCCCATCAAACAGGATATTTAATCAATATTCATAAAATGGGATGATCACGTAGAGGACCAGAGGAAACCATCTGCAGCCCTCAAGGGCAAATCTGACGCTCTGAATGACAAGAGGAGATAAAAGCATCCTTATGTTATATTCAGACTGAACAATGTGATAGCACTACAATATGCTACCTCCAGCACAGCCATTATGCAATTAAAGTTAGAAAAAACATTACATGACCTTCACAACCTGTGTGTGTGTAGTCGCTGATGTTCAGCATAGACAACCGATAAACGTGATACAATGGGCCCTATCATACAGCCAGGCATGACGGAAGTGTTTTTTGCTAGTTTCAGTTATCATTTTCACGTCCAGCGCCCACGTGTTTAGGCGCGTTGTTATTTAGAGGCAACTGAAAACAACTGCGCCATTGACCAACAAAAACCTGGTCTAAAGTCAATGGCGCAGTGTTTTTTTAATTTTTTTTATTTATTTATTTTTTGTTATTTAAAGGGCGTTAGTAATATGCGCCTACAGGCGGGTGCACAACGCGCATACACTCTGCTTGTTACACACACAGGGACGCGCAGCAGCACACAAACATTTTTAAATATTAGCCTAAAAATAAAAGGATTCCTCTGTGAAAAAGCGTTCAGTCTTTCCACTTGCAAATTCCGCCATGTAAATAGCAAATCCGCCATGGTGCAAGCGCACCTGGCTTTTAAAGGGAATGGGAGATGACACTGATTGGTTTATTGCATGTTACACCCAAAACACACTCATGACTCATTAAGGGTATACTCACTCTAGGCATGGTTGCCTTGAACCGAGCCTGAGCGCGATTTTTGCAATATTTTGGACTTAAACCCAGTGCTAATAGGGAACCTGCAAAAGATTAGTTGTGTTTTTCTAGTTGTTGTTTTTCCATTAAGAATAATAACCCACCATTCAGGCAATTGCCGCCCCGAATTGGTGCTAATTTGAAAGCGAAAGTAAAATTTGCACGGCCGCACGGGTGTTCATAACAGTACTGGCGCGGACAGTTTTTTCCATAGGAATTAATTGAAAACGCTCGCTCTGCTCCGCACCCTTATGAATGTCCGTGTGGCCGTGCGCATTTTACTTTCGAATTTAAAAGCAAGGTGCAAAAGAGGGAACCCCTGCCCCCCATCCCCAATCTCAGTGATAACAGTATTACCGGTGTTGTTGATTAACCAGTGGGAAAATGTCCTCACCGTCACAACCGTACCAAATATACTGGAATTAATTGAAAAGTGTACTTTCCAAGTAGTAAAAAATATATTGATGACATTACGACAGCCTGGAGCGATCACACTAGTCAAACGAACCAGGATTTGGGGGTCAAACGTGCTCAGACACGGTTCAGCGCGCCTAGTGTGAGTACACCCTTCAGATTTTTTAAAGTAGACATTTATGTGATTAAAGTCGAGTCGACGTCGACTAGTCTCGAGACCTTGCGTTTTTCCCCCATTCCACTGCCCGCGTCTTGCGTTTTTGAAAGAAAAAAGGCGTTCTGTGTGAACGAGCCCTAACTCTGAACTTCGAGCTAAGACAGCTATGACATATGACGCTGCCCACAAATATTGCTCCTACATAACAGCTTATTTTTATCAGTTCTTTTGTCTTTGGGTCATTGTATTTCTCACAGATTTCTGCTCGTTCTAGATCATATACAGATAAAGTAGCATTGTAAAGACTACATTTATATGAATGCATTAGTGAGACAGTGATTGTGTGTGAATTAATTCTACCTGGCAACTTCTCTCTACAAATAGTGAAGCTGTGGGTTTTAGTTACTAAGAAATATATGCTAGAACTTTTCAGTTTCTAAGCTATTTCATTGATAAATCACAGAACAGTGTTGACAATACATTTCTGCACTACTGAATGATTCTGTGAGCATGTGTGATCTGCGCGCTACTGTCTGTGTGCATGTAATGTAGCAGCGCAGTTTAGAACGGCAATTAACTTACGTGTACAATAAGCTGTTTAAAACGTGCATTCATCCAATCAATACTGAGAATCCAGTTGGTATAATCAAACAAATCTTGTGGATCGCTCTCGGAGTATGCATTTATTTGTCATTAACTGTTGGATACAGAGTGTAAATGTAGACTTCAAAGATTTCTTATCCTGCTGCACTCTCTATGACCAGCGACTAGTTGACGTCATGCTTAAAGTGTCATGGCAGAGCATTAAAGTCGACTAGTCGGTGCAACCCCTACACCCTAAGAGACAACCTAGTGTTGTAGTCAAGACCACCTAAACCGAGACCAAGTTGAGACCAAGACCAGTGTGTGTCAAGACCAAGACAAGACTAAGGCAAGTCGAGGCCGAGTCAAGACCAAGACCAGACTAGCACTTCTCAAACTCATCTGAAAGATCCACATTTACTGCCTGAGAAATGTCTCATTTTTAATCAATAATTACAATTAGAATAATAAGACACTATACAGAGCTGTTACCAATCAACTGAAATCACTAACAACAAAATTCATCTTTACACTACACTGTTGAGGTGGAACAGAAGTTGCATCTGAATTGGTACAATTTCAAATGCATAAATTATGTTGAGATTAATAAAATTTTGTTTATTGAACATTTGTATATATATAAAAAAAAAAAATCAATATGACGTTTGCAATTGTGTTCATATTTGTGAAAACAGCCCTCTTTCTTGTGATATTGCTTAATTATATCATATGTTATAATATAAATATCAATATCTTATACAAGTACTTTTTTGCAATCATATCTTGAATTTTCTGGCATTTGTATTAATTTTGGTGACATTTTTTGACACAATCCCTTGTTGATTTCTGACCTGGCACAACAGTAACAAAATAAATGAAATTAGAAATAAGTTATTGATTGCATTTGAAGCAGGAAGTTTTACATCCAATCACATTAATGATGTTAACAAAGAAATCAGACAATGCAATGGCAATTTAGCAATATCCCCGCAGTTGTGGTCTTGACTGGTCTTGAAATAAAATCCCGAGTCCTTTTAGTCTGAGACCGAGACAAGACTGAGACCAAATGCGGCCGCAGCTGAGACCAAGACAAGACCAAGACCTTCAAAAAATGGTCTTAAGACCGGTCTCGAGTACTACAACACTAGTACAACCCATTTGGACCATGCCCGGACCACTTTTTCCATTGTTAAACTAACAAAAGAGACATGGAGACGCCCTGATTGCTTCAGACCATACGTTTAGATTATTAAAATAGGGCCCAATATGTTAGTTCACTGCAGTGCTTTCAATTTACCTCCTACAAAAATGTACTTGTAAAACTGACCCATTTTATGGAAATTTCAATAGGTAGGATTTTCAGGAATGGGGGCCTATGATTTGCATGAAGCAGAAAACATGGAGAGAAAATTGAATTTATGGTATAACGTGAAATTTCACGGAATTCTGCAAATTTTTGATATGCACTAGTGCCTGTGAATATTAATGTATAGAAAGACTTCTATTTAAATAGGAAGTCTGCATGTCTGCGTAAATGAGCGCTGCAGTTTCATCTACTACACATTGACAAACATGCGTGACATGGTTCATGGTGTTGCTCTGGTTTAAATTGCTAATATTATGCACTGCTTTTTAAAACTTGCTGTTTAGTTATTTATTAATAGGTTTTAGTTTTTTTTTTGTTTTGTTTTTTACATGTATTTCTAGTTTATTAAGTTATTTTAAATGTAAAAATTATTTTTAACTTATTGTACGCATATTTGTATATTATTTATTTTTATGTAGCACGCTGCTGGACCCGAGTACATTTCGTTCTCATGTGACAACATGTACAGAATGACAATAAAATACCTTGAACCTTGAAATGATGACGATGATGTAAGTTGTATGGAGAGGCAAATATACTGGCTCATAAATTTTATATGTGTACAGATAAAGATGATTTTATAATAGTACTGTACTTCACTTATATGGCACACCTGTGGTGCAAATATAGTAAAGCTAAAATTAAAAAGCTTCAGGTGACATAATGATGCATTAAAAATTGTGCTTAAGCTTCCAAGGTGGATAAGTGCAAGTCAAATGCTTGTATATAATAATGTTACCACTTCACAGGCTGTGTTGAGAAATTATATGCACAATTTCATGTGTTGATTAATTGATTCAAAAAATTTTAAATGATCTTACATTAAGTGATACAATTCCTCCTGTTTTTAGAAGCACTGGAACTAAAGTTTGCATTTTTTAAATAATACGTTTGTTGTTTGTAAATATACGTTTGTATGTTTTTTTCTTTTTCCTTTTTTGATACAGACCCATTGGTCTGAAATAAAGAATGAATTGAAATTGAATTTCGGAACAAATACAATAGATTTCATAGAGCTCTAACTTTACATCTTCAACCAAAAAGATGATGTGGCCAATATAAAACGGTAATTACTGCAGATTGAAGCTAGAACAAGAGTCAGACTGTTTTTAAAAGGATTATCCCTTAAAGGGCATCAAATCCTCTAGAGATGTGGAACGTGGACAGGGGAAAGACAGGGACAGCATCAGCAGGTTGGGACAAAAACAAAAGCTTAATGAGAGTGATCCAAACAAACAGATTTTAGTGGAAAAAATCCCTGTAAATCCCTTAAATGGCAAAATAAAACCACTAACACATGGAACAAAAAACATCTTAATGCAATCTTAATAACAAACTATTTCTGAAATGAATTTCATCATATGCTATTCCATAACTAGGTCAAATCCCCTGCAGTCCTTAACAGCCAGGGAACTAGGTTACAGGTTCCTGTGGCAATTTGAATACGTCCAATGGCACCTCAAATGGGTTTTATTGATGTCAATGAAAACACTAGAAGTCACAGGTGATCTGCAGGCTAAATATAGCAAAGACTAGCAGTGTTCATTAAGTATGGAGGAGATGAATGGATTGTATTAGTGAAGGGGAAATTGTCAGAAGGGAAAAATGTGTAAGTATTACCAAAAATAGCGGTGCACAATGTCTCTTATGTCTCTCAGGATCTATGCGCATTGCACAGGCTAAGTAAAGGAATCATTCTTTTTCTAGTGAAAAAGCTAAGCCTTTATGGTTTTATAGACACAAAGTTTTGTGGCCTTTTGGTGACTTTCTGCTCTATGGTGCAGAATAATGTTTAAAGCTGTGTGTCCTGTTCTGCGTGCTCATGCTGTGTGTACTGCTGTGCTTTACTAAGAGATGGCCAGAGCACTGACCATTAGCCGATTGATTTTCACTGATCCTCTGTAATCTCCTGCTTTAATCTCCGTCTCTGGGGCTTTAGACACATAAACCAACACTTCACAGCATTGACCCCCATAAAGCCTCATGGAAACCTCAGCTGGTAACTGGTCTCCTTCTCTGTCATACATCGATCTTACTCAGGATATACATGCAAATCATTAGTGATCAACTGAGATATATACATACATTATATATATATATATATATATATATATTTAATTTCTTTTTTTTTTTTTAAATGTCAATGATGATGGTCAGTATAATGCCAATATAAAAAATACTTTTATTTAATGACAGCAAAAGACACAAAAGTGTTAAAATGAGCACTTCTTTTCACTGTACTGAAAATTAATTTAAAAATGTGTATAATCCATTGACAAAGCTGTTAATATATGACACAAGCTAAATACCACTATTTTTTGTTCAAGTGGTCACATTGTCAGCCAATCCTAATAATGCCAAAATGTCCAAATATTCATATATTTATCAGCCTGTCTGATATGTCACTAAAAATGACAAAATAATAATAATAATAATAAAAAAACAAATAACATTTTAAAATATGACTGTAAATTATGCAAATGTCCATTGTTTGTTTATGGACAGCTTTTTTAATTTGCTTTTTTAATGACATACAATACAATAAGACAAACTTTTTAATCAGTCGAACTCCTTTGATGTAAAATATTTACTTCCCCTGTTATTTAATATTTCAATAATTTAACATTTGTATGTTAACGGTTCTCTGATGTCGGTCAGTATTCACATGACATGCAGATAAACTAATAAAATGTGTAATCTTTTTATAGTAACAGTTTTTAGCAATTAAGGGCAAAGCACCGAAGGTGCGTAGGCACCTATTGTATCCGTTGACGTTCTTATTATTCTTCTGTCTTCTTCTTCTTCCTCCGCTCGAGTCTATGGCAGCCCATAGAACCGCTTATGGGAAAGTTATGAAATTTGGCACAGATAAGAGGACAGTCTGAAATGTCACCATAGCAAATTTGGATTCTCTAGCTCAATCCCTCTAGCTCCACCACCTGTCCAAAGTTTCACTCACATTTATGCTAATAACTTTTGAACCGTAATGGCTAGAAACAAAATTCTTTTTCCTCTGATTCCTTGGCTCAAGACGATTCAATTGCATGGTCATTTTCTGTCATGAAAATTTTTCCGCCATTTTGAATTTTCCGAAAAACCTACTTTTTCAAACTCTTAATAGACGGTTGCTCATATTTTCACAAAAATCGAACCACATAATCTTCAATTTTCCCATATCGGCCATTTTGGCCGTCAGCTATTTTGAATTTTGTACTAAAATGCTGTATTTTATGAACCCATTAGTGTACCGTTACGAAACTTGGTATGGGTCATCAGCACGATGCCCTGAAGGAGCCTGAGAAGTTTCAAGCCAGCGGTGGTAAAATCAAATATTCAAATGCTTATAACTTTGGGTGTGGTCGACTTATTTTCACGAAAGGCATCTCCTTATACTCCTGAATCCTTGCCGAGTCCAACGATACCAAACAGGCTAGGTTTCGCCTTATGATTTGTGCAACGTGGTGACTTAGCGTTAAAACAACTTTCACCAATATCTTCGCAACCGTTAGTCCGATCGTGATAAAACCACCGTAGGAAATTCATAAACATAGGTCGTTGGCTAAATGCTAATGGCCAAATGTCAAAATATTGATAGTAATTGGCAAAAAAAATGCAAACAAAGTTGACCATGGGTCATTTTTTTATGTTCTCATAGATATAAATGTCTATAACTCCAAAATAAAATGAGATATTTTCACCAAATTTGACACACACATGTATGGGCTCACTCTAAAGACACATAAAAATATGGTGGGACAGTGCCTCTTGGTGGTGCTATAATAGAACAAAACATGAAATTGCCACTAACTACAAAACAGTATTATGATATAAAATGCTTTACTTTACGAATGCATTGGTATACCATTACAAAACTCGGTATTAGGGTTGTGCCGATGGACGATATCATCACCATCACGATGGTCTCTCCATCGTGATGGCTGACCGACATCACGATGGAGAGACACCATCGTGATGCCACGCCCCCGCCCCGCTCCGCTGCGAGTCGACACCATAGACTGTAAAAAAATACACACACTAATCCTAGTCTCTTCTATAGACTATAGTTAACCTAAAATCTTTGCAGGAATTGCTCTGTAAATTAAATTGAGAATATAACTAATGCATATATGCTATTTTAAATACTGTAGTCTATGCCAGAGACGTGACGTGAGTTAGTCTGTGAAAATACCGTGTCAGGGATTTGATCTTGACATTGTTAGAATCTTGTCTTTTTTACATGTCTAACACTGTACATTTAACTTAAAATATTTAATTTTGTACAAGAAAACAGCCCTTATTAATGAATTATTAGTAGCCTATTGCCTACTTCTACCAACGCCATTGTATCAACCCTTTAAGTGGAAGGACGCTACTTTTTTTACCCTCACGTGCAACCTATTGGAAAGCCCGGATGACGAAATTATAGTTTTTAAGAAGAAAAAAATATTTATGTAAAGAGATATATTAAAATAAAAAGTGCTTAAAAGTGCACAATTCTTCTTAAGTGGAAGAAAGCTACTTTTTCCCCTTACGTGCAACCTATTGGAAAGCGCAGATGAGTCAATAGTTGGGTTAGTAAAATAACGAAATTATAGGTTTTAAGTAGAAAATAGTATTTATGTAAAGAAATATATTAAAATAAAAAGTGCACAATTCTTCTTAAGTGGAAGAAAGCTACTTTTTCCCCTTACGTGCAACCTATTGGAAAGCGCAGATGAGTCAATAGTTGGGTTAGTAAAATAACGAAATTATAGGTTTTAAGTAGAAAAAAAAATTATGTAAAGAGATATTAAAATAAAAAGTGCTTAAAAGTGCACAACTCTTTTTAAGTGGAAGAAAGCTACTTTTTTTTCCCTTTACGTGCAACTTATTGGAAAGCCCGGATGAGTCATTAGTTGGGAAATAAAAGAAATAAAGTAATAAAGTAAAATAACGAATAATAATTATATAATAATGAAAAATTAAAATAATCTCCTCACCAATTTGCCTAAAATCATCTTAAAATGTCGTTACATGCCATGTTGGCCATCGTGCTCTTTGTGCTTGGTCCCGATAATTGCTGCTTGCAGCTATATTTTATTTTCTAATTGTTTTAGCCTGAGGAAAGTCAACTGAACAAACAGTGAACATTAAAAAAATACCCATTAAAATATTTTTGTGATTTTTGCAAACTCAAGTAGTTTGCTTGATTTTTGTTACAATTATTTCTTTACATTTGACATTTTGATGATTTAATTAAAAAATTATAATTAAACTTATGAACCCCCTGCAGTTCCCTCACAAACCCCCATATGAATAACTTTACTTTTTAAATCAAGACACACTCCAGTAAGAAAGACTTGCCAGCAGAGAGGAAAATTGAGGGGATAATCTCTCAATAATCTTCTCCATCTATTATAGCATCACATTAGTGTGATGAATAGCCTTCTAATTCAACTATCAATTTGAACACGGCATTATTTAAAATTTGTGTCTGTTCTCACAGGTCTTTTCAGCAGAAGAGCACCTAATGAGCAAAGAATCCTGAAAAAAAGAGTAAGACTCACGGCAGGTATGAATGCAGACTGATGCAAGTGAACAAATGCCGTGCCTGAGACTGAAAATACCTACAAGTGTACTTATTTCAAATTTTCTGAAGTGATAATATGAAAAACATGGGGGTAGGGGATGAGTTGAATGTTATGCTGGCATGATCTTGATCAATGAATAATTACTGTTAAGACCGCTAATGATTATACTGGACAGCACTCACTGTCATGGCAATGAGAGCCCAGCAACTGCCTCTGATATTTTTATACAGAATGGAAGTAGATTACTGGTTTTTAGAGCTATTAACTCAGCAGGGAGATGCTGCGTGTGGTAATACTCCCCGCACTCAACGAACCTCTCTGATTCTCCAGTAAATGAGATGTAAATGAGACTTACAAAAGGAAACTGGATACTGAGACGCATGCGTAAGTATGTATAATACTTACAGTATCTCACAGAAGTGAGTACACCCCTCACATTTTTGTAAATATTTTATTATATCTTTTCATGTGACAACACTGAAGAAATGACACTTTGCTACAATGTAAAGTAGTGAGTGTACAGCTTGTATAACAGTGTAAATTTGCTGTCCCCTCAAAATAACGCAACACACAGCCATTAATGTCTAAACCGCTGGCCACAAAAGTGAGTACACCCCTAAGTGAAATGTCCAAATCGGGCCCAATTAGCCATTTTCTCTCCCTGGTGTCATGTGACTTGTTAGTGTTACAAGGTCTCAGGTGTGAATGGGGAGCAGGTGTGTTAAATTTGGTGTTATCGCTCTCACTGTCTCATACTGGTCACTGGAAGTTCAACATGGCACCTCATGGTAAAGAATTCTCTGAGGATCTGAAAAAAATAATTGTTGCTCTACATAAAGATGGCGTAGGCTATAAGAAGATTGCCAAGACCCTGAAACTGAGCTGCAGCACGGTGGCTAAGACCATACAGCGGTTTAACAGGACAGGTTCCACTCAGAACAGGCCTCACCATGGTCGACCAAAGAAGTTGAGTGCATGTGCTCAGCGTCATATCCAGAGGTTGTGTTTGGGAAATAGACGTATGAGTGCTGCCAGCATTGCTGCAGAGGTTGAAGGGGTGGGGGGGTCAGCCTGTCAGCGCTCAGACCATACGCCGCACACTGCATCAAATTGGTCTGCATGGCTGTCGTCCCAGAAGGAAGCCTCTTATAAAGATGATGCACAAGAAAGCCCGCAAACAGTTTGCTGAAGACAAGCAGACTAAGGACATGGATTACTGGAACCATGTCCTGTGGTCTGATGAGACCAAGATAAACTTATTTGGTTCAGATGGTGTCAAATGTGTGTGGCAGCAACCAGGTGAGGAGTACAAAGACAAGTGTGTCTTGCCTACAGTCAAGCATGGTGGTGGGAGTGTCATGGTCTGGGGCTGCATGAGTGCTGCCGGCACTGGGGAGCTACAGTTCATTGAGGGAACCACGAATGCCAACATGTACTGTGACATACTGAAGCAGAGCATGATCCCCTCCCTTCGGAGACTGGGCCGCAGGGGCAGTATTCCAACATGATAACGACCCCAAACACACCTCCAAGACGACCACTGGACTGGCCAAGCATGTCTCCAGACCCAAACCCTATTGAGCATCTGTGGGGCATCCTCAAACGGAAGGTGGAGGAGCACAAGGTCTCTAACATCCACCAGCTCCATGATGTCGTCATGGAGGAGTGGAAGAGGACTCCAGTGGCAACCTGTGAAGCTCTGGTGAACTCCATGCCCAAGAGGGTTAAGGCAGTGCTGGAAAATAATGGTGGCCACACAAAATATTGACACTTTGGGCCCAATTTGGACATTTTCACTTAGGGGTGTACTCACTTTTGTGGCCAGCGGTTTAGACATTAATGGCTGTGTGTTGAGTTATTTTGAGGGGACAGCAAATTTACACTGTTATACAAGCTGTACACTCACTACTTTACATTGTAGCAAAATGTCATTTCTTCAGTGTTGTCACATGAAAAGATATAATAAAATATTTACAAATATGTGAGGGGTGTACTCACTTCTGTGAGATACTGTATAATGTATAATACAGCCTACAATGGAAGTACAGAACTCTTTGCATGACTTTTTTTATAAAATTAGGCACCATTTCTACAAAGACTGTGATTTAATTAAATAAACATATGAGCTGTGTGTTTGTGGAGTATATTTTTGCGAAGTTGGGGGCACCTTGATGTATTTTAAAAAACATAACCCTATGACAACAAACTTACAAAAATCTTATCACTAGAGACTACTAACAACTATCATGAACAAATCAAATATGTTTTTGTTAAATTATTCCTAGAAATACCAAAAAAGCATTAGCGCCAAATGCGAGTAAAAATTAGTGTTGGTAAGTATATAAAATGGTGTCAATCATAAAGGTTAATCATAAAGGTAATGTAATCATATTACTATAGTTTTGCATTAAGTGCAGTTACTAATAATATTGTTTATTTATTGGATATTTAGTAAAGCACTGAGCTTGAATTGAGATGCAGATAAAAAAAATAAAAAAAAATATCTAAAATGACTTAAAAATTTTTATTAACAACAGTAACGTGCAAAAACCTAATTTTTATATGGAAAAATGTAAATATTCTACTCTTATTAAATGTACCATACTGAACTGACCAACAGCTTCAGTAATTATAAAAAGAGCGCTCTCTTACTTGCTTCCTGTTAAATTCAGTCATAATTTGAAGAAAAGCTTTTGGTTTTTATGAGACTTTTCCTACTTTCCCATTTTTTTAAATAAAAGTTTGTTTGCCAAAAAGCATTAGTTTTCCTTCATCCTTCATCATCCCTTTTACAAATCACATTAAAATTAAAGCTTTGAAGTGTTGGAAAAAGTGTGAAGCACTTTAAAAAGTCCTTGAAATGTTATTGAATTTCACTCTCAAAAGTTTGCACGAACCCTGAAATTAATAATGTAAAATGCGACCATGGTTACAGTTAGCGATACTACATTAAATCCATGGTGAATGTTGGTGATTTTTTTGTGGACTGGAGAGCCTTATATAACTTGTTCATTCATGGCTCAATATTTCTTCTGGTTTCCACGTCAGCGCTGTTTGATACCTGTAGTTTATAACAGAGAATACCTCGCCAAATTTAAATGCTTCCCATTAGATCTCGCTGCGATGTTATTAATTTTGCTGCGAATTCAAACGCTTTCTTACTCGATCTCCCGGTGCTGATTAGTGACAGTATCACGTGATCGAGAGTCTGTTCTGAGCTCATGCTGCGTTGCGCTGTTTATTATTGTCCGAGATGATAAACGGTCCATGCTTCGCAGCTCAAATGAGTAACGTGGTTTCATTCTGCTTTTGTTTCGTTTGCAGTTTGATGTTTCTCATATGCATTATGTGCAGCAGAAATGGCAGCTGTGGTAATGTGGGCAATGTGGTGGTGGCACCAGTGTGACATCTAACAAAATTTAGGGGGCTTACACACTGGCAGTTTAGTTCGAAACGGGGCACGGTTCGCATGAAAAATCGCTAATGTGAAAGCTGTCATGCGAACCCGGGTGCGCACCGGGGTACCGAACCCGAGACTACCTGAAGGAGGTGGTCTGAGTTCGGTTGCACTCGAACCGTGCCGCGGTTCGCGTGAATATGAAAGCAACAAGGACTCGGGTGTGCACTTGTTCAGGAAGTAAAGTAACCTGCGCATGCGTTTTAGCCGATTATAATATATTTACTTTAATAAAACACATGTAAGGGATGATAGTGTTGATGATTTACCTTGCATTCGAGCAGGAGTGAGCCTGCAGTGTATTCACGCTTTGCGAGTGCAATCAGAGCGGCAAATGAATGGTAATCAGCAGTCTCCTCAAAATAGTCTGTTTGCAAGCAGCGGAAAACCATCTACATGCGACGCACATACAGTAAACACAAGTGTCGTTTACTCTGCTGCATACAATAGCACCAAATTAATAAAAAAAAAAAAAAACAATTTACTGACCTGCGTTCTGTTTTCTATCATGCGCCGTGCACGTTTGTGATGACGTAAGATGAACGCAAACGCACCAGGGTTCGATAGAATCAATTTGAGTGTGAAACCAGAGCAACGCTGCGGGGGGCATCGGGAACAATCGCGCCCGGGCTCAGACCGCGGCAAACGAGCCCAGTGTGAAAGCCCCCTTAGTCGCACCGGCAGGAAAAAAGGTCGCAAAATGCAACCATTTAGTCGCAGTCTGGAGCCCTGCACTTACTGCTCTACACTGTGTTCCAAATTATTATGCAAGTGACGTATCAGTGGGATTTCAGTACAATAAACATTCAGATTTTAGTTTTTCAAAGAAAGTGTTTGTTTGTTATATTTCTCCGTATCTTTTTAGATAAATGGTATCAATCTCAGACAGGTTTGTTAAATAGTTTGCCAGGTCTACTTAGGCAAATGGAAACCCTACTTAAAGATGTTGTTCCACATTATTAAGCAAGTCACAGTTCTCATGCAATATGGGGAGGAAGAAAGATCTTTCTGAAGATGAAAAGCATGAAATGGTGCAATGTTATGCAAAAGGCATGAAAACAACTAATATTGTGTGAAAAGTGAATGGAGATTACTGAAGTATCATAAGATTTGTGAGTGATTTAGAGCACAGCAGAACTCGGTCAGATAAAGGCTTAAAGTTTCTGTAAAACAAGTTAATTGTATTAAAAGCACAGCTGTAAAAAAAAAAAAAAAAAAAAAAAAAAAGCCACTGTTGAGCAGCAGGTATTTGAAGCTGCTGGTGTCTTTGGAGTCTCTAGAACCTCTCCATGCAGGCTGGCTGTTATGTGTAAAATTGCATTTCAGCCACCCCTAACCAAACCTCACAAAGAGAAACTGTTACAGTGTGTGTAGAAATGCATTTTCAAACAGTTTTATTGCTGTGGTGTTTTTTTGCAGCATGGGATAGTGCATAGTGCATTGTATTTCAGAAGGCATTATCCTTCTTTTTATACCAAAGCTGAAAATGGCCAGTTATAAACTCCACATATCTTATCACATATATAGTCATTTTGACACCCTCAGAGACACTAAAGGGACCTTCCATCTCACTTCCCAATATTCCAGCCCAAATCATCACCCGCCAGCTCCCTGCTGACGTCACAGTCTTGTTGGAACGTGGTGGCCACTCACCAACCATCCAGAAATCCATCCATCTAGACCATCCGTTGTAGTACGGCATTCGTCAGTGAATAAAACTATTTAAAAATGAGTCTTCATTTATTTCTACACCCACTGTAAATGTTCCTCTTTGTGAGGTTTGGTTAGAGGTGGCTGAAATGCAACTTTACACACAACTGCCAGCCTGCATGGAGAGGTTCTTGAGACTCCAGAGACACCAGCAGCTTCAAATATCTGTTTGCTGCTCAACACCGGCTTTTTTTTTTTTTTTTTTTTTTATAGCTGTCCTTTTAATACAATTTTTTTGACAGAAACTTTCCTTAAAAGTTCTGCTGTGCTCTGTCACTCACAAATCTTATGATAGTTTGATAATTTACATTCACTTTTCACACAATATTAGTTGTTTTCATGCCTTTTACGTAACATTGCACTATTTCATGCTTTTCATCTTCAGAAAGATCTTTCTTCCTCCCCATATTGCATGAGAACTGTGACTTGCTTAATAATGTGGAACAACATCTTTAAGTAGAGTTTCCATTTACCTAAGTAGACCTGGCAAACTGTTTTGTCTGAGATTAATAAGTTATCTAAAGGGATATGGAGAAACAAAACAAACCAACAATTTCTTTGAAAAACTAAAATCTAAATGTTTATTGTAGAGAAATTCTCCTGATATGTCACTTGCATAATAATTTGAAACACAGTGTAGACTGAATATCTTTATTAACTTTAATAAGGATTATTTCTATGTAAGTTACTGGCCATTGGCAGGTGTGGCAAAAAAGTTAGTTTTAGGCCCTAATTATAACTTTACAGAGCTATTGGTCTATATCAGGGATGGGCAACTGGCGGCCCGCAATGTCTATTGATACGGCCCGCTGGACATTTGAAAAGCAAGTAATGTAAAAGATTGCATTCAGATTATAATGTTAATACTAAATCAATCCAGGAGAGGTCGCTATTTCCAGCTGATCCCAGTATTAATAACAGCGTAGGATGTGCAAGCTAATGTGAAAGTTTACTAAAATTAGCAAAAAATAAATTAAAAATTGACAATAAAAATCGTGTTTTCACCATCCAATCAGGATGGTTAACGGATTATCTTTTTACCAAGTTCAAGAGGTCACCCATATGTTTGATTTGTTTGGAAACGAAATTTGTAATGAAAGATTTTATTGTAAATTGCCTTTACACCACTGCACTGCTCACAAAATCCGATTTCCACCGTCGGGCCGCACGGAATGGTAAGGAACGGTTCCAGCTATATTTCCACTTGAGCCTGGTACGGCACGACACGATTACAAATCGTTCTCCGCCCGGAATTAGCCAACCGTGCCGAACCGTGCTGCTAGAATGCGAGTAGTGACGTCGTCACTCAGGATCGTTCACTTGTCGGTTGATAATGCTATTGAGCAACGTGAACACAAATTAATCATACAATTAAAAGAAATAACTGGTCATCCTACATAACGTGGTCACTATTTACATCGCATTATCGTGTGTAAACTCTTGCGTTACTAAGGGAACGACTGAAGAGCTCCGTTATCAGCCCACAGTGGAAACCGAAACCATATCCGTACCGGCCGGCTCGGATCGTCACGGAATGGAACGGTAAAGCAAAGAGAACGGTTTGACCCCAAGGTGGAAATGCGGCTAACGAGAAGTATGAAAGATACACATGTGACGCCAGAGTTGCTGTCTTGGATTTCAAAGGTAAAATGCATAGTCAACAAAACCTTTTTGCCAAATCAATGACAGAAATGTCTGCATTTAATTATGTTCTTATACATTTTTAAAAATAGTATTTTTCTTGGTAAAATGTGGATGTGGATTATGGTAATGCCATCTGGAACAACAATTTTTTAAATAAGCACTTTATAACGAGGTTGAGTTGAAAAAGTTATCTAGGCTTAAAATCAAAATAGGACTTCTGTACATTTCTTTGTTGCAAATGTACAGACAATGCAATTGAGATGTTTACATTTGCTTGTTGGGGTAATATTGCTTGTCAACTGAAAACAAAGTTTTCCATTTGTATTAGCAAAACTTGCAAACAAGTTTTACAGTTCATAAAATCTTTAAAAACAAATTACATTAATTATACATTGATTTCCCTTAATAAAAAGTAAATTGAGTAAGACGGTGTAAAAGGTGCAAGGGTGGATTAGTAATCTGGCCCCCTGTTATTAAGGAGAAAAAAATGTTGGCCCTCGTCACTGTCGAAGTTGCCCATCCCTGGTCTATATGAAAAAAGAGGAAGAAAAGTTCTAATAATATTTTATTACGTTTACGAGCACTACAATCTCTGAACAAATGACACACATCAGTTCAACACAGAAGGAATAAAGGTATAGTTAATTTTTGGCCATTCTTAGAATTTCAGTCTACATTATTGTCTTCTGTGAATCAAAATTATTCATTGTGTCATTGCATTCATGATCAGTGTCCTTATTTGCACATATATCTTTCATTTGAAGAAGACATGATAAAATATGTGTGCATACTGTAACATGATACTGTTTCATGTTTGGAGCGGGAGAGTATATGAAATATGTCCATAATAACTTGAAACATGCTTGCTCCAGTCTGGATATGAATGATTTGCAATTTACATTATAAACTGCAAATCACAATTTGAAATCACACAACCAATACCTGTCCATTTAGCCAAAACATTCTCTAATCTTTAACCGAACATGTGATATGTCTTGTGAGAAGATAGAAGAGGGGCTTTAACAAAGTGGCTCAAAGTACACTAACATGGCTTATGCACAACATAGTAATACATTTAATGATGGCTACATAATGCTCTTCAGAACTTATTTAATTTATTAGAAAGCTTATCACACACTGTAATGTTCCAATCTCATTTTTCATGTATTATGTTTGTCCTAAAACAAAAGCTAATAAGGTCTGTCATTCTTCATCTAATTGTGTGTCTGCTAGACAAAGGTCATAGGAATAATTGGAAAATGTTTTCATTGCATTAATATTGGTGTTGTGAAACAAGGAAGCTTATCGGCACTTGACCTAGAGCTGCCACAACACAAAGTTGACCATTTCACATTACAGATCCAAAAATAGGTTAACAACAGCAACAACACTCTCTCAGGGAGACAAACAAACAAACACAACAGCACACATTAACTAACTACACAGTTTAGATATAATTAAAGGGCTTGACTAAATGAATTCAATGTCCTCAGTGATTTAAAAAAAAAAAAAAAAAAAAAAAAGGAATGAGATGTTTATAAAGCTGCAGACATATCAATACATGCAATGCATGTTGCACAGTCCAGGAACATGTAAATATGACACTGCCAAAACAGTAACAGCTGCTAGATATCAGGGTCAAACAGAGAGAGAGAGAGAGAGAGATAACAAAAATGACCATGGTCAGCATTCCCACACTTTTTGACCACTATATTTACATGATTATTAACTTATTTAATTCCAGCTAGTTGGAAATGAAACATTTCTTATCTTCATTTTATTACTTTATGTATTAAAGGCCTAAAACAAAATTACTTAAAATTTAACCAAAATTAAAATAAAAATATAAAAATAAAAACTATAAAAATATCTCACTGATACTAAAAAAACTGGACTGCACTCATAAAGATGAAATAATTTAAAGAAGAACATCATTTTTTTCATTATTTTTTAAAGGACTGGAGATCACAGCTTGAAAATGTACTGATATTTCCAAGTTTTCAGTGACTGTGGGAACCGTGGATTGGGGACTGTGGATAATACCACAAGTCTTGGGAATACCATGATATTTTTGACATGCACCATGGTATTCTATGAAGAGAGAGGGGAGAGATACGTTCCCATAACTTTCCATTATTACTTTTAATATCACTTTTCGAGGTTTTATTAAATTGCATTACTTTTCAAGGATATATTTCCAAGTTTTCCATTATCGTAGAAACAAAGTAGAGCAGATAGACAGCCGGGTATGTTTCATCTCATGTCAGTGTGTCAGTTACTGTAATATACTCACAGGCGATGTAAGCAATGAGAGCGAGGGCGATCAGGATCTTCATCATTCTTCTGTTAATGACTGTGATCATCCAGCTCATCCGCATCATCCTCCAGCACACACGGCATTGAGCTCTTCCTTACCACCGCTGCATCATCTCTCTCTCTCTCTCAATCTATTACACACTCATTTACCTTACATGAGACTCAAGCCTGATGCTTACAAATAAAATACTGGGGACGCGCTTTAGTATTTAGTTCCCAAACATACACGATAACTGAGTTATAACTGAGTTATGTGGTGAAATACTAAAGTTTATATATATATATACAGCAGCTGCACACAGCTAAATATGCTAACTTATTCTCAAAACAGCTTCCGCGTCAAAACAATATATTTAAGTAGTCCAACGCGTGTATGTTCAACAGGCACCCGGGTGAATCCAGTTTATCGCTTAAAGAAAGTAAAACGGCATTTTGGTTAACAGTTATTTCTCTTAGGTCAGTTAGCAATGTAGCGTCATGACTGTGGACCTGTAGCTAGAGATGCTAACTAACTACTGTAATATCATGCAATATAACGGGGTTCTGTTTAAATCCTCTGTCTAGTCCAATGCTCACTTTTATCGATAATCTAATGTCATTTATCAAGAGTCCAGCGGTGTTTATATTTAGCGATAGAGCGATAAAGCGACTCCACATCAGATTCTCAGAGCAGAATAACATAAGCGATGCTTTCTGCTATCGATTAACCATCCTGCCGCGATAGCAAGAAATTAAAACTCTTTTGGTTTCTGCTCAAATAGATCCATCGGTCTGACGAGCTCGTGTAAACATTTTTATATTTTATTTCTGGTATACTTGAATATAAAAACCCGCAGACTTTATCAGTATGCTTTCTTGTGCGTTGTCAGGGGAAAGTAATCAAGCACAGATTTGTTCACCTTGAGAACAGTGGCCCATTCATGAATAATATGAGTGGAGCGATGGTAAAAAAAGTTCAGTGATTTTCCACGTTGACTCATACCCTTGTGCTTCAAGGATTAGTTGACTTTCAAATGAAAATTAGCCCAAGCTTTACTAACCCTCAAGCCATCCTAGGTGTAGCCTATATGACTTTCTTCTTTCTGATGAACACACTCAGAGAAATATTAATAAAAATCCTGACGCATACGAGCTTTAAAATGGCAGTGAACGAGGATCAACTGAAGAAAGTGCCTCCATCCACATCCATCCATCATAGCTAAACATGGCTCCGGGGGGTTAATAAAGGCCTTCTGAAGCGAAGCGATGCATTTGTGTAAAAAAATAAATAAATCCATATTCAGACCGCCTCTTGTATTCTAATTAGGAAGAAAGTGTAAAACTCTCACAGTTAAAAAGTCTTACGCTACATCCTACACCTTCCCTATTCAACTTAAAGAAAAAACTTAACTGACGTGACGCCACTTTACACTTTCTTCGTAACTTGAATATGGAAGGCGGTCTGGCGGAAGCTAAATATTTTACCTCATAACTTGTTAAATATGGATTTTTTTTTTTTTTTTTACACATCGCTTCGCTTCAGAAGGCCTTTATTAACCCCCCGGAATATGTTTGTGATGGATGGATGTGGATGGAGACACTTTCTTCAGCTCATACTCGTTGATCCCGCTCACTGCCATTATAAAGCTCGGATGCGTCAGGATATTTATTAATATTTCTCCAACTGTGTTCATCAGAAAGAAGAAAGTCATATACACCGATGGCTTGAGGGTGAGTAAAGCTTGGGGTAATTTTCATTTGAAAGTGAACTAATCCTTTCATTTAACTATTTCTCGCCTGTATGCTATTTCTTGGTCTTTATACTAAAAACGGCACAATGTTTACTCAATAAGGAATGATGATTTTTATCAAGGCAATTTATTGCATAATAGTTAAGGCAGTTCTCAACTGGAAACTTTTGCTGCAGGATCCAGATTTTACATTGGAAATCAAATGTCTCCACACTGTGCCAAAATTGGCTGTACAAAAATGTCTTTAAAATCACACACTGACATTTATTGAAATTACTATGACCAGGCTATTAGACAAAAATATGGAAAATAAATGAATAGAAAAAAACATTATAGATTTGTAATAGTGTGATTTACCAGCCAGACAAAATGAATTAGAATTAGCCATATTACCAAGTGTCAGGTGGACACACCTTCACCATGATATTTGTATTTGCATCAGAACAGACCTGGAACTGATTTTATATACATTGCACAGAGGCAACCATTACAGTTTTAATCAATCGCTTTGGCTCAATTCTCGAAAGAGATTTTTCTTTCTTTCTTTCTTTCTTTCTTTCTTTCTTTCTTTCTTTCTTTCTTTCTTTCTTTTTGTCTCAAACAATAAGTTGAGATCTCTGAGTTTCTTGTTTACATAAGGCTTTGATTTATGAAAATTGCATGTGTTTCTGCAAGTGTGCAAAAGAGTAAGTACAATTGTCTTCAATTTGTACAACTAAACGCACACGTAGGAAAACTCAAGAGCTAGAATAATCTACAACTACATAAAGCAAATAAGACACGGGACACCGAACACTCAACTGAGGAATTAAATACAGAGAGTGCTAATGAACTGAACAAAACAGATGCGTAATTAATTTGTAAGTTTTTGCTTTTTATATTTATAAGCAATATCACACGATCAAAAGTGCTGTTTTCCCGAATACCAATATATTTTTGATGTACGTTTGCAAATGTGACAATTATAACAATTCAATAAACAAGTTATAGCCTATTAGACTTACATTTTAGACACACTATTGTCAATATTGTCTGTTTTTCCTCTATTTAGTTCCAAACAGTAGAGCCATTGAGCATCTCAGAGCAACACAGTTTCAGTTTCGTTACTGAATGAATCTGCGTTTTTTTGAACGAACTGTTCTAATGAATGACTCGTCGAATAACTCAGTCACTTCTGCATTGTCCTTGAATGAATCAGCCGTTTTGAACAAATCATTTGACTGAATGATTCAATGACTCATTCATAATGATTAATAACTCATTAAGACAATGATTTGCCGCCACCTATTAGCGGTTTTAATATCATTTCATTTTAGCTGAGGGACTGAGGAACGAAGATTGAATGCCGTTTTTGTTTGCATGCATCTGCATGATTGTAACAATACTTATGGGTGGTATTCCAGAAAGCAGGTTATGTGACATACCTGGGTATGTTTAAGAGTAAGTAAGCAGATAACCTCAACTTTCTGTTCCAAAAACTGAGGTAACTTTCAGGTTGAGTAGCCATAGCAACTCACTCTATGATTGTCATTTGGACCTTTCTGGATTATAATCCGCCATCAAAATGATAAGTTTAATTATTCCAGCTGCTGTGAGAAAAGGCTATAAATGATCCGCCACCTACAGCATTCTCACATGCCGTATAGCCTACTAGCTGGGACTCCTTCTTTCTGTTTACAGATGTGATGTAATGACACAAAGACGAATGGCTGCATGCTCGAATTTCCCACGGAAAGCCACCAGTTCCAATTTTATTATAAAACATTATTACAAGCTTACCGTTGTGCATCGGGCTAAGGTAAGGAGATAGTTTTGAACACTGGCAGGTTATGTACTTGCTCAGAAATCGATTCCAGCTCATTACTGGCCGGATCCTGTGTCAGCAGCACATGCATGCGTCGTGCTGCTTATATGTTCAGCATTGGCAAATACAGTTGGCATTCGGACGGAAAAAAAGAAGCCTGCACTGAGTTCACTACTTATGACAACGGTTCAAATTGTTGAATAAAGTCGTTATTTTTGTTTTGTTTTTGTGCACAAAAAGTATTCTCGTCACTTCATAACATTAAGGTTGAACCACTGTAGTCATGCTGACTATTTTAACCATGTTTTCAACTACCTTTCTGGATGTCAAAAGGTGAAATGATGTTGCTGCCTATGTGTGGATCAGACACCCTCGGATTTCATCAAAAATATCTTAATTTGTATTCCGAAGATGAACAAAGGTCTTATGGGTGTGGAATGACATGAGGGTGAGTAATTAATGACAGAAATTTCATTTTTGGGTGAACTAACCCTTTAAATACCCAGACCAGAACAAAAGGATTGTAACTATTTACTACAGCGACACCTGGTTTTGAGGGAGAGGAGAGGGTTATCAGATATCTTGAAAAACAGAAATTCTTTGAGATCTTCTCTCTTTTATTGTTTTATTGAAGGGTGTTTGATCTCAGCTTTTGTCTTAGCAGGAAAATCAAGTCTTACACTGCTCTATGCAATCAGTAAAACCACTTGAATGGTACATGGAGTGTGAATTTGTTTACTATAGAAGTTTACTATAGAAAAGCACAAATGTATTTAAAAGTGTGACTGACCAATAGACTGGCTACGCCTATGCGGGAAACACACCGCAGAACAGGGAAAACAGAACTGCTGGAAGGCTAACAGACAGACAGACAGATAGATAGATAGATAGACAGACAGACAGAGAGAATCTACAGAAAATCTTCAGAGATAATTTCTCACATGTGCAGAGTGCGGAACAGAGTTTAAGCTCTCCAAAGCTCAATATTATGAAATATTACCAATCTGTGTTTGACATTTAGAAATCAATAAATCAGTGTTTACTTCATTTTGATTGCAAGTAATGCTTGCTGTATCACCTTAGGACAATGATTCATTCTGCACCTTTTGCCCCTAAGGTGCTATGCTGTGCTCATAATAGTTATGACAATTGACTGGTTAAAATGATTATAGGTGAAAAGCTTCTGAAAACTGAATCTGAAGCAGTAAAATGATAGACTGGCATTAAAACAATTTATAAATAACCATGTTTACGCTGTATTCTCAGAAATCTGTGGACACACAGTATGACTAATTAAGAGCTTATGAAGGATGAAATTAATTTG
Source organism: Mylopharyngodon piceus (assembly GCA_039654765.1). Lineage (NCBI taxonomy): Eukaryota > Metazoa > Chordata > Actinopteri > Cypriniformes > Xenocyprididae > Mylopharyngodon > Mylopharyngodon piceus. The sequence continues at coordinate 25,546,380 of CM077441.1, forward strand.
TGCATTAGTTAATCTTAGTTTAGTTAAGCACTTTAAATCATATTAAATTAATTAAGCACAGTTTCTCTAACTGCTGGAAAACCTTTGAACATCAAATATCCTGGTGTTTTTTTTACTAATGCATAGTTAAAAACATGCTGTTTTCCAGTGCTGGGGTGTTTTTATGACCTCTGATGGGTTGAGAGTGTCACTTGTTTATTTAAACATTTACTTGCACTCCTTTTGGAAGTGTTTATCTCTGAGGAGTATCTCCTGAATTATTCTTTCTGATTTAATACTAAAACATACATCTAAAACCTGTGTTGCGTAATATATGTCATCTCACTGAGTTGTTGAGTTTTGTTTTCCAATACAAAATATCTAAACATACTTAAATCAAGACAATGTGTCTACTTGAGAAGCAAAATTAATTGTAAAAAAATCATAAGTGAGATGTCACGGCTTGTTGAATGAATTGTTTGCTGTGGTTTTTAATAAATGACTGCATATGGATTCTAACTTGGCTTCCGCCTCGTTACAAAGTCCAGGGAAAAGCATAATATCACTGTACCTTTTATTATAACTTTTTAATATATTTTTGATATATCTTTTTAATATATATTCTTTTATATATCTTTTATTGATTATCTTTTTAAATTTCAGATTGTCATGTTCAGATCATATCTGTGAAAGAAGTCATGTATTTTCAGCCTGAAAATGTGATATTAAATTGCAGTAAATTATGCTAAAAGGACCCACATAAGCATGGTATAGTTCCTAGAAAATTCTTCTGCTGTAGTTGAATTTGTTGAAGTGGCTGTAACAATATATTGAAGTGGAATGCACAATTTCTAGAGAAAAGGCTACAGCACAATCTTTGACAACAGGATTTACCTAAAAAAAACAAAAAAACAACAACAACTAGAAAATACGGATAAAGCAAATAAATAAGACAGCAGGGCAAACACTGATGCTGAAAAAAGAAAGAAAAAAAAAATCATTGTAATTTAAGGTGCCATACATCAGTGTTAGAAAATATTGTTCTGTCTAAAAGCACAACAAGACCAAGCTAAGAAAGGCATCCTGACAGTTTAGAAAGTATGCTGTTCTCTAATACACTCTCACAAACACACATGCTTGCTCATAATGGAGGAAGGAAAGAATGAGAGCTGTTTCTGACACGATTGCGATTCAATCCTTTAAATCCACAGCGAAAAGCAACTCAGCAGAATGGCAGTGTGACTAAAAGACTTTCACAAAGAATGAACTGAACTCCAGCTCGCCAAACTTCTGATGTTGAAAGAAAATGGAAGAATTACTGAGAAATGAATGAATGCTTCAACAGGCAAGCATGCATGTGTTTGTGTGAAAGCTGGAGTAGAGGTGATAGTGTGTGTACGTCAGACATTATGGAAACAGATGGACCGCAATGTTTTGATATTTCTTAGCAGTACAGGTCTGTTGGTGTCACTATGTTTGTGAATCTCTTTTGACGTTTTTGACCCACACTTGCCTGTGGTTGTGACAAAACCAACACTGTAAACTCTAACTCTCAAAATACTTAATTGATTTGAGTAGGACAAACTTAAATCGAACAAATTAGTTTAGTTAAATTAACCGTTATGCGTATTTAGAACTTTCTATTTCTTTTGAGTTCACAGCACTGACATCTTTCAAGTAAACTGAACTATTTCATCATTTTGAGTTGTATGAACTAATTTATTTTAATTTAGATTAACTTACGTTTAACTGAAACTGGGCTGGGATTTCTATTTCCCAGCATGCTTTGCCCATGGCTCGAAAGGGAGAGTAAATGCTAAAATTAAGTGTTATATAATGTTTTTTTGGTGTGTGTGCAAGATTAATGGTAAGGGAGATTTAGTGATTAATGTTTTGTTATGCTAATTTAAAAGAGTTTCTGTTAATGTGGGTTTTTGGAGAGTTACCATCATAGTGACAAGTGGTGCATGCGGCTTGGGTTGAGAGCAGGTAAGTTACATGTTTCAAGTTGCTGTACTCATTCAGTAAGTGCTATACAATGCTATTGTTAACATTTTAGCAAATTAGCAAGTCAGCATTTTTTTTTCTTAGGGTTTACAGTAAAGTAAATAACTCATTTGATTTGCAAGAACTCAAGATAAAAGTTAATAAAATATTTTATGTTAATTGCTATCAAATGAGTTGGCTAACTCAGTACTTCAAGTTAGGAGCAATTAACATGCATGAGTACTACAAACTCAAAACTTGATAGTTCTGCTTACTTAAAATTAGGAACATCATAACTCAAAAAAAAAAAAAAAAAAATGATGTAACTGATTACCTCAATTTTTTTGAGTTAGCCCAACTTATTTGGGTTTACAGTGAATCTGCACCTGTTTGAATCACAAATGCTCTGACCTGCATCTTGTCCTAAGCTGCTCTATTAGAAATGAGTTTGGTATCAGAAGTTTTTGGGGAAAAAACAGTTAATATTAAGAAAACTTTTAAATTACAGCTAAAATGATAAATGGTGGATTCTTTTTATCAACATAAATTTTGGAGAATCCGTTAACACTTTTATTTTACAGTCTTGTTCCGCGTTTACATATTATGTACTTATTATAGTAATTACTGGGTAATAACTATGTACTAACCCTGAACCTACCCCTAAACTTAACCTTAACTCATGTTGTTACCATATATCACTCCATACTTTTTAAGAACACTGTAAGTACATGTAAGCATGAATATACTGCAAATTAAAGTGCAACTGAGAATATTTATTTATTTGAAATAGAAATAGTCATTTCCAACATCCAGTGAAATGTCTTTACATTCTTTTTTATCAATTGAACGCAACTTTGGTTAATTTTTCTCTCAAAAACATTAACATTTCATAGTGATTCTCATAAACACATTCATATAAACACAGAATTCCATAACAGTATCAAGGATCATTGTACATTAATCATCAGTAACATTAGCAATGTTACAATAACAATATTAACAATATTTATTATTAACAATAACTAGCGATGAAATAGATGACACTTTACAAATGATAAACACTGAAAATTGAAATATGTAATGCACATGGTGTTGATGAAAAAACTGTCTGTGGTGAACTATTATTACAATCTTTTGATCATATGTCAAGCTCACACAGGTCCAACCTTATTTAATTTATTTTTTCTTCAGGTGTGAGTCAATCCGTGCGTCAATACTGGCATTTGTACTGGGCATGCCACTGTAAACTGTCATTTTCTCAGATAATTATATATGATACTCATATATCTGTTAAATCTGCATTCTTTCACAGAACTATAAATCAAATTTACATCTGATGTAGTAACACTCTACTGCACAACATTATCCTGAAGCAACACAAAATCATTATGAGTTCTATTGTTTAGAAGTAGATATGATGTTTTGATTGTTGATTGCGTAGGAGGAAAACTGTTGTCACCATGTGACGAGAATTGAAGTAGGAACTGTTTTGCATTATCATAGAATGTCTATAGAGTTTCACATTAAAATGATTAAATAAACATCTTCAAAAGCTTATACATAAAATTATACATAAAAAAATTTTGTTGCTTCAGGCAAATATTTATTTTGTTCCATATAAGATATGACATTACATTATAATTTGTGATATCAGTAAAATGTCCAAAGAGGAATGAGATGTGGCAGGGCAGGAAAAAGGGCATTCACTGGTATCAGCAATTTCCTCTAGAAATTACATATCTGTCAAACATTCATCCTCCTTTTACTTAGCCTCATTTTGTTTATTATATACTGCAAACATATACTGCAAACTGTAATGGTATGGTTCAACTAAATAGTTTAGCTTCTCATACAGTATACAACAGAATTCACTATATATGACATATTGAGCATTTATAATATTTTTTGTAATTTTTTTTCTAAGTTTCCACAAAAAGAAAGTTATGTGAATCAGCTCAGGAGAATGCTATAAAAGTCTGTAGGATGAAAAAGAAAGGAAGAAAAGCTTGTCCTTCAGACAGCATTTGAGGCTATACACAGTTTATAAACCACCCACGCATGAGATTCATATCAGGTCAGGCTGAAAATTTTACATTTGGAAATTCTAATGAAAATTGTAGCTAGAAGGTAAACATTGCTTGTATTAATATTAGACATGGATCAAGTAAATGTGTAGGCGATTGCACAAAAGGAATAGTAGATATTTCAAAAAGGTTGAAATGAAGTACTAATTTCAAAGGCAGTGCTAAGTGATCATGAATCAATTTATTTTTAAAGGGGTGGTTCAATGCGATTTCACTTTTTTAACTTTAGTTAGTGTGTAATGTTGCTGCTTGAGCATAAACAACATCTGCAAAGTTACAGCGCTTAAAGTTCAATGCAAATGGAGATATTGTCTTTTAAAGTTATGGCAGTTTAATGCCTACAAAAACGACCGGTTTGGACTACAACGAGCTTCTTCCCGGGTTGGTGACATCATAAACCCTGCAAAACACGCCCCCGGGAACACGCAACAAAGTGGGCGAGGCCATGTCGCGCAGCATTATGGAAGCGGAAGAGTTGTGTACACCGGACGCGAGCGACGCGTCAAAAGATAATAGAACCCAGTATAATCTGTGATATTGTCTACACTGGATGCGGCGCTGAAGACACCTTCCAGAATCTACACAAGATCAATGCTGGATTTGCACAAAGGCTTTTACTGAAAGAAGCAGTTACCACTTTAAAAGCAGAAGCTGCTGTTTATCGCCCCCAAACTGTAAGTACGTTTTATTGTTTGTACATGTCTTTTAAACGTATAGTTCTGTTGCTATTTTTGGTTGCATCAAGGACGTAAACAAAGACCAACGCGTTTTTGCTTCGCTAGCCAGTTAACGTTAGCTAAATTATATTGCATACTTCTCCAACAAACTTCTATGTTCATAGACAAACAGTTGTTCATGCTATAAATTAAACGCTGCCTTTACAAAAATGCTCCTACTCAGTCGTATATTCGGCTACAGTAAAGCTTTAATCAGGATAAAACTGTATATTGAAAGCTAACAAACAGCAGTGACAGCATATCTAAACACTTTGACACAAATACAAAATGAAATACCATTCATAAACGTCCTTTAAAAGCCGCGATTGCAGAGGTTCTGCTTTACCCTCTTCATCTGGGTCTGATTCGGGCTCGATTTGATACAGCAATATAGACGCCATTATTTACATTTCCACTGAAGCCCACGTAACCGGTAACCACTAATGGTAAGGGGCGTGGCGTTTCCGGACGCTTCAGCGAATCACGATGGCTCTGGATACACTGGGCCAGCTAACCAATCTGAGCACATTGCGTATTTCGGAGGGAGTGGCTTCATAGAAGCAGGAAGTCTAACGAGCCTTTCGAATGACATTGGAAACAAAGATGTAGAATAAAGGTAAAATATATGAAAAATATGGCTTTTTTTAAAAAAAATGAAGCGTTAAGACATGTTAAACTGCGCCCCAAAAACACAATCAAGCCTAGAAAAAAACCACTGAACCACCCCTTTAACACTTATTTTATATATATATATATACTAAAAAATCTTGGGTTATTTTTTCTACCCAAGTCCTGGGTTGAGCCTTTTGGGTCTTTTTTGGGGGGTTATTTTTTCCCAGTATTTGCATAGTTTTTGTGTTACCCAGCTCCTGGGTCAGACGTAATATCCACGTGTTTGGGTAGTTTTTGTTTTACCCAGATCCTGGGTCAAACTAGAAACTTCCAGGCAAGTTGGAGCTAAACTCTGCTGGACAGTGGCCCTCCATGACCGAGTTTGGACACCCCTGGGATAGATAATTTGAAATTGTTCCTACTAAACTTTGTAAATAAAACATAATTTTGAGAGCCCTGGCATGCCCTCCCTTTGAGCCTCTTCAGTCGGCTCGCTTGAATGTGCTCTCGCTTAAGACAGCGTTTTTGCTTGCATTCAATTCTGTTAAGCGAGTGCGATACGTCCGCTCTCTGTCTAAGGGATGTCTAATGAGGACATATGTTCAATGGCTGGATGGGCTTTGCAGAACACATTTCTAGGTGTTACAAGACTGCTAGCTTAAGGTAAGTCAGTTGTTTATACTTGCTTCTTGAGTTAGTCTGCTATTGCATAGGTTCTTCGTCACTGCTTTGTGCATTGAGCTGGGACTGATGAAAAACCCTGCCTACCTCTTTGGGGTTGTGGGGTTCTACCAGGTCCGCTAGGGCCTGACGTCATAGGATGAAGGCACCGACACAGCCGTCAATTACTCACTCAGTACGACAGCCCAGGCTGTAGTTTGTATATCAGTGTGTCTCTGTCCCTGTTTAGCCGCAATTTTTTTTGTGGTGATTACAGTGACGAGTGCCCCTGTATAACCTGTGATTGCTGTTATTATCCTGTTGGATTTGAAGTTATTATGCTTGGAACTGTCAAATAGTCTATATACTATTGCGGTTCTTCCTTGTAAGCAATGACTGTCACTTAGTGTTGGCTGAGACGTTATTCTAGCAACCCTGCTGATAGTTATAACTTAAGCTTTGTTTTTCACCACTTTCTATCTTCTACATTATGCTATGTGTGTGCAAGTGGCTGACTAGCCCCGCCGCCTTAAGTTTCAACTAGGTCTGCTAGCAAAAAAAAAATTAAAAAAGTTTTGGTGTGACACTGCCGCCGCCTAGCCGACGTGAAAGCACAAGGTGTCCAGAGGAAGAAGACCAGTGTGTGGTGTGTTGTCTACCCCGGTAAGCTCCACAACTGTGTGTCTAGCTCCGGTGAGAAGCTGTTGTAACAGATATGTGCTGCTTATGCTACTTATGCTTTGTGGCTGCACCACACATTGCTGCTGTTGTGCTTACTATGTCTCCACTTATGCCGAGCACCCCTCGCTGTAACACGGAGTGAAGTTATACGTTCCCCATAGCATCAACTAAAGCTGTATGCAACGTCGAGAGACCCTCTTGAAAGGGAATGTCTCTTGTTACTGACATAACCTCAGTTCCTTCAGAAGGGAATGAGATGTTGTGTTCATGCTATGTTGCCTATGCTCAGGCCTTTCATGTATTTTCTTGTTCAGTTTAAAGATTCTGAGACAATGCCGCTCAGCGCCGTTATATATAGGGCGCACCACACCCCCTGTCTTCGCATAATTGAGCGCTATTGGCCATTGCAGGGTAATGGCGTTAAGCGAATCAGGCTTGAGTATTCTCAAGAGAAAAGTGTTTCCCCATAGCATCAGCTAAAGTCGTATGCCACATCTACGTCCCTTCTCAGGGAACTGAGGTTACGTCAGAGACTATTTCTTTACACCACTACAATAACCTGATTTGCACACCGCATGCATCAAACGTCATAGATTGATGAGATGAAAGCCATGGGAAACTCAATATAATGTATGATCTTCTCTGTTCAAATGACAAAAACATTGTTATGACACAAATAGGCAGAGATGTGAGAAGAAATGCATAAGTAATGCATTGCCATTCACACATGGACTACATTTCCAAGAACTCACTGCCTGGACTCATCATCCCTGATTGCTGTCAGCTGTGTCTCATTAGCCTCATTAGCTCATCCTATATAAGTCTGATCAGTTCAGTCAGTCATTGCTAAGTCTTGTATGTGTCTAACTGCATTTCTGAGCGCTTATGTATCCTGTTTCTTCTGTGTCCTGGTTCTTTTTTAATTCTCTGCCTGTTCCCTTGGATTTCTCAGTTTTGCCTCAGCCCTTTACTCAGTTATTGTTTGTTTGTGTATGACCTTTTGCCTGGATGTGGATTAAAATTGTGGATTACCTTTTTAATAAATACTGAGTTTGGATCCTCAAACTTTGTGTCTCGGAGCAGTTCATGACAAAGTACATGTGCAAAGACTAAGATCTCACACTGCTTCTCAGTGTGTGCATTAGTAATATAAAGTAAGATCATCATTATTCATTGTTAATGAGTTCCTCATATCTCAAATATCTCACAATTCAAACTTAGTCTCTAGTGGTTTATGGACATTTTGTACAATTACAGTAACATGTGAAATTGGAATGGTGAAGGGTTATACAGTGCTCTATGGATGCTCATTACATCACTCCTGTCCATGGCCAATAGCATTAACAATCACAATAATATTTTTATATTAAAAAGAGCGAGAGAGAAAAAAGCGCATACAGAAACCAGGTTTTTAATCTGTTTGTGTTGTACATGTCATTGTCATCTGCCTTAAACTGCTGGAACCAACAATGACTTTTTTTCTTCTTCTCTTGAGACAGGTTGAAATAATATTCCCTGAATATCATTATATAGCTTACCTGCGATCAGATTGAAAACACACTGATAGGGTTGACAAAATACAACATGCTTATTATGAAGTAAGTGTTGAGCTTTCAGAGACATTGATTAGTTTATTTGTTTGACTGCTAAATGGCAATTGTGAGCTTTTGAGCTACAGCAATTGTTATGGATTGATCTTGTGATTGAAATGAAACATCACTGTAGATGTCCATTTTTTGTAAGTTGTTTCTTACAACATTGGACTGTTCATTTTTGATAGTCCATATAAATAAAAATCAATAAAGACAGAGGGATAGAGAGTATGAGTATGTAAAATGCTTGCAATCAACAAATATGCATATTAATTGGAAACAGTTTTGATGTGATGCATTGGCAAGTCATGAGTTTACAAATTTGTGTTACACTGAAAACAAATGTCCACATTTATGTACTAAATGCTCTAAAATTACTGTTTTACTGTTTGAATAGAATTTTTTTTTTTTTTTTTTTTTTTTTTTTAGCTCAACTTCATCTTTCCATTTGAACTTTTTTAATTGGAAAATACAGACTAGAAAGTCTGAAAATTGATACTCCTTTGGAACAATATATTGCTGTGGAATGAAGGCAGACTCTCTAATCATGTACCACAGGCTTGGCTTTCTTGGTGATCCATTAATCACTGTTTAGTCCTAAACCCATCTGCTTGAGGCTTTTGAGGACACCAGTTTGTTCATGAACCATGCAGAATCTGCTAAAGTTTATAGCTCAAGATTATAGCCAGGGCAGACTTGCTTGTTCTGCTTTTTTACTCTGGTTTTGGTAATAATCTCTATTTATTTATTTATTTATTTATTTATTTAATATAAGAAGTAAAAGCACAATGACACATTTTTTAGTATCTTTAACAAAGATCCCTGTTTCCATGCAACCCAGGCTCATTCCTATGGTAACATTTTGCAAAATTATATTTTGTTGCTTCTTGCATGTTTCACGGCACTTTTAAATTGAAATATGAGTGGTGCTAAAAGTGCATTCAGTTTTATCCAAAACAGATGAAGATGAATCTGCAACATTTTATTATGTTGGTTGTTGTATGCATTGGAGCAGTTCAGAAATTAAATGTATAGTGGGTGGCACTAAAAGGTTAATTCTCTTTTAAAAATTAAAAAAATAACATACCACTTACATGAAATTCTAAACTTAACCAATAAGTGTTAACAAAAAGCAAACAGATAAAACATATTTGCTGAAGTAACCAAGCCATTTTAGCTTGCTTCTACAAGTCTTTGAGCTCTTTTATTGTGACTCGTGATTCACAGGATTCGTATCTGAGCACCTCACATCAGTGCAGTGTTGTACCAGGTGAGCTCCTGAGCAGAATTAATATGTCAGAAAAACCAAACATGGAGCTGGTTATGTCATGCAAACGTCCAAATGTATTAATTTACAAATCATACACTATGGTCAAAGAGTTTTGAGGTCAAAACATATTGTGCAAGAAAATAAGTCTTTATTAATCACTAATCTGCCCCTGCAATTATAATGTGTGTGAAAAGGAATAAAGGTTATTTATTTATTTATTTATTTAAAATGATAATTTCAGCTGGAAACTGCGGTGAATTGTATGCATATGTATGTTTTTGGAGTTTTGCAAAAATTTACAGTAGTAGCCAAAAGTGATGTAAAGCCGAGGAAAATGTCAGTGTGACCTTTTTGTTTTTCTATGCATTTTTTTCTTTTCTTTTTTTCTTTTTTTTTGCATATTAAAATGAAACCTGTAGCTGTAGTTTTGTAACATGTACAGTCTGTTTTGGTTTCATTTTCACTGTGTTCTTATTCTGTTTTGGCTGTTAATTAGTTTCCACACACTTGTTTTGGTTCCCCTTGATTACATTCCTCATGTATTTAAGCCCTGAGTTTCATTCTGTTCCTTTGTCCGGTATCGTCTAAGTTGAATGTGGTTGTTTATGTTTTCTCCAGCGATCTCCTGAGTGTTCGGTCGGTGTAGATTTAATAAAGATTGTTTTGTTCCCCTATTCCTTTCGTTGTGTGCTTCATTACAGCCACTGGTCGTGACATGTTTGCCTTTTTGCCAAATCATTTTGTCAGAGAAATATACCTTTAAAAGTAGTTCTTCCCTCATATATATATATAATGTGTGTGTGTGTAGCCACCAAGACCGTGACATATATAGGCTATGAAACAGTCTTGGACTTGTATTTTGTATTTTGATATTCTGTTCTGTTTCCTTTAGTTCATGTTTTCATGCTCTGTTCAGTTTCAGTTTCTGGTCATGTCCCAGTTAGTTTATATGGTTACTTATAATCATCTTATTGTGAAAGAATGGTTGGGAGGGAGCATGAAGAATCATTTTCACACATGAATTGGCATCTCCAGACCTTAAATTCACTGAAAGTCTTTGTGATGTGCTGGAGTAGACTTTACAGAGTGCTTGAATTTTGTTGTAACAAGGAGTCAGCGGAACTGGGATCCATGTGCAGCTTTATTGTAAACAATATTTGTAGTACAACAGAGAGAGGTAAATCACCGACAGCAGATATATCCAAGGCAATGCAGAGACTAAATGATAATACAGGCAAATGGTCAGGGCAGGCAGCAAACAATACGTAGAATATCCAAGCAAACAGGCAGAGAATCAAAAGGGCAGGCAGCAACGGGTCAAAACAGGATAAACAGTCCAGGGTCATACACACGAGATCAATAAACAGGAAAGAATGCTCAAAATTGTCAGCCATGGCAAATAAAGACTTCGCAAGGTGTGTGTGTGTATGTGTGTGGCCTAAATAGTCCCAGAGATGACGAACAGGTGCGTGGGAAATCAGCTCCAGGCACGGGGTGATGGGAAATGTAGTCCGAAATGGGGTTAATACTCTGGTGATGGAGCCCTCTGGTGGAGATCGACCAACCCGAGAGTGGCTCCTGAAGCGACACCGGGGTCTTCCACGAGGGCAAGGGGCAGGTCTATCCAGATGGGCTCTATGAAAGTCTGCAATAAGAGATGGGTCCAGAATGTCCTGAGTTAACCCAGGACCGCTCCTCTGAGCCATACCCCTCCCAGTCCACAATGTATTGTAATGATTTGCCTCGGTGTCTGGAATCAAGGAGTTCATTCACCTGATAAACCTCCTCACCATCCATGATGATGGGTGGGGGTCCCTGGTCACTGGCCTCATCCTGGTCCTCCTCTCCTCTTGAACCACCAGCGGGCTTGAGCTAAGAAACATGAAAGGTGGGTGGGATATGATAATTAGAGGGGAGAGCCAAATGATATAAAACTGGTGTAATTTGTCTGCTTACTTTGAAAGGACCCACAAACCTGGGGCTGAGTTTTCTGGAGGGTAATCTGAAACGAAAATCCCAGATGAAAAGCCAGACCCATTGTCCCGGGGCGGTAATTAGGATGAAAATGGCGAGAGCGATCAGCCTGTTCAATCTGGCGTCTCGCAACCCACACCCGTGATGTAAATTGGGGTCCTCAATCTGAGACAATGTCCTCTGGAAGGATGTAGAACCAGAATACATAGTTGCACAGATGTTCTGCTGTTTCAAAAGGCGTGGGTAACTTGGGCAGTGGAATGAAGTGACATCCCTTGGAAAAACAATCGATTACAGTGAGTATAGTGGTATGACCCTGAGAGTTGGGGAGATCTGTCACAAAATCGATGGCTATATGTGACCAAGGACGCTGAGAAATGGGTAGCGGTTAAAGTAGACCAGCAGGAACTTGATGGGATGATTTGGTCATTTGACATATGGAACAATTCTGGATAAAAGTAATGTCAGACTGCAGAGAGGGCCACCAGAATCAATTGCTGATGAGTTGGATGGTAGCAGTGATGCCCGGATGGCCAGAGCTGGGGGAAGTATGCACCCACTCAATGACTCTTTGGTGAAGTGTGGTTGGTACATAAGTTCAATCCTGAGGACAGTCTGGTGGAGGTGGCTCTGAGCCTTGGTTGTCTGCGATCTCTGTCGTGATGTCCCACTGTACCGGTGCTAGCACGAGGGCAGGAGAATTATAGGTTCGTTGGAGGGTGGTGACAAGGTGAACTCATGCTGCCTGGAGAGGGCATCTGCTTTGATGTTCTTGGAACTGGGCCGATAAGTCACAGTGAATCTAGTAAAAAACAATGCCCATTTAGCCTTTCTTGGGTTGAGTCTTTTTGCCGAGTGCAGGTATTCAAGGTTCCGGTGGTTAGTTAGCACAAGGAAGGGATGTTTGCTTACCTCCAGCCAGTGTCGCCACTATTCAAAGGCTGCCTTCATGGCTAGAAGTTTCTGATCCCCCACATTGTAATTCTGCTCTGCTGAGTTGAGTTTCCGCAAATAATAAGCACAAGGGAAAAGTTTGGATGGGTTGCCATGCCTCTGAGAAAGGACCGCTCCGATGCCCATGCTTGATGCGTCGACTTCTACTGTAAATTCACGTTCAGGGTCAGGATGGTGTAAGACTTTTGGAAGTGTTGGAAGGACTTTTGTGAAGCCAGGGACCAGGATAGCCTATTTCTCCCCCGCTTAAGCACCAAAGTTAGGGGTGCTGCTATGGTACTGAAGTCTCTGATGAAACATCTGTAGAAGTTGGTGAAACCTAAGAACCGTTGTAGCTCCTTAATAATGGTTGGTTGAGGCAACTTCAAGACTGCCTGCACTTTGTTGTCGACCATGGCGACTCCCTCAGAGCTAATGATGTATCTAAGGAACAAGATTGAGGTCTGGTGGAATTCATATTAGGACAGCGTTGACGTGGCTGACGTTATCTTCGAGTGAATTGGAGAAAATGAGGATTTCATCAATATAAACGATGACCCATCGATTAAGCATGTCACAGGGCTGCAGGAACCAGAGGCAATGGTAATGAAATGGTAATGGTAATGAAACTTGATAGTAATCTCATTGAGACCTCGATAGTCAATACATGGCCCGAAGGCCGCCATCTTTTTTACTCATGAAGATGAAACCTGCCGATGCCGGGAATTGTACCCAGAAGAAGTTCTATGGAACAGTCACTAGAGCAATGAAGGGGAAGTTGAGATGCCTTGGTTTTGCTGAAACCTTCTATTAGGTCGTTATATTCTGGTGAAAGGTTGGAGATGGGAGCAGGTTGCAGTTTTACAGTGGTAGTTTGGATATCTTTAGCAGAGACAGATTGGACACAGTTTCAGAGACAGGAGTCGGACCATTGAACAATTTGCCCAGGAAACTTGAGGGTTGTGCAAAGTCAGGAAAGTCCAAGTATGATGGGGTTCTGTGGTGATTTAATGAGTAAAAATCGAATCATTTCATTGTGCAAGGCCCCAATTTGTAATGAAATGCCCGGTGATGTAATGAATGTGGACGGTCCCCAGGGGGCATCCCATCTAACGCTGCCACTGCCAACACAGAGTCACACAGAATTAGGGGAATATTATGAGTTGCCGGCTGTGCAGGTGACCAGGGAGGCGCCGGCTGTGCAGAGGACCAGGGAGGCGCCGGCTGTGCAGGGGACCAGGGAGTGCAGGCACTGAGCTGAGACGAGAGCGGGCACTGGGCTGAGCTCTGGGATAAGCAGGCACTGGTCGGAGCTCTGGGACAAGAGCAGGCACTGGGCGGAGCTCTGAGATGAGAGTGGGCACTGGGCTGAACTCTATGAGGCGAGCAGGAGCAGGCTTTGATTCAAATTGGACTGGATCGGACCCTGGACTGGACTGGAAGGGAGTGGAATCTGGAATCACAGGAAGGATGAGCGGTCTTTCGGGAGTGGACTGGATCAGCAGGATGGCATACAGAACGTATTGTTCCAATGTGCAGTTGTTAGTATTCCAGGGCATCCGCGAAGATAATGGTTCATCCAAACCTTCATGGAAGAGTGTTATCAGCTCCACATCGTCCAGATAAACCACCGGAGATATCTTCAAGAATGCCTCCGCCTATTCAGCAAGGGGACAGCCATTTTGAGAGAGACAGTATAGCTGGTCAATAGCCGCGTTTCCACTGTCGGGCCAAAAGCGAGCGTGCTAGTGCGTGCCAGGGCCAGTCGCGTTTCCACTGTCACTTCCGGGGCTTGATTGGGCCTCGTCAGGGCTTCCTCGGGGCCAACGGCCAGGGTTTTTTGGCCCGCCAAATACCTTGGTCCAAAGCGGACCAACTGGGGCTTGAGAAGTGGTCATGAACAGAGGCGGAATTTACCTAAGTCAGGAGAAGGTCAACACCGCTGCTCATTTCCCATGTTATTATATCAGGCTAACAGCTAACTTCAATATTTAAGACATTTTAAACAACTTTCAGCTCAAAACTCACTTTCAGACACCAGCGAGTGTTTGAAATAACTTCCTTGCAATCCAATGGGGATTCTGATCACCGTATGAGGCAAAAATATACTTATATGCGATGATAAAGGCTACTTATTCTAATCATTGCAATAATAAATACACACGTTTATGGAAAATACCAGAAACTGTTTGAGGAACGTAGACAACTCATATATGATTATAATCGTTTATTTATTAAGTTTAATGTTTTATCTGTCTCTTCCCCGTGCCTTTGTTGATACCTGACTAATGCATTCGCATATCTGTCACACACTCCGGTTATCTCGTATAACTCATAACTCCTGTTTTCTGCTCGTGAGCTCCCTCTGTTGTTCTGGCTGAAAGGATAACAGTATAGAGAGACAGAGAGATCGCTTAAACCTCCTCAGATTGCAATCATCATATAATTTCAAGGAAAATTAATAGAAATGCTCAGAAATGTGACGTAAACTTATAATATTTTTATCAATATTTTTCTAAATGTGTAAGCCTTTGGATTTAAAAGCCTTAATGGAGTTGTTTTGTGCATTCTCGTAAATAAATGAAAGCAAGGTGCTACCTAATAGGTTTGTGTTCTCTTTTTATGTGAAATTGTAAAAACCAGTTTGATTCAGCATGACTGATGTGCACAAATGAATAAATTACTGTTACTGTAACATTTTTTTATTGTAAAACATTGGTCAAATATTGATGCTGGAATCTTAAGTCTTTAAGTTAAGACCAAACATTTGCTTCAGTCATGCTCATTTTGTGATCTAGCTAGTTTTCAGTCAGCTGGTGAAATGGTGAGATCGTGTGACGTTGTTCAGTGGAGGCGTGTTAAGGGCGAGTTTTAGGGAAGTGCTGCGGGGCTACTGGCCCGACAGTAGAAATGCAACTTGATTTTGGCCTCAGTGCTTGAGGTCCAAGGCTATTGGCCCAGCACGGCATGCTGTTAGCCTTGGCTCGCACTGGCCCAACAGTGGAAAATCGGCTAATGGGCTGATGTGGAATGCTCATGGTGCTGACTGCTGTCTTGGTCCAGTCTTCTGCTATGGAACACAGACTCAGGAACAGAGAAATGCAGTAACAGGTTCTTTATTTGCAGCACAGAGCAATATGGCAGGAAACAAGTGAGTAGACAGTGCAAAGAAACATTACGATGACTGGAGATGGATAATAACTGAAATGTCTTTTCTTACAGATGCAGGGAATATTGGATGGCTGAACAGACTGATGGCTGAAGCACACACCTGGAGTGAAACGCTGGAGATAATGTAAGTAGTCCGAACAAGACAGAACAACAACTGGAGCGAGGTGTGTGCTTTTATGAGTTGCTGTTAACAAGGCTGATGGATAACAGGTGCGGGTGATTGCTGAAAGTGTGCAGGTGAGCAGAAGGAGGGATGATGTGAAATGTAAAGACTGACGGTGACAGGTACACCCATTTCTGTCAGTATCACTATCATCAAAGATGGCAGTTAGCATACAGTTTGGATTGGCGGTATGGTTCTGTTCTGGGCAAAAACTGAGAGCAGCGATAACCCCCCTTAGGGTAAACAGAACAGAACCAAGTATTGCAATATCATTAATTTTCTTAATGACAATAATTAATGTAACAACATAATTGAAGAAATGAGTTTGATCAAAAGAAATATAGATGGGCAAGTCCTGACTGGACAAAGGAGGAGCTGGGGACGGAGGAGGGTCATTAGCTCCTGAGCAATGCTGCTGATAATACTGAATGGACCATATACTGTATATATATATGAATGCGGTGATAGGCATCTTATTCATATAGGTCAATGTGAATCAGCTGAGTGTCAGCTGATGCGAGCTTGACTAATGTGACCTGCCAGAACTAACGCTATACGCTTGATTTGTTAACTCATGCAAGAGAAATTAATTAATTGAGTGTTTAAATACAGATATTACATGTAAAAATGTTGTGCAGTTTGTCTTCATTGCTATATATTTTTTATATGTATCAATATATAGCCATACAATGTCCATGCATATACTGCAGTATATTGAAAAATATAAGTACTAGTTTCCCATACATGTAAATGTATTGTGTAAAATATTACATTGTTTTTTCCAGTAAATTCCCATATATTTTGTTTTGTATAGGGGATTCCAATGAGCCTAACCTGTAATTATTGGGCTTTTCTTTCTTTCTTTCTTTCTTTCTTTAAAGCTGGATCTTCTATTGCACTTTGCACTTGCTTTGCCAAATCACAGCACATCCCAGCAGGTTTTGGTGGCACTGTCTCCTGACTCCTGATATAGCAGAGATCTTAGATTTAGCAGAGGTAAACTGAGTTGGGGTGCATGCAATAAGAAGTCAAGGACAAACCTAATTTAAATAAGTCTAGATCATCCCAGATAAAGGGAAAGTGGTTGTATCAAGCCGTATTCCCTGCTAATTTTATTAATCACAAGATTTTAAAGATACATTAGCCTACACATCAATTATGATCGATTACAATCAAACAACTAAACATGACTCCAATACACAATAGGCCTACTATTATTTATTCAAAGCCCCTATAATTATTTGATGATGAATATAGCCCAAACCCCTAAATTTTATATTTAATAATAAAAAAGTTGTGCAGCAACAACAATGTTGGTTATAACAAGCAACAAGATTATACTGCTGTTACACTTAAACTATCATTGGCTCTTTATCATCATCATAGCCTTTTAAGTGTATGTATGATGTCATCATTCCCCTACTGCAGTAGTTCCCAAACTGTACCCCCTGAGGCATTTATCATCCCTCTTAGACTACAGTCACACCTTTTCCATAAGGGACAATATTTGCCCCCTTAAATTGCAGTGCATTTTTACCTTTATAAATACCTTTATGTTAATAAAGGTATAATATAAATTATAAATTAATTATGTTTTAAAGAAAATGATAAATAGAGAAATAGAAATATTGATAGAAATATCAATGAAAACCGCCAGTAGGTGGCGGTAAGTCACTGTCTTAATGAGTGAGTCATCGAGTCATTCATTCATTCAGTAACAAAGCAAGTGGCTGCATTTATGAATGGGTCATTGATTCAATGACTCTCACAATTCGTTCAAATCCACAGATTTGTTCAGGAAACACCACTGTGTGTTGCTTGGAGACTAAAGACTATACAGTCTTAAAGGGACTTTGTTGGAGACGAACAACAGTTCTGCTGTGGCATTCGTTTGTGGCAACTATTTTGTTGCAAAATAGAGCAAATAATACTTACAGGACTGTGTTTAAAATGTACACTTAATATTACCCTTTTTTTTTGTTGAACTGTTATAAAATCAATGTCACATTTGCGATCGTGTGGATATTTTGGGAAAAAAAATGCATTACTGCTTGTATAACATATTATCAACTTTAAAACAAGAACTCACACAGGGTATGTTTTGTCTCGAAGAGAGTTTGAGTCATAAATCGATCTCAATGTCTGTCTATAGCAGGGGTCTCCAAACTCGGTCCTGGAGGGCTGCTGTTCTGCAAAGTTTAGCTCCAACCCCAATTAAACACACCTGAACCAGTTAATCAAGGTCTCACTGGGCATGCAAGAAACGTTCAAGCAGGTGTGTTGGAGCTGGTTGAAGCTAAACTCTGCAGGACAGTGGCCCTCCAGGACCGAGTTTGGAGACCCCTGGTCTATAGGCTATTTGTTCTTCATGCTATCAAGCGCTAAATCCCCACTTTTACATTGTCGAAAGCGGCAGTAATTTAGCGCAATCTGCTAAGGCAGCAGGCTCTGCACGCAACCATATCATATGCATGCTACTTGTGTGGATGCAGTCAGTTTTGACCACAAAAGATGAGGTAGTTTGATTGGATGTTATGTATTTATGGCATTTTGCCTGCTAAAAATACATGCTCGGTTTTAATGTTATTTTAAGGTAGGGTAGAATGACATGAATGGCAAAACTCAGCATTTTGTTTGTGTACCCCCTCTGTCACCTCACGTACCCCAGCTTGGGAACCACTGCCCTACTGATATAGTTGACAAGGAGGCACCATAAAAACCAGACTGACAGACATATTCTGCTCCCTTGCGAATGTAGCCAGATATACAATTACACATTTTAACTCTTCCACTGCAACAAAGTACAATGAAGACTGTACTAATGAATATGAATTAGCATATTGATGTAATGTTGAAAAATAATATTCCTAGACTGATTAAACAAATTAGTTAAACAAAATCCTATACATGACTAAAGCATAAATTATTACTATACAGTAATTAAGTATTTCTGGATTTTTAAAAGCAGCCTTCACTTTTCCTATGTATAACAGATAGAAACAGTCCTTGTCTTCACTGCCACATGGTGCATACTGTAACAAAATCATTGTTTATTCTCCTCAGAAGAGGAAGATTAACACGAACTCTGCCACTCTAAGGGTTTATGGCACATCGCTCACTCTATATGTGAGTGTGCGTGAGAAACATTACCCTGAGGTCATGTCTGGTCTCGACTATATGTTTTAAGGGATAAGAGATCTCCTCTGATCATTTGAGTATTCTACTCACTACATAGCTTAAAGGCTTTATTTGAGATGTCAATGCGAGGCCGAAATGAACAAGGTGACTCTGCATTTATAGAGGAACATCAAACTAAAGAGTCACAAACCACCAATACAAACAACACTGAAGATCGATCGGTCAACAACTGTTTTAGGACCGCAAGTTCATGATGATATAGTTGTGATTCCTCTGTGTTCTAAACAGCAGGACCAGAATTACAAACAGATGCATAATAACACAGAATGGCAACAACTGTATATGATAAGCTGAGTAAACACTCATATGTCATCTAGCTAACTGAGATGATCTGAAGCTCTAATAGAGGGCTGGGTGTTAAAAATTGACAAAAGGTCATTGGCCTCTAAAAATATAAGCACACATGTATGGATTTATGTTGACAGCACTGCAAACATAAATTTTTAAATCACTTTTTTATTATTTTAACATAAAAAATATAAAAATCCTTAAAACAATTCTTACATTTTCTTGTAAAGCAAAATTGCATAAAATATTAAAACCTGATTTTAGACTTCAAAACCTGAATATACTTGGAATTATTATTATTATTTATTTTTTTTTTTTTCAGTGAGTGACTGACACTGATATTTCACAAAATATACAAACAAAACAATTTATGTATATTTTTTTCTTATATCATGTCTCATTAGCATTTCCTGTTTATTTCAATACTTGCATACCAGTACTAAAATATGTTCTAAGTTATATATTCTCTTAAGGCGGTCAGTCTTGAATCTCCAAAGAAACCAAAATACTGTGAAAAACATTTTCTTTTGTGTTTAATCTCTAGGCATGTCTGTATTTCTATGTTCGCATGTTCTTTCCATAGAGCTATGTATTCTCTGAAATATGATAGTCTCAGTGCAAACATTTCAGGCCTTAGTCTTTTTTTTTTCATGATGATTTTCTTTTTTTCTTTTTCAACCAGAGCTAAAGTCAGCATGAAACGGAAGTTGCAATAGTCTTTTGTTCCCTATTATTATGTATATCTGAGTGAAACTACTTCTTGAACAAGAAAAAATGTAGGGCGGGACTTGATTTTGTCCATTGGGAAATTAGGAATTGATTGGATGGTTGTGGTTTGCTGCTGTGATCTCATGTGAGTGACAGGTTGTCTTGCAGACAAGAAAACCTCAAATGCCTGCAACCTTTATATATCGATATGTCCATGGCTGATCTGTGTTCAAAATTTAAAGGGATAGTACACATAAATTCTATAATCATTCTATTATGATTTACCTATTTAAATGCTGTCTCTGTCTCAAATGCATTTTTTTCATGATCATGTGTTTACTTTTTTTCACTGACTCCAACGAAAATAAAAGATTGACATGGTTTTAAAGCTGTTGTTGTCCAATCTTTCACATTCAGAATGATGTCTTAAAATTCACATTTGTGGAACAAAGGAATCTAAATTGCAGGGGACCTTGAACCCCCCAAGCAAGCTCACTTTTTGGACATTGGTATTTCTTAAACCCTGTGTATGGCCATGCCTCTTTCTCATTCCCCTTTACATTGACAGCTATGTAAAATGGGTAAAAGCGTATCCATCTGGTAGTAATCTCTGCAGAAGGCTTTAGTCCCCAGTCAGCAATAGCCATTTAGAATGTGATTCTGATCCCTGACAGTTTGAGCTCCCTGGGGGATGAAATATGTGAACAGATGTAGGGACTGCATGTGATATAATTGTATGCAAATACTTATTTTATTAATAGTTATGTACATAAAGTTGATTTATGTTCTATTTTTTCTGTTACTTGATTAATGTTTAAAGCATTAGACCTATTTAGATTTTACTACTCATGGTGCTGATACTGTGCACATCAGTAATTGTTCATGGAAAGAGTTTAATTGACTTCAGTTCTGTTTTACCACCTGTATCATCATGGTGGTTTATCAGTAGCTAATATTTTAAGGTATAGAGCAGAATTTAGTTGTTCAAGTAGGTTGGTGTGTTAGTCAGGTCTCTCTCTCGTGACGTCAAGATGCCTTTATATTACACGCCTGTTGCGCGTCCAGCAAAGCTCGCGTACTCGGCTGGAATACAGAACGACGCGTACCGATACAGAGCTGGGACTGAGAAGGGAACGTTTTGCCTCTAGGATGCAATGCGTAGACAAATGAAGTAGCACATTATCGGACATCAAACGGTCAACATTAATTTACCACAATACGTTGCTGCGACACGTAGGCTACTGACCTTGTGAAAAACTAATAATAGTTTAAAAAAGTCAGATATATGTCATGGGTTCCGCAGACCTTAATGAGGAGTACTGTCTAACCGATATTTAGATAGTCAGTTTGCTTGTCTCTTTTGAGCGTCAAGCGTTCAACAGTCCAAAGTGCTTTCAAAGGTGAAGCGCGCTGTCAAATGAGAATCATCATCATTATC
The DNA here is from genome assembly GCA_039654765.1 of Mylopharyngodon piceus. Classification (NCBI taxonomy): domain Eukaryota; kingdom Metazoa; phylum Chordata; class Actinopteri; order Cypriniformes; family Xenocyprididae; genus Mylopharyngodon; species Mylopharyngodon piceus. The sequence continues at coordinate 25,567,833 of CM077441.1, forward strand.
ATCTGTAGCCTACTAATTGAATCATGATGCTGATGCGCCGGCGTACGCTGAGGTGTTCATTGAAGGAGTCTTACCTCAAAAAATCCAGCACTGACTCATTATAACTTTTCTAACTATTCCTAAGGATGTTTTCCGAGCAGGCTGACTTAAACTACAGCTTTAACATGAGCGAAGAAGACCGGTTAACTCCTCTGGACGAGGACTGGAGCGACTCGCCGGTGGAGACGCTCTCTCGCGCGGGCTTCATCGCCCTGTCCGTGTTCCTGGGATTCATAATGACTTTCGGCTTTTTCAACAACTTTATTGTATTAGTTCTCTTCTGTAAATTCAAGACGCTCCGGACGCCGGTTAACATGCTGCTTCTGAACATTAGCGTCAGTGACATGCTGGTGTGTATGTTCGGGACGACCCTGAGCTTCGCGTCCAGTGTGCGGGGACGGTGGCTGCTCGGACGGCACGGCTGCATGTGGTACGGCTTCATCAACTCCTGCTTTGGTACGTACTAAAACAAAATATTAACCAGCTCCATTTCGAAACTTTACAGTGTCCCCCCACACGTTATAAGTGGTACATTTTTCAAATATCTAGCATATAAAACTATACAATTAATGTAAAAACTGTAGTTTTGTGCTTTCATTAAGCTGGCTGTTTATGTTTCCTTTCATAAAAACCATTGTTACAAACACAAGATTATTGTGACTAGGCTACTGAAAATATTCGATTCAATCACCAGAACACAACAAATCATCTTTCCATATGGTAATGTCAACAATCAGTTAATTCAATGCAAAATGTTTCAAATCACTTTTATATTTATGCAGTTGGTAGAGGCTTTTATACAATTCAAGGTATACTTTTTTATCAGTGTGTGTGTGTATATATATATATATATATATATGCATTCCCTGGGAATCGAACCAATGACCTTTCCATGCTCTGTTTCAGCTACATGACAATCACCCTTGTCACAGTCATCACATTAGAAAAAAACACTTGCATATCCAAGTTGACATACAATCCATAATGTTTATACTATCTATTCAGTGTTGTCAAAAAGTATGATCAATGAAGATATCATAAATCACTTCCATGAGGTTTTTTGTCAGTTCCAACAGCAGAGCAGAGTATACCAACAATACTGTTATTAACAAGAATTGTGAAACATTATTTACACAGTAATGGCTGAATATCTTTCTAATGCATATTGTGCAGTCCTCCTGTGGTCTTCTCACTAAATTCTGACTGAAATAAGACTTTTGAAAAAGTGTAAAATTATATCTTTAAAATATCATTAAAATATTTGAAACAAGACGACAGTAGAAAAAGACCACATACTTATCATTAAGATAAATGACCCGAGATTTTTCCTCTTCCCATGGTTCTACCCACATTGATGTCCCTGATGTCTGGACCTCTGTATTTTTTTCGAGGTGTATATTAAAAGTTGTGAAATAATCGCCTATATATAGAAAGATATTGCACAACACCAAGATTACCACCTTTCTCATCTGAGCAATTTCAAAATGACTGAGATGGTCAATCAAATCAAAGAAGGCTGGCATTACCATTACTTTTTACAGAGGCAGAGTGTGAATTCTAGCACAACGCTTCAGTTTTAATAGCCAAAAAGTGAAGTTGCAATAGTCTTTTCTTCCCTAATGTGATGTATATCTGAGTGAAATGAGTTCTTGAACAAGAAAAAAATTTTTCTTCTTGACTGTGACAAGGGTGATTGTCATGTGGCTGAAACAGTAGAGCATGGCACTAGCAATGGCAAGGCAATTGGTTTGATTCCCAGGGAATGCATATACTGATAAACAAATATACCTTGAATTGTATAAAAGCTTTTACCAACTGCATAAATATAAATGTGATCTGAAACAAAAGTGTAAAATTTGGTAATAACCCCAGTTCAGATTTAATGTAAACTTAATTTAAGTAGAAATGAAAATACATATGTACAAGTATCTTTGCATTTTGAGTATTTTGGATAAATTGGTACATTAATGCGATGAACCCACTTTCACTATTTCACACTTACATATAATCAGATATAGTATAAAATATGCATAAAATAAGCACTGGCTAATAATGCTAATAATGGTATTTTATGAAAATTTTAATGCAATTTAAACTATCTTCTGCTTTAAAACTTTGTTTTTAAAACTTTTGCACATAATGTATATAGCATATTCGATATATAGATAAATTCACTATTTTTGTTTTCATACACAGTTTACACATATGTTTTGGAGGACAACATTGGGCAGGATGTGAAATAATTTTTTTTTTTTTTTTTTTCAATAAATAAAATCAGGCATAAATTCCAATCGTTCATTTAATTAAGTAATAGATCAGAATAATCATTAGAATAATAGATCAAAATAATTGCCACCCTACTCACATAATCTTTAAAAATATCTATTGAAACTGGGATGCACGATTACAGATGCTTCACTCAGATAAATGTTGAGCTTACTTATTTTATTTAACAATGAAGTAACAATGAAGCAACAATGAAGCTATCAACTTGTTTTGCAATCACTACACAGTAGATTTGTACTCGCATTGGGAGTTTATGCTAAGTAGCCTACTTGTAAATTTTTCCTTCAGATTCGTTACTGAATCTACAAGATACAACTTCTTCAAACTAATAAATATGGCTAAAGCTTTTAAACTAAAATAACTTCTAAGATGGACTAGGGGATTTTCTGACTATTCTGTATTCCTGTAGCTCAAACAGTAAAGCATGGTGATAGGGCATTAGTCTAATTACAAGTGAATGCATGAACTGATAAAATGTGTAGTTTGAATACAACGTAAGATGCTTTGGATAAAAGTCTCTCCCTACTGTGAATGAATATTATTGCATCTACATCACAGTAATGGAAATGTACAGGGGGTTATCAGTCAGGAAGGATGTTAGCTAAATTATGTCAAGAAAGCCTCAAGGGAAAAACTGGACTGGCAGTCAAAAAAAGAAAAAAAAAAGAGAGAGAGAGAGAGAGAGAGAGAGAGAATAAATATAGAAAATGAAAAGCTGTGTGAGGCTTCCACCACAAGCTGGAGATCATAATAACTACATTATCTAAACATGTATCCGTTTGCATGTGCTGCAAAGTATCTTGATGTTATTTGGTCTGTGCATTCTACGATGGTGTTGGCCTTCTAGCTATATAGAGGTGAAAAGGATAGGACCTACCACATTTTTAGATGATCTAAATACTACAATGGGTGATCTGTTTTGCAAAACTAATAACCTCAAGACTGGCAAATGACCCAACCTTCACTGCATGGCGTCTATGTGTATGGGTTGGTACCATTAAAGCCCGGGATACGCTGCACGATTTTAGCAATCCTATAAGATTATTACTTTATCACACTGAATACATGGATCTATTAAACTTGGGTACGACATGCATGTAGACCAGTGGTTCCCAAACTTTTTAGAGTGCAGTACCCCCTGAGGTATTTACCATCCTTCTGTGTACCCCCTCTCTTCCACTTAGACTGCACCTTTTCCACAATATTTGCCCCCTAAATTGACTTTCCAGTGCATATATTATCTTTATAAATACCTTTACAACATTAATAATGTTTTAAATAAAAAAAAAAGTTCAATAGAGAAACATGCAATGATGATAAAAATGTAAAAATAAGTGATTAATTTACATACTAAAACTAAAGTCTTAATGCGTGAGTCACCGAGTCATTCGTTCATTCAGTAACGAAGCAAGTGGCTGTATTTATGAATGAATCATTGAATCAATGACTTTCACGAACGATTCGTTCAAAGCCACAGATTCGTTCACGAAACACCGCTGTGTCTGTTGTAGTTCTGCTGTGGCTTTCGTTGGAACTATTATTTCGTTGCAAAATATAGTAGCCTAAATACTGACAATATTGTGAAGAACATCACTTAATATTACCCGTTTGTCTGTTGAACTGTTCTATAAAAGCAATACATTTGCAAACGTGTGGATATTTGGATTTGCATTCTTGCTCGTGTAATTATCAACATTAAAAACAAGAACTCACAAAATGTATGTTTTGTATCAAGAGTTTGAATCTTAAATTGATCTCTATGCACCTTCTGTGCCAGGCTATTTGTTTTTCATGCTAGTAAGTGCTAAATCTCCAGTACATTGTGGAGAACGGCAGTAATGTAGCGCAGCAGACTCTGACGTAACCTATAAACACCCATATGCACGCTGCTTATATAGAAATGGATTTAGTCAGTTTGACCGCAAAAGATGTGGCATTTTGATTGGATGTCATGTATTTACTACATTGTGCCATGAAATAAATGCTCGGTTTTAATGTTATTTAAAGATGGGGAAGAATTAAATGAACGACAAAACTCAGCATTTTGTTCGCGTACCCCCTCTGTCACGTCACGTACCCCAGTTTGGGAACCACTGATGTAGACTGTACGATGATGACACCTATTGACTCGTAGGCTACGATGCAAATTTCAATCCACCTTATTCCTGACTAGCCTACTGCGTTTTGAGTTATGGGTGGAACTTCCGGTATAAGGAACTTCCATTCAAAAAGACTGAATCGAATCATTTCATATCATAAGGTTGCCCTACAAATAAAGCTTATCCGTCAGTTTGACTGAATGAGCTGTCAATTTTTCTTTCATGTTTTATTATCAGACATCATGAGAATAACGTAACGCTTGGTTAACGTGACGTTATAACAAGAATATCTATGGTAAGAGCTCTTTTCAGTCGCTGCTTTCTATCCTCGTGATTATTTTCTTTTGTCCCTTTGCATACCGCTGTAATATTATGAAAAAGGGCAACATCTACTGCACATTTGTGGTCTGTTCTGTCGATTTAATTTACGATATATCCCATTAATAATTCACTGGAATGCACGAAGAATCTCTCGTTTTTCTCCTCAAATCCTCACGTCTCTTTCCAGGTTTGTTTTCACAGGTAAATACAATTTATTATCTGTCAAAATGACGGAAATCACTTAAATAGTATCACACAATGCTGAAGTTCATGAACACTTTTTATTAAGGCAACGTATTACATAATACAGATATATATCACTATAGTCGCGCTTTTTCATGGTCTGTTGAAAGTACCTTGTTGACGCTTTTACACTTTTAAATGTCCTTTTAATGTTCGTTGGTTGAAGGGTGAGTATAATGTCATCTCACTGTACCCAGTTTTTTTTTTTTTTTTTTTTTTTTTTTTTTAAACCGCATTATTGCGTTCATAGAGCGAGCCTTTCACTGACTGTTTACAGCTTAACGGAAGTTACGCCCATAATTCGCGCAAAGCGTCATGGGGCGTAGGAATAAGGTGGATAGAGCTCGGGAAACTACGTCACTGCGCATTGCATTCTGGGTAGTCGTAGCCATGTTTTAGAACACGCTCAGGAGCGTACAATGACAACAAATACAAACACCAGATGAAAAAACGATTGTATTTACGTTAATTTTTTAAAAGCTGCTTGCACTTGCTTAGAATAAATGGACTAATATTTGAATCTTTTGTGTTCATTCGATCGCTCAGTCATGTGGCCAGGACACGACACATACATACGCATAGAAATCATACTGCCGCCTTCTATCGTACCACACACAGGAGTGATTTCTCTATTGCAATTTTTAATAACTAAGTGGCACCGATATATCTGCCAGATAAAATAATAAACACAGATTGATCTCAGCCAGCATATCATCATATCGCCCTGATTTCTTAATGTTAAAGCATTAAGAAATCAGGGCGATATGATGATATGCTGGCTGAGATCAATCTGTGTTTATTGGGGACATTCTAATATGCTTAACGTGGCTTGATTTACTAAAACAGTATTAACAAACCAAACTTAGTAAACACCATACTAAAAGCATATGTACAGAAAAGCACATGAGCCCAGAATATGAACGCGACACGTTTAATTACAGGTTAAACATTTTCCTCCCATAAAGAAAACGCTTACTGTAGCCTACTAAGACAGTGACATAAAAGACCAAACTTAGTAAACACTATACTAATAAAGCATACTATACAGAAAAATTGGTTTGTGCAGAATTTGATCTATTAATATCACTTAGTAGGCTACATTAAGCGACGTTAAGCGTTGTCTTTATAATGGTTTTATACGGATGAAAACTTAACATGTAAGACGCATTTTGTTCATATTCTGGGCTCATCTGCTTTGCTGTACATAGTTTCTACGGGAGGAAAACGCTTAACGTGAAATTAAACGCATTGCATTCAAATTCTGGGCTCAACTGCTTTTTGGTACATAGTATGGTTTATTAGTATGATGTTTACTGAGTTTGGTCTGTTAATATCACTGTCTTAGTACATAAAGCCACGCTAAGCGTTTTAGAATGTCCCGAAAATGGCGCTCCATTTCAGATCCGTTTTCCACGCCGGTCAGTATATGCAGATAGTTCATAAAACAGCCAGCGTTCACCATTCTAATTTGTTTAATATAACTGTATAATATAAATTTGAACATCTACCTCCACTGTTTCCCAGTCTCTACTGTACTGTCGGTGACCTAAAGTCCCAAAATGCATTGCGTTGCGTTTTAGCGACAATTTGTATTGGCTGGTCAGTAGACGTAGGTTGTAGCAGCAAACACACTGTGCGTTGATCATGCTGAATTTCTGACACTGTTAGAAAATGATCGTAGGCTATCTTTGGTCTCAAGACCGGGAAAACAGCCGTCTTTGAACCTCTCTCACTGTACGACATAGGACCACCGATTAAGAGCCACGATCACAGAAATCGCCACGATTGTTTCACAATGGCCATCTTTCGTCTGGGACAGCCAAAAACCGTGCAGTGTATCCCGGGCTTAAGAGGAGAACTCTTTAATGGAGGAAACTTTCAATGATGTTTACGCTATAGTAAGAGGGAAAATATATGACAGACACATACAGTACATGATCTGTTCAATGCTTCTTTCTTCTGCCATCTTTCCTTGTGATTCAGACGAGTCATGTTTTTCTTTACGTTTATCGCAGCAGTTCATTTCCCCAAGGTTAATTGTGTTTATTAGGAAACAGTTTATCAATATTTAATATAAACATGCATGAATATTAGATATGGCAATAGTTGAAATGGCAAGTGGCTGTGCTTTGTCACAGTGGTTTATGCTTTATTAGTAGATTGTGCAGAGGCTGCAGCTTTGACTATGTCAAAGATTGCATTCTGAGGAATAGATTCCCATCTGAAATGTAGGCTATTTAAGCAACGTGTTGCATGAATAAGTAATGTAACAAAAAAAAGAATGCTTTCTATTGCAAGGTTTGTGATAAGAATATAATTTTATAAAATGCATCCTTGAAGGCTTCAGTTTACGACTTCAAACAGACAAGTGTCTGGATGGATATACACAGGCACACAGATTTTCAAAACTCATAACATGAATGGCCTGCTATAAAAGGCCATGTTATCTCACTGGAGCTGTATAGAAGCAGGTGGAATATACAAATCAGACAGCAAATCATTTCAGTTTCAGTCATCCTCTATCTTAGCTCTATTTCTCTGAGCTTCTCATCCCTTTTTTCAGTCTGAATTTTCCACCTCTCAAGCTAAAACGCAGAGGTACCTTGCTGCATGTGTAATTTTGTTATTTTACAGCTGGTGGTCTTTGGTGTGCTTAGTAAGTTCAACCATTAATTCAATGGAAAAGAAAACACCCAAGCCAATTTTCAATTTCAATTTTGACTCCAGCTTTAGTGCTTCTGATGAAGCTTAATTGCCTGCAGATTTGTTTTCCTGTCATTGCTCTGACAACAATTTCAACAAATAAGTATGTAAATAAGGGAAAAATCAAGATGTGTCCCAAAGACCTTCTTGTATGTGAAACTAGTTTAATGGGGCTTTTACACTGGGTGTGTTTGCTGCGGCCCGACTCCGAGCGTGATTCTTCCCGGTGCCCCCCGCAGCATTGGTCTGGTTTCACAGTTTTCTCAACTTGATTCTATCCAACCCTGGTGCATTTGTGTTCATCTTACATCATCACAAACATGCACAGTGCATGATAGAATACAAAACACGAGTTAATATATTGTGTTTTTTTATTAATGTGGTGCTATTATGCACAGCAGAGTGAACGACACTTTGGGTTATTGTATGTGTGTTGCATGAAGGCGGCTTTCTGCTGTTTGCAAATGGACTCTTTTAAGGAGACAGCGAATTGCAAGCCATTCATTTACATGTGTTTTGTTGAACTAATGATGTCGTCATGGGCTAAATTGCATGCGCAGGTTACTTTACTTCCTGAAAAAGTGCACCTGAGTCCGAGTTGCTTTTACATTCACGTGAATCGCACCACAGTTCCAGTGCAACTGAACTCAGACCACATTCTACACACTCTAAAAAATGTTGGATTAAAGACAACCCAAGTTGGGTTGAAAATGGACAAACTCAGCGATTGGGTTGTTTTGACACAGTGGTTGGGTTAAATGTTTGCCCAAAGTGCTGGGCAGTTTTATTTAAAGGGATAGTTCACCCAAAAATGAAAATTTGATGTTTATCTGCTTACCCCCAGGGCATCCAAGATGTAGGTGACTTTGTTTCTTCAGTAGAACACAAATGATGATTTTTAACTCCAACCGTTGCAGTCTGTCAGTCGTATAATGCATGTCAATGGGAACACCATCTATAAGAGTCAAAAAAACATGCACAGACAAATCCAAATTAAACCCTGCGGCTCGTGACGACACATTGATGTCCTAAGACACGAAACGATTGGTTAGTGCGAGAAACCGAACAGTATTTATATAATTTTTTACCTCTAATACACCACTATGTCCAACTGCCTTGAGCGTGCGCACGGCATCCGGTGCGTGAGGTGTGTACGCGCTCTGATGCCGGAAGTGATTGTTCGCACTCATTGAAGCAAGACACGAGAGATCACTTCCGTCATCAGAGTGCGTTTTCAGACCTCACCAACCGGATGCTCAAGGCAGTTGGACATTGTGGTGTATTAGAGGTAAAAAATGATATAAATACTGTTCGGTTTCTCGCACAAACCGATCGTTTCGTGTCTTAGGACATCAATGTGTCGTCACGAGCCGCAGGGTTTAATTTGGATTTGTCTGTGCATGTTTTTTTGACTTTTATAGATGGTGTTCCCATTGACATGCATTATACGACTGACAGACGGCAACGGTTGGAGTTAAAAATCATCATTTGTGTTCTACTGAAGAAACAAAGTCACCTACATCTTGGATGCCCTGGGGGTAAGCAGATAAACATCAAATTTTCATTTTTGGGTGAGCTATCCCTTTAACCCAACTATTGTTTAAAAATTACTATATAGCTAGCTTAAAATGAACCCAAAAATTAATAATCAGACACATAATTACTAGAGGCAACAATAATAATCAAAAGGTGAACATTTATTAATAAGCAATTTAATAAATGTTTATTGTTTAATTATTATTCATTAAACATATTAATAAATGTTCATTTATTAAACATATTAATAAATGTTCATTTCCAACACATTTTGGGTTCATTTTAAGCAAGCAATACAGTAATTTTTAAACAATAGTTGAGTTAAAACAACCCAATACCTGGGTTTGTCCATTTTCAACCCAACTTGGGTTGTTTTTAACCCAACATTTTTTAGAGTGCAGGTAGTCTCAGGTTTGGTAACCTGGTGCGCTCCCGGGTCCGCATGATATCTTTCACATTTTTTCATGCAAACCACACCCTGTTTCAAACTGAACTGCCAGCAACACACATTCGTGGTGTTTTGTTTCTGAATGACTCAGTGTTTTGAACAAATCAGTTCATGAGTTCACACTTACAAATGATTAGATAGTAAAAGAGTATGTAAAGGAGTATGCATATTTGGCTTGCTGTCCGGGGGAGGGCTCCGAGCTTGGAATGTGGCCCAAACCCAGAGTACTCCCCCGTATCTTTGTGAGTGTGAGGAGACAGGGTGGTAGAGGGATGCAGAAAAAAACTGTCAAGGATATATTCACCCAATATTCAATATTCTCCAACAAGCAATATATTACCCTGCTTAAAAATCCAGCATTGCTGGTCACCAGTATAAGATATGTATTCCATGCTAGGATGAGCATGGGATGTTGGTTGTTGCTGGTTTGCTGGTCCCGAACATGGGAAGCGGGAGTGCTGGTGGGCCAGCTACACCAGCACTGTACCGGCTCTTGCATAAACCAGCCTGGACCAACATGGAATTCATGCTGTACTTATTCATGCTGTACTCATTCACAAAGTACTTATTCAAAAGTACTCACATAAGAGAGTATGTGATTTTTGAACACCTGAATGAATTAGTGTTTTGAACAAATCGATTGAGAATGATTCAAATGATTTACTCATAAAGACGGGCACTTGTCGCCACCTACTGGTGTAATGATGCTGAAAGAGTGACAAAAATCTACACTGATACTTACTTAACACTCTGTATGGAACAAACACAGACAAGCGGAGTCGTACAGAGAGTGAAAATTCCAGTGCTTTTGGACTGTTATATTAGCGATTATGGAAATCTGCTTGATATTTGAGAACCCGAAACCAACTACTTTAATGTCTCCTAAAAATAAATCAAATGCAGCTTTGAAAGTAGAATGTGAGTAGTCAAGCTGACACCTAGATGAATATATTTACTTTGCAGAAACACAACAGTATATTTATGCTCGCGCTTCATCTGTGAGGTGTCAAATTTGACACATTTGCATATATGTGTTAATTAAATGAATCTCCTGTACTCACTTTCCTTGTTGCTTTAAATGTATATTTAATTTAAAATGCTTAAAATCATGTACACTCATATGAAAGACTCCAGTCATTTCATTGTCTGTTGCAGCAAGTCCTCTCATAGGGGCCAGCATGTTGAGATTATATGACCAACCAAATACTATATGTTGTGTTCATAAGCAGAATTGTGTTGGGACTACTATTTTGAAGTGATGAGTAAACAAAATGGATGAAGTACACTACTCCTATCGAGTGTGCTTTATTGTTTTGGTCACACTTTAGTTTAGGGTCCAATTCTCACTATTAATTAACTATTAACTATGACTTTTGCCTCAATAAACTCCGAATGACTGCTTATTAATAGTTATTAAGGTAATTGTTAAAGGGGACCTATAATGCCCCATTTACAAGATGTAATATAAGTCTCTGGTGTCCCCAGAATATGTCTGTGAAGTTTCAGCTCAAAATACCCCACAGATCATTTATTATAGCTTGTCAAATTTGCCCTTGTGTGAGCAACAAATCTTTTGTTTCGAATCAGTGGTTCGGAGTGTGTATCAAACTGCCAAAGTCACGCCCCCCCAGTGGTGAACCATTGAAATTTCTAAACACTTATCACGTAACAAAGCCTCGTTTACTGAAATCACGTGACTTTGGCAGTTTGATACGCGCTCTGAACCACTGATTCGAAACAAAAGATTCGTAAAGCTTCGAAGCTTCATGAAGCAGTGTTTTGAAATCGTCCGTCACTAGATATTGTTGAATAAAGTCATTGTTTTGTTTTTTTTGGTGTTCAAAAAGTATTCTTGTCGCTTTATAACATTAAGGTTGAACCACTGTAGTCACATGAACTGTTTTAAATATGTCTTTTAGTAGCTTTCTGGACATTGAAAGTGTTAATTGTCTTGCTGGCAATGCAGGCCTCACTGAGTCATCGGATTTTATGAAAAATATTTTTTTATGTTCCGAAGATGAACAAAGGTCTTACGGGTGTGGAACGACATGAGGGTGAGTAATTAATGACAGAATTTTCATTTTTGGGTGAACTAACCCTTTAAATGCAAATGAGCTGCTGCTCCCATCCACTTTCCAGAAGAGGGCCGAGCTTTAACAGCTTGCCTTCGGTTGCTCAACAACAAAGCTGGAGAATCTCACGCAGACAAAATGACCATTGTCAGTAACGGTGTTCAGCCTTACATTGTTCAAACTGGAGTTGGACACTAATGGAGAGACTCAGGAAGAAGTTACAACTTATAGAATCTGTCTGGATTTTTCTGAATGGTTAGTGGATAAATGTATGTAGTTGCTGTCTTATTTGCAAACTTTTGTGGAAATCCAGCATTGAATTGACCCTTGTTTGTGAAGCAGTCCGGCGTAAAATGACGGCAGGGCAACAACACTCTACTATAGCAACTCTTCCTCTTCTCTAAAGCAGCCCAACATGGCCTCACCCCCTTTTTTGCCTGTTCTCGGGGGCAGGGTTAATTTAAATTTTAGGGTTAGTGATGTCACTAACCCGGGAAGAAGCTCGTTGTAGTCCCTACCAGCCATTTGTTGTAGTCCTTAAACAGAGAATTCAGAACAGAGCTTTTCCTGTTCTTTAATTTCTTCATTTTCTTCTCCCATGTATTTCTTTGATTTCTAACCAGTTTCTATCTTTGTTTTTAATGACTGATCCTGTACATTTGTGCAGCTCTTCAGTCATTCAGAACCAAGGGTCTGCTAGTAGAGACTAGAAGTGCTGGAGAATGAGTACTGAATGCCAGAAGAGTCATCAGACTCATTAATGTCTCTAATTCCACTCACAGATGGTCAGCCATGGAGACAAATCTGAACACAGACTCAAAACACTCTGTACAGCACCTCTTCATTATAATCTTCACCATTGGGTTTGAGTTTTCAATGAGTGTAGGTTTATTATAACTACTGGTCACGTTTTGATTTCGGCAGAGGCTGTTTGCACAAAGTGCAATAGATGCTATTTACACTAAGTGTATTTTCATTTCACTAAGTGTAAATAGTAGTCAGATGTTATTCATACTTAGTGCAAATAGTGGCACATACTATTTGCACCTCAGTGTATTGTAGTATATTATAAAACTGTATGCAATGATAACATATACAGTATACATAATTATATTTATTGAAATCATAAATGGATGCTTCCTTATTTAGACATTACTTGTCTCTATCCCTCAGGTGAATGTACACAAAAGTTTATTTAACTAATCTATGGAACGCACAATAGCTAAAATCTAAACACAAACGCACACACTAAAATATGGAATAATGAAAATGAAAGAGTCAATCACTACCTGAGCAAAACCATCTGTTTCTGAATTTAAAGCACCTTGGTAACAAGGGGTCGGCATCTTATCCTCCTGTGTTTGATAAAGGTTTAAGTGGATACTCTCATTGTCCTTAGTAGTGTAACAAACAGAAGAGTCTTTCAATGGTTTTTCCTTGAGCTGGCGATGGAAGAAGGTAGTGTTGAAAACTGCATCGGATTCTTCCAGGGTGAAATGAACAGAGACAAACTTCTGACTCTGAATAATGGGTGAGGCCTTGCCGGAAGCAGCGATGAGAAGTAGTAAGGTACACGTGACAATGTTTATTCTAGTAACTTACACTTCACCAAAACCACACTGCAAAAAGAATCGTGTAAAACCCAGTAAACCTTGAGATTATTACTTGTGACATTAGAACAAAATATATGGATATGTGAAAATGTATACAACTAAATCACTGATCTCTTAAATATTTTCTAATTTCACTAAACAGTTTCATTTAGTTTCATGAACATTTTTATTAAACATGGACCTTTATTTTCATTAAAATGGATTATTTCTGGTATTGTTGGCACATTTTGTAAATGTAAGCAACTAATTTAGACGCGCAAACTGGGTGCCAGTGTGGTGTGATGCACATGCTCGGCCAGATTCGCCTCGCATTCATGCATCTTCGGATGCGGAGCCGTGCGGAAAGTTACAAAATTTGCCGTGCACACCGCCAAGCGAAATGGGTTCACACGCACTCAACACACACTTCTGCAAACACCACGATGACATCATTTTTGTCGCTCGCACCCAAGCGAACTTGCGGACGCGTCGAATATAAATCAGGCTTCACTTCTCTTACTTCAATTCTGGACTGACTGAGATGGTGTCCTTTAAATTCTACAGAGATCACACCTCTCAAAGGTGGCTTGACCAATGCAAAGCTGTAATTTTGAGCGGAAAAGGTTTCTTTGTTCCTCTCTACAGCTTTTTTGCATAGTCAGAGTAGGCCCGTTGATTTGTGTGCCATTAAACTCTGATTAGTGTAACAAGAATTATAAAGATGTGGTATATCCCAGTATTTTTTAAATTAGGAAAGGATCTTTTTGATATGAAACATGATTCATTAAACAGTATGTAATACAAAATGCAAAGTACAAACAGCATATAATACAACATGATGTTCTGGAGCCGTGTATATTCATACTAGGGTGGTTTGTCTATGAATTAAGTGGGAAAAGCAATTCTCATGTGTATTATTTGTTTTAGTCTTTCCTCTGCCTGTGTTGTTAAACATGTAGCCATTCTTCCCCATGGCATATCTTTGAAGCCATGGAAGGTGTCATAGTTTCCTGGCTAGTGTCTGCAGGGGGAATAAAAATGTAATAATGGTCTGTGGGAGACCAGAATTCTAGATGCTGCTTGGCCTTTGATTGATACAATGTGGGGTATATGAGGTCTTACAACTCCCAGGTGGATTATTTATTAAATATAGCAAATAATTGTGTGTCTTTCTGAGCTGATATGCGAAAGGGAAAAGGGAGAATAATACATTTGGAAAACTTCACCTCACCATAACGTTAATTTTCCATGCCACTGCTTCAGTTATTAGCAGGATTTCTTTTGTACTTTTGTCTGGCTTAATGAGACAATGGTGGGAGGATTTAGTGTAAACAGCCTCTGCCAACAAGGCGGGCTATTTACACTTGGTGTCAATAGACATGAATGGTTTGATCCTTGCAAGAAACCGTTATTATGAACCTGACCAAGGAACAGGAACACAAGGAACACAAATCTTAAGTAGTTGATAATATTTAATAATGTATTTCATTAATATTAACAGCAGGTCTATTAGGCTGCATTTACACTGCAAGACACTGTGTATAGATCATATATTTTGATACATGCCTTTTTGTCCCATCTGTTCACAACTGTTTACATTTAATACCAACTTGTTTTAGAATAAAAATATCTAAACATCTTTAGAACAAATTAATTTTTTTCTTTTTACTGTTTTAAGCATGAAATTAACCAAACAAATGCAATATGAAATAAGCTATAAGGATGTTAATATTTTACTAGTATGATGTTACTGGGTGTGTTTTGATATTGCAGGAAACAAAACTGAAACAAAATATATATTTTTACTGCATAAAAAAAAAAACTATTGTCTGACATCAGTTAATAATATAAAAAGCTTTCTTCTCGTTCGACTTACAACAGCTGACACTGCTAAAGTGCGCTTGTATTTAAAAAAAAAAAAAAAGATTTTCATTTCAAATGATTTTCCAGTCGATGGGCCATGGAAAATGACAATCATGAGACAAGACATCCTTGCTGTTACTGAACATGCTTCTAGTCTTCCAAAAGCAGCATATTCATTATTAATCTTATATCCTTATCAATATTATATTTTAATGCCATTTCAATTAGTTTTGTAAAATATAAAGATATAATGCCTGAATGACTTTTACTTCTAATATGAAAGCTTAATTCTCAAGGGTGGCATTTAACTTTAAATGTGTTTTGAATGAGTTTTGAATCTTGAACACTTGGTCCCTGGAGTGTGCGCGAGAAATAGCATATGCACATTTCAAAGCCCATGCTAGCTAAAGAAGTTTTCCCAGGTGTCCTCCCAGGGTTGCATTAACAATGCCAGAGGACTTTTTCTTATAGTGCAGGAAGACCATTTACATTTCTGGTGTACTAGGGAACTCCTGAGACAACACATCATTTAACCCTTTATTGACCTGGTTATTTACTACCTGTCATGTATAGTTTTGGTTTTGTGTTCATGGTTCATGTCTTTTATTTTGTAGTTTGATTCATGTTGCTTGTTTGTGCCATGCTTCCCTTGCTCCTCATGTTCTCCCTTAGTCTATGTGTCATGTTCTGTCATGTGTGTTTTTAGAGAAGGCTAATAAAAGGCTGCAGGTTCATTAGAGCTACAATTAGCATCAAGCTAGATAATATAGCCTAATTTACGATTAATACTATGCTTTTACTCGAACTCACTTTAAACCACCAACAAGTGTATGCAATAACTTCCAATTGCAATCTAATGTGGGTTTTGGTCATGTTATGTTGTTGAAATATGTTATTTATAGCCTTTTATAAGAATCGCTGCACCTGCCTAGAATTTCTCATGTAATCCTATATTGTTATGAAAATAAGCCAAATCACATGAAAATCACATACAAATCATTTACTACCTTAATGGTGTGTTTATCTTCATGTTTCATGAGTAGAAACATTTTTCTGTGTTTCTTGTGTACGAACCGACCGTGGAAGTGTAATGGAAGTTTGTCATTGGAAGAGACAGGGTGGGTTATGAATGTGTAATATAAGTGCATATGTGCAGCGATTGATCTTCCTCTGAGTCATAACAGTGATCGCAGAAGAGTAAACACAGGCAGACAGCGCTGGTAAATCAGTGAAAAATTAATAGAAATGACGATTCTGTCTAAAAAAATTAAGTAAATATATCAATATTTCCAGATATGAGCACTTTTGGACTAAAAGCCCTAGTGAATGCTGTTCAGTGAAGCTATGTGAACACAAATAAAACACAAACTGGAGCAAACTTGACTGAATATGAATGTGTGTTGTTATTCTATTCAAAGTATCAAAAATTACAGATGATTATTTTGCACTTCTGACATAAATTAAGAAATTAATGTCACTGCAACCGAGTTTTATCATAAACAGTGGTCAAATATCGAAGATGGAGCCTTAAATCTTTGTAATGATACTCAGTTTGTCCAGATCAAGTAAGAGTGTGATGTTTTAACGTGAAGCGAATGTTGAACAACAATAACCTGGGGCCGCTGGCGATCTTTGCATGTAAAGGGGTTTAAGCAGTGGGGATATCTGAACCTGCTTAAATGCTGTGCAGGTACCACTGTGAAGAGAGGTGGTGACGTGAGAGTGAGTGCAGGTACAACTGAAGAAGAAATGGCTTGAAGGAGATGAGTGGGGATAGGATCAAGCGGACAGGTAGTAGAATCATTGGAAAGGATGAGTTTGGAGACTTCTGCCACGAAAGCGGAGAGGAGGGGAGAATGTGCGTGTTTGCTGTTTGTCAGTTTGTGGTGTGGAGAATTGCCCACTGATGGTTGTTGTTTTATTTATGAAGAATGTGGCAAAGTTGTCAGCTGTTAGAGTTGAGGAAGGAGGGGGAAGAGGAGAACAAAGAAGAGAGGAAAAGGTTTTGAAAAGCATGCAAGAGTCAGAAGAAGTCTTAATTTTGTTGTGGTAGATTGCTGTTTTAGCAGTGGAGACATTTTCAGAGAAGGAAAAGAGAAGTGACTGATACAAACTAAAGTCAGTGGGATCTTTTGATTTGTGGCACTTCCTAGAAAGTAAGTAGGTAAAATTTTATTTATATAACAATTTTAAAGCTGCAACGCACAAAGTGCTTTACACAATATAAGAACACAATCATTAAGAATACATTCATTAAGAACTATACACAATAAATTAACAAACAAAATGTAATAAAAATATAAAATATCAAAACCCAGAACACACAAAAAGACATCACAAAATACTAAAAGCATGTCTATTGAAATAAGTTTTTAAATGACATTTAAAAATAGACACACATTTAGCAGATCTAATATCCACTGGCGTTCCACAAGTATTCCACAACTTTGGAGCCCTTACTGCAAATGCTCGGTCTTCTTTAGTTTTATATTTTATTCTTGGAACAGCCAGCAATTTGTTAAAAGAAGATCTAAGACATCTCACTGTTTCATAAGGTTTCAATAGCTCAGCTAAATACATAGGCGCCAAACCATTTAATGCTTTGTATGTCAACAATAAAATCTGAAAATCACTCCTAAAATGAAAAGGGAACCAATGTAAAGAAGCTAAAACAGGTGTAAAATGATTAAATAACTTTGTTTGTGTCAATAGACTGGCAGCAGCATTCTGTACTAATTGTAAACATGATAAAGTACAATGATTTAAAGAGGAAAACAAGGCATTACATCAAAACGGGATGAACGAAAAGCATGAAAAACCACCTCACCTTGGAAATATTTCTTAACTGATAAAAACAAGACTGAACCAACTTCTTATCATGATATTCAAAATTCAAAATAAACACCCAAATTTCTAACTACCTGCCTAATTTTGGAAAAGACTTATTAAGAGCTAGCTCAATCTGATTTTTACTCGAGCTCTGACCCATTTTATCAGTGTTGAAATGCAGAATGTTTTAGGTCATCCATTTTTTAAAATGTTAAACATGCTTGAAGGACATCCAGACTAGTCAGATCCTTGGAACTCAGTGATAAATATAACCAGAGGTGGGTAGAGTATCCAAAAACTGTACTCAAGTAAAAGTACAAGTACTTATAGAAATAGTTACTCAAAGTAAAAGTGAAAGTAATAATCTTAATAGTTACTTGAGTAAGAGTAAAAAAGTATCCAATGAAAAAACTACTCAAGTAGCTAGTTACTAGTGTGTGTGTGTGTGTATATATATATATATATATATATATATATATATATATATATATATATATATATATATATATATATATACACACACACAACAATACAATAGCATGTTATTATTTAGATAGATATTTAAGTTATTATTATTATCATAATTAGATATCTTTGCAACAAACACAGAAGAGACGAGCATTATTTCTGGCATCTGTAGCCCGAATAACATTGCATGTCCTTTGCTTTGTATAATAATAACGTATACAGCTACATTTGAAAGAAGAAAGAGAGAAAACTTTACATGTGCTCACGCTCATAACCGCTGAACATCTGAACACAAACAATGATTAAAGACACATTGACGGATCTTCTTCCGTCTGTTCTCCAAAATGTAATCAAATGTATATTTCTGCAGGCGTGTGTAAACTGGTTAACTGTGTCTTCACAAAGGCGTTAAGTTTCAAGATGAACAGGTCGCCGCGCTACCCACAAATTACCGTGGGACGGCGGGTGTTCATTTCATACTCTCTGAACAATGGTAGCTTACTTAATGTGTAAATTAAGATATAGGTCCAAAAAAAAAAAAAAAAGGGTAAAGAAATGCTACATACTTTGTTATCGTGGCGTAATAATCTGTTTGTTTGTAAAATGTAGGCTATTGGCTCGGCTGTATGAATTGAAATCAAATGAAATCGATACCTGTGGAATTGCTGCAGGTTCGCAAACGCAGTTCAACTAATAAAGATCTTCATCGTTGGCAAACAATAGGATGCATTTGCAGATTTGCTTTTAATTGACGTTGATCCACTGCCACTTCATCCAACACTCCGAGTGAGAACCGCTTCAGACGATTCAGTGCGTGCAGGGAACTGAACAAATCATTCAAACTGATTCACGAACCAATTTAGACAGTTTTGCCAACTTGTTTGATCAAGACTTTGAGCAGAATCGACTCAAAAGAGTGATTCATTTGTGAATGGGGCATCGTTCATGAAAAAAAGAGACTTGCGCGCTTGGAATAAACTACGCATTTCTTAACATGTACAGTATTGCATTAAAATAAAGTAACGAGAGGAACGTCACCCAGCATAGCGAAGTAAAAGTACAGATTTTTCATTAGAAATGTACTCAAGTTAAAGTAAAAGTACACATTTAAATCTACTCTAAAAAGTACAAATTTTCCAAAAAAAAATACTCAAGTAAATGTAACGAAGTAAATGTACTTCGTTACTACCCACCTCTGAATATAACTGTAGGTCATCTGCAGTGAAAATTAATATTATGTTTTTGAATCACAGAGCCAAGAGGAAGCATTTAAATTGAAAACAGAACTGGTCCCAACAGGGAACCCTGTGGTACACCACAGTAAATTTCAGAACGCTATGAGACTTCATTTCCAACTGACACTACAAATGTCCTATTTGACAAATAAGACACAAAACAATCCAACACCCTCTCTGAAACCCCATTCCGTGTTTTTACTGTATTAATTAAAATAGAATAGTCAACTGTATCAAAGGCTGCAGTCAAATCTAATAGTATTAAAACTGAACATTCTCCAGCATCCTCTGCCATCAGTAAATCATTTGTCACTCGTAAAAGTGCAGTTTTAGTACTATGATTTGCTCTAAAACCAGACTAAAAATTTCTCAAAAATATTATTCTCATTAACAACCTCCAACAATTGCTTCTCTATTACTTTGAAATAAAAGATTATTTAGAGATGAGTTGACAGTTGAACTGCCGCAATCTTTAGCTCCTCAGGAACACATCCACACACAAGAGAGCTATTCACTATAGACAGCAAAATAGGTCCTACAGTTCCAATCACTTCCTTTAAAATTCTTATAGGAACCACATCATTAAGACTACTAGAAGGTTTCAACTTCCTCTCTGCCGCCCTGAGTTTAAAACGATTCTCGCTGAGAACATCAGATAGCCAGGGGTGGACGGGGTGTCGCAGGCTGGCCTGGATGAGACAGGGCAAAAGTTGTCTAAACAAGCTCTTAGAGTGGAGCAAAGAGCATCAGTTGCACTGTTATTATCTAGCGATGATAACTGATTAAGGGGAGGAAGTGAGGATGAAACCCTAGAGGATAGGCGGGAGGGTGAGAGTGAACATGGGTTACATTGAAAGGTGACTTGTGGAGGAATGTGTGTTGTATCAGGAGCCAGATTGAAGTTAAGAGTGAGGAGGAAGTGATCTGAGGTGTGCAGTGGAGTAACCAGCATATGACAGTGGAGCAGTAGCGTGTGCAAAATAAGGTCCAAACTGATTACCTGATTTGTGAGTAGCCGCAGAGGCACTCGCTTGAGGTCAAATGAGGCAAGCAGAGTGTGGAAGTCAGCAGCCTGAGGTTTTTCTAGGTGGATGTTGAAGTCTCCAAGTACTACCTGAGGAGTACCATTCTCACATCCAACTCCACTAAGAAGTTGCCTAGCTGACCTAAGGGATGATAAGCAACTACAAAATGGATTTTAATGGGGTAGGTGATAGTTATTGCATGTGATTTAAAGGAGCTATTGTCACACAGAGATGGTAAAGGATTAAATTTCCATTCACTGGAGATAAGCAGACCGGTATCCCCACCCCTCACAGTCAGACGAGGGGTGTGGGAAAAAGTGATCCAGGTCTCAGTCAGGGACATGAGGTTGAGACCTGAATATGAGCCAGTTGCTGAATGTACTGGGGAAAACAGCTCTGACGATGACAGTGATGATAGTAAAAAGCATCTGCTCAAATTGAACCCTTCCAAGTTTCAAAAGATAACGAAATATGCTTTATTTTATTATTTTGTAATTGTTATTAAAATTTCAAAAGAAGTTTAAACTATTGTGGCAGTTAGAGATCCATGTGTGTTAGATATTGCTAAATACTGGAATATATAATAATGATTGGCAAAACTTTCATGAATTTAAGGATTAAAAGGACACTCCCCCTCGTGTTGTTCCAAACCTGTATGACTTTCTTTCTTCTTTGGAAAATAAAAGAGGATATTTTGATGAATGTTAGAAATCAAACTATTTTGGTTAATACTGACTTCCATTGTATGAAAATAAAAAAAATGTTCCACAGAAAAAAGTCATACAGGTTGGAATGACATGAGGGGAGTAAATTATGACAGAATTTTCATTTTTTTAATGAACTTTCCCATGACCTAATCTAAAGTAAGAAATTACGGTTTCATGGTTAATAAGTTAACAAAGCATAAAATAACATGATCTAACTGCTAATTAAACAATAAAACTCTGTTAATTACTGTGACAATGAATGAAGAGGACACAAAGGACACAAATTTGTATAATGACATGGGTATTACACTGGTATTACGACGTAAACATGAAATATGAGGACATTTCATGAGTCCTCATATTTAAAATAGCCTTTAAAACATACTAAACAATGTTTTATTAAAAATGTAAAAAATGCAGAATGTTTCCTGTGATGGGTAGGTTCAGGAGTAGGGGTAGTGTAGGGGGAGAGAATGTACAGTTTGTACAATATAAAAACCATTACGCCTATGGAATGTCCTCACTTTGATAGCAAAACAAACCTGTGTGTGTGTGTGTGCGTGTGCGTGCGTGTGTGTCTGTGTGATGGTGTGTGTGTGTACATGTTTTTCTATCCTGGTGGGGACTTCAACCTGAATGCACACAGACTCGTGGGGACTTGTGTCACCATGGGGACCTAAATTGAGGTCCTCATGGGGAAACAAGCTTATAAATCATACAGAATGAGTGTTTTTGAAAATGTAAAAATGCAGAAAGTTTTCTGTGATGGGTAGGTTTAGGGGTAAGGTTAGTGTAAGGGGATATACACACTGTAAAAAACAATAAGTAAAATTTACTTAATTTTTCTTTTGCAAGTTTTTGCACGCATATTTTTTAAGTAAATTTCAAATGTAGAATTAAGTAACTCTACTTAACTAAGTTAGGTAAAATTAACAAAGAAAACAAGTAATTTTAACTTGGCCAGTAAAAGCTTGAGTAATTTCTACTTAGTTGAAGTTTCTTTTGCAATACATTTTACTCAAACAATATAACACTGAATTAAACCATGCTTTTAAAGTGTATGTTTTACTTAGAAACATCCAAGTAAATAATACAATAGATATTGTGTAGACACCATATCTACATAGAAGTAACATGGCACCTGAACACAGAGACCTCAATACTCGGTACACAGTACACAATGACGGTAACATTCGATGGATAGTTTTTGAGTTTGATTATGGCATTTTAATTAGAAAATGAACTCCAAATGTCACAAAATGGCAAGTTACTACACATAACCACAAAAGCAATGATAAAAAACAGCTGGAAAACAGCGAAAAATCGACCTCATTAATTATTCAAGGCCCAGTGCATGATGGGAACACCAGTATCAGAAAGATGAGTAGTTTTACTTAATTTTATAATGTTGATATTTACGCTTTAATTTCTACAAGCTTAAATTGAGTACTACTATACAATTTACTTAGTTTTTTTAAATTCTTGCCTGAACTAACTTTTTCATGTAAAAATTACATTTGTTTTTTATGTAGTATTTACTTCACCATAAAACCATTTTTTACAGTGCAGTTTGTACAGTTTAAAAACCATAATGTCTATGGAGAGTCCCCACAAACATAGTGACCCAGACGTGTGTGTGTGCTGTGCAATTTATTGGCTCAGTTCCTAGAGAATTGTGACAGCCATCAAATATTGTGCTTCATCCTCGTGCCTCTGTTATTCTGTGGGTCACTGCTTGCCAAATGAATTTTCCTTTCTCCTGTCAGTTCATATCAGAATAAGTTCTTTCTGTGCTCTGTACACATCCCTCCCTGCCTTGTCTCATGGAGTTTGAGCCAACTTTTTTTTTTTTTTTTTTTGGCTTTATCGTCATGTTAATTACACTGCAAACCTGACCTTCTGTCACTCCGGTTGGTCATATTCTTAGTTTGGAGACAGAACCCTGACACGGATGTCCTTGTGTGAGGGTGTGCTCTCTCGTCCACGTTGTGTGTTCGGGACAGGTTGTCTGGATCCTGGCACTCCTGTCTGGTTTAGTTTCGGTTCACTGTTGGTATCTGGATACATGTTTTGACTACACGTTCTCAGCCCCTAGTCATCAAATTTGAACACTTGGTCAGGTCCCTTTTGACGTCACTTTTTAATGCACTGGGTACCCTTTTAGTGTCATTTTTCGATGTGAATTTTCTATGTGGTACTCAATTGATTTCAGTTGTTTGTCAAATCAAGACGCATTTAATTCTTAGCATGCATTTGTAAAAGTAGTAATGATTTCATAATTTCGGAGCACCTAACCCCACCCCTACCCTAAACCTACCCATTTCTCAACAATATAAAACACATAACAGGCAAATTGAAAGTACAGTCACAGGTATTTATTGCAAAAATTAAAAAAAAAAAAAAAAAAAAAAAAAAACTTTATAAAAGTATTACAAACAACTCGTGTTGCACTGTAAGTCTTTTTAAGCCATATGATATCTTTATGTGAAGAACAGAGTGGAACATAAAGGGTTATTTAACCCATTCCAAACCTATAAGACCTTCGTTCATCTTTGGAACACAAATTAAGTATTTTTGATAATATCCAAGAGGTTTATTATCTCCCATAGAAAGCAACGAAATTACCACATTCAAGGTCCAGAAAAGTAGTAAAAACATCGTTAAAATGGTCAACGTGGCTACAGTGGTTCAACCTTAATGTTATAAAGCGATGAGAATACTTTTTGTGCACTAAAGCAAAATGACTTTATAACGACTTTGTTCAACCAATAATGAGTTGGCATTCTGACGTAGAACACGGAAACCTGCACTGTCTATACAGCGTAAATAGCGTAGGAGAATGACAGGGTAGAGAAGAGCAGAGGTGGAACTAAAGAATTACAACTACTCACGTTACTGTAATTAAGTAGCTTTTTCGGGTTTTTGTACTTTAAGTACATTTTTAAATCTGTAATTTTACTTGTTCTCAAGTACAAATTAAGCTAAGTAATCTACTTCGCTACTTGTAAAATCACATTCCGTTACTGAGTATGCCAACAATTTGAATATTCAAACCTTTGACCGGCATATCGGTAGCCAATAAAGAAATCCGATCATAAACGGACCAATGAAAACCCTGATATTTTACCAGTGGCGCGTTCTCATTCTCTCATCTCCCCGACAGCGAGTTTGACACACACCCGCCTCCTCCTGTCACTCACACGTTTCAGTTACAGAGCCTGAATGTCAGCGCGAGATTGCAGGTATTGCGCATAATTTTAATCATACCCGCAGGTTTCTATGGCGTATTTTAATTACAAATGTTGAGAGCGCATTATTGTAACGCGCAGAAAACGATGCAAGCTCTCAAATATACAAGTGAACTGCCTCTCCTCGTGCGTGCTGTCAGACTATGCAGTCGTGAATCTCTCCGTGCTCTTAAATTAAACGTCGCCAAAAGTTATCAATCAGAATAGACCTCCAAGCCTGACCAGTGAAAATGCTACAGGTAATCTTATTGGCTTTAAGTGAAATGCACCAGAAAGTCTCTCAACAATCCAAGGTGGATCTTTAATTTCTTTACAATGTAAATATATGTTTCAGAATGGGGCATTTATATGATTTGTACATAAAAATAACCTAGTCTGTCTAACTGCATCACTATATTGTACAGACATTATAGGTCAAACCCCTCTTATGTTCTTTTTATCTAAATAAACAACATATTATATGGCTCTTAAAGGGTTAGTTCACCCAAAAATGAAATTTCTGTCATAAATTACTCACCTTCATGTTCCAAACCCGTAAGACCTTCGTTCATCTTCAGAACACAAATTAAGATATTTTTGATGAAATCCGAGAGCTTTCTGACCCCAGACTGCAACGTAATTGCAACTTTCAAGGCCCAGAAAGATAGTAAAGACATCGTTAAAATAGCCCATGTGACTACCAGTGGTTCAACCTTAATGTTATGAAGTGACGAGAATACTTTTTCTGTGCAAAAAACAAAAATAACAACTTTATTCAACAATTTCCTCTCTCCGTGTCACTCTCTGATGCTGTTCATGTGAGCACCACGACACATGTGTGTGATGCTGACGCAGAATCCAGCTAATAATGAGCTGACGTAGAACCTGGAAGTGCTGCACTGTGTTTACTACGTCAACAGTGTCAGAGACTGACATGGAAGAGAAGAAATTGTTGAATAAAGTCGTTATTTATTTTATTTTATTTTTTTGCACACAAAAAGTATTCTCGTCACTTCATAACATTAAGGATGAACCACTGTAGTCACATGGACTGTTTTAACAATGTCTTTACTACCTTTCTGGACCTTGAATGTGGTAATAATGTTGCTGTCTATGGAGGGTCAGAAAGCTCTCGGATTTCATCAAAAATATCTTAATTTGTGTTCTGAAGATGAACGAAGGTCTTACGGGTTTGGAACAACATGAGGGTGAGAAATTAATGACAGAATTTTCATTTTTCGGTGAACTAACCTTTTAAGATACACGGCATATAAAAATTCAGTGTTGTCATATTTTCAAACTGAATTTAGGTAACTTTTTTGTTCTTATTTTATTACTGACTGTTTACTTGTATTTTTTGTAAATTTAATTCAGTTTGAAATCAAGCTTTCTTGTGCTGCATGTGAGCTACTGCAACAAAGTTACCCTATTGTAAAGACACAAATACACAGAGTGAGCAAATGTTTAAGTGAGATTAATGTAATGGTAATTGATCAATGTTTAAATATGCAAATAAAAGCCTAAATAATAGGCTATTCAAGTCTTCTGAAGAGACACGTCCGCTTTATACGATGAACAGATTTTAAGTTCATCGTATAAAGCGGACGTGTCTCTTCAGAAGACTTGAATTAAACCGCTCCATTTAAATTGATTACTGTTACGAGTCTTGTGCTTTTTGAAGCTTGAAAAAAATGATTGCTTTGACAAAATGGATGGACAAAAAAATTAGATATTAAAATATCTACGGTATACAGTATGTGGTGGTTTTCCACATGGTATTTAAAATGATACTAAATACTGATCATTTTCAAGGTATTGTATTCAAGTTAGAAATTCCAGTATTGTGACCACTAATTCATGCACTTCGTCAATAAGGTGAAAGTGCTTTGTTTAAAATAGCTATTTTCTACGTAGATCTATGATTTGATTGAATATTTTCTGATAATTTAGTAATATCGCCGGCTAAAAAGTAATTAGTAATTTTAGTACTTTGAGTAGTTTTTGAGAAGAGTAATTTGTACTTTTACTTGAGTACTTTTTTGACACCAGTACTTGTACTTAAGTACAAATTTTCAGTACTCTTTCCACCACTGGAGAAGAGATTGAAGTAAAGTCATAAAGAATAAAGTAATTTTTTTTGTTTTGTTTTTGCACACAAAAAGTATTATCGTCGCAATATTGTGAAATATTATTATAATTTAAAATAACAGTTTTGTATTTTGATATAAATGTAATTTATTCCTGTGATGGCAAAGCTGAATTTTCAGCATCATCACTCCAGTCTTCAGTGTCACATGATCCTTCAGAAATCATTCTAATATACTGATTTGCTGCTCAAGACACTTTCTTATTATCAGTGTTGAAAACTGATATTGTGTTGTGAATTCTTTTCGAGATTCTTTGATAAACGGAACATTTAAAAGAATCTTTTGTAACATTATAATTTTACTTTTGATTAATTTAATTTGTCCTTGCTGAATAAAAATATTAATTTCTTAAAAAAAAAAAAAAAAAAAAAAAAACATTGTACTGACCGGAAGCTTTTAAATGGTAGTGTATTCTGGGTAACAGATCCCAAACAGATATTAGGCTACAAACCCTCAATGCACTAAAGGTGAGCAAATATGTTTTGATAGTTTTGTTTATTTAAATGAATTTAATATTGAATGAATGTCAAATAAATGTACACATTAATATACATATGATATAAATAAACTGGTGGTTTTACCATGAAGATGTTTGTAGCTGTAGTGGCCAATATTGCATTTATACTGCAGTCTGTTGGGGAAACAATAGCAGCTCAAATTGATTGTAATGTTATATATTTCATCCAGATCCACAACTGTTCAAGAAGTCCAGCTCTCTTTGTGGTCTGTGGTCCCCAAATTAAGTAGTCATAGTGAGATGTATCTCTTATTAGTGTGTGCTGGCTATGATGTAGAATCATTTCATGTTTTTTTAATGTTCCTTTGGTACATTTGATGTATGATTTATTCATTGGTGAAGCAGACACGGTTTATGGTGGTCTGATATTTATGTGTGTTTGGGGACTCTTCTGCTCCATGTGGATTTGTAATGGAAATATACATAGTTAAGAATGAATAAGTTATTAAAATTACATGAGCTCTAGGGTGAATACAGATGGATGAATAGTTAGCAGAAAGATGAAGCAGAAGTAGTTATTAGTTTACACGTGCATTATATAAATACACACATGGTTACAATGACATGTGGTGACCTTTAGGTTAATGAAACAGCATTTACATTACACTATCAACAAGAATTGAACATTGTAATATTTTGTGTTCATACTAACATTCAGAATACTCAGCTGGGTAACTAAAACCAGCGCTACTTTCATGAACTTGGAGGACTTTAAAGGTGCTGTATGTAATATGACTGAACTAAAGCATAAAAATACCATATTTGCAGAGATTTAAGAAGCATGCTAAGTTCAAATGCTTGTTTCTCCAAAAAATAATGCTACTGCCAGTTATTCTACTTAGAAATGTGCGTTCCGTATTGGAATGTCCGTTTTTATTTGGCGGAAAACACAGCATATAGCAGCCATAGGCGTACCATGTTTGAGCTTGGATTGGGCCAAACCAAGCCAGTCGATTTGGTCAGTCACACTTTTAAATACATGTTAGCTGGAGTCCCCTCTGGACGCTGGTCAGGGGCTGGAGCCAACGTGTGTGCAGCCCACACACACCAAATGGCCATGGCCATAATGGTCAGCGCTACATTCTCTGAAGACTCTAGTGAGGCAGCCATCTTGGCTGAGGGCTCAGGCGTGGCAGCCATCTTGGCTGAGGGCTCAGGTGTGGCAGCCATCTTGTGAAGAGTCTCGCGTGTGGCAGGCGTGGCAGGCATGACTTGAAGAGACAGGCTTGCCAGGCATGATGTGAACAGGCACAGGCTTGGTAGGTACTGTGGGATTGCGGGGCTCCTCATCCGCAAAACCCACAGTAAATGAAGAATGTACTCGGTTACTAACGTAACCTCGGTTCCCTTAGATACTACACTCGTACTGCGTCGTTCGTCTTATTATTCATAAGACAAGACGCATATGGGGAAAACTCCTTTTTCTCAGATTTCTGAAGCCTTTTTCAATCATGCAGTGAAACTGCACGGCCATTGGTTCGTGGAGTTAAAGTATCGGGCTATATAAGTGGCCGTCTCACCTTGGCAAATCGACTTAATTCGACTGAAGCGACAGCATGAGGTGTCCCACGAGTAGCGCGGCAAAGTATGCAGTACTCGTTCCGTTTCTAAAGGAACCGAGGTTACGTTAGTAATAGAGTACGTTCCCTTTCGATACTACACTCGTACTGCGTCGTTAGTCTTATTATCCATAAGACAAGACGCATATGGGGACAGTCCAATCGCGCTGTGCTACAAAGGGGGACGACAGAGCATCCAGGCAGAGCGCTTAAAAAAGGGCTTGTGACGGAAACCCATAGGACAGGATAGCCCGGACAACGGGGACTGAAAAACACTGTAGTCATCCTCCCAATCCCATATAGCCAAGGCACCAGCGGGGCCTAGGATGCATATAGGGGGCACAGAATATAGTTATACCCGGACATGGTCGGGGTCATAACGGAAACCCATAAGCTGGTCACAACAGTGAGGCTTATGCAGAAAGGACCTGCGTCTGTAGCGCAGGAACGTCCAGATTATAAAACCTGACAAATGTGGACGGCGAGGCCCAGCCGGCCGCCGCACAGATTTCGGCGATGGATACACCACAGGACCACGCCCAAGAGGAGGCCATGCCTCTCGTGGAATGCGTTCTAACACCTAAAGGGCATTGTAGGCCTAAAGAGGAGTAAGCGAGCGCTATAGCATCGACTATCCATCTGGATAATCTGGGCTTCGTGACCGGAAGACCTTTTGTGCGGCCACCGAAGCAGACGAAAAGCTGTTCCGCCTGACGAAAAGAGGTGGAACGGTCAATGTAGGTCCTCAGGGCCCTGACGGGACAGAGTAGGTTCAACTCCTGATCATCCTGAGAAGGACGAAGAGCAGAGAGAATGATCATCTGTGCTCTAAAGGGGGTGGATAGGACCTTCGGGACGTATCCATGTCTTGGTTTCAGGACGACTTTAGAGTCGTTAGGCCCGAATTCAAGACAAGAGGGGCTCACAGAGAGCGCCTGCAAATCTCCCACACGCTTAACCGATGCTAAAGCTAGCAGTAAGGCGGTTTTCAGCGACAGGGGTCGTAAGTCGGCAGTCTGGATTGGCTCAAAGGGAGGGCCTTTAAGGCCTCTAAGAACCAAGGATAGGTCCCAGGTAGGAACCGTGAGGGGACGAGGAGGATTCAACCTCCTGGACCCTTTCAGGAACAAGGTTGTTCCTCCCTATCAACTGCCCTGCTATAGGAGCATGAGAGGCCGCTATAGCTGCGACATAGACCTTAAGGATAGAGGGAGTACGGCCTCTATCCATTAAGTCTTGAAGGAAGGACAATATCTGGGATATGTCACAAGTCAATGGGTCCTCGCCCCGGGCTGTGCACCAGGCAGCAAAGACAGACCATTTAAGGGAGTAGAGACGTCTCGTTGACGGAGCTCTAGCTTGTGAGATAGTGTTTAAGACATTCCCAGGGAGGTTTGCAGGCTCCCATTGAGAAACCACACATGAAGATCCCACATCTCGGGTCTGGGGTGCCATATCGTTCCTCTCGCTTGAGAGAGGAGGTCTCGTCTCAGAGGAATCGGCCATGGCTTCACGGGCAATAACTGAGACAGTTCAGAGAACCATGGTTGGCTCCTCCACAGAGGAGACACCAGGAGGACCTTGTGAGCACCCTTCCTGATTCGTCTGATAACCTGGGGAATCAGAGCGATCGGGGGAAAAGCATAAAGGAGGAGGCTGGGCCAGTCGTGGGCCAGCGCATCCCTGGTTTTTGAGAAATAAATTGGGCAATGATAATTGTCTTCTGAGGCGAAGAGGTCGACCTCTGCCCTCCCGAAGACATCCCAAATTTTCTGAACTGTGCGGGGGTGGAGCGACCATTCCTCCGAGGGAAGGTTGTTCCGGGACAACATGTCCGCCCCTGTGTTCAGTACGCCCTGTATATGCGCTGCTCTCAGTGACAGCAGGTTGCGTTGGGCCCACTCTAGGATGGTTTTCGCTAGAGTGAAGAGGGGCTTTGAAGAGAGCCCGCCCTGGTGATTTATGAAGGACACCACCATCATACTGATCTGACTAAGACATGGTGTCCCACTAGGAGAGGAAGGAAAGTTTGGAGAGTTTGATATACCGCCATCATTTCCAGACGGTTGATATGAAGCTCGCTTTCCGGGCCGTTCCAAGTACCGAAGGCCGGACGGCTGTCGCACAGAGCTCCCCAACCCATTTTGGAGGCATCTGTGAAGACGACCTTCCTCTTGTTCATCGTCCCAATTGCCACTTCCTGCTCGAACCAGCAGGGGTTCACCCAAGGGGCCAGGGTTGCGACACACGCCTGGTTCACCTTGAGCGAGCAGCGACCATGTCGCCAGGCTTGGGGTAGGACCCGTGGTTTCAGCCAGAACTGCAGTGGGTGCATGCGAAGCAAGTCCAGCTGCAGAGCTGGTGATGCTGAGCTCATTAGACCTAGCATCTTCTGAAATGCTCTGAGCGGTGAAGAAGCCCCGGGTGTAAAATTTTTCACGAGCTGCTGAATGGCCAGAGATCGCTCTGGCGAGACCACGGCCCTCATGTTGGTCGAGTCTAGAATCATCCCCAGGAACGAGACACGTTGGCTGGGAGATAATGAGCTCTTGGGAAAATTGACCCTGAGCCCCAAGCACTGTAAGTGTTGATGATGGATCTGTGAGATATTAGCTCCGCCTCCGACTGGGCCAGAACGAGCCAGTCGTCGAGGTAGTTCAGTATGCGTACACCCATCTGTCTCAGAGGGGAGAGAGCCGCATCCATGCACTTTGTAAAAGTGCGGGGAGCTAGAGATAGCCTGAACAGAAGGACCGTGTAATGATATGCCACCCCTTCGAAGGCGAATCTCAAGAATTGCCTGTGATGGGGGGCTATCTGGATGTGAAAATAAGTGTCTTTCAGATCCAGGGTAAAGAACCAGTCTCCTGGGCGAATTTGCGGGAAGATCTGCTTTAAAGTGATCATTCTGAATGAGCGCTTTATTAGGGCCCTGTTCAGATGTCTGAGATCGAGGATGGGTCTGCGACCGCCATCCTTTTTGGGAACGAGGAAGTATCTGCTGTAGAAGCCTGACTCGCTCAGTGCTGGGGGAACCACCTCTATGGATCCTTTTGCCAGCATGGTGTTCACCTCGGAATGCAGGAGCAGAATGCAACGGGGCCCGTTGAGCGAATTGGAGTACATAACCTTGTTTTACTGTGTTCAGCACCCAAGTTGACACTCCGGGGATGGCCTGCCAGGCCTCGGCCTGTGTGGCAAGGGGCTAGATTAGTTCTGAGTCTCTGTGAGGGACTGTGGTGCACATATGGGGTGGAAGAGGAATCTTTTTGAGTATGTTTGTTTTTTATTATATTCGCTATAACAGCGTTGCACTGCCAGGGCATTTGAACAGGCTCTGTGCAGGCAACAAACACATTTTTTCGAGCACCCGGAGCTGAACGGGGTGACAGGAAAACTGGGTGAGGCATTTTGGAAGGTGGTCCGGCCGCAGCGAGACTTAACCTCCTCCTCTTCCTTTCCTGAGCATCAGGCCGACTTCTGAGGCGCAGGGTCCAGCACTATCTTGGGCCGGGGTCCCTGTCGCTTCGGAGGGGGGTGGCGCTTAGCAGAGCACGAGCAGTGTCGATACTCAGGCCGTGGCGCAGGCTGAGTGACAGACGGCGTAGCTTTGGGTGGCTGCTGAGCTGGTGCGGGCTTGGGGCGGCTCGAAGCAGAGGAGCTGGAGCGCTTTGGCAGAAAGTGTCGCATGGCCTGGGACGACTTTTGTGCAGCTGTGAAGCGCTCAGCAAACCCATCAACGGCCAAATAGACCAGTGGGGGAGACAGGCGAGTCGAGGAAGACGTCTTTGTCCGTGTCCTTGATCTCGGTCAAGTTCAACCATAGGTGGCGCTCCAGCACCACCAGGCTAGCCCTCGAACGCCCAATAGCCTGAGCCGGCATGAGTTCACTCTCATCCGAGTGCTGAGATCCTCTGCCCCACTGTTTTTTTCCTCACAGGTTCCTGGGAGGAAAGAAACGGGAGGGCGCGAGGGGCGGAGTCACTCTCTGAAAAGAAAGTGATCCGCGAGCACAAAGAGTCCAGACTCATACTCTCGCAGTGAGATCAGGTCATTTCAGTGAGCGCGGCTTCTGCGTGGGACTTCCCCAGACATCGCACGCACTCACTGTGCCCGTCATCAGTGTGCAGATGGGCTCTGCACGTGCCACAGCCGTGGCGCAACATTTGTGACAACGTCGCAGAAATTTGCTCTTAGAAAATTAGCTCTTTTAGATTCCAACTGCGGTTGCAGAAGGAAACACCGGAATGCAACTGATCGGCGCTGCAGGCGGCTCGTGAGCGTAGCGCTGACCAGGCTGCTTGAGAGCGGCATGGAGAACAGAGCTGCTTGAGAGCGGCGAACTGATCTGGCTGCTGAAGAAGCGGCGCGCTGATCAGAGCTGCACGAGAGTGGCGAGCTGCTTGAGAGCGGCAAGCAGAATAGAGAGCGGCGAGCAGAGGAGAGGCGAGCTGATCAAACTGCTGCAGAGCGGCAAGCTGATCAGCGGCGAATTCCAGCTGCTTGCAGTTGAAGGCAGCTTCATGTCTCGTAGGATCAAGCGAAGAGATGAGATTTGCGAGAATGAATGAGGATGAATGAAGGAGAATGAATCGATTTGCCAAGGTGAGACGGCCACTTATATAGCCCGATACCCTGCCCCTTTTGGCGGGCTCGAGCGGGCTCGCTCACCACTATAAAATCATTTAGGCCATGCCGAAAAATGTCCTTTAAGGCTACATCATTAAACCCCACCTTGCAAGTAGTCCACAAAATTTCTCCACATGGTCTTCAATAGCCGCTTTTCCACTGTCGGGCCAGTGCGAGCCAGGGCTTTCAGTGGGCCAGGCTAGGCTAATAGCCCCGGACTTGGAGCACCGAGCCCAAAATCATGCTGCATTTCCACCGTCGGGCCAGAAGCTCCGCAGCGCTTCACTAAAACCCGCCCGTAACATGCCTCTCTGGAACAACGTCACACAAACCCGTCATTTCACAAACAAATGGAAGTTTTATCAGAAAAATAATCAGAAAGAAATCACTGGAAACTAGCAAGATCGTAAAGTGAACATGATAAAAGCGGCCGTTTGTTGGCATTTTATTGTTTACTTGAAGATTTAAAAACCCAAGCATTGATGTTTTACCAAACAAATGGATCATAATTAATTAATTTGTGTCAAGATTAAACAGTCACAGAAACAAAGTGGTATTTACTGTTATTTCACAAAAGAAAGAGAACACGCGCACTTATTATTTGTAGTCATGGGACAGTATGTTTACATCACATTTACAAAGAATGATAATTTCTACAAATTTTCCACCAAAAATACGACCTGAGGAGCTTTAGCACTCTCTCCAGTGACAGTCCCAACAGTTATATTTTCAGTCTGAGAAACAGAGGAATCCCGAAAAACTGGAGTTGCTTTATTTTATGAAATATGCGGAGCTAAATATGGATATCAGACAGTCCGTTAAGAGATGAGACGTGCTGACTGATAAAATAAATACATGATTGTGATAGCCTAAGTATATGATTTGTCTGATTTCTTCAAGCCGTCGTATTTACCATGTTTACTATGGTAATAGCGTGCATAGTCTTGGTGATCAGAATCCACATCGGATCACAAACAGAAGTTATTTCAAACGCTTGCTGCTGTCTGAAAGTGAGTTTTGAGCTAAAATGTTTTTAAAAGTCTTTAATGCTGATGTTAGCTGGTCACCTACATGTAATCATCCTTGGCGCCTCCGTCTCCACACACAGATAAACTCCGCCTTTGTTCGTAACCACTCCCTCAAGCCCAAGCTGGCCCGCTTTGGACCAAGGTATTCGGCGGGCCAAAAAACCCTGGCCATTGGCCCGAGGAAGCCCTGACGAGGCATGATCAAGCCCCGGAAGTGACAGTGGAAACGCGACTGGCCCTGGCACGCGCTAACACGCCCGCTTTAGGCCCGACAGTGGAAACGCGGCTAATTAATTAATTCCCCGGACAAAGCTATAACAGGACAACTGCTGGGTCCATGGTTAACGGTCTAGTATTCTGTAACAAGGATCCACTGAGGCAAGTTGCAGGACCCAATAGCAGCTTTATTTAACTTAAAACATGATCAAACAAAACAAAGACTTTACATGGCTTGGCTTGGCAAAACAAGAAACAAGAAACAAGAACATAACCTTACCCACAGTGGTATAGGGACAATACTAGACAGAACAAGGCAAACATGAGGGCTTAAATACACAAGGACTAATCACAAACAAAGAACAACTGTGCACAATCAAGACAATGAACCAATCAGAACGTGACAACCCTTGACAAGGGGAGCACATGGCAGAATCACATGACTAGAACATGACAAACAAGGGAAGCACATGGCAAACAGGAACATTAAACATGACTAAACTTCAAAATTAAAACTTGAAACTTGAACATGAAAACAAAACCAAAACTAGACGTTACAATTCGCAGGTCAGAGTTCACCAAACTTGAACTTTGGAACGCAGCGAAATGCGAAACTTTTCCAATGAGCTTGCGTTTCCGGCCTGATGCATTCACATGCGTTTGAATGGAAGTCAATGGAACGAAAACTGCAATAAAGCTACTCTATTGATGTCCTTTGATGAGGACGAACTCAGATTAGACTTGCTTAGTTGTAATAGAATAAAAAAAGAAATGATTCTACAGTATGTGTTGAATAATACAATATAATATAATCTTTCATAATCAAATGTCATGTATTTGGGGGAGGGGAAGGGTTTATCTCCCTGAAATGAGTTTTTGAAGGGTTAGATGTCTGTAAATTAGAGATTAAAATGACTTCATGTCATTTTCCATGGAGAATTACAGAACACGTACAAAAAATAAATTAAGGAATAATTTCTAATCAATTGGCATCAGTCTTACAAAACGTGTAGAAATTGCTTCATGCAATTAATGCTTTGGGATAAAGCTAAAATTAATGTGGCAAATAAATGACGTAAAGCCAGAAATAATGACACATATCAACTATGCATGTCTCCTGTAAAGGGGAAAAAAACAAAACTGCAAATCTTGCACTTACATTCTGTTTTATCTGGCATTAATGGCAATCAAAATGAACAGTTTCCAATAATTAATTTACATTAATGACATCAAAACAAATTATGAGGAGAATGCAGCTTTGACTCCACTTTAAATTTTTTAAATAATTCCCTTCATTATCTTTCCCATTGCTAATTTATATGCAGTTAATTTATATCTGGAACTTCTGAACAATTAAATTTGACATTTTATGTGCAAATACATAAACAACAAGAACATCAAGATAAAGAAAGACATCTGGAGGAGAACAGAGTTTACACAATTCCCCTTCAAGCTTATTTGCAGCTCTAATGTCCTGCTACACTAGAGATCTGTCATTCTGACTTCTTTCAGTTGTAACCTTGGGTTGGCAATCGGTCAATCGGTTAATTGAACAAATTATGATATGCCAATTAATTAACCTATTAATATAAATTCTTCTGTGGAACATAAAAGAAGATATTTTGAGAAATGTCTGAGTTCTGTTTGTTCATACAGTGGAAGTCAATGGTCATAAAAACTGTTAACATTCTTTAAAATATCATCCATGTTCATACAGACTTGGAACTACACGAGGATGAGTTCATTTTTGGGTGAATCATCTCTTTAAGGTCATCTAAACATTTTACATGGCTCTTCTGATTGGATTAGTTCATAACATTTAAAAACAAAATATTTCCACTCTTCCTCGTTTTGGCACTATAGATCTTAGATCTTCTGCAGCGACTCCCTTGTCTTGATCATCAGGTCCACTCATTTGACAAGCACTGGCTTCACAGCTGCTTGCCATACCAGAGGACAAACATGCACCTTGGCTGTTCTCTGCTCTCTGTATCTCCATAAACTTTACAGATGAATGCACTGAAATCATTTTGTTATCTGAAATTTATATTAATCTTATTGTTCATTTGCATTATTAAAAAAAAAAAAAAAAAAAAAAAAAAAAAAAATCCAATTCCAAATAATATATATATATATATATATATATATATATATATAAAATAAAATCAGGGATGTAGGTTGGGATATTTTAATTATATATATTAAATATCAGGGATATTTTCCAAATGCATGAGATGGTCCTCACTGCAGAACACGAGATCCAGGGTGTTCTGCAGTGAGGGGCTACTGAAATGCATCGCAAATCAATTCTGAGCTTAGTTTTTAAACAGCAGATCGCGCTCTAGGCTATTTTTTTAACCAAATGCTCAAATGCTCACGAAGAAGACCGCTTATCCATTCGCGCCCAAAAATGCTTTTATGACGCGAGATTAATGTAAACAGCACACTGCAAACACCCTTATAGCACCCTCTATCTATCTATCTATCTATCTATCTTAAACTGTGTTTTTTTTTTTTTAACAAATGTATCTGTGGTTTAAATAAATTCACTTATAATTAAAAATTTCTTAAATAATTTTTTTTTTTTTTTTTTTTTTTTTTTTTATCTAATGCTGTAAACTAGGGAGCCTTTACTTACACATTATTATAATATTAAAGGTTACAATTAAAGTGCCCCCATTATGGATTTTTGAAAATTACCTTTGATGTAGTGTGTAACTGTTACGGAGTGAACAGAGCAGGAGACGTACGGATCCATGTGCAAAACTTTATTACAGAAGCATGGTCAGAAAACAAGCAAGGGTCAGATAACGGCACAGGTACATCTCAAGCAAGGCAAAGAATAATCCTAGGGCTGGTGTAGGTCTTCGATCGACAAACAGTATCCAGAGGGCTTGACAGAATAATCCTAGGGCTGGTGTAGGCCTTCGATCGGCAAACCGTATCCAGAGGGCTTGACAAGAGAGGTAATCCGGTAACATAAGCAGTAGTCTACACAAGGAGCAAACGACAAGGCAAGAGAATCAAAGGCAAACAGAAGAACAGTCAACGAGGCAAAACTAGACCAGGACTAGAAATAGGAACTTTACACAAAACTAGGAGAGGGCTCCGTAACGTTGCTATCACTAACACAGTGATATACGCAGACAATACTCGGCAGTAAGAAAGAGGAAGTCCATGGTTATGTAGCATGTCTGATGAGAATTGGTTGTTCAATCAGTGCATACAGCTGTGTGTGTCATCAGTGCAATGGATCATGGGAACTGTAGTCCGGGGTGAAGTATAAAAGTTAGTGTAGTGCAGGGGTGGGGAACGTTGATCCTGGAGGGCCATTGTCCTGCAGAGTTTTGCTCCAACCCTGTTTTTTTCAGGGTTGGAGCAAAAAAAACACTCACCTGCCTGTAACTTTAGTAATCCTGAAGACCTTGATTAGCTTCAGGTGTGTTTAATTAGGGTTGGAGCTAAACTCTGGAGGACAATGGCCCTCCAGGATCAACATTCCGCACCCCTGGTGTAGTGCAATAGTCCATGTGGTAAGCGGGTGACCTCTGGTGGTGATGAGTGAACAGAAGTTCATAGACCGGATTCGTGACAGTAACATAGCTCTAAGTGAATGAAATCTTTGCATCCTGCAAAGTTTTAAATCTGAAAGTGCACCGTATATAAAGTTATTGTCTCTCAAAAGTAAGAGTCGACTCTGAGTCAATTAAACGAGTTGTTTGTAAAACGAATCCCAAACCGTTTCGTTGTGACATCACAACGAAACATTAACATATTGCCCGCCCACTTATTGCACGCGCAGATGCCAGGGAAAATTCATTTTTTCAACAATAGCACAGCAGTACAATCTTTTGTTGTGTTCCCGTCATTTTACTGATGACTGCTTCTCAAACCTCGGGGAGTTTAACGCAGGATTCACAAAACGCTTGGTCTTAAAATATGGATCAATGCCCAGTTTATTTGGACCAGCTTGCTCCTCTGAATCTCAACCTGTAAGTATGATTAATAATTGATGTTTATATTTTCTAGCGATCGTTCAAAATTCGTAGTTTTGTATGTTATGTTGTGTAATGTACACCCTAGTCTGTATGTCTCCTGCTAACTCACGTTTAGTTCTGCTATTCAGATGTGGGTCCAATATTGTCTAAAAATGTGTCGATTAATGCAGCTTGTTTGTCTTATTACTTGGAGTAATGATCAAGGATGGAGCACGACGTTTGTTTACAAAGTGCAATGCATTATCAGCTATTCACGTTTGTGCTCGGCTAACATGGGAGTTTACAACATAACTGTAAAACAAACTGTTTTTTTCCTCTGCGTTTTTATTATTACGAATGGAGCTCTATTTGTTTTGTAATAGGATGTTAAGATGCATTGTAATGTCAAACAATGATCTAGCCATTTTTTACTTTGTTAATATTATGACGAAAAAGTCTGTGTACACATCTGGCCTAAATGTTTATCTTATGTTTAGAGGTTTTCAGCTTCGCTTGGCATTCTGATACAGCACCTACATAAAGTATAACAGTGACGCTGTTATCACGTCTTATAAATAACGCAAACTAAGGTGACACTTACCATAGACAAACGTCGTACTCCAGTCGGGATTGCGAATCAGTTTCTGGTTGATCAACTACTTAAGACGCTTCATCGTCGGGCTTGTAATTGATACGGTAAAATCGATGCTATCTTTTCTGTCCATACATTGTATACAATGTCTTGCAAATTTATATCCGTCATTCAGTTATAGCAATGGGCGCGCGGTGCGCGCAGTAGACCAATAACAAAGGATTGGGCCATCTGACCAATCAGAGCAGTGTAGGCTCACGGAAAGGAGGGGTTTAGAGAGACTGATTCTTTGAACTGCTTCAAACGAATCGTTTACGAGGTGAAATTAAATGTATATAATGAGAAAACGAAAGTGTTTTTTGACCTTGCATGCATGTAAACCTGTTGTAGGAGACTCCCAAAACAATATTAGGAACCTTTAAAAAGGCATAATAGGGTATATGTCGAACGTCACATGACCAAACCGGAAAACTGATCTCATTGCATCCGCTTGTCAGAGAAAGTGTTAACAACAGCAGTATGAAATGACGGCATATCTATGGACTTTTAAGGTAATCAGCGAAAATACCTAGTTCACATTGTTATAGGTGTTTTATTCTATTAAATATCTAAACGTTAGTGTGAAGAAGAAAAAATTAAAAAGCTTTTAAATATCAATCTGCATATGCGGGGGACATCAGTTATGCCCATCTTTGCTCGCTCCTTTTAAGTTATCTTGAATAAAACGGCTAATTTTTTTCATGAAGCACATACAAAAGACCTAAACCGGAAGCGATCTAATCTGTTTTACAGAAAACGGAAGTTAGATTGCGCATAACCCCTATAGGGGCACTTTAACAACAGAGCCCGAATAATTAAATTCGCTGTTTATTTTTAGATACAATAATCAAGACTCAAATAATGATAATAATAAAAACATGTAAATTGCACATAAGGCCGGTTTTGCATTAACTTCTAAATCTAATTAATTTTCTACTCCAATTCATTTTTGAAACAGAATCATTTAGACAGTGGCTGTCATAACTTGTTTTCATGACAAATTTATTTAAACATGCATTAAATAAGACATTACTAACAGATTACTAAGTAAATATAATGAATAGGCTAATATAGTGCATATATAAATAATCTCCCCTAGAGTTAATTTCTCTAGTGAACTATCATGCTGCCGGCACTAAATGCCTGAGGTAAATGTAATGTTACATGAGATATTATTCTCAACCTGTTTTATTGATACCTTTCCGCTGTTGAAACACTGGTTGAGAGATTACATACGTATTACATTATTATGTAATGTACATATTACATTACGATATGTTTACATCAATCGTCTCTTCTTCTGCGCTTTTTACTGGTAGCAAACAGCGTTGTATTACCCTTCTAGAAATTTCTCACAGCAGGCAAGAAACAATGTTTAGAGATCATTGTCATATGTTTTTTTGCTATTCCTGTTTTAATTTTCCCTGCCTTTAGCATAGATTCATGACAGAGAATTTTAGCTGCGTGTTAGATTGCATAGTTATAACACTATGATACAGAACAAGATACTAGAAGTAATGAAAAATTCACCTCCCATGATTTATTAGTTTTCCCTCTGGCTTGCACAACTAAATTTGCTGGTTGCTCAGTGTGCCAGTGATAACTATAAGCATTTTTTTTGGGATACATGCATGAACTGACATATTTCACTGTAATAAGTGTCCTGATAAATCTGATTCTGTCACAGCAGTAGTCTCTGTAATGTGAAAAAAAAAACAAGTTTGCTGACAGGTCTTTGGATGAAAGCGTTTTCAGAGAAGGGTGTTTTTATTTTTAACATGCTACTCCAGCCAAATTATTATCCTTATCTGTTGGAAATAAGCAATTTCACTTACAAATACCATGTTTTTATTTTGCTAGTTTTATTTAAGTATTTACTCTACTGTATCTATTAATACAAAACCTTATATTTCTGGTCTATGGTCTGCTGATCATCAATCTCACAGCTGAACTGTATTCGTGAACATTCTAAGATGACGTGCAGTTTAATTGCTTCAACTGTAAACAGGTTGTTTTCAGTATTATTTTGCTCTTCTTTTTTTAGTTTACTACTGTACCTTCAACATCTTAATACGTAATCAGTTCACAATCTAAAATTACAATTAACATTTAAAACTGTTATGCGACTTGATGTTTCCCAAGATGTAAAAGAGCAATGATTTACAATTGATGTTACATGTAATGGCATTTCTTTCTTCTATTGTATATAGGAGAGAGAAAAGCAATGTTATTGATATGGAAAATACAATTAAGCACCTGGAGCTCCGTGTTTATTGATTCCATTACAGTTCAGTAATTTGTTACTGCGTCAGATGCTTCCAATTTCATCACAAGCAAACAGACAGAGCTACAATTATACTGATCCAATCATATTGGTCACTGAAGAAGACCAATTATATTCAGAACAATAGAGAATGGGAGGAAGTCAGACAGTATGTATATATATATATATATATATATATATATATATATATATATATATAATATATATATATATATATATATATATATATATATGCAGACACTGCACAAGCATCACTATGAGAAGCAGAAAGTGCCTGACTTAACGTCTCTGTTTTCAAATGTTGTCGATCAGTTAAATCCAGCCACAGCTGAAGTCGAACACACCTTTTGATGAGCTGGTTCTGATGTGTTTAATTAAGGTTGGAACTAAATTCTCCACGTCATGGCTGAAGCCCTGGTTTAATGTAAAAACCTTTCACCCTATGGTGGTGATGATTAATAACATCCAGCCCCAGATAGCATAGAATTATGAGATAAGTCTTACATAATTCCTGCAGCCCTATAAAGATAAGTCACAGCTATGGTTTACTATAGCCTGCAGCATCAGAGGTATAGACTA
Organism: Mylopharyngodon piceus; assembly: GCA_039654765.1. NCBI lineage: Eukaryota > Metazoa > Chordata > Actinopteri > Cypriniformes > Xenocyprididae > Mylopharyngodon > Mylopharyngodon piceus. Next base: position 25,610,093 of record CM077441.1, read on the forward strand.
TAACAATGTGTCCTAACTGAAGACTTATGTAATGCTTCTTCAGATGGCATGCATTTTGTGATTTTTTTTTTTCCCTGTGGAACTTGAGGGACTTGGCGTGTAATATTTGATTGTAAAGTTCCTTCCCTCTCCTCCTCAATGTTTAATATTCACAAGGAACGGTACTTCACTCCAGTGAGATTTCATTTTGTGTGGTGATCCCCACCATGAACATTTCAAATGAATTTTGAAACTTTTTAGTTGGGTGTGATGAGTGTTTCTTTGATTCTGAAGCCTTTTCACCATGCAATTTTCATCAGTTTCATGTTTGAATAGCATTTCATACTGTAGCAGAAGTAGCTCAATATAAATGCAGGTCATCCTCATATTCCTGAAGTAAATCCCTCCCGGTGTGATCGCCACATAGAAACACGACAACAAGGTTTTAGGGTCATCTCCACACAACCATTCAGTAATCAAAATGATTTAACTTTGCAAACTTTTAATACACAAAACTTTTTTCTCTTTGAGACAGGCATTGCAGATAGTAGCAATCGTGAGTAAATCAGACGTTGATTCAGTAAACACTCACAGTATCACACAACATAAACTGAACAAAATATTGTTCCATACAGAACTGCCTGTTTAAATTTTCATTTTGCAATTTTTAATTAATACAAATTACATTGAATGTCCAAAGGCTAGTGTTAACTGTTAATAATGGTTACAGAAATTCCTTGAAGAAAAAAAAATATGATGTAATGATGTTTGTTAATATGGGAAGGAGGAGGCGGGAACCGGCGAACCTTCAACATAACTTTAATATATGAAATAAACAAATAACAAAACGAAAGTAATGCCGGCAGACCCTCATGGACGTCTGCCGGCCACACAAACATAATAAAACATAACTTAAAGTCCAGGCCTGGTCCTCTCTCGTCCTTCACTGTCGTCGTTCCCTTTTTATGCTTCCGGAGCTCCTCCGTGAGAGACTCGAGACCGGTGCAACGCGCAACTGACGTTCCCTCACGGCTCTCGCCCGCCCTGCTCGTCACAATGATCTATTATATCCATATCACGCACGGCCAGGGTCTGTTCGTTGTGTTGCTGATAGTCCCTCTCTCTGATAGTCATTAACTCTTATCACAGTGAAGGACGTGTAGAACAATTTAAATACAGTACATGAAATGAGAAAACAAACTAACAAACTACCACCACAGAGTAATAATATACTTTTATTGTTAAAGGAATATTCCAGGTTAAATGCAACTTGCTATTGATTACAACAGAAAATCATTTTGGTTCATCCTTCAATATGTAAAAACATACAAACAAACAAAAATGCATTTAAACGTTACTTTAATTATACTTAAAATTAAAACATAATAAAAACATTACAGATAAGACAAACTAAAATTAAAGTTTATGGAGTGACCTTACGGCACCAGAATAATCATTAATAATATACAGTTATCTCACTGTTTTGAAGTTTAAGCATAAATATCACCGGTCTTAGCATGAGACCATATGTATTTGCAAAAATATCCAACCAGGCAAGATATTCAAGACTTGGAATATAGTACATGGTAACTTCATTTGTATAATGAAAAATATTAACAATAATATAAAATAATAATATCAAGTTTACAACAATGAGACACCTCCCAGAGCAGCATGTTTCTTGCACTTTACTTACATATATTCCTGCTTGTTAATAATGATTACAGAAATTCCTTGAAGAAAAAACAACAATCTATTATATATCCATGTCACACACGGCCAGGGTCTGTTCGCTGTGTTGCTGATAGTGCTTCTCTCTGATACTCATTATGGTAACTTCATTTGTATAGTGAAAAATATTAAAAATAATATAAAATAATAATATCAATATTTACAACAACGAGACACCTGGCAAAGCAACAGGTTTCTTGCACTTTACTTACATATATTCCTGCTTGTTGGAAATTAGCAGAAGTGTTAGCAGATGTCAATTCATTCATAAAAGTCACATATCTCTTCATGGGTGTCGACATTTTTCTCGGTAACAATTCGATCTATACATGCTACTGAATTTTTGGTGATCACGTTAGCTTGTGTGTAAACAACTTCTATCCACTCCTTCTTAGCACCAGACCTGGCTGAGTTGCGTTAGTAATGCGTTAGTAGTGTGTCATGGTTATGGTAAGGGCCGTGATATTTCCCAAACACACTCGAAGCGGTTGACCAATCACAACACACTGGACAGGAACTAAACAGAGTGTTACTGACAGACTTGGAAGAGAGATGCTGCAACAATGTAAAATATGTGAAAAATTATGTTTTTTGAGCATTTAAGCATGAAAATCTATTCTAGTAGAGCTCAAAAACAAAATCAAGACTTTGAAAAATAGCATAATATGGCCTCTTTGAGAATACATCATCCATTCAAATCATAATGTAAAATTATATATATATATATATACACACACACATTTAAACTTTGTATATCTGGTTCCTTTGTAAGGAACTAAGGTGAAGGTGCTCTTTGTGTCTGAGCAGTATCTTATGCAGCCTCTGTTCACAGCAGGGCTCTGCAGCAGAAGCTACACAGTACTGCGTCTGTGAGGAAGCCAAAACTGACTGTGTTCCTACCACTCTATGTGTTCTTCCCCTACTCTATTTTCTGTCTCTCACTCTATATCTGCTCCTCTGTTTCTCTATCCTTATTGATTTCTACCTTTCCTTTATGCGTTCTTGCCTTAATCTTCTTACCCTTCATCTTCATAAATCGAACAGATCACCCGACAGAAATTTCTTGCTGATAAATGGAAATGCTTCAAAAATACAATAATATTATGTGAATATATTTAAGATTAATTACTAATATTCCTCATTTGTAAGTTACTGCTAAATGAATAAATGTAAATTAAACATTTTGTGGCTTAATATTGGCTTTATCGACTTCAGTACAGGTTGCAGAACAACACATTAAAACGTCTCACGTTCTGCTGATTATGAGGGACCTGAACTCATTAAGTCAGCTTCTCTAACATTTCATGGCTTTCATGGCTATTACATCATAATGAAAATGAGAGGCCATTTGTACAAACCTGTGCATGCAATTTTTCATTTTCCAGAGGACTTATCCCTGTGTCCATCAGTCGAGTGCTTATCGAGAGGTTTGTAATGTGGCCTGGAGAGCTTCATACAGCACTGTCTTGCTCATTACTTTTTCATTACAGATAAGATTGAATTGATTCTTAATAAGGAGAGATAGGACCAATATCTCAGGGTGTGAAAGGGCAAAACAATGAAAATGTTCCATTTATTTATTTTTTCCCGATAGAGTTTGACCACAACCTTGCATTGCTAACTCATTGCTATGGCTTTTTGAGGAAGAGTTTTTATTATGGTTAAAGAGTCCTGAAGAACAGAAAATTTGGAGTGGAGACAGGGCGCTGAATACACCAAAGAAAGTTTGTGTGTCTGTGTGTGTGTACTGTACTGGAAAGGTCAGAGGGTGAAACAGCTGAAAGGGATTTTTGTTGTGGCAAAAGCCTTGAGGTGACAAATATGAAATGACAGTTCATGTCCTTATGTGGCTTTTTTCAATGAAGACCTTTAAAAAAGCTTATTTTTCAGAGATACACATTCACTTGTACAACCTTTTTGTCTTGGCCTTCATTGGTGCACTGGAGACAATAATAAAGCAAATTAACCAAGACTTTTGAGAATCTACAGTGGCCTCAAAAATCATTGCCTCCACTGAGCCCATTGAGTTTAACAGACCCCCTAATGTGTGTGGTGGGTTTGGTGGGGGGTAACTGAGAATGAATGGGGGGTGGGGGAAGTCACGTGAGAGGAGGCAATGCGCGCTATGATTGGTTATGATTCTATGATTGGTTCACGCAAAAAATCCCACCTCTTGTGTTTGTGTGCGTTCGCGAATCAGAATGAATGAAAAAATGATGGCATTAATGGGAACACTTACAACCCGAACTCCGGAAATGTTGGGACGTTTTTTAAATTTGAATAAAATGAAAACTAAAAGACTTTCAAATCACATGAGCCAATATTTTATTCACAATAGAACATAGATAACATAACAAATGGGAGAAACTGAGAAATTTTATACTTTTATCCACTAAATGAGCTTATTTCAAATTTGATGCCTGCTACAGGTCTCAAAAAAGTTGGCACAGGGGCAACAAATGGCTGAAAAAGCAAGAAATTTTGAAAAGATTCAGCTGGGAGAACATCTAGCAACTAATTAAGTTAATTGATATCAGGTCTGTAACATGATTAGCTATAAAGGGGATGTCTTAGAGAGGCAGAGTCTCTCAGAAGTAAAGATGGGCAGAGCTGTGAAAGAGTGCATAAAAAGACAATGTTCCTCAACGTCAAATTGCAAAGGCTTTGCAAATCTCATCATCTACAGTGCATAACATCATCAAAAGATTCAGAGAAATTGGAGAAATCTCTGTGCGTAAGGGACAAGGCCAAAGACCTTTATTGGATGCCCGTGGTCTTTGGGCCCTCAGACGACACTGCATTACTCATCGGCATGATTGTGTCAATGACATTACTAAATGGGCCCAGGAATACTTACAGAAACCACTGTCGGTAAACACAATCCGCCGTGCCATTTGCAAATGCCAACTAAAGCTCTATCATGCAAAAAGGAAGCCATATGTGAACATGGTCCAGAAGTGCCGTCGCGTCCTGTGGGCCAAGGCTCATTTAAAATATACTGTTTCAAAGTGGAAAAGTGTTGTATGGTCAGACGAGTCCAAATTTGACATTCTTGTTGGAAATCACAGGCGCCGTGTCCTCCGGGCTAAAGAGGAGGGAGACCTTCCAGCGTGTCATCAGCGTTCAGTTCAAAAGCCAGCATCTCTGATCGTATGGGGGTGCATAAGTGCATACATGTTTTGGAAGGCACTATGAATGCTGAAAGGTATATAAAGGTTTTAGAGCAACATATGCTCCCCTCCAGATGACGTCTATTTCAGGTAAGGCCTTGTGTATTTCAGCAGGACAATGCAAAACCACATACTGCAGCTATTACAACAGCATGGCTTCGTTGTAGTCCGGGTGCTGAATTGGGTGCTGCAGTCCAGATCTTTCACCTATAGAGAAAAATACGTCAAAGACGACCACGAACTCTTCAGCAGCTGGAAACCTATATCAGGCAAGAATGGGACCAAATTTCATCACCAAAACTCCAAACCACACCAAAACAGAAACTCATAACCTCGATGCCCAGACATCTTCACACTGTTTTGAAAAGAAGAGATGCTACACCATGGTAAACATCCCCCCGTCCCAACTATTTTGAGACCTGCAGCAGGCATCAAATGAAATGAGCTCATTTTGTGCATAAAATTGTAAAATTTTTCAGTTTAAACATTTGTTATGTTATCTATGTTCTATTGTGAATAAAATATTGGCTCATGTGATTTGAAAGTCTTTTAGTTTTCATTTTATTCAAATTTAAAAAACGTCCCAAAATTTCCGGAATTCGGGTTGTAAAAAGTAAGTAAACAACTCACCCACTTAGATATCACCACTTTGTCTTCTCAAAATAAAACTTGAAAATGGACTGAAAACATGATCTTTGGGGGTTTTTTTAGTGAGCAATCAGCTTGGTGAAATTATAAGTACATCTTTGTGTCTGTGACCAGTGTTTACTGAGCTTTGATGACTGATAATCCGAAAATAAGCTGTCTATTAAAAAAAACAGCTGAACATCCAGGGTCTCTGATCACCTGTGTGAACATGCCATAGTTCTGCTGCAGAGAGGCATAAGGACTGCTATGCCCGTAATGTAAGATGCCTAAGACAGTGCTACAGGGAGACAGGAAGGACAGCTGATGAGATGCTCTGTAGACCTTAAAGCAGGGTGCGAATAACGGGCGGGTTTGGGGGGGTCTGACCCCCCTAATGAAGGCTTGATCCTTGGTCAAAGAAAGTAGTCTACCCGTAATATGAAGCGTTACCTATAAATATGAAAATTGTGGCATTACATTTACAGTAGATTTGTTCATGTTACATTATATTTATAGTCATTTTCCTTTACGCGTGTAGTTTGCAGTGTTGAGCATAATAACCAATCACACATGTTTTCGTTGAGTTTAGGAATGCAGTGTCCAATCGGAGGCGTTGTGATTAGTCACCGCACAAATGCCGCTGTCATGAGGGTTGCTGAATTCTGAATCTGATTCTGAACTCACGCGAATTCTCTTTTATCATCATAAACAACAAAATGCAGAAAAGATGCAAGTAAGAGATTCATTTTGCAGTATAGACAGTTTCAGAGGTTGTATTGGGAGTTTTTGCGAATGTGCATACCTCACATTAGATGAAGTCATGGACCACTTCTTCTGTGTTCTTTTAATGCTTTCTTAATGTAACTGTTAAGGGCTATATTCCCAGTTTGAAAAAACGTTTTGTTTTTTATGCTACTGAAATAATCAATGTTAAGACTTCTTTCACTAATCCGTAAAAAAAGCAATAAATGCATTACGGTTCTTGGCTTGTTTTGTCTGTAGCCAGAATATGATGCTTTTTCACCACCAAAAAACTTTGTCAACTTAATAATCATCATTACAATTTTAAGAGCAATAATCAACCATAATGATTTTGTCATCATGACATTGTAGGTTCAACTCTAGGCTAATGGGTTCATGTTTATAGGCTTTTTACCTAATGCAGAGTAATGATCAGCATTAAACAGTAGGCCTATGTGTAAATAAACATAAATACCATGTCAGATGCAGCTTCTGTTCCACCTTTGCAGTGTAATGGCTTTAGTTGATGGTTGAAAAAAAAAAAAAAAAATTAATTGGTAACAGTCTGTAGAATTGTGATTGATTAAAGTAACTGGTTAAATTTAGGTATTTGAACAACAGATATGCAGATTCAAGTAGCCTAGATTTTAATAAGATAATTATAAAAACTGGCCCCTTCAAAGGTAAAATTAAAAAAAAAATGTGTATGTTTCAGACTTCGTCTGACCAGTACAAATCCAACAAGCGTTATTATAACACAGAAAAACAATGGAACATTACTGCTTCACAACATTGTCCTATGACATTAAAGGGTTAGTTCACCCAAAAATGAAAATAATGTCATTTATTACTCACCCTCGTGTCGTTCCACACCCGTAAGACCTTCGTTCATCTTCGGAACACAAATTAAGATATTTTTGATTAAATCCGATGGCTCAGCGAGGCCTGCATAGACAGCAATGGTACTTCGCTTTATAATATTAAGGTAGAACCACTGAACTCACATGAACTGATTTAAATATGTTTTTAGTACCTTTCTGGATCTTAAGAGAGGAAGTACCGTAGCTGTCTATGCAGGCCTCGCTGAGCCATCGGATTTAATCAAAAAGGTCTTACGGGTGTAGAACAACATGAGGGTGAGTAATTAATGACAGAATATGGGTGGAACTAACCCTTTAAAAACCTTGAAATGGAGGCATTTTCTTATATTTAAAGGGATAGTTCACCAAAAATGATCCAAATGGGGGCCTCCATTCAATACCATTATAAACCTTGGAGGACTAAGGATATTTTTAAATATATCTCCGATGTGTTCGTCTGAAAGAGGATAGTCATACACACCTAGGATGGCTTGAGGGTGAGTAAATCATGGGATAATTTTCATTTTTGGGTGAACTATCCCTTTAACTCATGAAGACAAACATCCCTTGAAACCACACAATCATAGGATTTAAACAACATTAGAAAGGAAATAATAAGTAATATAAAATATAAAAACATAAAATGACATAAATGAATAATAATAATAACAATAATAATAATAATAATAATGTTGAATAAATGATTAAATGATAAATCAAATGACAACTACATAAATGACCATTGATTATAAATGATTATAAAATTAAATAATTAAAAACAGATGTATGGTTGCTTTCTTAAAGTAACACACACACAGGTTGTTATTGAGAATCCTTAGATCCTTCAAAAGTTAGAGGAAGTTTCTTTTTTATCGTTTTATAGATAAAGTTATTGTCCTTGGTGTGAACATGACTTTACTGTTTGTCCTCTTTCTCTCTCAGGTATCGTGTCTCTGATATCCTTGGTGGTTCTTTCTTACGACCGCTACAGCACATTGACGGTGTACCATAAACGTGGTCCAGACTATCGCAAACCTCTTTTGGCAGTAGGGGGTTCCTGGCTCTACTCTTTGATCTGGACAGTGCCCCCTCTTCTGGGCTGGAGTAGTTACGGGCTGGAGGGGGCGGGAACCAGCTGCTCTGTATCGTGGACCCAGCGCACGGCCCAGTCTCATGCCTACATCATCTGCCTGTTTATATTCTGCTTGGGCTTACCAGTGCTCATCATGGTCTATTGCTATGGAAGACTGCTCTATGCTGTCAAGCAGGTAAAGTACATTTCTGTGCTGTGTGTCAAAAAACGGCCAAAAACTTCATTTCTGTTACTGAATTTGTAATGGCTCTGACAGGATCTCTAGATGTTTGAACATGCTGCCAATTCTGTGGATGCACACTGAATCATCCACACTCAGACAAGCTTACTGAAGTGCTAATTCAGAGGAAGTAGACTGTTTAATTGGTTGCTGGAACAGAAAATTGGTTATCCAACTTTGTTAACCGTTCATTTAAATCCATGTTTTTTTAGAATCATGAGCAGTAGAAGAAACCTGTAGAGACAGAAAACCCAAACCTATCTAGAGAACTTGACAGGACTGTGTTTATACAGTATGTTTTATAATCTCAAACACTAAAGTAATTTACATCTGCATTTTTAAGCAAATGTAGTAGCTGCTCACAACAATCGTGTATTGGTCCAGTTTGCAGCATGTTCTGGCCAAAAACAGCCCACTGAACAAGAAAGATCTGTCTTAATGTCATGAAAAGCAACCACTAACATTTTGCTTTCTTTTTTCTTGACATACTTTTTCAAATCTAGTGATTTGTTCCAACTGAGAAGTAAAATGCACACCTTGTCAGATGCCAACTTTGAATAAATACATTCTCCCTCATGAAAGCAATAAAAGAGAAATGTAAAGGGCTTTGAAAAGCTTACCTGTAACCTGAACAAAGAAACCATATGTTGTCATGGTGACCAGACATACAGTAAGAAAATAAGCTCAAAAAAAGTGCTATTCTCTCCTTAAGACAAATATTTTTTTATACATTTACAGCATGTTCTGCCCAAGTGGCTGGTTCCTTTAGAAACCTGTTAAGAGTGCATCAAATCTCATTTGTGTGTATGGTGTTACTGGATTTGGATGCTGTATTATCTGGGCGTCCCAGTCACTGGAGTATAATTGGGTTCAGTTGGCTGCTGTGAGGAGGATAAAATTTCACTCTGGCTTGAGAGGGACAGATTTATCCTTACAAGCCTGTGTGATAGAACCTGATATATCAAATTTCTGATGTAATATTAATCAAGACATTTTCTCGCACTCACATCTGTGACTTGCTGGGTGAAAATCTGAAGCTTACATTTGATGCTTCATATATAATGTGAAGGGTGCATGTAATAAATTGGGTACCATGAGACGTTCAGAAATTAACACTCTGGAGTCGGCGGTATCTACTCACCATCAATCACATGTAGAGAAATTTCATTTATGCAGAGGGAGGATGGGTGCTTGTAACAAATAAAGGGGCTTTTACTTCACTGAAGATCAAAGAGAAGGAGGAGTTTCTGTAAATGTCAGTTATAGTGAATGCAATTAGAAAGCCTTGCCATTTTCATTAGTGACGTTTACATAGAGTCTAGTAAACTATTAAGAATTCAACTCACAGCTCAGTTGAAATTAAACGTCTTAACAAATGTTATCTATCTGAGCTTGATCCAAAGGTAGAATTTCTTAAGCTAGCAACATGGCAAGAAAGATTTCTTGGCATATTTTTAGACATAAAATATATTGTTATATTATTTTATATTATTTAAAAGAAATATAAATACATTATAATATACACTATCAAACATTTAGGGTGGGTAAGATTTTTTTAATATTTTTAAAAGTTTCATGCTCATCAAAGCTGCATTTATTTAATAAAAAAAACAGTAAAAACAGGAATATTGTGAAATATTATTACAATTTAAAATAACTGTTTTCTGTTTGACTATATTTTAAAATATAATTCAAAACAGCATTTATTTGAAATATAAACCTTTTGTTACATTATAAATGCCATTACTGTCATTTCTGATCAATTTAATGCATCCTTTCTGATTAAAAAAAAACAACAACAAAAAAAACTTATCAACCTCACATTTTTGAACAGTATATGGCTCAAATACTTACCCATTCCAATTCCCATTCCATTCATTTATTTTCTGCACATTCTCTCTTTTCTTCACTCTGTCTCAGCAGAGATCGATAACTGGTGAAGAGTTTAATGTCTCTTGGTAAAGGAGACAATCACATGCTGTTCCAGCTGCACAATTACACAAAGCAAGTGTGACTACAGTTGTCAATCATGGGAATTCTGTAGTTGTGTGTGAACAAAAGAGAAAGGTTATCACAGGTTAGAATGGACCGTTTAGCCTCTTTTTTTTTTTTTTTCCATCGATGGCTATTTAAAAGTTTAAATTTACCCAAAAGTCTTCAACATGAAACAGTTTAAACTGTGAAAACCTTTAACAGGGTTTATGTTGTGTTGCTGTGTGGGGGTGTTTGGATATAAGTACATTGCATGAATGTCTCGGTTAGGGACTAGGGACTAGGGGTCCCTATACTAAACACCACAACCAGCTGAACTGTGTTACGAGTCTTGGCGGTGCAGATGCAGGTAGGCTCTTGCAGCTAGCAAGTGCACTCATGCCATCTCGCAACCTCAATGCCCAGGGTAAGTGACCTAGAGGCTCCCCTATCTCAGGGGACTTGTCCCCACAGTGGGAATAGGTCACTTCAGCTGTAAATGACCCTTTTTTTTTTTTTTTTAAGCTTACAGCTGAGCACACCTGGTTGTTTACGATGGGGAAGGAACACTGCGGTGACCACATCCTACCCAAATTGGAGGTAAGTATGTGGTGAGTACGTCCTATGAACTCACCTGATGGAAAGAACTACATAGGGAAGAAGTCCCCGTGGTGGGCTCAACAAGATGGCATCCACAATACTGTTGGCTATTCTTTGTTTGGAGACAGCCTTCCCTTTCTGCTGTCCTCCAAAGCAGACAAAGAGCTGTTCAGATCACCTAAAGTTCTCTGTGCGGTCCAGATATATTTGCAAAGCGTATATTTGACACAACAGAGGCAGGGCTGGGATCACTTGCAAGTTCAACACTTGATCTCTGAAGAGAGTAGTGGGAACGCAGTCAGGAGGGCCTTCATGGAGAGGGCACTGAGCTTGACTGACTTCAAAGGCTCAAATGGATCTCTCTGCAGGGCCTATAAGGCCAGAGAGAGAGGTCCCAAGAGGGACCTTCCTGCTTCTCCAGGCCCTTCTGAGGGAAGGAAAGCACTGACCCAATGCTGCATTTCCGTGGGTCTTCATCTGGGGAAGTGCACCATGTAGCAAAAAAGCACCACTTCAAGGCATATAGCTACCTAGTAGAGGGGCTCTTGCCTGAGTGATTCTATCCATAACCACTGGTGATAGGCCTCTGAATTCCTTGTCCCGTCGATGCTAATATGGGTTTACCAGGGAGGGGCCGATGTCATCAGCCTGAACTCTGAAAACCAAGTCTGGTTGGGCCAGTTTGACCTTTAGAACTTGTTCTTCTTCCTCCCTGATCTTGCACAGTGTCTGTGTGATGAGGCTCACTGGGGAAACACGCACTTGTGTGCCAGTGTGTCCAGGGGGCCTCGATCAGGGAATACCACAGAGGACAGTGAGAGGATTCCTTTGAAGAAAACAGGTTTACCTGTGCTTTTCCGAATCAACTCCAGATCAGCTGGTCCACCTTGGGGATGGTGTCTCCACTCTCTGCGGAGCATAACCTGTGTGAGAGTGAGTCCTCTGTGAGATTGAGGTCGCCCAGGATATGAGTGGCTCGCAGTAACGTCAGTCGAGTTGTGACATGCGACAAGAGCAGATACCACCCTAGCGATTTATACACGCCACCACCCTGGTGTTGTCCATTCCAATCAACACATGCTTGAAACAAAAAAGAAAATTCTCCTCCCATCCCTGAACCAGGAGTGAGGCCTATCCCCAGTCCTCTGCAAGGTTGAGGCACAGGTTGCAATCCTGGACCACGAGTGTGGACATCGCCTACCTCAGCGCCCACGAAGGTAGTCCCAACTCAGAAATTATGCAGGAACGCTGTGACCTTTGTAGCCTGTATGACATAGTCGGTTGCTAAGCGCAGTTCCTGCATCATTTCTGGGTCGGGACTACCCTCGTGCAGATATTTCAGTGCTTTGGCCTGATAAACTTGCAGGATGGCCTTCGCATACAAGGCGGAGGCGGTCTGACCAATGGCATTGTAAGCCCTCACCTTTAGAGATGAGGTAAACTTGCATGCCCTGGATGGAAGCTTTTGACGATTTCTCCCGGGGGCAGCGTTTTGGGGGCTCAAGTGCACCAAAATCGCATTCTTCACCTGTGGACCCTCTGAGTACCCCTGGGCCACCACTGGCGTCAAGAGTAATGACAGCCGAGGAGCCAGCAAAGCTTGTCATGCTTACCCAACTTGGCGACAGCCTCAGACTGGGGCACCGCATCTGAAGGAGGTAGCCCAGGAGAGTCATCTGCCTCAGAAGCCATGAACCCGCCCTCCGATGCTGTGATCGATAACTCATCTTCTTTTCGAGCCCTGAATGAGAAATTAAGTTCAAACTTATGTGAACCACCTAACTCATCCGTGAACTCAACTGGAAGGCACAAGCATGCTGAGGAATGGGAGACCCATGGGGATTCACCCGGCAGATGCTTTTCTATTGTAACCCCAGATCGCCCTCAGTGCTCGCCGCCATAGCCTCGTACCCGGAGGTAGAAGGACCAGGACGGGAAGTGGCTGAGGTGGCGCTCAGCCTTTTGAAAGAGTAAGAGAGTCGTGACCACAACTTGATCATGGCAATGCTCTCCCAATGAGAACATGAACCATCCACAAATGCTGTCTCAGCATTCAAGACAGTGATCGTGGCTGTCTGAAAGAGAGAAAAACTGGCCACATTCAGAAGGACAGGAACAGAAGGGCATCTTTAAAAAGACATGATCTGCCATGCAGCTCTTTTAGGGGGAAATTGCCACTTTTACTCTGCCATCGAAGCATCCAAGGGAACTCCTTGCACTTATCTGCGCTTTGTATGAAGAGAGACCGCTGAAATATGCTACAGGATCCGGCAGCGCTGGAGATATGATCAGATTCGTAGATTTGCTTTCACAAAAGACGCATCTAAAGGTTCCTAAGAACAAAGCTAAATGAGTGGATCACGCCAGCCTCCTTTTATACCCATATCTCCACGGGAGTAGCTGGCATGCAGATTCCACTCGCCAATTCTCATTGGCCTTTTCTGAAATGTCAGTTACATAATCAGTCCAAAGATAATCAATACAAAACATCAAATGCTCAGAAATAAAGAGTAAAAGATGCATACCTGATACCTGAGAAATACATAATGTTGAATGTATGGAACTCAGCATTACAGAGTTATCTGGCTACAGAATCGCACTGAGCCTTTCACATTTCTTTAAATACCCAGACCAAGACAAAAAATCCTCCAAATGGGGACTTGAACTAACAATATGAATTTGCATTAATCAAGGTCCCTGACCTGGGTAGTTACACCTTACTGGGGACAGAAGGTAATTTGCATGAAAGACCCTGGGAAAGGGCACACCCTCCACAGCAAGCGAAGTATCTCTAAACTCTTAAAACCTTTATTACCTTTAAGATTACTTCTATGGGGATGAAACCATGGTACCCATCGCATTGAGAAATTTCAAATGATACCAAACATGTATAGTGCTGTATGGTAATTGTTCACAAACCCTTTCGCACGTAAGTTTAAAATATTCTGGCTGACCCCCCAGCGTGAGTTTTTTAAGGCGACCGTTATTTAGAACGTATCACTTTATTGTTTCCATGGTGACGCGTCATTGCTTGTCACGTAACGCAGCACAGCGCTGTATGACTGATGATATGCTTTTATTTCATTTTTCCTTTTTTATTCAAAATATTCACAAATTTGTTAACTATAGCATGAAATATCTGATATTCCGATTGTCAAATATGTGCAAGTGGATGTGTTTTGCTGTTTAAACACCTTTATAACGATCGCGTTATTTGAGCTAAATGCGCAATGGGCGCCGCCATGTTAGTTTGCGCCGCACAGAGAATCGGATCTGTTGGATTTACAGCACGTGAATTCATCCACTTCTCCCGAAATACATGAAACTGAGCCAGTGAACTGGGGAAGAATAGAGTAAGCTTTAAAGTTACTTTCACAATGTGTATCTGATATGAATAAAACGTGTCGTCTAATTATTATGGAAAGGGTTGTTATTTCCGCTTCTATAAACATCGTGTATTTTACAAACTCTAAATGTATTGTTTTGTTAGTACTCATGTGTATTTAAATGTCTGAAACCTAAAATAAACATTATTTGGTTGAAAACACTGCATAAATGTGATATATGAAAAGTGCTGCGTGCGTCCGTCTCTGGTTTAGCGCCAGCCAAAGCGCGCACACACATTTGAATTTGGCAGTTGATCACGTGATGCGCTGAACGTTCTAATCACACCGGTGTGATCGTACGCTCCTGGGGCCAGCCAAGACTGATCACACCGGTGTGATCGTACGTGTCAAAGGGTTAAACCGTATCGATTTTTGAGTGAGTTTCGGGTGTTCTCAGTAAAAGAGAGTGAAGGGAAGGAAATGCAGATAAAACAATAGGCGTGATCTACTCATTGTGATTGTGATTGTGTCTCGAATGAGGATGCTAATTTTGCAAGAGAGTTCAAATGTTAAAGGGATAGTTCACCAAAAAAATGAAAATTCTGCTATCAATTATTCACCCTCATGTTGTTCCAAACCCCTAAGACTTTCATTCATCTTCGGAACACAAAAACTAAACCAGTCAATTCTTATGGATTAGTTTTACGATCACTTTATGAACTTGAAGCGTCAAAGTGGTAGTTGCATATCTGTCAACGGAGGTACAGAAATTGCTAAGATTTCATTCAAAATATCTTCATTCGTGTTCCGAAGATGAACGAAGGTCTTACGGGTTTGGCACGACATGAGGGTTAGTAAATGATGACAGAATTTTTAGTTTTGGGTGGACTAACCCTTTAATTTTCTGAAAAGTCCTTTGTTTTCTCAGTGAGTAGCCCTCTCTGAGTCATAGACAACGTAGCTTCAGCTTTACAACAAGCTGCAATTCTACATTCTGCACAGAGAACTAAATAAATACAGACTGTTGCTTTGTCCTTTCTGAAAGGCATTCATCTCCCTGCTTATTATAAAATGTAAATTAAAAATACTATTTGAATTGAATGTTGTGGCTTATACAGCACTTTTCAGGCTTCAGAGTGCACTTTTAGCATTGGTAAGGACCATACCTCATTTCAGGAAGGGTCCTTGTGAAGGACAGAGTCAAAGACAAATAAGCACTTACTTTCACCCCCACCCACAGTGTCATAATTAAATCAGTACTTCATCATAAATTTAAGGTTATTGTTTCTCAGTTATTGTAAGTTGGCCATCATAACACATTATGAATGAATGCGATGATGCTACTGTCTGGCCATACAAATAAAATAACATTATTTACCTCTTTCCCATGCTGTGCAATCTCAAAAAAATAAATAAATAAAAAAAAATATTCATAATTTATGATTCAGTAGTAAAGCATGTGTATTTTGCAATGTAATTCACAAACCTCTCTTTAAATTCACCATGAAATGACATTCACAATCAATTTAACTTATATAATAGGACATTCAACAAGTGTAAAACTAATTTCTTAGGCCTTTAAAATAACTGAAATAATTTGCTGAAGTGATATGGAACTGTAACACGGACAACAGACCGGGAAGTTCATAGGTGTGCATTTACTGGAAAATAGAGTGCTGCAGTCGTGACGTCAAAACCGGAACACTAATTCGCCAGTGGTTGCCTCAAGATTTTCCTATGGGTTTTTATAATGGGTTTTTTTAATTTATTATGAGTAAAATAAGGTCTGTGATAAACATAACTATACTTTGATGTTTTGTTCTATGACGTGAATTACACATATCAAAATATGTGTAATTTACACATGTACATACATTACCCATATCGAAAACTTCAATTTTGAAAGATGACTTTTGGAGGATGGATCCTGAAAGTGCTAAAATGCTAACTTGTTTCCAGGTTTTGGCCTACACAAATACATCATCCTTGTGGCATTCTAATGCACACCTTAGAATGTTCATCAACCAATCAGAATAAAACATTCAACAGCCCTGTGGTATAAGACATTTTTATTTCAATTAAGTAGAATAATGCACACAGATTGATTGACAAAGGACCATTAAGAAAATGTTAACATTGAGAAACACCATTTTTAAAATTGCCGATTCTTTCTAAAAACTCTTGACACCCTATATTATATATATATATATATATATATATATATAAATATAAATAAGTGTCCCTGTGTCTGTCTCTTAGGTAGGGAAGATACGCAGGACAGCAGCACGAAAACGGGAATACCATGTTTTGTTCATGGTTATCACCACCGTTGTGTGTTATCTCTTGTGCTGGATGCCGTATGGTGTCGTGGCCATGATGGCTACATTTGGCCGGCCAGGAATCATCTCACCCGTGGCCAGTGTGGTTCCCTCTCTCCTCGCCAAGAGCAGCACAGTCATCAACCCGCTAATATACATCCTGATGAACAAACAGGTAAGAGAACAAACTAAATCATATCCATTTCATACACAGTAACTAGGGCTTGAATGTACATATAAACCTTCTCAGAAGTTTTCTAGTGTAATTATGACAAAGCTGCTCTTTTTCAAACTTTTTAAAAATTTATGAAAGTCGGTAATTTTAGTTTTTTTTTTTTTTTTTTTTAAATATATTATAGTTATTTTATACTGTAGTTCATTTTAACAGATTAATAATAATTTATTAATTTAAATACTCAAGCAAATCAAGGGAATACTTAGCAAATCGAGGGAATGAAATTGTGTGCACAATTTAGTAAATCGTGTGCACGATTTACTTTTTTTTCCCCTGCATGTCATGTGCAGGGCTCTGTAATTTACAAAAACAACCAGAAGAACAAAAAAAAAAATTGACAAGCACACACAATATGTTACTGGGTCAAGTAAAGGTTGAGCTTTTATTATAGAAACAATGGTCAAAAGAATACACAAACATGTAGTGGTTTAAAAATTAACTCAATGACAAATGTGTATTAACATGTGGAGAAATAAACACTACAAAAACATCCCATGGCTTTTGAAAGTGAACTGGCCTGTAATAGACAATTGCAGATATTTACAGTCTAAAAATCAAGACTTTCACAGATATAACAGTAGCATGGGAAAATAATAAATTAAAGTCGGTGTGGGGCAGAATTATAGAAAGAAAGAAAAAA
The DNA here is from genome assembly GCA_039654765.1 of Mylopharyngodon piceus. Lineage (NCBI taxonomy): Eukaryota > Metazoa > Chordata > Actinopteri > Cypriniformes > Xenocyprididae > Mylopharyngodon > Mylopharyngodon piceus. The sequence continues at coordinate 25,627,604 of CM077441.1, forward strand.
GATAAAAGGTAAGGTATACAGAAAATAAATTTATGAAAAGGAAAGGTATAGAAGAAAAACATTAATTAAATTAAGGAAATGATGCAAAAAGGAAAGTTGGCACAGATAAACAGCATCACAGATACAGTATCATTCAAACATTCTCACACTCAAACTCAGGAAAACCGCACATTTCGCACAGTCCTCGGAATGGTACTGTGCACATCTATGACACAACTTTGAGGTTTGCCAGTGAAATCACCTGCATTTCCTCAATCCTAAAGATCATATGCTCAAAACAGAGCTAAACCTAGAGACCCAGCTCATACAGTACTTCCTATTACAGGCTAAATCCTAACATTAAGGTAATTACCATGAATACTAACAAGCCCCGCTTTCTGTCACATGCTCCGAATTGTACCCCTCCCACCCCCACCCCCTTCCCCTTCCCCTTCCCCTTCCCCACCCTCTTCCCCACCCTCTTCCCCACCCTCTTCCCCGAAAGTAGTCATATCACCCCATGACATGAAAAACCAAACAATTTACAGAAAACACTTCAATACTCTTAAAACGGCCATATCTCCAGTCACACCGTCTCTTCTGGATGAGAGACAGAGAGTTTATGCCGCTAAAACACCTTGTTAAAGGCTTAGGAAAAGACATTCACAGAGGAAGGACATATGACTCTGCCTCTGATCGTAGAGTGCTAAAAGACTAAAGAGAAAGTAGAAGGCAAAGTTTTAGTCCCTCTATAGGTCACATGACCATTTGGCCATCATGTAGAATTAAAAAATAAATTGTCTGGGAGAGCCTTGGCCTAACAGTTTAAAGTTTGGGGTCAGTGACTTTTTTTTTTTTTTTGTAAAAAAAACAAAAAATGAAACAGACAACAACAAAAACTTATTCAGCAAGGACAATATGATGCTACTCCATTGCTTTTCTATGTGAAACACACTAGAAAGACGCTGCACTTTTGCAGCATGCCGGCATTCTGAAAATGCGGTGCTCAAGTTAAAAGTAGTACAACTTAAAAAAAAAAAAAAAAATAGTTCAACTTGTTTTTTTCCCGTTTCCACCACAAAAATGTGTTCTGCATGTGAACCAGGCCTTATAATTGATCAAAAGTGACAGTAAATACATTTTATAATGTTGCAAAAAATGTATTTCAAATAAATGGTGTTCTTTTGAACTTTCAATTTTCAATAATATCTTGGTTTCCACAAAAATCAGAACAACTGACTTCAACATTGATAAGAATGGCTGCTAAAAATGCAGCTTTGTCATCAAAGGAATATACATTTTTAATATATTCAAATAGAAAGCAGTTATTTTAAATTGTAATTGTATTTTTCATCAAATAAATTCCGCCTTGGTGAGCATAAGAGACTTCTTTCAAAAAGCATGACTGACTGACTCCAAACTTTGAAACGATAGTGTACATGCTCTCCTCCCAGTCATTTCCTGTCTTCTCCACTACCCTGACAATAAAAAGTGGCGAAAAGGCCAAAAACTAAAAACAACAACATTTAATTATGTGTCTGTCTCAGAGTGGAGGGGAGTGTGACGTCACACATGCACGACAACCACGGCCGGCTCCAACAATGAGTCATATAGAGATGATGATACACTACAGGTTCAGAGGCTCTAAACCTGTCACGGAATTTTACATCCAAACTAAATTTTTTGTATTCAACAGTAAAAAAAGAGTCACTTTCAGTTTCTCTACATCTACAATCCCCCAACATGGGGAAACAGGACAGAGTAAAGATCAAATATTTGCTTTACAACCTTAGCCTACCATAGGACTAGAAGGAAGATGAAGTATTTCACCCTGGTGAGAGTATCGTGAGCTCCTGAGTGAAATCACCAATTACTAGTATAATTCTACAATATACAACAGCGATTAAAACAGACGTTAGCTCTCCTCACCAGATCTACAGAAAAACCAGCTTGCGAAAGTGTTCCGTTTTAATTAAAATGGCACACATTGAAACAATGCACACGAGTAAATAACAAACCTTCAAGTTTTACCTTCTGTAGAAAAGTCGCACCACAAAGTGAATTATTTCAAAATTAACAACTGTACATTTAAGAGAAGACAACGCAAAGATGCTCTGGTAAGTCATTCGCTTTTAAAGAAGACTCCAGCGGGAGTCTCTTGGTTTTAGGGGCTACAAGACGTTAAATATAAACCAAGGTTTTTAATAACTAATATCACCACTGCACTTGTTATATTGCCTGCAGCCTTAAAGTCCCAGATAAGATTTACAGTGCTGCAATGAGTCCATAATACACACAATCAAATCCTGATTCAACAACATCTATTCTCTGTAAACCACCTGTCTTGAGTTATAAGGTATAAAACGACTAGGAGAATTAAAATGAACCATGGTCACATTCAAAAGCTCCTTAGTCAATTTGTACAATAACAGGTACATGTCAGTAAAGTACTCTAAACACTATTGATTCATTTGAGACGTTCTGGAAGAGCAAAATATTCTCAAAGAGGCTTGTGTATGTGGCACAATATAAATAACAGCAAAAACGACACCAAATTTACAAAAAAAAAACAATCTTCATGTTATGGCGAGAAGCTTTAAATCTGTCTATGTTAGAAAAAAGAAAAAAAATCTAATCGACAGATTGATAAAGCTCACTTTTAATCAGAGAATAAATCTAGCCTTTGTGCTAAAACGTCTTTGAGTGAATGCTTTCTTTCGACAGTGTAGCTTTCAGTGTCTGTGACTGCTAATACTTCCGACCCTGTGAAAAACAGAGTTTCAATTAAAAATAATAATAAAAAGAAACATTTTTGATGGCTTTCAACACCAAGAACATCCACATATCTAAAGAAAAGCTTTTCTCATGACATGTCTATTGCTGTTCTGACCATCTTTATTTAAGCATAGGCTCAGGAAATGCATTTTTGAGTGAACTACAGCAGAAGGTTTTGCCCCGCAGAACACCAACTATAGTCTACATAACACGGTCCATTCTGAGCCGGCTCGGCGTGGTCCTGCGTCAGTCTGCGGATCTCTTCTGCTTTACAAAGTCTGTTATTGCGTCTTTCTGTTCAGGGCTCACAGTGGACGTTCTTGAAACCAGGGAGCGTGACCTTGCCTTTCCGTTTGAGGTCTTCCTCTGATCCGATGTTCATGCGCTGGATGAGCATCTTCTCGTAGAGCAGGGGGTGATACGCACCTAAAGTGCAGGCGGCATCAAAGTAGCGTTCGTGGTAGTGGCACAGATCTGTCTGCCGTAGTGAAGGAATGTATTCATACACGTGGACCTCTTCACATAAGGACATCATCAGTAGGATGCCTGAAACGCACACAGAGCTAGATATGAACAAAGCAGCCCACACACAACTACATAAGAGTACATGAGATTAGGGTTGAGGGGAAGAGAATTTTGTTTTAATCATGTGAAACGTGTTGCGACTTAAAGGTAGGGTAGGCATTGTTTTTTATAAACACTTTGTTATATTGGTTGAAACTCTCTTCACATCCTGATAGCAATCAATAATAGAAGTGGTCTAAATATTAAAACATGTTAGCATGTCGTAACCGTAATTACAAGATGGCGACCCATGACGTTTTACTCGGAGCTGTTCACATCCTCAGACTCGGATTTATGCATTTCTATGTCAAAACCGTCAATGCTGAAACGAATCTGCAGCAGTCAGGTGGTACAAAACAAAGCTATGTACGTTGTTTATGTTCATTATTATTGTAATGTTATGTGCTTTGAGACATGAGGTAATTTAACGCAGTGTCTCACGACGCTTTGCAGACTCTGCTGTATGCGTTCATGTGTTTTGAAGGAGCTTTGGAGATGCTCTGATGGGAGGGAGGGAACTCACGTTTTCAAAGCTAGCTTGCTATTGCTAGCCTCTCCGAAATTGCCTACCCTACCTTTAAATGCCAAATGTGACTTATATAATGCAATTAACATGAAGTATGCAAAACGTGCAATTCATGTCAAATGAGAGCAGTAATGAGCCCAAGTTTCTAGCACATTTCCCACACACCAGCATCTTCAGTTAGGTAGTTTAGGCTTGTCGTTTGTAATGAATGCTTCTATAATTTATAGTTGTTTTATAGGCTACTTAATATGTTTTTAATTCCTGTTTTGTTCTGAATACAGTTAAATTTAGAGGATTTGTTGCGGAATGATTGGAACTAAACATTTTCACACATTTGTACACAATGTGACTTCTACACAGACTTATCTGTGAATTTTTTTTTTTTTTTTTCTCTCAGCAATGCAAATTTTGACCTGGTGCAACATTTGACCATATTTTCTGGAAACATGTAGAATCATACAAAAGGAAACTGTCATGCAATAAGATCGAACGTGTGCTCCAGTTCAACAGTGAATAGCTCTTAGCCACTAGGGAAAACCCATATCGGTCAGTAACTAATTCACAAACTCAAACTGTGACAGTCAGTGAATGATAAAAATGAGAGAACAAGCACACAAAAGATCCATTTAAGACATAGAATCTGTGATATGATTAAAAAGACAAGACAGAAATTGTAAAGTGCAATTTCCATTCAGTTTAATTTGCTTGGTCAAGACCTACAAGAACATTCAGATTTAACTGAATAACTTCTGCTGACAGTAAAGGAATCTACTGATCTGTTTTTAGGGAGTATTTTTCCACAAGTGTTGGTATGCAGACAAAAGCTTTGCAGACACCTGAAGTTACAAAAGGGCTGAGGACACAATCATGTTGTGCTTGAGCAGCTTTAAAGTCAACATGAAATGGTGTTCACAACCCATTTACTTGCATAACATTAATATTTCCTAATGATCCAGGATGTTACGTCTGCCAATAGTCTGCTGTTGTAAAGACGTCATTATATTTTAATGAAACATTTGTTATTGCAATGCACAATTCATCAGTGCACATTATTATAATGTATATTAGAAAAGCAAATTGGATTTCGTGTTGACTTTAAGGCTGTCTATTCACACCAATATCAAGACAAAATGACCAATCACAGCAGAAAATAATGATTTTACACAGACTATTCATACCCAGAACGGCAAAACTTTTCACCAATCTCTGAGAAAATCCATCATACTTTAACAAAAGCAAAATGCATTCTGGGTTGTATTTTGCTTTTGTGAAGGTGCGGTTATGTTTATCACTGCTCTATGAAATTTTACTGGGCAAAATTCAGTAATTTCAATAAGAAATCGGAATCTGTACCATCGGGAGTTTCGCACAAGGGCAGATTCCCCACACAGATTTCAATCGTGTTCAAGCTGGTCTTGTGAACTCTACACTGTTGACAATGGACAATAGACAATAGTCCTTTTTGCCCACAAAATTTCGCAAACAGGACCACACCTTAATATTTTGTGGGTGAAATGGAGTCATTTCTATAGAAAAAAAAGGAATTGGCATGATCAGGAGTGTCACGTATGGGTGAAAGTTTCCCACGCAGATTTCACCTGTGTTTAAGTTGGCCTGGCGTATTTGCTGCATTGACCAACAGAAAAATATTTGGTTTGAAAGGAATTTCTGTATGAATGGTGCTTCATGCATTGCTACACTATTGCTACAATGGATAATACACTGCAAAAAAAAAAAAAAAAAAAGGTTTTATTTTTAAATCTTTTTGGGCCAAAAATTAGCAGTAAAAACCCATAACTCTGTTTGAAAAGCCTTTACATTTTTTTGAGACAATATTGACATGTCTCATGTGTCTCTCTTTGTCCAAAGTTCTACAGGTGTTTTCGCATCTTGTTCTGCTGTCAGAGGAGTTTGATGCAGAACGGTCATTCATCCATGCCCTCCAAGACCACAGTCATCAAGCTCAACCGTAGAGTCCACAGTAACACTGTTGCCTGCACTGCCCAGATCTCCACCGGCATCCACAACCACAACTGCAGCACTCCTGCCACAGAGAGAACCAATCCCCCAGAGGTCACCCCTTAACCTGAGCCATCCCATCCCAGCAGCATGTGGATGATGGTCACCTGACTTGTGGTCAACTCTGCCTTGTTTTACTGAATGTAGCCATTCAGTCTCATTCAACTGTTTCTGTTTTGCCTTTTTCATGGTTCTTTATCAACATCTCATTCACTCTCTAGTGTTCCTTTTCCTATGCTTTCTTTTACAGCTGCATCAATTAATCAAAACCATGGAAAGAGTCAACAACACATTTCATTGCTGATTAGTTGGGTTTTTTCACTGTGCATTAGGAAACTTAAGAGATGTCACTCTGCTGTAAAAATGTAGTTTTTTTTTGACCAAATCTAAATTATGTTCTTTAATGGCAAGTTATGCTGTCCTGGAAGAGTTAGACTGTATATCACTGTGTATATCTGCTATTGATTTTAAGATGTACACAAGGAAATGTACACTACCATTCAAAGATTTGGGGTCAGTAATTTTTTTTTTTTTTTTTTTTTTTTTTTTTCTCCCTTCATTTTTATTAAAGAAATTAATACTTTTATTCAGCTGATCTTTTGAACCCATTTCTGGCAGCCAAAAACTCAGCTTTGCCAGCACAGGAAATTACATTTTAAAATATATTAGGTGTAGATGTACTAAAAGACCAAAACACCAATTTATGGACTTCAAATTTACTTAAATATTATTTATACATAAAGTCAGTCACTGTCATTTTCCCTTTGGTGACGAACTACTTTCGACTATATTGCACAAGGCATTGAGCTGTATTTCCTGTGTTAAATGTCCGTCATACAAACTCTAAAGAAAAACAAGCAGCCATATCGCATACTACTGAAATAATTTACAATATGTCATGAATTATATATTAATGCTATTTAAGTTTAACAATAGCCTTTTAAAAAAAATAAAAAAAATAAAAAAAATAACCGTAATTTAAATAACCGTAATTTATTACCAATACCAAAGAAAGAGCGCTCTTATCCGTTTCATCATACCTCATATTTTTCCATTTCTCCCAGTTATATTTCTGTGATGAGTTATTGAGTTATATTGCTGTCCAGGTCACTGATATATAGAAAACAATTTTAGAATAAAAGCAGAGGTACACTGATCCAGAACACTACAATTCTGTGATAATGACGAAACGAGTGTGTCAGGAACAATGCAATAAGTAAAGAACTATTTCCACAGTTGGAACATTCATCCCCAAAGACCAAACACCTTATGCATAATACACAGATATGAACGATTCACTTGGGATCCAGAATAATGAATTCTCAGAGGGATTTTCAAGAAAACAAAAGGACTTCTTTAGCTTTTGAAATGTGCTGAATGTATGCCTAGGGTTGAATAGTGTCTCTAAGGACTCATTGATACTGCTCAAACTCATGAACATCACTCCCATCTCTTTAACACTGAATGGATTGTGTATAAAGTGCCAAACACACCAAGAGGGACAATGTGAGCATTCCAGCATTTAAATATCTGTCTGTTTGTAAGTACCTACATATGTAATTGTCATGACATTACAAAATGGATATTTGCCTGTCAAATTGTTGTGCCATCTTGTCCAAGTATAAATGCAGCTGAAACTATGAATAGAGCATCACCAACTGATTGCAGAAATCTATTAGTTACGAGAACCATGTGTGCAAAATTGTCTGTGATTTTTATAAATAAGGGAGGCATAAACAGCTATTAAAAGATTGTGAATTGTGTTTGAATTCTAAACCTTTTCAAAACCCTTTCTAAACCAGTCATTATAATTTGTTTCCCATTTTACAAAACTATGCACCATTACATACTAGACTTGCCACAATGTCAATGTCTGTTTTCTAATTAATTTTTTTGTAAAAAAGTGTATAGGGTTGCTAGCGACCCGAGGTATGTAATAGCATTAGGGCTCGTTCACACAGAACACGTTTTTGCTTTGAAAAACGCAAGACACGGGCAGTGGAATCATCAAAAAACTCAAGGTCTCGAGATGTATTTTTTAAAAGTTGAACTGATTTTAATTTGAGCACTGCATTTTTAGAACGCCGTGTCATGCACGAGACACTGCAAAAGACGCAAGACGTGAGCGCAACGGTCATACACATCCGTCTAGTTTACTAAAGTCGTGTTTCTACCGCAGGAACTCTCCCCAGGAACTAGGGACTTTGAGGAGGTACTCTGAGTTTCAACCGCAGGGACCAGGGTCTAAATGAAGTTCCAGGTAAAAATTTCCCTTCAGAAAGTCCCTGCTCACAAGGTAGTACTTTTTCAAAATTCAGGAACTTTCGGGGGTGGGACTTGGGCACTGAACATGCTGATTGGTTGAGTTCACGCAGCATTTTGATTGGTTGATTCCATGCAGTATTTTATTTCAACCATCGTTTTTTAAAAGTCTTTTGCGATGCGTGCAGAGTTGTTTGCTATTCGAATCAACAGTTTAATTTAAAAATACGACCGATAGACCGACAACAAGGTTCAGGCTTTATTAAGCTTATATGCGGAGGACGAAATCCAACAGGAACTGGAAAGTCGCGTGCAGTCCTACGTCACTGGACTAATTTGTCTAATCTTCACGGTACTTTAGACCGCGATGGAAAAGCAGACAGCAACAGGTCTGGGGGAAAAAAAGTTCCTGGGAAAAAGTTCCCTGGACAAATTGTTCCAGGAAATTTCGGTGGAAACACGGCTATAGAAAAACAATGGAAAAGTAGCGCATTGGAATAGAAAAACGTGTTCTGTGTGAACGGCCCCTAAGCATATTTTATCATGTGCAACAATAATTGAATCTCTGATTACTCAATACGTGCAATTCACCTTTATTCCTCACGGTGGCAATGTCTGATACACAATGACGACGTGATGTTTTACTCAATTACCACAGGCATAAAACAAAGAATACACTAGTATCATCAGCAACACTTGAAATGGCTCAGCGATTTACTGCAGAGCAAGTGCTGTACACAATCAAATATTAGTGTCACTGTCACTTGACGGTGGATCTGGGGAAGAAGTTGTCAGCACTCAAAATATTGGTTTTGAAGACGTTGAAAACGATAGTTTTGAGAATATGGTTAAGACCGCGAATATGAGCCAGATGTTGAATGTACTGGGGAAAACAGCTCTGCCAATGACAGGTAAAAAGCATTTTCAAACATGGACATTTGAACACCACTATATGCCAGACCACACTTCCATAGACATCACCATAGAAACAGGCTCCACATCTGTGAGGAGAGTCTGTATGTGTCTACAATATGGCCAAATATCTAACACCTGTTCAACAAGATCTGTAGCAGTTACTCCTGAGCCTGAAGCAATGTCAAGGTACATTTCATCAGCTAGGCACAAGTTTTATGAGGAGAGGAGAGTGAATGAATGTAAATGCAAGACACCCAGTGACACAAGGCATTGAGACTAAACATTCACCATATCACCAATTCACCAATCCATTTTCTAAATGCATGTTATAGACATTCATCTGTGCATACATTTTCTTTTCTTTTTTTCAAGTCACCATGCAATTAATTGACAATTCTTGTTTTTATAGAATATTGCAGTATTTATTATAAATGATTGATCCGTGAACAATTATTTTTCAAAATATCTTCCCCTCCCTCTTTCAGCAACATCTCTTCTCTGATGACATGATTACTGGAGTGAGGGCGGGACAGCCTCACTCACATGACATCACAGCAATAGCAAACCAAAACCATCCAATCAATTCACAATAGGTAAAATCAAGTCCCATCCCAACATTTTTTTTCTTGCTCGAGAAGCAGTTTCACTCGGATATACCTCACATTAGGGAAAAGGCTAAATCACCACTTCCGTTTCATGCCAACTTTAAATTTTTTTACCTCATAATGTTAATTCAAAAAAAAATAACTGGATCTTCCAGTGAAATTACAGACTTCTCTCTAGTGACATATCCTGGACTTCTCCAATCACTTAGTCTGCATAAATCTGTCCCTTTCTGACAATCGACTGCACTTTTAGAAATGCCTCCATCCAATCAACAACTAATGGATAGAATCAAGTCACCACCCTACTTTATTTTATTTTTTTTTTTTTTTTGCGATAATCCTTTACAATCAAATGTACATTACAATGCCGAAGAAAAATCTGTTGCTATTTCCGTTCCATGACTTTAATACATTATAATGAATTCTACAAGATCGTACATATGGTCAGTGATTTTGTTGGTGCTGGATGTAGGTCAGACTCTTCTCAGCTCTAGGTTGAAAAGCTCCATTGCTGGATGAAAACGTGATGTCTCCATCTGCTACTCTCTCTCTCTGTGTCTGTGTGTGTGTGTGTGTGTGTGTGTGTGTGTGTGTGTGTGTGTGGTTTTAGCCAACACAGACTGAGCAAACATCCCACAACCTCCTGACAGAGCAGAAGTCATACCTACAAACCCATGAATCTGCTATAGGTCACTTTCCACAATTGGGGTGTTTTCACACACTTTTGGAGCAGAATTAATTTAATTTGACATTAGGAGCTCAGTTTGTCAAGGTTTGGCTGATTAATGAAGTCTAAGGGGCCATTCACACAGAACATGTTTTTCCATTCCACTGTGCTACTTTTCCATTGTTTTTCAAAGTAAACACGCTAGATGAATGTCTTTAAAAGTTGCGCCTTGCGTATTTTTGTAGCGTCTTGTGCATTCTAAAATTGCAACACTCAAGTTAACGGTGGGGTAAGTAGTTTTTCAAAACCGTTGTTGGACATTGTTGATATTTGAAATCAACCCAAACAAACACACCCCTCTCTTTATTGCTCCGCCTCCAAAACTCACCCTCCAATCCTAACCACCCTTCTCCGAGTCGGTCTCGAACCCTGATTGCTCCTGACAGACGAGGCGAGTGCACTAACAATGACGCCAAACACCTCGTTCTCTAGCAGTCATCAGTGTGCAGTGGTTTACCTGCACAACTCTCACTAGCTGGCCACTGTTACACACGTAATGCGAGTGGATGTCTGTTTATCACAGCTGACGCGCAACAAAATAATGTTTCACGAAAAATAAAGCACAGATGATGAACGAATGACAAGGAAGCACAAAAAAATGAACGTACAGTACACAAGAGTAAATACAAACAAGTGTTCGTTGTTAGTTGCCAACAGAACAGCAGCTCCAGACAATCAAAACCAGTGTTACTCACATGTGAAGCGGAATCAAAGCAGCCTCTGTGTCTGTTTCAGGTTTTCCCGCTTAGCTCTCTCCAGTGCTGGAAAGCTTTTCTAATATTAACGCGGGTCCTAAAGCGCTTGCCCAGTCATAAACCTTCATTCCAGTGATATTCTTTTGAGCTCTTTTGTATTGTGTCTCATCTCTCTTTCTGCAGTTTTTTTTTTTTCCAATTCTCCCTCTTGCTCGTTCTCTCTCCTCGACTGTTATACTCTAAGTATATAAGTTATATACTAATGCTGATTGGTTACACGTTTGTTGTTGGTGTCGGTCCGACTAACTTCCAAACAGTGTTTTTGAAAAACTACTTACCCCACCTTTAAAGTTAGTTCAACTTATAAAAAATGAGTCTTTAGACTTTGCGCTTTTTCGTTCCTCTGACCCACGTCTGGTGTTTTGAACAGCAAAAACGCATTGTGTGTGCATCTATCTCCACTGACGGCCATTCAGAATTATCTGTGTACGTTTAATTAGTGTATTACTCAGTGATGCGCGCCTCTGCAAAATTGCCTTCAGTAAGCAGCTCATGTTGTAATACATTCACAACCAGGGATGATTTTTCCGTATTTATGCATGGATTGCTTCAGACAGCACTAAAAGACCAAGCGGCTGTGGGAAGGAAACCCTTAGCATTTCAGACATGGTTCAGAATTAACACCCGCCAAGTGCTAAATGAGAGTAAAAATAAGTGTGTATATGAAGTAGTGTTACTCGCAAGTTGGCGCAATTATCGAATCAAAAAGGCTGAGATTTAATTATATAACTATATGGTATTGAATCGTTTAGAAATCTGCTATCTACAAAATAGAAGCTTCAAGCTCTCCGTGGTTTTTCGTCAAAGTAATTAGGACAGCCATGAATATTAGTATTGTCATTTTACTGTTGTTCTGTAAAATAATTATTGTTAAATACCCGTTTTTATTTTACAATAGCACAATTTGGAGGGCTTTCCTTCTTTTTTGTGCTTTGCTGATCAAATGCCTGACAACAGACAGACGTAAGTGCTGTTCTGTGAGCTTTATATTTTAGTTTCAATACCAAAAGGACCAAAAACATGCGTAGAAAAGAGAACTGAAGTGCTTCTCGTTGTTACCTAGCTGCTTTGGTGAACAGTCACTATTAGCATTAATGGTAGTACTCACTTGATGACGGAAACATGACACGGCTGACAGGCAAATAAAACACCTTTAAGCACAGATTTCTAAAAGCACAGCCACTTTCTTGAGAGACGGTAACAAGATATGCAGTCGGGGATGAAGTGTAAAGTGAAGGTGAAGTGTGTAATTTCTGTGCCACCCAAAAAGAATGCAATCAGTTTGTTTGAGTTTCACCTCAAATACTGGCAAGAGTTTGGGTTGGGACTGTGAAAGTGGTTTGAAAACAGTTATTGTGCAATTTTACTTTATTGTTTGTTATTGTAGAAATTTCACTCTTGGAGTTTTGAAACGGTAGAACAGAATATGAGCATGTTTGAGTGTGTATGTGTGGGTCTTACCTATGAACCCTGAGGAGGGTGGGTTGGGCTGGATGTTCTCCAGATTGTTACCCTGAATCACATCCCATAACTGCCAGATGTATTTCGGGTGCAGGATGTAGAAAGGCTGTGCGGGGAAGTGCATCCTGTACTCCATGTATGGTGTGAACAGGTTGTAGTCTGGATTGGAGTACCACTACAAAGCAAACAGTGAGCAGATGGAAAAAAAAGTGTTATTGCCTTGCGTTAACCCATTTACTAAATGCATCTTTTTGTGAATGATTCATTAATGTTTCTTTTTTTTTCTTTTTTTTTTTAAATTGACCTTGTAAATGTTTCATCAAAATGTCATAACTGGCAAAACGACAGACTTATTTTTGGTCAAATGTCAGACTTCTCCAATCATTTAATCTGCTTAAACCCACCCCTCTGTTATTATTCAGATCTGCCTCCATCCAATCAACAACTGGTGGATAAACCAATTCCCCGCCCTACATTTTTTTTTAAAATCATAATTTGGTTCACTCAGATGTGTGTCACAATGCTGAAGAAAAGATAAGATCCTACTTCCGTTATATCGCAGTTATATCCGTTATATCGTTATGCCGCTGTTTGGATTTAATCCAAATTAGAGTTTATGATTGAATTTGTCTCCCAATATGTTTTGTGGATCGCAATATTTTATGTACAGCTGTGCTATTGCTCTGCTAATTCAACCATCACACTCTGCTCTTACTGATAAAATAGGCCAAGTGAAGTGTTTCAGTTTCACTGTCCAACCCGGTGACCCTTCCCTAAAACCTTCCCTTAAACCTAACCATACCACCAAACCTGTCCCTAACCTTACCCGTATCCCACCTCAATAGCAGTTTGGCAATACAACATGAACACAATAAGTAGAGTACATTGTACTTGCATCAAAAAAAAAAAAAAAAAAAAAAAATTGTTAGGTACATAGTAGTTAGACACCTAATACAGAGTGTGACCAAAATGTATAATTCCTAGCTCTTACTACATTAAACAAAATCTAAAAAGAATTAGCACAACATATATATTATATTATTTGGTCCCACTTTATATTAGGTGGCCTTAACTACTATGTACTTACTTAAAATAAGTACAATGTACTTATTGGGTTCATATTGAATTGCAAAACACTTTTGCTGCTATTGAGGTGGGATACGGGTAAGGTTAGGGAAAGCTTTGGTGGTATGGGTAGGTTTAAGGGTAGGGGTAAGGTGTAAGGGATGGGTCAACAGTGTAATTATAAATGTAATTACAGAAATTAATTACAGATGTAATTACATGCAGGTGTTTTTAAAATATAAGTACAATGTAAAAACAGGTATGTACACAATAAGTGCATTGTATCAAATGATTAATTTAAATGTAAGTACATAGTAGTTAAGGCCACTTAATATAAAGTGGGACCTATAATATTATATTATATTATATTATATTATATTATATTATAACATTTTGTACTCTTGTTCTTCATAAACAAGAATTCAGAGGTTCATTGTGTTCACTGCATGTTCATGGCACAATTCTCAAAACGGTCCACAGGCACGTTCATGTGCTTTATGAGACATACTATTGTGTTCTTGAATTGACAAGGGAAATAAAAACAACTGAAATGGAGGGTTGGGGAAAAAAAAAAAAAAAACAGACAAGAGAAAGAGAACAAGAGATAAATCAACTGTACAGAATTAACCACTGACCATGCACCTGTACAGAGACTTACTTATTGACCTTACAGTCAACTTCCTTTATTCTAGAAAAAAGGCTCTTTATTAAAAGGTTAATTGAAATCCCTGCAATCTAATTGGCTCTTAGGTTGTCCACGTGGTCAGATATTTTTTTCCTTCTTTTTCTAAGGACCTGCTGTGAAAATTGTCATGTCTTCAGGCAATCATGGGGTCATTAGATGGCACATGCTGTCACTCTACAGGAATCAGTCAAGGCAAAGCAGCATAGAGATGGCCACCTATTCTGTATGTATCCCATGAATGCCTCATTTCATGTCCACAACAACGAGATGAAGGGATTGTGAACATCTGAAATGGTGTTAGAGGGTGGATCCAGTGAGGTAAGGGCACAAAGGACAGATTGGTGCGCATTTATAGTAATCCGCTCTGATCTTTTTTTCCCTGGTACTGTGGTTTATGATTCACAGCGGTGTGTGAGCAGAAGCGCTCAGACCAGACAAATCAGCATAGCCTTCCAGTATGGTGCCTGCGCTCATCTGAATTGCAAAAGTACCACAGCACCTGCTCTCTGCACATGTGCAGGGAGACATATCAAAAGTATACAATTCTAGAGATGTGATTGCACAGATGGTTTGAAAATGTCAAAATTACCTTAAATGTTAAAGAGGCCATATTATGCCCTCTTACAAAGTCTTGATTTTGTTTTTGGGATCCACTAAAATAGGTTTTCAGGCTTGAATGTTTAAAAAAAAAAAAAAAAAAAAAGACAACATTATTTTTCATATATTATACATTGTTGCACCTCTCTTCCCAGTCTGTCAGTAACACACTGTTTAGTTCCTGTCTCTATGAAGCCCCTTATTCCGGAAAGTGCACTGTGCTCTGAATGGTTGACTGGACCAGTGTGTTGTGATTGGTCAACCACTTTGAGTGTGTTTGGGAAATATCACGCCCTTTACCATAGACATGAGTTTCAACACACTACTAACACAACTCAGCCAGGCCTTGGCCCCTTTGTTTTGCATATGCCTTGGGCAGGAATTATTTAAATGAGGAATAGTGTGTTGTGTACATTCCCGGAAAAAAAAAAACTCAAGACTACATTCAAGGCGTTTCAGGGAGTTCAGAAACAGTGCTTACTGATATAGAGAATAACTCCCTTTGGAGTGACTTTGCGCTTTGTAACTTTGCAGACTTCTTTCCATACTCAAACAACAACATTACACACTAAAGAAAGTTGAAAATGTAAAAAAAAAAAAGCATAAAAGGTCCTCTTTAAATTCACAAAACGGTTTAATAGGAAACGGCTGTTCTAGGTGTTTTTGGGTAGTCAGTACTCACTTTGTGCAGGTTGAGGGTGTATGGAGCAGGATCCCACGCCACCAGCGTTACATTCTTGTACAATGAGCTTGTATTGAACTGGTGCTTGGGATTTGCCAGGATCTTCAAGCAAAACAGACAATGTTGCACAAAGACAAAAGAGGAAAAAGACACAAAATTGAGATCCAACCAACTCTTTGATTAGTCAAAAAACATACAACAGCATCACTAACTTTGACTTAAAGGGTTAGTTCACCCAAAAATGAAAATTCTGTCATTAATTACTCACCCTCATGTCGTTCCAAACCCAAGACTTTCGTTCATCTTCGATCTTTTTAATGAATTCTGTGAGCTCTATTATGTAAACAAAGTGGTAAATTATGGGGTTTTTTTGTTCTGTTTAGTTACTTTTTTATTTATTTATTTTTTTTTCAGAAAGCACGCACTCACGTCTCTTCATAAAATGGAGTTTGAACCACTGGAGTCACATGGATTACTTTAAATGATGTCTTTACTACCTTTCTGGGCCTTGAAAGTGGTAGTTGCATAGCTGTCAATGGAGGAACAGAGATTTCTAAGATTTCATTAAAAAGATCATCATTTGTGTTCCAAAGATGAATGAATGTCTTAATTAATGATAGAATTTAATTTTTTTGGCGAACTAACCCTTTAATCATGTGCAATGTGATTGTTTCTCCAATGTTTCCAGCAAAGAGAAATGTATCAGTCCACATTGAAAGTGAACATGCTGCACAAAATGCAGTTATATATAAAAATATTTGATGTTTAATATACAGTTACACAATCATTCAAAAGTTTGGGTCAGTAAGATTTTTTTTCTTCTTTAAAGAAATTAATCCTTTTATTCAGCAAGGATTAATAAAAAAGTGAGAGGAAAGACATTTATAATGTTACAGAAGATTTCCATTTCAAATAAATGCTGTTCTTTCCAACTTTCTATTCATCAAATAATTCCTAAAAAAAAAAAAAGCATAACAGTTTGGCAAAAATATTTAGCAGCACAACTCTTTTCAACATTTATAATAAGGTTTTTGAGCAGCAAAACAGTTATTTTAATTTGTAATATTTCACAATGTTGCTGTTTTACTGTATTTTTGATCAAATAAATTCCGCCTTGGCGAGCATAAGAGATTTTTCAATTTTTCATTTTTTCCAACCCAAAACTTTTGAATGGTATTTTACTGTACATTTTTAATACACAGATATGTGAATATTTGAGAACTATGGGGGAGGGAAGAAAAAAATATCCTAAATTCAGTCTGTTCCCCCCCCAAAAAAAGCACAAATCTTTTGGACCACTTTCATTTTGCCTTTATGCAGCTTTTTTGTTCCTTTCGGAGTCTGACAGCATGTGGTCACAGTCTTCAAAACAGCTCCTTTTGTGTTCCACAGAACAAGCTCAGTCATACATGTTTGAAAACGCATATGGGTGAGAGAATAGCAAAATTTCTGAGTGAACTTGAGACACTACTTTGCAGTAAGTAACAGTTCTGTTCCCATCTTGTTCCCATTGATCCGTTCACTCATGTAAATTGACAAAGGACCTAGCACTTTCCGCAACTTCTCTGTCAGCATGGTTTCGGTTTGTTTACCCGGTGAGCATGTGTCCACTAGGACATGATGACTCAGATCTAGCTGAAAACACACAGCCGGAGGACGAGCCAGAGAGTGTTCAAATGAGATCTGCAATTATGTGGCTGATTCCATGAAACACACATTACTACTAATGCGTGCTGAAAACATCAAACGTTGCTCACCTGAGAGTTGATGATGCGTACGGTGGTTTTATTCCCAACGTCTCTTTCATAACCCTTGGTAGGAGCTGTATTAAACCGCAGCACTGCATCATGGGAGTCTGGAATTACAAAAATTGGGGCTTTAATCAATTGGTACGTCAAACTGAGTCATGTTTAAAAGGCATTTCACTCCTGCACAACTTCAGATTACAACAACAATATAAAAACAACATGTCCTAAGAGAAAAAGAGAGGCCTCTAACAACAACAAATACATGGGGGGAAAAAAAAAAAAAATGTCAAGCTTCTTTCTGAATGAAAGGCTTTTCAAGCAAAAAGACAAAGAACGCATTGAGAACACATCATGTACAAGAGTGCATTGGTGGAAATGTGAAGGCAAAGTGGTCAGTAATCAATAAGAATGCACGGCACTTGTAAACACGTTCCTTACACTGATCAAGCCTGTAATCTGTTGTTAGGAACTGTGCAAGCAGCTTGTTTAACAGAGCACAAAGTCAGACACCATTTATTACTTGGTTCACCTCCAGGGGCTTTTTATTGATTGGATATCTTCCATTTAATCTGCCGTGCGATTGAGTGACTTTAAAGGTCATATTAAGTTCACTCAAAAATATGAGAACTGCCCTTCATTGTGGCTATCAAATGTCATTCGGATTCCAACCTATTAAAACTTGGTGCATCACATTCGGTTATGAGACAGGTGAGAGTCAATGGTTTTTGGAACGAAAGGACAATGTTCATTTTGAGGAAAAATTACGATGAAGATTTCCAAACTGCAAAACCCTTGGTTTGTAATCCACATGGTGATATAAATGCCAACATGGAATTAAATACAATTTTAAAAATAATAATAATAATAATAATAATAATAATAATAATAATTATTTCACAGACACTATTCATGAGCATCTCTCGAGTCTTCTTACACCACTGCCAGACTTTTGTTTGCCGATTTTTCTTTGGTATTTAACACCCTACAGTACAATACCCCATTTTTCTAGCTGAGAAACTCAGACATTTTCATTAGGAGGACCAGCTGATTTTTTGGATAATTGACTTAACCAATAGGTCTCAGAAAGTGATGGTCAACAACATCCTTCCTGTATATATTAGGCTGCTATTAGGCTGTTGTCACTAAGATTGAATGCACGGATCCAGTATACCGATACGCATCTGTTTTAGTTGTTTGCTTTTACTTAAGCCATAAGTGACTGTTTACAAGGACACTCGCTGAGATTTGTATTTTAACATTATTTTGCGTGTATGTGTCCATTCAAGCACAAATAGAGGCGGAAGAGAACGAAATTCGATGTTCGCATGCTGTCTGCGGGACCAAAAAAAAAAAAAAAGTGTGAGTTCCAAATCAAGTTCTCTTTCACGTCTTCTTGCGCTTGAATGGCTTAAAATCTCTTGAATGTTTAAACTAACAGGACCTAAAACATGTTAAAATGATAAACTTCAGCTCTATGATGGTTAAACTTTGCAATTAATCGGAGAAATCACATGCGTTTCAAACCGTGGTGCTTGGCCTGTATGGATCACATCCTGCGATGTGTGATTATCGTGGATGTGCACATTGGTGCGATATCGATGCTAAAATGATTTATCGTGCAGCCCTACCTAATACTTCAACTGGTTCTCCACAGGGCTGTGTCCTTTCCCTCTGCTCTTCACTCTGTATACTGATGATTGCAGGTCCTAACTGTCATCTAATCAAGTTTGCTGATGACAGTCTTACTGTCTCTGCTCTCAGGCCCTTCTCAGCACCTCAGCCCAGCTTTTCAGGAAGACAATCTGCTGAAATTTACTTCCAACACAGAGATATTTAGGAAATGCCAGCAGCGCCAGTACCTCTTAAGGAAGCTCAATTTCTTTGGGGTTAGTAAGAACATCCTCACTATGCTCTACTATTCCTTTATTGAAAGAGTCATCACATTCTCTATCGTTTGCTGGTTTCATTCTATCAGCCTTCAAAATAGAAATCGTTTGGAGCGCACAGTTAAAATCGGTTCAAAAATGATTGGACTTCCTGATAGGGCTCTTTCCACTATAGGAGAACAGCAAACAGAGGGGTTAATAGAAAGTTAATAGATTATAGTTAATAGAGAAGTTAAAAGAATAGTTAATCTCAGAATTTGTCCTCTGTATTTAACCCATCCTAAGTGATTTAATTTAATTTTAGGATGTTGTCAAATTCATAATTACTGAAGATAAATTCTAAGTCCATGTTTAAAGCAATGATAAAAGTAATTATAATGTCCTTTAACCATTACAGAACATTGTTGTGGACCATTTTCTGAACACAAAAGCCAATGCAGAGCCAATGCTGTAGTCTAAA
Organism: Mylopharyngodon piceus; assembly: GCA_039654765.1. NCBI lineage: Eukaryota > Metazoa > Chordata > Actinopteri > Cypriniformes > Xenocyprididae > Mylopharyngodon > Mylopharyngodon piceus. The sequence continues at coordinate 25,647,315 of CM077441.1, forward strand.
TCAACAGTGCTCTCTAGTGGATGAACGGTTTACTGCAATATAACGTTCACACAAAATATGCATTCTTACATGTAAATCCAATACAGAAAGATATAAAGAGTGAAAGAGAGAGAAAATAAAGTGAATGATGAATAGTCTTTTTCACCGGATGTGACGTGACAATGACTGATCTTATGAAGGAAGCCTCTCGCCTCCTCATCCATCTCTCAGTTTAGCTGACATGCCGTTTATTGGCCTTCATCAACTAGCAATATTTTCAAAGCAGTAAATTTGAGCTTGACATTGAGCATGTCCCCACTATTTTGACAGGGACATCAATCTCCTGAGAGAATGTCACATCAGGAAAGAAAAAGAGCCAACGTATGGGTGTGAAACAAATGATGGGGAATTTTATAAACCCAGCGTGTGAAAAGAAGATCCAATGTTAAATGAACAGAAAGCCCAAAGTTTGTAATGTCACATTACAAACAATTACACATTGTCTGTGTATGCTTTGTGTAAAGACACTTCATTACCGCTAGGTGGCAGAAGACGACCAACAACAACTAGGGTTTTAGTAGTCTCATTTAACCAGACCTTTGACAGTACCTTCTTAAACATGAAGAGACCATCTGACAGACATGCAAACAATAGTTTTCACATGCATTTGGGGGAGGATGTATCTGAACAAGATGATACAACATGAAAATGGGACAAGAGGCTAAGGTACTGCTGCTCTTACAGGAACATGGTTTTGAATACTAAAAGTCAGTTTGATATCCTATTCAAATAATCCATACTCAAAAGGAAATGCCATTTAGAAGGATACTAAAAAAAAAAAGAAAAAAAAAAACTTGCAATCATATTGAAGCATCTGTATCATTTTCAAAAACTTCCACTTTGAAACCTGTTTTCAAAAATTTGCATTTTCAGGCCACCAAAATGGCATTGTCGTGTAAATGAAAGGCCAAAACGCATAAAAAGTTTTGTTTTTAGTTGAAAACGCTGTCGTGTTAACAGCCCCTTACTCTGAATATTGGTTTTGATGACGCTACCCTGACAAGCTTTATGTGTAAAGAAAGTTAATCTGATTAGATTTTGCAAGAAAACGTTTTCCATTTTGGTGAACAATATGAATCAGACATTTAGCAAACGGACTGTGGATGCCTTGTAGGCGTTTCATCTGAGACTGGGATGGTAGACACATTTGGAGCTGGAGGAAAAAAAAAAAATAAATAAATAAATAAATAAATAAAAAAGAAGACAACAGCCAAGAGATTGAACAGCATATGATAGCGGCGGTAATGTGAATCAAAGCTGAAATATCACTGCTGATAACTGGAAACAACCAAGCGATAACCTACAAACTACAGTGTTAAAACAAACCAGCATTTCTCATACAAAACATCATGAGGAAACACCAATGGCAGATTTTATTTTGTTTTTTGAACGCATAGATGAATGTTCAGGAAAATAAGGTTTAGATAACATGAGCGGAAGACAGACTTATCGAGGACTCTGGCAGATCTGCTCTTGGCTGCGCTGTGGATTTGCTGGCTCTCTGACTCGTCCTTGAGTATATTTGGAGGGCACACTAGGTTGGCACGGCTGATGGGAAATGTTTAGACAAGACAAGCTGAATTTAATAGACAGGCTAAAGAGGCTGTGGAGAAGTATAACCTGATCAAAACTGGCCTCAGTCTAGATAAAAATGTAAGGAAAATCAATGTGAGCCATACTCAGATATTGTGTCAACGGCTACTATACAACAGCAATTCAATCAGTGCAGCATTCAGCAATTACATGGGGAAGTACATCAGTGGCATGAACACTGTACTGATTTGTTTGGTCTTGGCACACCTGACTGTAATTTTACGAAAGAGTGCGCTAGTGGATTTGAAAGACTAGTGGACTTCAAAGACCTTGGTAAAGATTGGATACAATAGGTTGTTTGCACATGACACCATTGCTGTGGCGCGAAATGCAGATGGAGGGCAGGGAGTGATTTTTCTAGGAATCACTATCACAAAATCAAAATTCCTATGTTTTGCATCGTTAATGGTTGCTTAAATCTATCAAACCGAGAAACCACAAGGAGCTTTTATCGTTTACGTAACTTTTATCGTTTTTTAACTTTAAAAGTTGTTGCCTTTAATAGCGTTTTGCGTCTGCTGATACTGAAATTAATATGGATACCTGTTTACCTTTTTGTTTTTGACTTGGTTAAATATTCACATTCTTCATGGTATCGTTTGCAGAGAAGAGAAGCTATTTTATCCCATTGCATGATCATTTGGTGTTTTCACTTATATTTTGTAGAATTCCGTTCACAATGTTGATCTGGTTACCGTGAAAACAGTGTCACACGCTGCTGCTTCAGCCATCATATGGTAGAAAAATGTGTTTATCAAGCTGACAGAAGTCGATCCATTTCTTTGTTGGAAGCGTATAAATGTAACAGTAGTTTTAATATTGTCTTTGTAAATATTCACTTTCCCATATGGCCACGGAAGAGAATCGGAGGGTCACATTCAGCGGAAAGACACCAACACACTGTATTTTTTTGTATTTATCTCAACAAATGACAACCAAAATCAAACCCATAGAAGCTTGTGAACAGTTTTGAAGTGGCTGCGTGCACGTTATGCTCATTCACAAGCAGAGTAAGAGTCATACTCGCAAATATAATGTTAATTATTAAACCAAACAAAATACAGAACTTTCATTCACATTTAGCAATGTGATTATTTTATTGAGTGATAGGCAGTGGGTTTAATCAGTGACATTATTAGATTTGCTATACGGCGTCTTCCCGTCACCTCCTAAACCTGCTTCCCTTAGTGTTTTTACACGTAGAAAAGGTGAAAATTGTATTACACCATCTATTTTTTTTTTCCTGAACGATGATGTGAGTTCTTATTGCAATTCTCGATTCAGCATAAATGACCTACAATGGTGACATTTTTCACCATCACGACAGAAAATCAAAATACTGCCCTTAACGTCACTAGCAGAAAGGCAGTGCGATGTAAACAAACCAGACTAGAACTGAACACGGCGTGACGGCAGCTTCACATTCTCTATATCTACCGCTTCGACGGCAGGCAAGTCTTTCAGTTCAGTAGAAAAATTGTTCCTCTTCATAACATAAGGATCACGTCCACATATGTTGTGATTTTCTGTTTATACCTTTCTAAACCAGCACAGTACGGACTTTCCTCCATCTCGTCCATTCTAATTTTCACTTCCTGCCCTCCATCTGAATTTCACGTGTCATCAGAATCACGTGATTGCAAACAAGCTATTTAAAAGCAGCAGCAAAAAGTCTTCAACTTCACACAGTATTTATTTAATATGTCATATTCATTAATTGTTGTCCATTTAACTATAATGGCATCTAATTTTAATAAACTATATTCATCCCAATCAGTAAACCAAATTTCAAAACTTCGCATAAAAAGACAATTCACCGTATCTTATAGTAAATGATTTATTCAGGCAAACACACACACACACACACACACACACACATTCTCTCTGGTGACACTTAAATCCTGTCTCTTACAATCGACTTCAAGCTCTGATTCAGATCCGCCTCCAAATAAACAACCAATACATTGAACCAAGTCCCCATTCCACATTTATCCCTTTTACGTTAATCCATTACACCAGAATGTACGCCACAATATAAAAGAAATGATCTGAAACTACTTCTGTTACATCAAAACATTTCAAATGTTCAATGGACTGGCATAGACTCCATCCAGAAGGAAAAAATCCGGCACAATAAAAACAACAGGAGCTACAGTACGTCCCGATGGCACCTGGCCCCTTAACAACGGCAAGAAACTAATAATATACACTAATTCTACTAGCATATTATTACTATCATAATCATAGCAGTAAAACAATAAAATATAAATATTGAAGGATAGGAAATTGTCCCACAGGGAAATTTAGAGATATTTAGTGCAGCTATGAAGCGAGAGAGAGGAAGCCCTTGAGTATAAGTACAAATGTTATTAGAATTGTGATGATAGAAGAGATGGTTAGAAAGCATTCACCTTAAATGATTTTGAAACGATGTGTGTTATCTAAAGGACTAACATCACCAAATGTCTTCATGAGGCGGCACAGTCACCATTATCCTGAGAAACAATACATCACCATGGAAACGCCTCCTCTGCGCCCACTACCGCTCTGCCACCATAGATGCCAAAGCTGGAAGAATCTGGGCTCTTTGTGTGCCCTGTGATACTTGTGATTATGTAACCGTAAAGGGCATCAGTATCCCACTGACCCTTTCAGAGAAACTGGCATCACCACGGAAACCAAAAACCACAAGTGAAGAGAATGAGAAAGAACGGTTCCTAAATCCAACCAAAACAAACCAAATGGTTCCAAAACCTAACCTTTCTTCACAGGCTTTTTGAAAAAGACTGATTTCACATCTTTCAGGAGACTCAGAGAAGGCTCAATGAGAACAACTATTCTAGCTTTGAAGCAACTATGATGGAAAAGATAACGGATAACGTAGTAAAAAAGTAGTGGTCGAGCAATATATTGCCATGGCTGATATATCGGCTGATATTTGGCTATATATATATATATATATATATATATATATATATATATATATATATATATATATATATATATATATATATATATATATATAAAAATAAATTAATGCAGGACTTTTATTTTGACAGCGCCTGAGCACACAGCACTCCATTCTCTGCCTTAATTAGTCTAACACATTATTCAATAGAACTGTTAAACAAAGAAAGTAAACTGTATATAAAAAAGTATTGCGTTTGCCTTTATATTATCAGTAACAGAAGGCAAACGCTACTACGTTCTCATCTACCATCAGCATTTAATAAAGACACATTTATATAATTTAAACAAGTCGTTGAATATCTAATAAACATTCATTTCACAAATCTTGCAGACTTAGTCGAATCCAGCTGTGAGATCTTCTGAAGTGTGAATTTGTAGACTGGATAAAAACGTGTGTAACAGTTGGTAATAATTATGAAATACGAATAAAAAAGAAAAGTAAACAATTTCTTTTTCTGTGAAAAATACTGTAGATGGCAACTTCTTGATTCTATAATAATCCTATTAAAGTATAAGTCTGTTTATTTTACAGATTTAATTCATTTTAATGTAAAATAAATATAAATTTCGTTTTAGTAATTGTTATGCGTGTGTTTTTTACTATCTTTAATTTATTGTGAGATTATATTGGCTTTATATACCCTGCTCTCTAATATATCGGCACCAGCCTTCATATTGATATCGGTCAACCACTACTGAAAAGATAATCTGAACACATCAATAAAAACAAATAAAAGGTTGAAACGGTTTAGAAAAAAAAAAATATCAAAAGGAAACGTTTAGCCATTGACAATTTCCCCTTTTGAAGAGTAATATTTCTGACTCTGAAATCTGATTGGATGAGCCACGTCCAAAACAGTCTATGACATGTGGCAACCATAAGTCTTTCATTATACTGCTGTTGACTCCATTTTATAAAACCAATAAGCAGGGATGTACCACTATTAAAACTCTGTATGGTACTGATAAGCTGATAATTATTCCCATTATATTTTTATGAAAGACAACAAATAAAAAGCTGACATCAAATTTCTGTAGTATTCTGTTTAAATAAATAAACTAAAATCAACTATTTTAAAATGTTTCAAGTGAATTTAAGCATCAACGTTACAATGTACAGTATGAAAAAAAGTATATTAAGTATAAGATTTGGTAGGCATATTAAATCAGGGTTTAAGGATCTAAATACACAATATCCGATATTTAAAATAAGTAGTAATTCAATAATAATAATAATAATAATAATAATAATAATAATAATAATAATAATACCAATACCACCACCCGGTAACCAATATGGTACAGCAATATTATTATGATGATGATGATGATGATGATGATGATGATGATGATGATAATAATAATAATAATAATAATAATAAATATAAATATAGCACCTTAAAAGCAAGCTTCTCAATGTACTTTATACACACACGAAAAAGTGTAAACACGCATAAGAAAATAAACTCAAAAACTATCCTAAAAAATGTCTTAAGTTGAGATTTTAATAAATAATACTGTGCATCCATATCAATAAGCCACTCACATATATTCTGAATATTAGTTTCAGGTAATAAAATAAATAAAATGAAATGATTAAGGACATTTTAGAGCGATTTACCCAAGTTAAAAATCTCTGTCACTCACCAATCTCTTTGCCGAGTCCTGAGTGGAGCATGGCTCCGGCAGAGGTGACCACAGCGCAGGTCTGGAAGCCTGGTCCATAGAGCTGGCTTAAGGGTAAGGCAGGTACAATTTTCTGCCAGCCTAAATTGGAGAAAGGCATCTCGGCTCCATCCAAAGTTCGAACCTTCTGCCTCTTTTTCAGCTCACACAACACCTGTTGGCCGCTCTGTTGCGCCTTCCGGTGCCCCCTGTAGGCCACACCGTGTTTATTATTATTAAGGTAGTCTTTCACAGCCTTCTGCAAGCGTGGACTGAGCATGCCCACGGACAAACTCCCTTTCCACAGACCGTGCACTACAGATTTTGACTTGGGAACGTAGTACTCGTCCTGGTCAGAGTCCTCATGCCTTGTCGACCGTTTAGTCGTCCTCCTCCTGCCCTCGTCTCCCTCTTCTTCATCTTCCTCTTCCCCTCCCAACACCTCTTCCTCATCTTCATCCTGTTGAGGTGAATCCTGGTTGTACTCTTGTCGCTCACGGTTGCGACTCACGGAGGCCGATCTGGAGCCCACGTCCTGGGTGCCGAATGCAGACCAGGCCGCCAGGCTCTGGAGGTCAGGATAAGGGTAGGCCTCCTGGCTGAGCGGACTAGGTTGAGGGTCGGCACTGGGGTTTTCCTCCTGGCTTTGCTCCTGTTGGGTGTTGCTGGAGGTCGAGGGGGTGGAGGAGGCGGCCAGCCCTAAATGGGTGGTCATAATGGTGCGGGGGTTGCCCTGCAGTGAGGTCAGGCGGCGTGTGTCTGTGTAGGAGAGAGCGGCAGCGGAGTGCGGGTCGTCCACTCGTGACTCCATGAAGTAGGAGAGGAGCGCCAGGAACACCAGCACCCAGACCAGCATGAGGCCGAGGGTGAGCCGCCGCCACTGTTTCAGACTGGACTTCATCTTCTAGCGGTCCTCTCGGCCGCACACCGCTGCACTCCAGACCCAACTGGAGAAGGGTCAGCAAGAGGCCTACAACAGGACAGGACATTCTTATTAAAAAAAATAATAAGAAAAAATTATTATTTTTTTTTTTATAGGACATGGCATGTCCCTTAATTTCACGTAGATTTGAAAATAAATTAACCAAAAGCGGGGTCACACGCAGCGCCGCATCACATTTTTAAAATTCTAACACATTGTTTTCTATGGCCACGTTCACAAAGCAACAGAATATGGTTGTCAGTCTTATATTTGAGTCCAATATAGTTACATTCACACTAGGGGCGCAACGGTTCAAATTACTCATGGTTCGGTTTTTATTAGGGATGCTCCGATCCGCCTTTTTCGCTTCCGATACCGATTCCGATACCTGGGATTCAATATCGGCCGATACCGATCCGATATTCAAGTAATAATAAAAAAAAAAGTGCTAAATTACCTAATAAACTGTATGCCTCACTGTGTGGAAGAAACTGGGATCATTCTTTTGTGCAAGGCATCAGGCTTGACTTAAACATTACTTTCCTAACTTTGTAAAACAAAATAACAAACAGACACAAATGTAGTGAATTATTTATTAAATAGTTGTGCATCAGAGCAACAACTGTAAATAAACCAATAGCTTCATTAGCTTGGTAGACATTCAAAATAAACAGGAGTCCAGCTGACTCCTTCATCCATGACTCATGACTTGTTTTTCATGAATGTTTGAGTCATACATGACAAACTAAATATATTTATATATAAATATATACTATAAAATTAAAAGACATTTCCTTTAAATTTATAGCGGAGTTTTTTTTTTTTTTTTTTTAATGAGGCAGCAACATATGATATATAGGACAGAACAAAAAATGCTATTAACAATCTTTCATTGCGCAAAAGCATTATAATATGAACGGCTCCCATACAGAGCGGCACAAAGCGCTTATGCGCATCCCGTGTGCAGAATGATGCGCTTGAAGCATCATAGAGTCACAGCACGCAGCGTCAGCGCTCCGCATTGAAAAGTTCAAAGCACAAAGTGAAGATGTACTGATGCGTTTTGTATTACCGGTATCTTTGTCTACAGATGAAGTATAATAATAGAAACATTGAATCACCTTGGATAGAGTTTCATTGTGTTGACTGTCGTAACCGAACGCGACACGCAGTTTGAATGCTGAATTGAGAATGAGTGACAGCCGCAGCAGAGGGAAGAGTTTACGTTAACTTTAATTTAACGACTTAAATATTTATGTGTACCTCAAATTAAACTATGGAATGGCTTCAGAACACTTGGAATATAGTGCACGGAAACTTCATGGTGCTTTTTAAATGTTTTTGTGCCTTTTGTGGGGCTTAACAATAACACAGAATAATACACGCACAATATCGGATTTGAATCGGTCCCATTCGGCCGATACCCGATCCGGCAAAAATGGCAGTATCGGAGCCGATAACCGATCTGAGTATCGGATCCATAGATATACATAATAAAGGCTAGATGTCTTACGGCGGAGTCTCTAACGTCATCACCGGCGGCCATCTTGTCACAGGCAAGCTTTCTGGCGGGCTCTGTGGTACCTGATGTAAGGGGAGTGATCTGCACGAACACAAATACTTTTTATCTCGCATTTACAAATGGTTTGGTTTCTTACAAACGTTATTAATGTGGCTATAATTCTAAAATTTTACATCAGTGGGAGAGGCAGAATTGCTCTTTCTTTTCAATATAACTTAAGTTGCACATGATTTCCAATCGGTTTGGTTTGTTAAAAACATCTTACATTATGATACAGGAAATTGCTGGCTTTATAGGAGAAGATGCCAGACTTTTGTGCAGCCTACGGATGCTCCAATCGCCGTAGTCTCAAAACGAGAGCCCGTGGGATCACCTTTCACCTGTAAGATATGACATTATGATTATATTTGGGATAATCGTTAGTTACTTAGTGGATGTATGTACAATACAGCTCCTGTTACACAGGAACAGCGGGGCTATGACAAAATAGTATTACAAGATTGTTGTTGACCCAAAGCTTTTTACAAGTTTGTTTACACAATCGCAGAATGTTTCTTTTGGACACCTTTTTTTTTTTTTTTTTTTGGAACAGTGATCTCTGAAGTAGGCACAGTGCAATGTCGAGGGGAAAAGCCTAGTAAATGGCCCAACCCTGAAGAAGTTAAAATAAACATAATAAAATAATTTGAATTATTACAATAGTAATATTCATATTATAAAAGTGTGTGTATATATGTGTGTGTATATATATATATATATATATATATATATATATCTCTATATCTCATGTTGCCATTCTGTACACTGAGTTTTAGTAGCCTATATATTGATTTAACATAAATACCTTGTGCGTGTGTATATTCCTTGCACCTATCTGTTCTGTTCAATGTTATTTTCATATGGAAGTCCATGGTTATAATTATTCATAAGTATGCAGTGTCATAAGTACATCTCTGACGTTTATAACAAACCAAACAGTTTGAAAATCGGTAGAAAATTGAGCAAGTTATGGTTATTTAAAAAGTACATGCACCATTAAAACACAATGTTACGAGTGAGCGAGCTGACTGTTACAAGATGGCCGCCAGGTGCGGACGTCGACCTCCATTGGCCAGCAGCGCGGACGAGACATCTAGCCTTTATTATATCTATGATCGGATCGGTGCATCCCTAGTTTTTAAATCACAGTCACGGTTTCAGTACAGTTCAGTATGTGCTATGTTCAAGGAAAAAAGGACTACTGTCAAATAAAAATAAAGAAAATAAGAACAAATAATCAAACTACAAGCAACAGCACCAATAAATACAGTAGAGCAAAGATACAAAGGTTTCAGGTTTTTCAGGTATCTAACATTAGTTTTCAGGTACAGAAACTGAATGAAGTAGCTAATCAAATGTAAAACAATATTGCATAATCTCCACAATATAAATCATTATTAATTATTAAGTTACAAAAGCTATTCAAGTCAAGAGCAATGAGTGATTTCCTTGTCTTTTGTTGTTTGATTAACATTAAAAACACTGGAGAACGATACAGTTCAATTTCTTTTACTGAGAACAGTTACACCCCTAATTCACACACAGTTTAGTTATTTATGGGAGTGACAACCGTATTCTATAACCAAACTCACACCTGTTAATTTTCAGGACTCAGAACCATCTTTGTTGCCATCTTTGATATTACTTTAGTCACTGTCGCTATGGTTACTGGTAAGAGAATATTGTTGAAAAGACATTGTTAACGGGGCATTTCGAGACTCTCACCTGTAAGTAAATGCAGTTGCCTATCCCAAAAACTGACACAGTGAATAATAATAATAATAATAATTTTTAAGTCAGTATTCAACCTGAACTTTCCAAAATTCACAGACTACAAGTTCAACAATGTCACACATGGTCTGGTGAGTTTTACAGTAATTTGGATACAATATTTTCTGTCATAACATTAATGTCAACTCCATTGCACAAATTAAATAGTTATTTTCAGATTTTTAGATGATTTCCTTGAGGATTATTATTATTATTATTATTATTATTATTATTATTATGCATAATCATATAGCTAGCTGTCAACCTTTTACATTTTGTGAAATCAATTTGGAACCATTCATTCATTCATTCGCAAGATTTGATTACACATTATTTTGTATGTGATGTACTCGCAATTTGTGCTCTGCATTTCACCCATCCAAGTGCGCACACACACACACACACACCGTGAACACACACCTGGAGCAGTGGGCAGCCATTTTTGCTGTGGCGCCCGGGGAGTGATTGGGGGTTAGGTGTCTTGCTCTGCTCAAGGGCACCTCAGTTGTGGGTAATGAGCGCGCTGTTCATTCACTCCCCCACCTGCCGGTACTGAGACCTTAAGTTCTGATAGTCTGTTAACTACTGCACAATAGTGACTGTTATTGGGAGACAATGCTTTCAATTAAATTACATATTAACTTCACAATTCTGAATCATAATTCAGCTTAAAAAGGACATACTTAATACAAGCTGCGTAGAACAGACACACCGACACAATACCTAGACAGTTACCAAATCTGTCAAAAGAGGAGAAGCATTTCTGATGTCAGCTTTCTCTTTCCTTTGAGACAAGGTTCCCCTGAGACCACTCATGATACCCTGTTATCTGTATCGTTTCACTATTCTCTAACTGCAGATCTCAATTTAGACATGAGAACACCTGCTGTCATAACACTCTTTCCATTGTCTATTATTTGCAAAAAAGAAACTTGTACTACTGTAACACAAAACCAACGTTTCAGTCTCAGAACAACAACAAAAAAAAAAAATTAGGCCTGAATTTAAGATTTATGCATTTATTTGCATGTAAAATTTATCAATTTGGGTTAGAGTTTTAACTAATGAACTTAATGTAATGCATATTTGTCAGTCAAGAAACGGGTAAGAATGTGTTTCATATATCAATAAATCCATTTTGTTTCAATCTCACATATTTTAACTAATTAAATATTGCTGGTTCCACAGCTAGCCATATTTTAACCACATTCATGCTTATCTGATTAAATGTAATTGTTTTCACAATGAACAGATTTGTGCAGATTCAAATACATTTTGGAAATATGATTATTTAAATAATCAGATAGATTCAAATAGTTAAACAATTTTTTTTTTCTTCTCTGAGCAGAAATCTTACCCATTTCTTACCAGTTTAATTTTACTGACAGATATGCATCACATTAAAAGTGCACTACGTAACTTTTTTTTGTTGTTGTTGTTGTTCAAAATTAACAATTTAAATAACGAGTCAAAACACCATTAATCCTTCTTCCAAAAGGGTTATAGGAGTTTAAATTTTAGACTAAATGCTTTTCACGCAGAAGTGCGTACTTGAGTCACTCGTCCATGCACGTTCAGTCAAATCCGTAAATAGAGAAAAGTTGCTCTGGCTACTTTGACGCATGCGGGAACGGCATAGGTTAGTTGTCACAGCGAGCGAGAAACTTTGACATGGAGCACGCTAAATCTCAAACCTCTGGGGAATCACCCGTTTAAAAAAAACAAAAAAAAAAAAAACAACAACTGACAAACAAAGAAGAAGAAAAAAAAAAAAAAAAAGGAAAAGCTGAACAGAGGAGCTTCTGCTTGCAAAAAGAGAACGTGACAGAGCTTGTAATAAAACAAGAATCAAGATTGGCTTGGATTTTCAGAGATGGTGAGAAATTAGGGATTTGAAATGTTGTAAAAGCAACACAGAGATGGTGTTTTTATTACTCAAAAGGCGAGTAAGATATTTTATTAAAGAGATAAATTGCCATATATAGCTCTCTTACAGAGTTCATTGTAAAGCATTATCTATTGTGAAGGATCATTTCATTATAGTTGTTGTAGCACTGTGCTGGAATTTATTTTCAAGGAAGTAATGCATCTGTTAATGGGTATATCTACAATAACTTCAGCTAGTCAGCTTAAGATCCTTTCCATCTAAAATGGCTGTATCTCTTAAGCCTAATAGTGAATGTTTTATGAGCAGTAGGATAACCATATTCATCCGCACAGCCACGCAGAGCCGAAGCACAACCAAAACAGTGTTCTTCCGCAAAATACATGCCAAAAATTACATCGTGTACCTTTAAATTAATCAGTTTGTTTGTTAAAACTGTGTAATCCAAATGGAAAGAAATTTTATATGCAATTCAAATACATATCGTCCCCTTGGAATTATAAGGTTCTGTCTGCGTTCTGAGCAGTTTTGAGATATTGAGCTTCAAAGTTTTTGCATTCCATATAGCAAAAATTATATGGGGAACAAGTTTCTTTCAAACATGAAAATGACAGGGACCCTAAATGTATTCTAAATGTACAATATCAAAATCCTCTCAAATTTGTAAATGGGGATTTTTGGAACGGGGCAAATGCAGATAGAACCTTCTAATTCTAAAAAAAAAAAAAAAAAAAGCATAAAAGGCAGCGCTAAATCTTTTGTCCAGTGTAGATGTTAAATTTAGGTAGGAATTTGGGTAATTTAACACATTATTGCAGGAACCATTTAAGTTTAAGTTTCCTTTTGTTTAGACAGAAAGCAGCTACTGTAATACATCTGACAGGACTTTATTCCACAGAAAGTGGGACAGCTGAAATGGCTTTCTCTCTAGACATCAGTATTTCTGAAATAACATGATAACGTTTATTGTTGTAATTAAGACCCCATCAATTAAATTATTGACTATTTGACCTTTAAGGCTTAATATTGTAAAATTTAAGACATTTTAAGACTAAAAAACTGCAAGAAAACAGTCAATGCTTCAGCAAAGGTGTTTAACAAAGTTTAATAAACATTGAAAAATGTTTCACTGACTATATAAAATTAAAAATATTTCACATTTAAAATATTTAAATTACTTCAACTATGCAACAACTCGGGTTTTTACCAACAATGTAAAATTTAACTTAACTTTAATTTAACTTTAATCCAATGTGCCATAGCGTAGAGCTTTATAGCTACATAGTACATACAGCTCAGTACAAGTACACAGGATGGATCAAGGTTAAAACATAACCTAATATATACATAACTTTCCCTCGTATGACAATGACATGACTGGAGTAAAGCAAATAGACTACAAAACCCGAATTTATCCTTTTAATTGCGCTGCTGGCAAGCGTGGTGTCTAACTGAAAATAGCTCCTCAGCAATCAGATACAAAACATACACAAAGACTGTAATTCCCTGGAATTTGGGCTGCTGTTATTGACAAGATCATAAATAAAATAGTCCATCATGAGGTTTCTATCGCGGCGACATGACAAAGAACGCTGATCCTGATTGGTCCTCGTGTGTGCATTCGAAGTGCTGATTGGCTCACGCAGATAGAACCTTATAGAACCAAGTTAGAGTTCGACTTTGTAGCTAGAACCTTTGTGTTTTCTAAAAAAAAAAAAAAGTACCAAAATGTACACAACTTAAAAAAAGAAACATCACATAATGTAAATAAGTTGTCACAGAATATGAATATGTGAATAACTCAATTTTGACAAAAATGTCAGATGGAACCTTATAATTCCAAGGGGACGATATATCTAGTCCTTAATATCTTTATCATGGTTTTGATACTGAGCCAATCATATTTTCTAACCCGACAACTAAACACAGCCCTGTAAAGAAGAAGAAAACAGTTTGGTAGGTTTTTTTTTTTTTCCCCTCAAGTTAGTTGGTTTATATATATTATATATATATATATATATATATATATAAAAATTTATATATATTTATATATATTATATATTTTGTGTTATATATATATATATATATATATATATATATATATATATATATATATTATATATATATATATATATATATATATAAAAATTTATATATATTTATATATATTATAAAATACACACACTATATCTCACTTCTGGTAAAATTTAGTCTACCCCCAAAATATAAGATGTATGGTTACACACCATATACCACACACACAGATGGTAGTACACTTATCATTATGAGGACATTCCACATGCGTAATGGTTTTTGTGCTGAGCTAATGACATTTTCTAGCCCCCATCACAGAAACCTTTCTGCTTTTTGTTTTGTTTTGTTTATTTGGTGTTTTGAATTACAAGGACATCAGCATGTCCTCATAATGTAGGGGGCATTGGCCTGAAACAGGTGCATTACCTCTCTGTAGTCCCTATTTCCTAAACCAGCCTAAGCTGATTTTCTGGTCTTAGCTAGTCTCTTTCAGCTGGTCAGGATAAGAAACCAGCTGAAAAGCTTGTTTTTTTTTTTTCTCCCATGAACGTGATGTCACTCCATAAGCCTCCAACCAAAGTCCCTTCCTTGTAACAAACACACACACACACACACACACACACACACAAACACAAACACAAACACACACACAAACAGGACATGTGGTTTTGGTTCTGTTATGATTATGTGTTGCCAGATATGTTTAGGCTGAAAGAGGAAGGGAAGTGAATTTCCCGACCTCAGCGCACAGCAGTGCTGCTTCTGACATTCACATGCTGCTGGTGTAGTGAGACAAGGTGGGAGAAAGTAAGTCTTCAGAGGCCAAAAAAAAAAAAAAAAAAAAAAATCCCATTTGGACTAGTTATCCAACAACAGACCAGTGAATTAGTGAGTTTAAAATCTTTAGCAGTGGTGCTTTTAAAGAGTCTTTTAATCATTTGACAATTTCTCACCCTCAAGTAGTTCCAAACCTGTATACATTTCTTTGCTCTGCTGACCACAAAGAAAGATATTTGGAAAAATGTCAGTAACCAAACAGATCTCGCCCCCCATTGACTACCATAGTATTTATTTTTCCTACTATGGTAGTAAATGAGGGGGCGAGATCTGTTTGGTTAATGACATTCTCCCAAATATCTTTCTTTCTATTGTGATTATTATAGTAATCTACAGACTCTGAGGTGTTTTCATTTCAGCGAGGGTTCGGCATGAACCACCATACAATCAGATTACACCAAAGGCTGTTATTTTCTTCTTAAGAAAAATAAGATATTTATTTATCTTATATATAAATATCTTATATTATATATATTTAAATATTTGAGAACTTCCAATAATTGAATTAAGGAACATTCTTAAAGTGTGGTCACATTGGAAAAGTTGTGTACAAAAAATATAGTGATGTATGAAGCACTGCTCACACAGAAGTCACTTTCAAAACAAGCAATTTTCTGTTGGGCAGCACGCCGAATTAACGTGAGCAACTTGGAAACTCCCCATAGCATGGACTTCCATCGAAGTGACTGGAATTCACCCACATTTTGCAGAGCAACAGTTAATGTGACCACAACTTTATGAACTTCTTAATTTATTTGAAGAAAATTCCTAACTTCTGCCTTAAGAGGACTTTTACAAATTCAGCCCTAGGTTTGCAAATTACATGAGGCTGAGTAAATACAGAATTGTTTGGGGAGCATTGTGTCACTTATGATTCTTTACACTGAATGTTACTAAGAGCATAAGAGTGTGCGTGTGGCAAGTGCAGAAAAATAGAGGCTGATTGTGGCAGGATTTTCACATCAGTGATCTGTGAAATGTGTGACATGACGATAGAACTCACAGGTGGAAAGACGTTAGCAGTTTAATGTTCAAGGGCAAAATTTCAAGTCAACAACACATGATAGTTTGCTTATTAGAAGCTATTCAAGAGCCATATCAAACACGATATGGCTTAGGTTGATGTGAAGAAAAAACAAAAAAACAAAAAAAAAAAAACAAAAAAAAAAACATGACAGAAAATCTTACACACATCTGCTAACCACATTTCCTTCCGTATGAACTAAAGCCGAGTTAGAACCAACAGACACAAACACACTGTAACAGCAAAAATCTACATAAAACCTCAAGTGCAAGTCGATATGACTGGGCCAAGACAGGAAAAAAAAGTGAACAGACAGAAGTAAAGAATGTACAAATCGAGGGAACACATAACATGGGGCAGTGGAAGAGCGCAGAATAGCGAGGGAGTTACACGCCACATCCGTTACATTATTCATTAAACTCGCAAGACCCATCAAAACCGGGTGACTTCCCAGAGCTCTTTCAGGTCATTATGCAAGTCTCTCTGTCTCTCTCACACACACACACACACACACACACAGTAAAACACACAAGCAACAACAAATGCACACACACCTCATTCCCTGCAAACATCTGCAGTGGCTCCAGACAAATGAAGATCATGTGTAGCAGTAGTAACAGTCTGGACCTGCACTGCAGTTTAGCACAAAAACCACTTCAGCAAAGCTTCTTAAGCTGGACCAGTTCCATTTCAAAGCATTATCAAAGTTTTCGACCAATACCAAACCACAACCGTATTATATTATATTATATTTATATATATTTATATATATATATATATATATATATATATATATATATATATAATCTCTGTTTGTTTAAAAAAAAAAAAAAAATCTGCATCAAAAATTTTTGCATTTCACTTGAAACTGCAAATATGATAAATTGCTTCAATGATTTTTTTTTTTTTGTGGTATTTAATATAACTTGATATAACTAGAAATATAAATCTAAAGAACTTCAGAAGAATGATTCATAATTATTTACTAATTGTTAAAAAGAATTTGCAATTGTTAATGCATTATTTATTGTTCATGTTATTTGACCACAATTAACCATTTTGTCCACAGAAACCACAAACTTTCCATTTAATGAAGGTAACAGTACTCGTTTCAATATCAGCCAAACTAGCCTTGACTAAATCGAAAAGATAAGTGGTTTCAGCCATCCATTATTAACATTTACCTTTATATCCACCAAAATAAAATATTTCATTTCATTTGAACGTGTTGGCAGGGCATTAAGGGTACGTTTCCACGACAACAATGTACTAGAAATGGAAAAATGCCGTTGTCGTGTAAATGAACGCATAAAAAGTTTTCTGTTTTTAGTTGAAAACAGTGTCGTGTAAACAGCCCCTCAAGCTACAGTAGCAGAAACGGTCCATTAAATTCTCAGGGTCAAAGAGCTGGAGCAAACGATACTTCTGGCAGCCCCACAAAAAAAAAAAAAAAAAAAAAAAAAAAAACACTGTTAGACGGTTTTATTCTCCTACGCTGACAAACCCACAAGCGCTTCATCAATTTCACCAAAGACAACGATTGCACTTGAGGCTTGTTCCGTCCTTGCGGAGGGCAATCAATATACAAGACGAGAAGCAAAAGTGAGAACAGAAGAGATAAGAAAGGGATTTCTGAGCAGACAACCTTGAGACAGCCGGTCTCAATTCAGTCCATCTCTGTGTGACCCTGTTTCACATTTACACTGTTCTCCATTATGGATGACCAGGCAGCGCCCTCTGAAAGCCTCCCCGCCGCAGTGCAGCCATGAGAGGAAATCAACTCAGAGGTCATCTGACTGCATGTGCATGGAGAGCAGAGGGAACAGATTGATGAGCAAACACATGTTCACTGTCACACAGTGAACCCATTAACCTGAACCCTTCATCTATATTGCTAGTGCACTCCAGTAACCCAACCCCACTGCCAGACATTTTTAGTCGTGCAGGATTCGTTACGTTTCCAAATCCATAGTCACCTTCAAAAGCGCAGTCATCCCCAAGTGCACATTAAAGGGTTAGTACACCCAAAAATGAAATTTCTGTCATTAAATACTCACCCTCATGTTGTTCCAAATCTGTAAGACCTTTGTTCATCTTCGGAACAAAAATTAAAATATTTTTGATGTAATCCAAAAGGTTTCTGACCTCCCTATACAGAGCAATGTCGTAACCAATTTCAAGGCCCAGAATAGACATCGTAAAGACATCATTAAAATAGCAACGAGAATACCTTGTGCGCAAAAACAAAACAAAAATAATGACTTTATTCAACAATTTCTTCTGTTCCCTGTCAGTCTCTTATGCTGTTGACGTAGTAAACACAGTGCAGCACTTCCGTGTTCTACTTCAGAACGCCAACTTATTTTTGTTTTGGCGCATAAAAAGTATTCTCGTGACTCGTCGCTTCATAACATTAAGGTTGAACCACTGTAGTCACCTGGACTATTTTAACTACGTCTTTACAACCTTTCTGGGCTTTGAAATTGGTTACAGCGTTGCTGTGTAGAGGGAGGTCAGAAACCTCTCGGATTTCATCAAAAATATCTTAATTTGTGTTCCGAAGATGAACAAAGGTCTTGGAACGACATGAGGGTGAGTAATTATTGACAGATTTTTCATTTTTGGGTGAACTAACACCACTTTAACCCAAGCCTTGTGGTCCAAAACACTGAGGGAGAAAATCTCACCTGCACCTCTGATCTGGCGTCCATTTAGAACTGCACAAACACACGAGCTGTACAAATGTGCTGCCTTTATCCAGCTGGAAAAATGTTTTAAATAAATCAACACAGATTTCACCAGCAACCAGAAATAAAGCCACCATCTGGACCATGTCCCCGAGAAAGAACACAGACAGGCAGAGGAAAGGACAAAGACGACAGCAAAAAAGGAAGGTGTTGAACAGGGGTTCTTCTGAATCACTGCTGTGTTGTGGTATGAAAGCTTGTTTCCGACATGGAATAAAAGAAAAATAATAGTAATTATTGATAAGTAATTAATAAATAATTAATTGTGACTTTATCTCATAAGCAGAATTGCGAGTTTATATGTCCCAATTTTGAGACAAAGTCAGAATAAACTCCGAT
Organism: Mylopharyngodon piceus; assembly: GCA_039654765.1. NCBI lineage: Eukaryota > Metazoa > Chordata > Actinopteri > Cypriniformes > Xenocyprididae > Mylopharyngodon > Mylopharyngodon piceus. The sequence continues at coordinate 25,666,701 of CM077441.1, forward strand.
ATGAACTCGCAATGCTTTTTTTTTTCTATTATACTGTCAGTATGGTTCATTGTTAGTTCACGTTAACTAATGTAACCTTATTGTAAAGTGTTACCCTAAATGGCACCACACACAGTCAGTGAGTGGTCACAGAGTGAGCTATGGCATAAGTGTACAGTTCAAGCTGTCCAAGCCAAAGTATTTTGCATTAAATGCTTCAAAGAGGCTTAGAAGCATAAAGTTTTGTGTGGGTTGTCATGTCAGGTGTTTTGACAGATTGCTTGCGTCGTTTAATGGAGTGAGAGATTTGAGCAAGCACTCATGCGCAACCACCAGACTGAGCACAACAGAAAACAACAACACTGAAACAGCACAATTATTTTGAACAAAATACTCATTTCGACCAAATGTTCGTTGGATGTTACATTTAGATTTAATGACGAGAGTAATGAGAAAAGTGTAAATCTGCAACAAAACCACCACCAAATTGATTTAAATTCAAATTATATAAATAAATGTATTAAAAAATCTGAAGTTATAAAAATCCACATGACCTATTTTTTAAAAGTTTGCAGTCAGTAAAAAAAAGGTTTTGAAAGAAGTCTCTAATGTGTACCAAGACTGCATTTATTTGATCAAAAATACAGTAAAATAGTCATTTTAAAGGGTTAGTTCACCGAAAAAATGAAAATTACCCCATGATCTACTCACCCTCAAGCCATCCTAGGTGTATGAGACATGCTTCTTTCAGACGAATATAATCAGAGTTATATTAAATAATGTCCAGGGTAATCCATGCTTTATACTGGGAGTGGATGGTGCCCCAAATTCTAAAAGACAGAAAAAATGCACTCATCCATTATAAAAGAAGTCTACAAGGCTCCGGGGGGTTAATAAAGGCCTTCTGAAGTGAAGCGATGCGTTTGTGTAAGAAAAATTTCCATATTTAAAACTTTATAAACTGTAATCTCTAACTTCCGCTAGCTGTCGTACACGCGTTCACGAGAGAGTGGCGTTCCAGCTTGTGACGCAAGACGCATGCGCAGCGTGAGCTCCGGTGAGAATATGCTAGTCTCGCGAGAACCAAGTTGTGTACAGCAAAGGAAATCCACGTGAAGAAGCGAATTATTTGAGCTATACTCTACATCTTATGTTAAAATGCTGATTTCTTGTGAATATCCGGGTTGCTTCAACAAAGCTAAAGTCTTGAGATTACGTGCACCGACATCAAAAGGAGATGCAGAGCACTGTGCGTGACTGGCTGCCGCTTCAAACCTGGATTGTTTGTTTGTATGTTTTGCTGCACTGATCGGATTACTGCTTTATTTGTATTTCTATATAACCATCGGATTGTTGTGCTTTTCGGATTACTCCAGTTCTAACTGTTGGTGCTTTGGACTTGATTGTTGACTGCAATTTTTACTGCCTGCAAGTTTTGCTATCGGGCTGGTCGGTATACTCCGGTTCAAACAAATATGGCTGGGCAAAAAACAAAGTCTTCTCTTGGCTTATATCGAAATCCTCCGACATTTTTCTTAACAAATCCTAGTTTTGTACTTTTAATTCGCGACTGGTGTTTTGTTTTGCTCCCTTCTCTGTGCTTCCGTGTTCGTCACCGGAGCTCACACTGCGCATGTGTCCTACGTCATAAGCTGGGACGCCACTCTCTCGTGAACGCGCGTATGACAGTTAGCGGAAGCTAGAGATTATCGTTTATAAAGTTTGAAATATGGATATGTTTCTTACACAAACCCATTGCTTCGCTTCAGAAGCCCTTTATTAACCTTTATTATATTAAATAATATATTAATATATATTATTATTTTTTTTTAATTAGTGTTTTTCAGCATCATTAGTACCGTCTTCAGTGTCACATGATCCTCAAGAAATTATTCTAATTATATAATCAATGATACTTTTTTTCCCGCCAATATTTTTTGATGAATAGAAAGTTCAAAAGAACTGCATTTATTTGAAATGTAAATCTTTTGTAACATTATTAATGTCTTTACTGTTGTTTTTAAGCAATTTAATAATAATTTAATGCAGGCTTGCTGAAAAGCAGTATTAAAAAGTATTCAAAACTATTATTTACGTATATAAATATATAAATGTAAATTTATTGTAAATCTGAACACACAAACAATATTCCTGTCTCGTCCCCCATGATATGATATTTTACATACCATTTGGAGGAAAATATTACACAAGATGTGCAATAACCTACAAGCATACACTAAAAAAAAATCTTTATCCAATTAATCAAAATACCGCCTTTTTTGATGATGATGAAATAGTAATTAGACACATTAGTGGATCATTAAAAAGAGCTGTTAATTGCCTCCCTGGTCGTGGGAACATAGAAACAGTCACTAATGGTTCAAAACTGAAAGCATAAGTGGAATAGGAAAATGGTAGACATGAATGTGTGGCGTAAAAAGTGTTCATTTGAAATGATGGGAAAAGGCCAGCTTGTAAAAGTTATGGCTGAATTCACACCTCCCTTAGCAACAAGCCCGGTTCCCACACATCCATTATTCATAGATTCCAGTCCGATGCCTCTCCAAACGTTTAACGATATAATCTGAGGTAATCTAAGGAAATAATATAAACTCTGAAGGGGAGATAAATTTCTCAGTTGTTGGCAGGCTTTTGTAAATGCTTAGTACCTTTAATTTAGGCCCAGTCAAGCGCGCTAAAGTAAGATGAAGAATCATTTCTTTACACGTATATGCTTAAAGCCGGCGTGCCGGAGGACGTTCAGGAGGATATTGCTCTTCATCCATTTTGTCACAGGATTGTGAAGCATCCATTTAAATAGCTAATGTGCGAGCCTAGCCAGCACAAATCACAGGACGCTTCAGAGACAGAATCACAGGAGATGGAGGATACGAGCTGCCAGGGGCGTAAACATCCTATTTGCTTTTATAAGGTAATTAGAAACCACTCTCTGAAGGTATGAGACCACGAGCAATCTGATTATATAACAACGATACCTGGATGCTTTGTTTTAAAATGATGTCGACCTTGAGAAATGAGCATCCAGATGAAATGTAATGGATCTCATTTGGACCGCGCTCCTTTACGAGATGCCTTGCATATTTACTATGTAATGGATCTCATTTGGACGGCACCACTTTACGAGATGGCATACTTATTTAAAGGCAGGCAGTTCTACCCACACAAGCACAAAATACGTAATAGGGAAATAATTGGGTTGTACAACAGAAAAGAAATGTTTTACAATGTTTTCATGTGCGTCTGATCAGTCTAGACTTTGTGAAAATGTTTCAAAAGCAGCAAGCTTTTTAAAGAAGGTAGATATCTTCCTTTTATAACATGATTGACATTTTTTGCAGACGTCCTCATGAAAATAAAGGGAAGTACACAACAGACCTTTCCAAACACCACACAATTTCTGTGCATAGTCGATACTAATGAAAATGCAAAGCATGCTCGCACAAAAAAAACTGAGTGACTGTGCAGACATCTGATCAAATGAAGCTGAATACTATCTTGTGAAACCCAAAAGCAACATTTGCTACTTTCAAAACATTTAAGCAAATTTTAGGTCGGTCAGAAACATATGATAACAAACGGGTATGAGGAAAGAAAGAGGAAGGATTGCAATTTGCAACAATCCTTTAAAATCCCCCTGTGGAAAAATCAAGCTTTTAATGTTTATATGTCTATGTGGTGTTTTTAATGCAAAACAAACCATGTGCAAAGTCGTAAGTCAACACCATTGCTGAGTATTTTCTCCTTAAAACTGCAGTGAACCAAAGACAGTCTCAAAAATGCGGTTTGAAATCGCTGGGGTTTCTGACGTCACAAACTTCCTTGTAACCAATCACGTCAACATGTGATCATCAACTAGTGGGTGGAGGCGGGGCTATTTTGCATATTCATAGAATCACGTATACTAAATGAGGCAAGGGTGTAGAGTTATATTCAAGCTATTTTAAAGGGTTAGTTCAGCCAAAAATGAAAATTCTGTCATTAATACGAATCTTTTGTTTCGAATCAGTGGTTCGGAGTGTGAAAGTCACGTGATTTCATAAACGAGGCTTCGTTACGACATAAGCGTTTTGAAATTTCAATGGTTCACATGACTTTGGCAGTTTGATACACGTTCCGAACCACTGATTCGAAACAAAAGATTCGTAAAGCTTCATGAAGCAGTGTTTTGATATTGCCCATCACTAGATATTGTTGAATAAAGTCGTTATTGTTTTTTTTGGCGCACAAAAAGTATTCTCGTCACTTCATGAACCACTGTAGTCACATGAACTGTTTTAAATATAACTTTAGTACCTTTCTGGGTGTTTGAAAGTGTAAATTATCTTGCTGGCAATGCAGGACACACTGAGCCATCGGATTTTATGAAAAATATCTTAATTTGTGTTCCGAAGATGAACGAAGCTCTTACGGGTGTGGAATGACATGAGGGTGAGTAATAAATGACAGAATTTTCATTTTTGGGTGAACTAACCCTTTAACCCTCTACAGCACAGGGTTGCCCTCAGACGACGGAAAGTTTTCTTAAGCCCTATGTTTAGTAAATTTTTCTTTAAATGATTACAACCAATTAGAAAGGTTGAGAAAGAATCAAAGAACAGTCCAGTAAGGTGTGGGAGTAACTATCAAGCACCATTTAAAGGTGGGACATCCTGTTTTGACACGGTCACAGGAGCACATGGTGTGAGAAGGCAAGATTATTTGCTTTAGTAATCTTATTTAAAATGACATGAACTGTACATAAAAAAAAAAAAAATATGTGTGTGTGTATGAAGGTGTAGAGAAAACTTTTGTCAAGTTTTATGAAGTTTATTTTATTTTGCATGTTCAGAAATTCAGTTTTTCTTTTCGTTGCCTCAGGGCAACGTTGTGCAATAAGGGGTACTTTTCAAGGATGTTTTGGACAATACCTCACATTGACTATAATGTGTTACAAGAATGGAAGATGCAGGGTTCCTGGGTGTGCAGGAACACCCAAAGTGATGTGAAAAAATTGAAAAATTGTAACATACACCTCTATTTCACAGCAGAGAAGAAATGCTTTTTGAAATTTCGTACAGAGTGAAATCTTATTACATTAAGTACATTATATGGCATGACACTACATGATACAGACCTATGCATGTATCAGATTCAATATATCAATGTCTTTCAAGTGTTTTCCCCTTTTTACTTAATGATTTCTTGACATTTTTTTTTTTTTTTTTTTTTTTTTAAATTGATTTTGATGATAATTTTCTCTATGATTCTGTACTATTGTCGCACAACGTTGCCCTGAGGCAACGGAAATATATTTTGGGGTGGGGAGAGGGTGGGAGGCCAAAAAATTTTTTTAAATCAATAAAATGTTCCCAAATGAACCAAAAAATGATGTGGATTTTTTTTTTTTTTTTTTCTCCATGTGCCATCAACAGTAGGGTTAGAGGGTTAAGGCATGAAGAAATTTTTTCTTCAAGGATAAAACATTTAATATGTCATTTTGGTGATTTTGGTAAAAGATGAGTTTTAAGGGATAAAATTATTGACCACAGGGGGACTTTAAGGGAAGTCAATACATTTCCTGTTTCTTTCCTATAACCTATTTGAACCATCTAAAACATTGAAAATCCAAAGGGGAATTTTACCATGTTTTCTTTTTTTAGTATGAGTTTCAAATATTCATGACTTAACATAACTCTCCCTTAAACCTTGCTAAGTCAGGGTCAAAAGGGGTCCGTAGATGCCAGTCTGTAGGCTATACATAAATATGACTTAACTTCAAATAACTTAAAATGCAGTACAAACCAGATGTTGCATCATACAACCAATCCCATCTGACATGCACAGATGCCAGGTGCACAGTGAGTGGTTTGGCATATACAAAAATGAATTATTTATAGAAATGAATTATCTATGATAGCACCTAATGAGAAAGTAAGGTTAAGAGTAAGATTTTCATCCATCTAAATATAGATTTTCATTTACAAAAAAAATACATATGGTCATAGTTGTGTTCATTTAGGCTACATTTTATTGTGAAATAGATTTTGTTGGTTGTTTTAAATTAAAAATTACTATTTGCGCAGATACTGTCTACATATCAAACACACAGTCTTGCAATGCCCTGTGAAGTTCAGTGGTGAATGCAAGTTAAAGACATGTACTTACAGTGTAATTACCTAAGAAAATAGTGGGTTATTATTAGGTAACTACAGGGGTTAAGGTTAGATTTAGGTGTAGGTTCAGGGTTAGTACCCTGTTATTGTAATTACTATAATAAGTACATTGTATGTGTGGGGAACAGGACTGTAAAATAAAGTGCTACAAAAAGATCTGAAAATATTTAAAATATGACCACTTATGTCATTATACACTCTTCAATATATGTTCAGAAATATAAAAAAAAAATAAAAAAAAATTAATTGATTGACAATTGAATCAAAATTTGATAATAATGACTGCCCTAGTCACTGTTACGAGTGAAGCAACGACCTGAGCATGCAGTACATCAATGCAGATGTCTCGGTTTGGCATCTGTTGCGGCACTAAAAGAGCAACACTTTCATTAGAGAGCTGTAATTCATACACCGTATTGATCTGTCTGCAGTTTATGACAGTGGAACCACGAGCGCCTTCAAATCAGAGTCAAAATGAACCAAACACTTGAGCGATTCAATAGCTCAGCTGCAAAAGGCAAAAGACGGAGAAGAAAGTGAGGCTGTAGAGAAAAATCGATTTAGAAATGAATGCCTAAATTAAAGAAATAGTTCAGGCACAAATGAAAATTGTCATCATTTACACCCACTCATGTTTCTCAAAACCAATATGACTTTTTTGTTGTGCAACGTGCCTCTTTTTCATACAATGAAAGTGAATGGGGACCGCAGCTGTCAAACAAGATCATCACTGAATAAAGACCCTCATTTCAAAAATATTAGCCTATATGGTTTAAGAAGACATTGAATATAATCAATCATATGGACCACTCCTGTTATTTAAAGCTTGACAGCACCAGGTCACCTTTCACTTTCATTATATGGAAAAGAACAGCGTAAACGTTCTTCAAAACGTCTTTTGTGTTCCACTGAGGAAAGTCATACATGTTGAAAGTCATCCAGAGGATTAAGATGATGACAGAATTGTGTTTTTTTTGCATCAAATACACCAAATTCCTTTAATTTGAGTAAGCTCCTACATATAAAAGGCCAAGGAGGAGCACAATCACACTGCCATTGAATTTCCCACCACACGCTTCCTTCTTTTCCGAGGCCCTGTGGAACATGAGAGCCGACTCATAATTGCACACGGTGTCACTCAAGAACCCTCGAATGAGGAATGATTCATGTTCATGTGTATTTAACACCATAAAAAGAGAAGGAAAAAAACAACTTGATAACAAAAAGGGACACTCACCACCGTTAATGGTTTACGATTTGCGTCTTGCAGGTGTGTTAGTGCTGTGGAGTGGAACGTTTAAGTTGCGGTGCCCTTGATGACCCAACAAATTCCCTCTGCTCAGTTTAATCTCGACTGCGGGCCCTGGGAAAAGAGGGCAGGACAGAACCCCTATGGAGTCGAGTCAAAGGGGCTTTAAAAACTGCACATGGACAGCTGTGAAGCGATCCGCTCCCATTCCTCCCTCTTAGTCCTCCTCTTTGTCTGAGAGTGAGAGATCTCTGGTTTCAGCACTATTTTAGATGAGGACTAAATCATCACATTTAAATAAGCCTGGCTTGGCTCTCCGCTTCTGATCTACAACTTGAACAGAAGCCTGAACAGGAAGCGCTGCTATAATCCCCATAAACAGCACTGTGACCTAAAGGTTAGCAATAAAACTAGAACCCTGACATCTGAACATACTTAAAGGGTTAGTTCACCCAAAAATGAAAATTATGTCATTTATTACTCACCCTCATGTCGTTCTACACTCGTAAGACCTTCATTCATCTTCGGAACACAAACTAAGATATTTTTGATGAAATCCGACGGCTCAGTGAGGCCTCTATTGCCAGCAATGTCACTGAACCTCTCAAGATCCAGAAAGGTACTAAAAACATTTAAAACCGTTCATGTGAGTACAGTGGTTCTACCTTAAACTTTTGTTTCGAATCAGTGGTTCGGACCGCGTAAACAAAGCCTCATTTACTGAAAGCATATGACTTTGGCGCTCCAAACCACTGATTCGAAACAAAAGATTCGTAAAGCTTTGAAGCTTCATGAAGCAGTGTTTTGAAATCGCCCATCACTTTATTGTTGAAAAGTCATTTTTGTTTGTTTTGTTTTTTGGGGGGTTTTTTGGCGCACAAAAAGCATTCTCGTCGCTTTATAATATTCAGGTAGAACCACTGTACTCACATGAACTGTTTTAAATATGTCTTTAGTAGCTTTCTGGATCTTGAGAGGTTCAGTGACATTGCTGGCAATAAAGGCCTCACTGAACCCATCGGATTTCATCAAAAATATCTTAATTTGTGTTCCAAAAATGAACGAAGGTCTTACAGGTGTAGAACGACATGAGGGTGAGTAATTAATAACATTATTTTCATTTTTGGGTGAACTAACCCTTTAACCTGCTCCCAAAAAAAAAAAAAAAAAAAAAAAAAGGCAAGGAATAGTTACCTAAAATAAAAAAATGAGGTTTGTTCTCATGCGTCAAGCAAGTACGGTTGAGCATCATTTTATCATATTTGATGTGCATGAAAGGCTAAATTAAACATGTTCATCATATAAAGCACTTGGATTAAACCGATCAATTCAAATGGATTTCTTTTATAAACTTTTTGAAGTGTCAAAGTTTTGGTGGAATGGGAAAGAAATCTCTCAGGTTTCATTAAAATTATCTTCATTTGTCTTTCAAAGATGAACAAAAATCTTATCTTTATCAATGGAATGGCATGAGGATAAGCAGTTGATGACAATTTACATTTTTGAGTAAACTATACCTTAATTCTGTCAGGACCACTATCGTCAAAGATGATTGACAATTAGCATACAGTTTGGATTGGTATGGTTCTGTTCTGGGCAAGCAGCGATAACCCTCCTATAGGGTAAACTGAACAGAACCAACATAAACGTATTGCAGATATCCTTAATGTTCAATAATTTAATGTATACATAATTTGAGAAATTAGTCTGATTCAAAGGGGAATCAAGGCCAAATCCTGACTGGACAAGAGGAGGAGCTGGGGATGGAGGAGGGTAATTAGCTCCTGAGAAACGCGATAGCTGCTGATAACACTGAAGGACCTTATATATGGATGCTGTGATAGGCGTTGTATTCCTAAAGGTAAAAGTGGATCAGTTGAGAGTCAGTTGACACGAGCTTGACTGACATGACCTGCCAGAACTAACGCTACTCTTGATTTCTGCCGTCTCCAATCTTATTTCGATATAAAATATAGGGACGCATAGATACTGACAACATATGTGACCTGTGCTGGCAAAATGAGTCGGAATACGCACGGGCTAATTACAACCTACAGGCAAAACAAGTCAAAAATGTCAATGTTGGTCGATTTTGGGGTTTTTCATCCAAATGCTTCAAATAGCAATTAAACATCTCAAAGTATCTTTATTTGTATGTTTTCTGAGAGAAGTACCTTTCCTTTGACCATGTAAAATGCCATTTTTCTGTGCTCGATTCACCACTTGCGCTTCCCCTCAGCAACTTCCTCATTAGTCCAAGTTTGGTATCGTTTTAGATAGAGCAGCATTCCAACTTGTGAATATTCATAGTGAATTTTTGATGGCATGACTCTGAACCAATGAAATGTGATTTTCAAACTCATGCTGATGTAAACAAAATCGATCTTCCTCGCACTGACTGACAGATCCAAAGCCCTTGCACAAAGACGCCTCAGACAGCGTGCAATCCTGATATACACATACAAACAGAATTACAGTACTTCAAAATATTGAAAATTTAAAAAAAAAAAAAAAAAAAAAAAAAAGTATACATTTCCCCATAGATATTTGGTTTTGACAAGGTGTGTGCCAAATTCTGTGTTATTAACAGGGATTTTAAGGTATGGTTGCTAGGTGATTTTGTTTTGGAACCTTCAGAAAACTTTACCTCGATTTCTCTCAAAATTGACTTTGCTGACTCTATTGACTTCAAACAGGTGTAGCTCAGTCATATTTTTTGTCAGATTCCAACAAATCATACATCTCGAAGGTACATTTTGAATTTTTTTTTTTTTTTTTTTTTTTTTTTTTAAATAGAGAAATAGAGAAAATAACAACTTATTTTTGAAAATTTGCTCATTGAAACTCATTTTGCCAGCATGGATCAGATATTGTTTATCGGCCAATATTATAATCATCATGACAACTCTCTGACTAGATCTTCTACACTGCTGCTGCAGATCAAGTATGGACTTGCCACTGCTAACATATAGACAGACATGCTGCTGTGAGCATGCAAGATATGCTGCTGCATAAATCGACATAAATCCCTGAGCAGATCTAGGCAGGTGGAACTGGGGAAGGTGGAGGGTTTCAGAGAAACTCTGATAGTACTAGATTACAGCAAACAATGAACCAGACTATTTAAATGTTGAGCAAGCAATCTCATTGGCTACAGGACCATAAGAGGCCAATCAGCTTGTGCTATGCGGTAATGATGTGATTGCTTGCAGATTGCATGTAATGGACCTATCAGTCTCCACCTTCTAGAGTTTCATGACTGAACTAGATATTTATACAAAATAGTATAGAAAAAACATTGGATTTGAAAATAAGTGCAAAAAAAAAAAAAAAAAAAAATTCCCAAAAGGGTGGAAAATGCAAAAGAAATGTTGATTACGAATAATTTAACTCCATACAGAAAAGTATTGAAAAGAAAATTTCAAAAAATTTAAGCTATTCTACCTAAAATGTGTTGGTGCTATGTAGATTTATCCTTATTACAGTATTGCGTTTTCCTCTCACATCGCCTACAACTTGTGCAAGGAGCTCTATGTCTACGAAGAATGTAGTTGTTGTTTATGCATAGTGTTCCAAATCAGTCACCTATGAGGTTCTATTTCAGTTGGGATTTTGCTTTTGAAGGTGGCTACCTATCTAGGCAGTCCACCAGGTTTTGGAACAGAGCTAGTATCTCTGTGTGTGCCAAGTTGGCGCTAACATGAGGTATTGCACTCACCCTGCGGGCGACCGTTTCGGCCCTCATCCTAACCATCTAGCAGGCTGTCAGTCAGACACACACACACACACACACACACACAGGCAAGCTCCCTGCCTGTTTTTAAAACAAGTCCTCCATAAGGGTTCTCCTCAGAGTGACGCACAAGCACAGCAACTAGCTCAGAGGAAAGAAAGTAAACAGCTTTGAATCATTTCAGAGCAGAGAAAAAGAAAAATTTGGAACTTTGGAATCTCAGCGTTAACAGTTTCATCTGTACAGGCTCGTTTTGACAATTTAGCTGTAAATTTCTCATTTCCACAACTGAATGAAATCGAATGAAACTCACCCTCATGTCGTTCCATACCTTTAAGACTTTCGTACTTCTTCGGAAGACAAATGAAGATCTTTTTGATGACAGAATTATTGTCAGACTGGACTGAACCGCTCGATTCATATGGATTAGTTTTCCGATCTCTTTATGAAGTTTTTGAAGCGTCAAATTGGTAGTTGCAAAGGCAGTCAATGGTAGGCAATCTGACAGCATTCTGTCATCAAAAAGATCTTTACTTGTCTTCCGAAGATGAATGAAAGTCTTACGGGTGTGGAACCACATGAGGGTGAGTAATTAATGACAGAATTTTCATTTTGGGGTGAACTAACCCTTTAATATTTGAACTCATTTTAATTTGACACGCTAAATTAAAATTACAACAATGTGCAGCTAACGATGCAAGAAAAAAAAAAAAAAAAAAGACAAAAAATGCAAATGAACTCCTTTAGTAGTTGACTTTAGGGAGGCACAATATATTGGTACTTTTTTTTTTTTTTTTTTAAAAACACACCGTTTTAGAAATATTAATATTAGAGATTTTGAATCAATTGGTATCAGCTAATATTGGATATTTAATTGTGCTGTTTATTATCTATGTTTTTATATTTAGGCCAGCATTTGCCTTCATCTAATGCTCACTTAAAGTTAAATCTTCAAAAAAACACTAATTTAATAACTGTTAAATATAATATTTTGCAAATCTCAAAATGAACATCCATTTTTCATACTGTGCATTATAATATTGTGATGCCTTAATTCATTTGTAGCATTTAGAATGACTGATTTTAGTACAAGTCTTCGAATTTTTATTTATTTGGACAACAACAACAAAAAAAACCATTCACATTGTATTAATTTATCATTTCTGCCTTAAAATTAAAATAATTATTGGCTTATCTGTATCCACCATAATTTTAATATCAGTTAATTACTGATAGATAAACAAATACTGGCCCAGAGTTTTAATGCAAGTTTTATTATGAAACAATCCGGTACAAATAAGATAATTGGAAATGAAACGCACACCAAAACACACAGAAAAGATGCTTCTAACCAGAGCTTTAATTCTCTGAGAGAAATCTTGTTGAGGTGAAGCCTGAAGAATCACTAGGTCTGCACACGCACACACACCTTTACCCGTACCAGGCACCATCTGTTCCACAGGAAACGTGGATGAACTTTGACCCTGACAGTGGCAGTCCAGAAAGCCACTGTGTACCTGGGCACAGGATGATGTCTGGTATTCAAACGGGAGGAGACAGACAGTCTCCCAACTGTTCTGATGAACAGAAGCCAATTCTCACATACATGACTATTGGCAATCACACACAAATAGCCACCCACAAATGCACAAGTCCACTACCAGGAAGTATATTTAAATACACACACTCTTCAATCTACACCACACACACACAGACACAGACACAGACACAGACACACTCTTCAATCTACACACTCTCATGAATCCAAATGCAGGGCAGATTTGGGTCTTATTATAGCCGCCACCTGGTTTAACTTAAAGGGACAGTTCACACAAAAATAATTATTCAGTAACCCTCATGCCATTCCAAACCTGTATGACTTTCTTTATTCTGCAGAACACGAAAGATATTTTGAAAAATGTGTTTATTTTTTCTCCCCAATGTCGTTTACATCTCAACATTCATTAAAATATGAAGAAAGAAAGTCATCGAGGTTAGCAACGTGTGAGAGTAAATTACACATACATATATATATATATATATATATATATATATTATTTAAAAAAAAAAAAAAAAAAAAAACATGCACTTAAACTACAATGGAAAGACATTTACCAAATAAATCCCTCGATGCACAAAAAAAAAAAAAAAAAATTTTGACAGTTTAACTCTGAGATCTTGTCATTTTATTACCATTTATTTTATTTTTTTTTTTCAACTATAGTGGATAAACTGTAATGAACGAAATGTTCAAGGCGTCTGAATAAATTTTGGTTTGACTATTATATTATATTATATTATATTATATTATGACTTTACCTCAAGCATTTCAGAATAACTAAAACAACATTTGAGATTCTGTACAAAGTCTTTCATCAGAACGATTTGGTATAATGACTTCCCAGAAGCGTCTCACATGATTGCATTCCTAAACACCAGCATCCGAACGCAAGATAACATGACAGCGTTTATTGTGTTTCATCTGCGTGCTCGGAGACACAAGTCTTTTATGATGTAGGGGAAAAAAGACCCACAACGGCTTCCCTGATTGCAGCCATTTCCATTTTTATTACAGAAATGTTATGCCAAATTCCCAGGAAGTGACGATTTTGTTCTCTTGGACACATTGGATGGAAACGCTTCACAAATGTTTTATGCAATATTCCAATTTTGCGCACAAGTTAAATTCCTAACTTTGGATGAAAACATAGCTATTGTTACAAAAATATTTATATTTTAAATAAATGCTGTTATTTTGAACCTTCTATTCAAAGAATTTACAAAGGTTCTCACGAAAATATTAAGCATCACAAGAACTGTTTTCAATATTGATAACGAGCACCAAATCAGCATATTTGTTAAAATTCAGATTCAAATCCATGGCTCATGAACAATGTATGATGCAACTACGACCACGAACCACGAAAACCACAACCATTTGCAACAACTTAGCAGGTACAGTAGTACATTTAACAATTTTCTGTCGCAGTTGCGCATCCTTGATTTTTTCCTGTTCACGATAAGGTCTAACCATGACCACAACAATAGACTCGCTTTACAGTGTGGAAACAGCAGAAGTAAAATGAAATGCAAAAAGGGATTTACCAGACAAAGCAAGCAAAAAAAAAAAAAAAAAAAAAAAAAAAAAACCACTAGGGATATCAGCAGAACATTTTATATCACGGTGAAAGCTGTGTAAATGATATGCAAAGATAAAAATGAACAAATCAGACTGATTGTTCACATTTTTCAGATAGTGAATGTTTTGCACAACTCGACGATGGATGGAAGAAAGCATTTCCTGTTTCTGCAATCAGTTTGTTGCTGAATGCACCCTTTTGTCCGAGCTGTGTGCCAAGTAAGGGGTGGCATTCATGCTACATGGAGTACAGATTGGTGAGCGTTCTCTTTTCAGCAATCGCCTCCAACGTGCCAAGTCAGTGTCTGATAACTGAGCCAGACTTCCTGATGACTCTGTTAAAGTTTATTTAGGTCTCTTTCATGCTGCTGACCGCACATATCGTGGTAAAGATGATGGCACTGAGCAACAGAGTTTAGCCAAACACTTCCTTTAGCACAGACTGCAAACAGTCAAAGCCTCTTCATCTGATACAGAACCCAGTCCTTATCTGGAGCCCCTGTGTAAAGGAAGTGTGGTCCAAATGCACTTCTGAAGGAACACAGGATTATTAGGTAATCAGTAATACATATCACAACAAAGCAAATGTTTAGAATGAGTTAATTATTAGTGATATACCGATCATGACTGTGTACACTTCCGTTCAAACTTTTAGGGTCAGTAAGATGTTTTAACGTTATTGAAAGAAGTCTCTCAAGCTCACCAAGACTGCATTTATTTGATCACAAATACAGTTTAAAAAAAAAAAAAAAAAAAAAAAAAAAAGTAATATTGTGAAACAATAATACAATTCAAAATAACTGTTTTCTGTTTGAATATATTTTAAAATGTAATTTATTCCTGAAATGGAAGTTGAATTTTCAGCATCATTACTCCAGTCTTTAGTGTCACATGATCCTTCAAAATCATTCTAATATGCTGATTTGCTGCTCAAGAAACATTTCGCATTATTACTAATGTTGAAAACAGTTGTGCTGCTTAATATTTTTGTGGAAACTAATACTTTTTTCCAGGATTATTTGACAAACAGAAAGTTCAAAAGAACAGCACTGACTTCAAACAAATCTTTTGTAACATTATAAAATGTCTTTATACTGTTACTTTTAATCAGTTTAATGCATCCTTGTTAAATAAAAGTATTCAATCCTCCAAAAAAAAAAAAAAAAAAAAAAATCTTATTGACCTAACTTTTAAATTGCAGTGTATATCATCTCACATCACATATGAAGACCAAAAAATGTCTTGTTCTCAAACTCTCAAAGCACTTCATACACTATGGAAGCTTGTTTCTGACACTGAATAAAAAATAAAAAAAAGATAATTGCAACATCTCACAATTCTGATTTATTTCTCAGAATTGCGAGTTTATATCTCGCAATTTATGACATGCAATTGAGTTATAGTCAATTTTTTTTCTCAGAATTGTGAGTTTATATCTCGCAGTTCTGACAAGCAATTGCGAGTTATAAAGTCAGAATTCAATTATAATTATAAAGTCTTTTCCCCTCAGAATTGGACTTTATGGGCCCTATTTTAATGATCTAAGCGCACAGTCTAAAGTGCAGGGCGCGAGTGCACTTAGGGCGTGTCCAAATCCACTTTTGAGTTTAAGGACGGGAAAATTGGTCGGCGTGCCCGGCGCATGGTCTAAAAGGGTTGTCCCTATTCTCTTAATGAGTAATGGGTGTGTTTTGGGCGTAATGTGCAATAAACCAATCCGAGTCTCATCTCCCATTCCCTTTAAAAGCCAGTTGCACTCGCACCATGGCGGATTCGCTATTTACATGGCAGAATTGAATTCATGGCAGAATTACACGGAAAAATTGAATGCTTCTCTAAGGAGGAAACGGATCTGCTCGTGCACGAGGTTAAAGCGCGCAGGCAGACCATCTACGGGAAAAGCCGGATTCCACCAAACCATTTTTATCTTTATGCACACAATAATAACCTTTTACATTGTAATCCTTTTATTTTTAATATCTGGGATGTTTGTGTGCTGCTGCGCGTCCCTGTGTGTGTGATAAGCAGAGTGTACGCGCATTGTGCACACACATATAGCCGCATATTACTAACACACTCTTTAAATACCAAAAATACTGCGGCATTGACTTTAGACCAGGGGTCCGTTCTTCGTACCTCGCTTAATACATCTGAGATTATTTGACAGATGCCAGATCTTCTAATCGTGATAATTAGCCAGAGTTCAGTTTGGTTCTTCAAACGAATTTGCGGATTGGATTAAAATATCTGAAAAAAATTGTCTGCGATTACTGCGCGTTCTTGTGTTCCTCGAAAAGGGCAGATGTATCTCGAAAACATGATCAGCAATGCAGTGATTGGCTGGTGTCATGACGGCAACGTAATGACATCATATAATTAAAAAAGGCAGCTGACGAACTACTTGACGAATTTCTGGACCTTTATAAGAAAACAGCCAAGCAACTAAAACGAGATAAAAGTTATAGATAAATGATTTTTTTTTTTTTTTTTTTTTTTTTTTTTAAAAATACAGGATTCCCAATTATTTAGGCTATAGCCTATTCACGATTTCTAGTAGGCTATATGTACAAGCTTTACATTTTTATTTCAATGTAATTAGAAATTCATTTAATTTTACCTTTGGAGCAGATTTATTTTTTACATGACAGCATTAATTAAAGTTTCTTAAGGGTCAAGATAAAGTTATCTGCATCTCCTGCGCTGCATCAAGCCACTCCCATAATAGCTGTCACGGTTCAAATTAAAGCACGCAAGGCATAGACTGTACATCATGTGTATAAGACTCCAGTAAAACCATTAGGTAATTATTCCCTCACGAATAAATCTATCAACGAGTAAAACTGACTGTCTATGATAGACTACACAACATTATAATATTATTTGCAAATGTATTTTTAAATCATTATTATTGTCCCTGGTTCTCATTAGGGTACTCTTGTAAGAAAGTAGCAGTGGCTGGGACAGACTTTAAGCATCACCACCACTTAAAAAGATGCCATCTAATCTTGTTTACATGAAATAAGCCTGCTCCTGAGCAGGTTTAAGCTTACAGACCTGTTGCTATGACAGCAAGTCCAGGATGAGCGAAGAACCGAACAATCCAAGATCATGCCAAATCGTCAATCAATCAAATCCAGCTAACTGAGTTAGCGACGTACGAAGAACGGACCCCTGCTTTCAGTTGGTCAATGGCGCAGTCTATTTCAGTTGCCTCAACATAGCAACGCGCTAACAATGCACCTGAACACACCTCGTTTTCAGACCAGCACGCCCATGGGCGCACAAATGGGCGCAAATGCATTTGCTATTTAAACAACGTGGTGCAGGATGTGAAAATGATAACTGCATCGGGCTGAGACTAGCAAAAATCACTTGCGTTGCACCTGGCGCCGCATTGCGCCGGGTGTAGGATAGGGCCCAATTGTTTCTCTCACAATTCTGACTTTATAACACGCAATTGCGACATTATATCTTGCAATTGTGAGGGAAAAAAAAGTCAGAATTGTGAGAAACAGTTGAATTTATCTTTTTTTTTTTTTTTTTTTTTTTTTTATTCCATGGTGGAAACAAGCTTCCATACTATGCTGCGTCAGGTCTGTGTAAATACATATTTTCAGGGTATATAATGTATACTGCTTCAGACTGCAGTGCCAAGACAGCTGCAGACACATTTTCATAATTAATTAAGGCTTTACAGCAATAACAATAAATGCTGTATGAAGTGGCAAAATGAATAATGAAGTAGTTAACTGGAATTACCTATAGTTGCCATGGTGGTGGTGGGGGGCTCTAAAAATTGAATATTCAAATAAAGCATTATAATACATTATATTGTTAAATAAAATAAATAAAATCCTTAATAAATGATAATTTACATCAGATTGGAATTTCAACTAAATTCTTTATATCAAACAAATGTACAGACCCAAAGGAAAAACATTAACCCAATGATAAGTGATGTTATCTCAGTTACAATGTTTAACTGTGATAGATGGGTATTTCCAGAGGCAGAGTGATAAGAGCTAAATGAAACGAGTGTCAGAAACACAGAGCTGAAGAAAAGTACAAACCGAATTTGCCAGCAGTCATATCTGACAAATTACCCAGAGCTCTGCATCACAAAGACAACGCTCTACCTCTGCTAACAGCAGGATGAACGCGTCTCAACAGATTCCTGGAAAACACAAAGGTCTTCGCACAGCACAAACTGTCTAGAAGGCACACGACAGGTTCGCCCAGATATTTCTAGGTGAA
Source organism: Mylopharyngodon piceus (assembly GCA_039654765.1). Lineage (NCBI taxonomy): Eukaryota > Metazoa > Chordata > Actinopteri > Cypriniformes > Xenocyprididae > Mylopharyngodon > Mylopharyngodon piceus. Next base: position 25,685,228 of record CM077441.1, read on the forward strand.
ATATCTAACAATCCTGTAATCAAGGAGGTTTATAATACCTGGAAAAAAACTATTGTCTCAATGAAGGCTGATTGGTACAGGCACAATAAATAAAGCCCATTTGAGTACAAATAACCAACTTCTATCAAACAGGATTGCAATATAACACTTCATTAAACTGACTGATGTGTAGAAAATTACATAAGACTCCTTGTCACAGCGCATATGTGAAAAATGCTGAAAAAATAAGTAAAATAAAAATCATCTCTGCAAGTGCATACATGCAACCAGGAAGTTATATCGAGTTTGAGCATGCATGGCACGTACAAACAGAAGTTTCCGACCACATTAAACAACTTTTGAAGCAGCTTCTAAATAAATGACTGCTCTAATAGCTCGTGGGACATATAACTTGCAAAGACTGTGCAAGTAGAAAATGTCTCAACCAATTTTGCGATAGTCGCAGAAGTACAATTTTGTACTGTGGTTGCGTGGCTATGTGAAAACTGCTGAACATTACTTGTAAACGTAGCTATTGTTAAGCAGATGTACATGCACCAAAATAATCCAATGATGGCTCGATCGGACTGAAACAACACCACAGATATTAGTACTTCATTAGGTTGGTAAATTAACATTATATCAGTTAATGAAATACGTTTTTTTTACGGTAAAGTTCTGGCAACCACAGCTGCCGTTTTTTTTACCGTAAATTTTACTGGGATTTTTTTTTTTTTTTTTTTTAACAGTGTGTAAAATAAAGTGTTAATCAATCTTAACCCCAAACTAACATGTCATTTATACTTTTTGCTTTATTGTGCAAGCAGGAAATCAGTTTACAATATCACAAACACTCCTTTTGTTAATCAGTATAATCCAATGTTATAATTTTATTATTAACCCATAACAAACTAGGTCAATAAAGTCATAAATTTAATCTTTCATCCTAAGAGCAAAATATAAAGAGATGAATTCAAACAAGTTAAACAAGTTCAACAAAGATCAGTCATAAAACTGATAAACCGATATCTTGAATTGATGTTTTGGTCTTCCGGCCTGCAGTCATAAACACCCGCTTCACTCCCACTACAAACAGTGAGCGTAGGTGTCGTGTCTTTGATCACAAACTTGCTATGCCTGCAGAGAAGTCATCTGCGCATAGTATTTTCTACACTGCAGCATTAGCAATTACCTGAACATGCTACCGCAGTGACCTGCTCACACCCAGCTCAGGAGTTTACAAGCTTTCTGTTAGACTCAATTACACTTGCGTTGTGTACTTCTAATTGAAGTTCATTCAATTTCATTGAGGTCCAGAACCCACCCCAGATAAATTTACCCTCTTGGCGCTTGGAGGTCTGGCCCAGAACTTCAGCGTTTGCCTGTCATCTGAAATTACACTCCTGTCTCCCCTGGGCCAGAGTCTGCGCGGTGTTATGCAGCGGCTGCCCCTGACACCTGACAGCCCATTAGACAGCACCACAGAGAGCAGTGTAAAGCAGTGCTGCGCTGTGACACACAGGGCTGTGTGCGAGCCATCCATCCCTCAGTCACCTTAATGGACGGCTCGGCAGCTTCACGCTCCATCAGCCACGGAAATAAGAAAATATGAACTGCACAAACCTCAGTAAAATATGCAGGGATAACAAAAGTACCAGTACTTTGCTAAAACAAATTAAAATATTATTATTATTATTATTATTATTATTATTAATAAATATTGATACTAGTATTTTGACTGTACTCCTTTAAGTCTTTGTAAATAAGTATTGCACAAGAAAGAGAATGACATGAATGTATAATGTTAAGTAAAATATTTAAATGCGATAAAAATAATTGCCCTTTTTGACCCACTTTCCACTCACACTGAATATTATAGTAATATAATCAGGCTTTTCCCTCTCTCTCTCTCTCTCTCTAATAAATAAATCTTAAAAGGAACCATTTTTACGGTGCACTTTAATCAGCAGTATCGAGAATTGTGGAATTTCACTGCTATGGAAATGTCAATGAAATCAATGACAAAAACATTTAATTAAACTGCAGCTCAAACAAACATTTCAGCTGTGCTGCCATTCTGGATTGCAGAAGAATTGCAAAAAAAAAAAAGGTGATATCTAGTCATTTTTGCTCATTTGTATGGTTGAACTGGACCATCAAAGACCAGCAGCAAAGACATTGGTTAATAAAGTGAGATTAAATAAAGTATATTTGTGTAATTTAACATTATTGCAGAGTTTGTGTTTCACTGTTTTTAATTCATTTTGAGGAGGTAAAGTGATATAGGTAAATGCATGCTTACATTTAGTCTAGAATTACAATAACCATCATGCTCACACAGCGCACACAACGCCTCTCGCGATTTCCCTCAACATGGGGACAGGAGAGACAGGGTTGCCAGGTTTTCACAACAAATCCCACCCAATTGCCACTCAAAACTAGCCCAATCGCATTTTAGGGGGTCCCCCCGGTAAAAATCGCATTTCGGGGTGTAAAATCTGCATTTTTGGCAGGGCTCCCCTGGGAAAATTCGCATTCCAGGGGCTGAGTATCATGTTATTTGGGGTCTCTTCTACCCGCGGACATAAAAATCAGTGTTTAAGTAGCCCAAAACTTGGCAACACTGAGGAGAGGTGTCAGTCAATAAATGGGAAAACAAAGTAACTTGCGTGACTTGCTTAGAAAAAGTAACATTTTATTGCAAATTTAAAAAGTATTGATTTACTTTACTAGTTACTTGCAAAAGTATTATGTAACTCGTGTTGCTTGTACTGTGTTACACCCAACACTGTATATAGTATAAGAGGTAAAGCATGAAGAATTCACACCACAGTAACTTCTAAACAGTACTTCAGTATACTCATTAAAATGTAATGAGTAACTCTGGTTTTCAAAGATGCTGTATTTTATTTATATTGATACATTTTTCATAATGTTTCATTCATGTTTAATGTTTATACATTTTTCAAAATGTTAACGTGAAAGTTTCGTCTGTTACAGTTTGACAGGTTTTCACCACTACACATTTCATTTTTGAATTATATGCAATACAATTTTAGCAGTAAAATCTATGAATATGACATAAAATATTGACCAAATTTAAATCACGTTTCCTAGAAAGTAAAAAGTATGGCTAAACAAAAAGTTATACTGATACTGACAGTTGAAATTTTGGTACCATGTCAAATGTTGTGTGCTTGGCTTTAGAGAATCAAGAAATTTGACTAAACAGTATTATGAGTTAATACAGACACAGGATACAGATAATCTCAAAGAACAGATGGAGATGTCATAAAAGATCTGAAATGATTGACAATCTTGCTTCTTGCATTAAGACCAGAGAGACTATGACTCACTGCCACACAACAGCACAGCTTTGAGTTCAAACACAGAGTGCTTCATCATAATTCCTCAAAGTGGGACTTGAATGAGACCGTCAAAAGTTCAATTACATTCTGATAAATCTATAGCACACAACCTCAGAGTAGAGAAAGAAAACATTAACATACCATGATTCTTTTCTGTTCAAGTCCTTAGAAGTATTTCAGCAGTGTTCATATAACAGCAGGAGCTTTTTATTTCAGTTCTGGGATTTTAGATGTGCTCAGCTCTTGAAATTGTTGAGACATGTTCATATGAAAGTAATACTTTATCAGCCGCAAGCAAACTCCAAAGGAAGAAAAAGTTCAAATTCATGTACTTACAGTCCATTGTTCTCTGACTGTTTGTCATATGGAGGACTTCAGATGGTAGTGGCTTGAAGGTTAAAGCTCCAAACAAACTTTGTGATGTAGAAAGCTCAAGTCTAATCCCAAGCAATGGTGACCCAGGAACTAAAGATTTACGGTGATCAAAATCTAGCCTGTTCTTATTGTGCCACTGTTAACCTCAGGGTGCTCCATGGGAATCAGCTCTATGATTTTTGGCTATGCAATAAGATATGACCAATTACACATTTGTGCCAGACAGAAAAACTTTTTTTTAGACAGAGAGACATTGAGACGACAGACAGACCACAGACATTTAGACGGACAGACATTTAGATGACAGACAGACAGACAGACACAACAAACACAGACATTTAGATGACAGACAGACATAGATAAACTAACAGACAGACAGGCAGACAAACATACAGAGACAGTTTGATGACAGAAAGACAAACAGACATACGGACAACAGACATTTAGACAGACAGACAGTTATACAACAGGCAGTTAGACGACAGATAGAAGACAGACAGACATTTAGATGACAGACAAACAAACAGACAGATAGACGACAGACAGACAGTTAGATGACAGAGAGACATTTAGACAACAGACAAACAGACACAGACAGACGACAGACATTTAGATGACAAAGACAGACAGACAGACAGTTAGACAACATACAGATAGTTAGACGACATACAGATATAGATAGACAGATTAGAATGATAGAACCTGGGCACTGTTGAGCATAAAACTCAATTTTCATCAACTGAGCAGCCAGACTCAAACTCAATAGACAAACATTGACACTCCATTTATCAGAAGATCTAAGAACAGGATGACAAATGTGGCTGCCACGTTACAGAAAATGGGGAAAGAAATCAGTACAGTATCATATAGAGGGAGCTAAAGCAGAGAAAACAGGGAGATATCAGAATCTTACAAAGCCTACAAATAACCAATAGGCAAAATTCCAACCATATTTAAATCTGTATTATCATTTTAAATAGGTTCATGTGCATCTTTTACCCTGACTACATGCCTGTAGCTAATTTAGCAACAAAGTTGAGGTTTGTAATTATCACAGCGTTCTCTTCCACACACAACACTAAAGAAACCAGGGAAAACTGTGTTTTGACTTTAGTCAAGAGTTTCCCTTTCATGCAAAATTCATTAGCGCTGAATATTTTAAAGACAAAACACAAAGCAGAAAACAAACACAAACACAAATCTTAGAAGTTTTTTTTAAACAACCTGCCAACTTCTAAATAGCATTAAACACTAAACATTAAACACTAAATAACTAAATCATATATGTTCACCCCAAAATGAAAATTGTCATCTTTTACGTACCCTTTTGTCATTCCAAACCCCTAAGACATTCGTTCTTCTTTGAAACACAAACTTAAAGGGGTCATGCACTGCATTGTTTTATTGTTTTATAATGTTTCCTGGGATGCACTTATAATGTTAGTATGCTTTTTACATCAAAAATTGTCATAATTTATAAATAAAAGGCATTTTTCCTACCCTGATTTTAGCCCTCTGGTTTGAACGCTGTTTTAAGGGGCGTGTCTGCTATGAGACTTCAGTGTAAACGCCCACTGCTGTGATTGGCTAACGTCTTTCTAGGGCTGCACGATAATGGTTAAACTGATAATCACGATTATTTTGCTCAAAATCAATCACGATTATTTATCACGATTATTCTATCAAAAAGGGTAATGTAGTTACGGCCATTTGGCACGTTCTTTACCAACCTACACTTCACCCAAAAGGCCTGTAGGTGGCACACCGACTTCATTTAACCAACTATGATAACTTCGTCAGATGGCAAATCAATACAAAACACATGGTTTTGGTGAGCGCTTTGTAATCTGTATTCACATTAGATTTTAAAGCAACACAATTCGTTTGCAAATGAGACAAACCACAGATTCAGATTGCCCTGCAAATTCGTAAAGCAAAGAAATGTCCCTGGCTAGGGACATTCTAAAATGCTTGACGTGAAAAACGCTTAACGTGGCTTAATGTACTGAGTATTTACTTAAGTATTTTTCTGTATAGCATGCTTTGTTAGTATAGTGTTTACTAAGTTTGGTCTTTTAATGTCACTGTCTTAGTACATAAAGCCACGTTAAGCATTTTCTTTATGGGAGGAAAATGCTTCATTAAACATTTTGCGTTCATATTCTGGGCTCATCTGCTTTTCTGTACATAGTATGCTTTATTAGTATGGTGTTCACTAAGTTTGGTTTGTTAATAACACTGTCTTAGTAAATTAAGCCACGCTAAGCGTTTTCATGTTAAGCGTTTTAGAACGTCCCAGTGGCGATATATGATATGATCAACTGATTAACATTATGAAAACTGGTAAAACCTTTAGGAACTTCAAAAGATAAAACGGCGAAACTCCTAATATTATTTCCAATAATTCCAAATTATGTTCATTTTCCCGATTGAATTGTCTCACAGGTTGCAAAAGTGCATTCTGCTAACAGTAGGTGGAGATCCGTATTGCATTTGTTGAAATTCATCGCTTGATCATGGCAGATTTAGTCACACAAATAGTACAAGTGGCTTGTGAAGAAACAAAGACTGGCTGTATGACACTTTCATTGAAGCAGAATTTCACTGTGGAGATCGCTAAACTCCAGCGCACGTTTGTTTTCAGATCATCAGCGCTTCTTCCGCATTTAGAGGGAGCACGTGCACAGAGTTGCCAGATTGCACAGATTAAGTAAAACACCGGCAAGAAAGTATATCCTTTAAAGGGAAAAGCTCTATTTGGGGGATTTAAGCTCTTTGCATCTGGCAACCACAGGCATATCCCAAAGAAAAAACACATTTTCAGGATAAATAACGAGCGGGCCAATATCGTGACCGTTATTTGTAATCAATCGAGAGAAGCAGATATGGTTATCGCGATTAAAATACGATTAATCGTGCAGCCTTACGTCTTTCCATTTGAAATAGCTAAGTATTACTCTCTCTTTTAGCGCGTTTTTACTATCACAGCTCTCAAGGTTAACTAATCGTGAAAAGTGTTGCATTACATTTAGATCTATGGCATTATATATGGATTGTGGCATGAAAGGTTGCAGAGATGAACATTGTAGCCGATCACAGACATGTTGTTGAGCACATGAAAGCAGTGATCTCGTCACTGCAACTCAATTTCTGTACACTAACAAATGCTTTCATCTTCACTAACAGTGCAAACGTGATATAATTAAGAGATTCGTTGAATAAAACGGGAGTCACTGATAAACGCGTCACTGATAAACTCGCGCTGTTTGATTGACAGCTTCAGCGCGCGATGCTCCAACAACTGCAAAGGGAGCTTTCTTTGATCGCTTTCTTTATATAATTTAATCACCGTTAAATAACAGATTATTTTCATCCTACTAAGAGAAATCACGCAAGTTGACGTTTAGTCACTGGTTTGATTTACTGACACACAGACAAAGAACATCTGACTGTACAGGTCCTACTCGCCCCGCTCTGCACGGGCCTCGAACCTAGGTCTCCGGCGTAGGAGTCGGACACTCTAACAAGGAGGCTAACCCCTAGCGCCAGTCGCTAGAGCATCTCTTGAGATCAGAGGAGTGAGGTTTACTTGCACAGCGACTACTAGCTGGCCTCGTTACACATGAATCATTACATATCAGGTCAGGCATTGTAATTAACACAGTTACTTACATGTTGCAGTACTGTCGAGCCCAGGCACTGCACAATATTTTGTAAACGGCATGTTTATTGCTTGGTAGCTCGATATGGTTTAGCACCACGTAGGCCTATGTTACTTAGGCTACCTATTCTATTGCATGTCATGCGCGAATCAGTGGGCAGGGCTAAACAGGCAGTGATGAAGTAGGCGTTGATCTTCTTCTGCAGAGGCGGTGCTTGCTGCCCTTTGACGTCATAGATCCCCACTTTGAAAAACCTGTCGTTTGCTGGGTCTAGTGTCAATAAAAGCTTTTACTGGACTAACAAGGAAGTTTTCAGTTCTTAAACTTACAGGATATTCTTATAGTATGATGACCTCTTATATGTCAAAAACTCAAGGAAAATTTGATTTCTCAGTTCATCACCCCTTTAACAGATATTGTTTATGAAGCCGAAGAGATTTCTGTTCCTCCATTGAAAGTACATTACACCAAAACTGACTTGATTGATATGGATTGATTGATATGGATTACTATTACAATGTCTTTTTGTATTTTTTTGAGGCATTAAAGTTTTGGCTTTCAATGAATGGACATTATTAAGAATATTATTAAAGAATATTAAAAATATCTTAATTTGTGTTCCAAGATGAACAGACATCTTATAGGTTCTTACCTTTCAAAACACCCAGCGAATTGACAACATAAAACTGTCATCAGTGGACAATGTGCATCAGACTTTATGAATACTAGTGTTACATACGCCTCAACAAATGGCAATCACACCACTGAATGGCAGGACAAATGTTCAAAAAGCCAACAAAACCTTTGGTCTAACACTGGAGAACTGGGATTTGGTTAACATGCAATAACATCCATTGCACTGTCTGTTCCCGATCTGACGTTTTATGCTGTCCTTCTGAAATGACCTTGTACTAGTTAAGTGATTTCATTGTTTGGCGGGTTAAGGTTACTGCGGCTGTTGTACGGTAATTATATTTGCCTGATATTCTTTGTGTACGCTGGGATGTAATGACTTATGACTGATTAAATCTGCAAATCAGTAGTGTTGAAGTTCTTCACCCTGCTGCCTTTTCTAATTACCTCAACCTGATTGCAGCTCCGCTGTTCTCTTTTTTTCAATTGTGAAAAACACCCACACAACGAAGACTGCTTCACTGCTTCAAAAAAAAAAAAAAAGAAAAGAAAATGTGTGACAATGTGTCACATTCAACATGTAAAACTAAACCCCATGGCCATTTAAAGGCAGAAAAGATTAAAGAGGAAACAAAAAAAAGAAAAAAAAAAAGAAAATGTGTGACAATGTGTCACATTCAACATGCAAAACTAAACCCCATGGCCATTTAAAGGCAGAAAAGATTAAAGAGGAAACAAAAAAAAACAAAAAAAAAAAACAAAAAACACCATGTAATGATCGAGATGTTTTGGATTGAGAAAAAAAAAAAAAACAAACAAAAAAAAAAAAAAAACAAACAACATCAAACGGATTAAATTTTGCTTAACAGCCAAACAGTTTTAATTTCCCACATTAAAAAAAAAATACTATACTATGGTTTTATACTATATTATATTACATAGTTTCAGGCCAGTTGACAAAACTGTCACCACCAATATGTTAAGGTATCGTTAACTATAGCTAGCTGCCATAGTTAAAGCCAAGTAAGAATTTTCATGTAGTAGCCTAATAGCTTTTTTTATTGCCAATGTGTGAACAGCTTGTGACAAAACTTAAATGAGACCATCCCGACTTCCCAGGTTGGCTATCAAAGCCTGTAGACTGATTTTTACATGAAGGACTTGGGACGTTTTTGCCAGGAAAATCAAAAGGAATTGCAAAATTTGTGATCATCTTGTAAGTATCAGTTAAAACAGGAATTTTGAATTAAATAAAGTACATAACATTTCCTTAAATCCATCTAAATACATTTTCTGTCTGAATCATCCAAAATGATATTTAAAAAAAAATAAAATTTCACATTTTAGTGCAGAGCCAGGGAAAATATTGGCAGTGCAAGTACAAATCTAAAGTACTGGACCAGGAAAAATCATTTTTGTTGAGTCCTAAATCACAGGCATCCAAACCCTGGAGAAAAAAAAAATAAATAAAAAAAAATAAAAGGGGGTCGCGATTCACCAGGATGAATCAAGGAAAATGCGTGTACACATACATACATACATACATACATATACATATACATATTATATATACACACACACACACACACACACACACACACACACACACACACACACAATCTAACCAAAAATTATTCTGACATTTTTGATATATATTTACTAGTGGGTGCAGGACACTATAGTTTATTTATGTAAGTGAGGATAGCAAAATAAAGTAAACTGTGACATATACCCAAAAATTCTTCATACAGTGGACTACCAGTAAAACTGATAAAAATTTGGAACCAAAATTATTCAGACACTTTGACCCGACCATGTTTTGCTTAAGTGTTATCTGACATAATTAAGATTATTTTTTTCTGAAACAGTTTATCTCTGAGATCTTGTCATATTTTATTACCATTTTTTTAAACTATAGTGAATTAATGAATGAAATGTTCAAGGTGTCTGAATAAATTTTGTGTATATATTAATATATTATATATATATATAAAAAACAAAGTTCAAGATTAAGGGGAAGGAGGAGGAGGGTACTGCCTCATAGACATAAACAACATGGCTTGACTTGATTGCATGTAAACGGTTGTGTACGGGCCACGTCAATTTAAAAAAAGGAAAAAAAGGTTGCTCTTAAAATAAGTTTGAAAACCACTGGTACTAACCACAATAGGCTATAACATGATAGGGGACAAACGCATATTGAACATATATAAAAGGCAAAGAACTCTGACCTGAAAACTATTAAAAGGCAACAGTGTTCTACTGACCCCACTTACAATCTATACTACATAAAAGCCAAATGGACACTACCATTGATCAGGAACTGCAAGATGCAGTGACGGTCAATAAGCCACATGTGTGATTTGGCCTGGTGGACGACACAGCCAGCATGTGTCATGTTTCATTTTAAAAATGAACTCCAACTGCAATCCAAGCATCTACTGCCAGTGTTTTTATATGCAGGTCATACTGTCTCTCCTTTGAGAACTGGAGTTAAATAATGGCCTGGCATCCGGATATCTCTAGACACAAGATCCATGTTAATGCAAGTGTGTTTTTGTACTTGTGAAACTGGTATAAACTGCACTGATCATCAATAACTAGTTTTAACAGAATAAAAAATTGGTGTAGGATTTACCTCGAAACTATTTTCACTCAGAAACGGCTAAATTTCCAAAATTACAAAAATAGCAATTAACACATTAAATTAAACATTAAATTTTGAAATTGAAAGGCTGAAATAGTATTTTCTTGTAAAACGTACTCTAATAATCTTTATTTTATTTACAACTTTGAGAAAAAAAAAACTATACTCTATACTATTAATACTGTAAATCAAAGCCTCATTTTTTGAATATTTCTTAGTGTATTTTGCATATTTTCTTTGTATTTTAGTAGCTCTAAACTTACCATTATGCATAACAAAAAGTAATTGAGACTACTGATAAACCAGATTTTCCATCTGACAATGAGGATACAGACGTTGCACAAATCACCTTGCACACAAAGCACCAACAACAAAAAAAATCCTGGAACTAAATGGTTGTATACAAATACTTCATAGATTAATTTTATTTTAAATGCATTACTTTATTTAGTCGCTTATAGCTTTGCAGTGTGTGTATGTTGGTGTGTTTTAGCACAACATAGGCTTTGTGTCTGGTCTTGTTGTTCTGCTACAGCTAGTTAAAACTGCACTCATAGTCTCTAGACACTATTTCCCATTACAGGCATTTTTCTATACTCCAGAAAATGTCCCATTGTTCTTGTGACTTCATCTGGATTGAGTCTGTCACACTGCTTGCTGTTCTTGTCACGCTGGAAAATCTCCCAGATTCACCCACTAAGGCACACACAAACTTGGACAACTTGCGGAAACATCTCATAGTATTCTATTGCTCTTTATGTAATTATATAAAATACTTTAGTAATAATAATAATAATAATAATAATAATAATAATAATAATACTATATAACTAATATATATATATATATATATATATATATATATATATATATATATATATATATATATATATATTTTTTTTTTTTTTAAAAAAAAAAAAAAAAAAAAAAAATCGATGCCAGGGGGATAAAGAGGTAGGCAACATCTCTGTTGCCTCCCTTGAGTTCATTTTATTCTCTTTGAGATCCAAAAACGTAAAATAAAATAACTATTAGATAAGCCTAAATGAAAATTAGAAATGTTGCCTTGGAAACTAAATGAAATAAAAGGCATATTAAAATGAGTAAAACTGAAATGAACAAATTAAAGCTAAATAGTAGAGATGCACCAATGTATCGGCTAACAATCAGTATCGGCCGATAAAAGCTATTATCATCACTATCGGCCATCGGCCGACTGTTTAAAAACTGCCGATGGTCAGGGCCGATTATATCCTGTCAATCAAAAGGGTGCGGAAAGACATGTTCAGACTGCAACTCATACATACTGTGTGTGAAGAAAATCACTTGTGTTGAATTAACAGTTTAAAAATAGTGACGTTAAAGCAGGCTCTTTTTGACCCTATGAATCACCCGTAGTTCAAGCCAGGGTTGCCAGGTCTGCGTTTTTTTTTCCTACATCAAATATTATTTGTAGCGCCTTCCATCCAATAATTGCAAAAAGATGTGCTTTATTACTTCTGATAGGAATTAAAGTTTCAGTTTTCAAATTCTGTCCATTTTATCATGAAATTCAAACAATAAATGGCGTTTTGACATTCTTAAACGTGACGTGTCAGATCGCTGTAATGCCTCAGTTCAGGCGGTAGCTTGGAGCGCGAGTCTTTTCTTCCTCTTCAATACAAGTTATATCTCAAAAAACATGGATGAACATCAAAGGTATGTTGAAATATATTGTACAACTTACCAAAATGTATCATGTCTCATGTAATCACTTTATTTGTGTTTTAACCGTGGAAAGACGTCAATAAAACAGCTTGTGAACAATGTCACATCATGTCACTTTTACCTCAGGAATGTTTTCCAATGTTCATAGTTCCTTAGCTATCATATATATATATATATATATATATATATATATATATATATATATATATATATATATATATATATATATATAAAAAAAATAAAAAAAACACTAGAGAGGAACTTATTTACTGTTAATTATATATTTGTATAAATTTGCCATGAAGAGAAGTGCTTATGAAAACTACCTTATGTGATACTAAGTTTTATACATTTCAGTTTTTATTTGAGTGTAATTATTATATCTGAAAATAAACAGCAGCTGAATATAATACCTCTGCTGTTAATTGTAACCTCTAATATTATAGTGTACCAAATGAGAGGGTTCCCTGTATAGTTTGCAACATTATTTGGGAGAGATTTTTTTTTTCCTTAAAGGGGACCCATTATGCAAAATTCACTTTTGCATGGTGTTTGGACATAAATGTGTGTTGGCAGTGTGTGTACACAACTACCCTATAATGATAAAAATCCAACCACTCCTTTTTTTTTTTAATCCCTCATAAGCAGCGTCTCTCAACAAGACGTTTCCAGATCCCTGGCAGTGTGACATCACATTAGGCACAGGCCCCGCCCACGAATGTTGACAGACACTGCCTTTCTAACATAGAACCGCCCTGAGCGAGTTCACAGCAAGTTCACAGTCCGCCATTGCTGCACTGACGTGAATGTCTCCCAAGCGTTTTAGGTGTTCTGTAGCTGGATGGATTAATCCACATAGCTCTCTCCATTTACTCCTTAAATCTGAGCCGCTGAAGACGAGGTGGATTCATTTTTTTTTTTGAATAAAAAGCTCCCTCAACTCTACCGAAATTTGTTTATGTCTGCGCGAATCATTTCACACCGGACTGCTTTTTATGAAGAATGTCATTACAAAGGGACAATACAAAACATACAGTCTCCAGAGTGATACTGGATACGGCAGTAATAAAGGTGAGAGCACTTTATTACAGTTCATCGGAGTTGATTTACGGATATAAAGTTTACCAGTTTATTAAGCACCACCCGAAAAGGCATAATGTCTTTATATATTTGTTTACTGTTAGTTGTAACGAGTGTTTCTGTGTACTTCGCTGTATATCTTGATGATAATGCAAGGGAGAGAGAGAGAGTTTATGGATAATATTTTAATGCACACTTGCACTGTTTTATTAAGCTCTTACAGTGATTTTCTAGAGTGAAGACAGACGCTTCATATTTTGTGTGAAGTACAATAAACATTATAAATCTCATCGGTAAACAGGCTTGTACTAATATAGTGGATAAAAACAAGGCGGCAATATAAGTTATAACCATAATTGAACTGACTCCTGACAGGGGAGAACGAGCTCTTGAAGCTCCGCCCTCTTAGGCCGAGCGCAGCAGCTCATTTGCATTTAAAGGGCACACACTGAAACGGCGCGTTTTTGCTCAACCCCAAAAAGTGGTGCTATAAAAAAATTAGTATTTTGAGCTAAAACTTCACATACACACTCTGGGGACATCAGAGACTTATTTTACATCTTAAATGGGGGCATAATAGGTCCCCTTTAAGAAAAACCAAACTATCGGTAGATATCATTCTGAATAATCGGCTATTGGTATTGGCAGAGAAATTTAGTATCGTGCATCTCTACTAAATAGAAATATTTAAAAATTATAATTACAGAAGCACAAAACAAAATTAGTTAATCATTAAAATGAAAACTGAAAATATAAAAAATATATATAAAATATTAAACACTATAATAGTATAAATAATAACAGTGAAAAGGACTACTCAATAATTAGTGTAATTCTACTAATAAAAAGGTAAACAATTCATCTACTCAACAGAAATCAACTTAAATGACTTGAGAAACAAAAGAATTGGTGAATGAATATAGTTCATATATATAAATAATATAGTTCAATATAAATAATATTCTGTCTTTTTATGCTTCTTTTTTAAATAATTTTTAATATACATATAGCACTGGTTCCTTGTTGATAGTCCATAAGCCTACACCAAGAAACCATGTAAACATCAAATTGAACTGGAACATGACTTTCTATTGGACTAAGAAACAACTAACACATTGCATAATTTCAGAGGACAGCAGCACAACACTGCCTTTAAGATTTTAATGAAGACCACATTTATGGCAATCCTCACAATTGGCTTTACTGTTTTTGAGGACATTCTCAATACAAGCACACCGTACATGCATGCAACCAGCTCTAACAAGACTGAAATCTGGAGGTGAGTCTGTTGATTTAAAACTTCCATTCCTACCACCCAACTAGCACATGTTCTCCCTGCTCACCTGGCAGATAAAGGGCTCTTGCATGTCTTGTAGATACCATCAGACTGCACTTCAGGGCTGCCTTAAGGTATTTAATTTAACTTCAGAAAGCATAGCAAATGAAGCTCCGGTGAACACAGATGGGCAGGGTTATGGAGCACACTGAACTCAATGCGTGTGTTTTGAACGCCAGCACAGGGTTTACAAGCAAAAGCACTCAGATGTTGTGCAGCCATCACTGCAGAACTGCACAGCTGGATCACGCGCTCAAATCATTTCATATCGCGTCCGTTTCTTACATTGTACCCACAGAGGCGACAAAGCAACGTGGAGTAAATGACGGCAAGCGTGAATGTGGCTCAATTAAAAACAAACACGCAAAAAATACGCATGTCCCCATAATATACTAATACCAGTAATTTAAGGCTTATTAAATCTTGCATTCACAAAACGCTGCTATTATAACGGGCTAGGGCGCGCGGCTTACCTGAGAATTCAGCCCGCGTTCATTGTTCTGTTAAGAGGGTAATATATTCCTCTCGATCCCTTCCAGTCGCTATTGTTTGCGTGTTTTGATAAAGAGAGAGCTGGAGGCGTGCTGCGGGATCGGTGGTGATGCTCCAGCGGTAACGGACGACCGTGTACTCGGTGTCTTTGATTCCTCCGGCTCTCGGTGTTTTATCAGATGAGTTTAGTGTGGAGGGGGCGGAGCCTCGGAGCTGCTTCTATACACAGAGAGCTTGATTGACATGTAGCGGCGCTTTAACCATCTCAGCCGCTCTATTGGATTAGCTAGCTTTCAGAGCGAAAATCGTAAAACGAAAAACTTGTACAGTGGCCCTAGGTTGGGGTGTAGAGCTCCCCTAAGTAGCATATTGTGTTTTGTTCAGTAAGACTGTTCTTTTACTATTATAAATATCTTAAATAGGCTATACTATTATAAATATCTTATAAACCATTTAAGCTAGCCATATGAACGATTTTTAAGTTAATAATTCTCCTTGGGAAGTTTAATTTACATAAAGTTAAGGTAATGTGTATTAAGCCCTCTTTTAAAGTTTTGTTTTGTCTGTCTGTTTGTCTGTCTGTCTGTGTTTTGTAAAGATTTAAAAAATAGCTATTCTACGACTCATTGAATGCAATTTCTAGAAATAAGAAATTAATAAAACATTCCTTGTACTGCAAAAAGGTATTTACAGAATTTAATGCTTTGCGTAGTTATGAAACAAGAAAAAATATGTACAGTATTTCACAGAAGTGAGTACACCCCTCACATTTTTGTAAATATTTTATTATATCTTTTCATGTGACAACACTGAAGAAATGACACTTTGCTACAATGTAAAGTAGTGAGTGTACAGCTTGTATAACAGTGTAAATTTGCTGTCCCCTCAAAATAACTCAACACACAGCCATTAATGTCTAAACCGCTGGCCGCAAAAGTTTTCACCCCTAAGTGAAAATGTCCAAATTGGCAATATTTTGTGTGGCCACCATTATTTTCCAGCACTGCCTTAACCCTCTTGGGCATGGAGCTCACCAGAGCTTCACAGGTTGCCACTGGAGTCCTCTTCCACTCCTCCATGACGAAATCACGGAGCTGGTGGATGTTAGAGACCTTGCGCTCCTCCACCTTCCGTTTGAGGATGCCCCACAGATGCTCAATAGGGTTTAGGTACCCTCAGCTTCTTTAGCAAGGCAGTGGTCGTCTTGGAGGTGTGTTTGGGGACGTTATCATGTTGGAATACTGCCCTGCGGCCCTGTCTCCAAAGGGAGGGGATCATGCTCTGCTTCAGTATGTCACAGTACATGTAGGCATTTGTGGTTCCCTCAATGAACTGTAGCTCCCCAGTGCCGGCAGCACTCATGTAGCCCCAGACCATGACACTCCCACCACCATGCTTGACTGTAGGCAAGACACACTTGTCTTTGTACTCCTCACCTGGTTGCCGCCACACACGCTTGACACCATCTGAACCAAATAAGTTTATCTTGGTCTCATCAGACCACAGGACATAGTTCCAGTAATCCATGTCCTTAGTCTGCTTGTCTTCAGCAAACTGTTTGCGGGCTTTCTTGTGCATCATCTTTAGAAGAGGCTTCCTTCTGGGACGACAGCCATGCAGACCAATTTGATGCAGTGTGCGGCGTATGGTCTGAGCACTGACAGGCTGACCCCCCACCCCTTCAACCTCTGCAGCAATGCTGGCAGCACTCATATGTCTATTTCCCAAACACAACCTCTGGATATGACGCTGAGCACGTGCACTCAACTTCTTTGGTCGACCATGGCGAGGCCTGTTCTGAGTGGAACCTGTCCTGTTAAACCGCTGTATGGTCTTGGCCACCGTGCTGCAGCTCAGTTTCAGGGTCTTGGCAGTCTTCTTATAGCCTACGCCATCTTTATGTAGAGCAACAATTCTTTTTTTTCAGATCCTCAGAGAGTTCTTTGCCATGAGGTGCCATGTTGAACTTCCAGTGACCAGTATGAGAGAGTGAGAGCGATAACACCAAATTTAACACAGCTCCCCATTCACACCTGAGACCTTGTAACACTAACGAGTCACATGACACCTGGGAGAGAAAATGGCTAATTGGGCCCAATTTGGACATTTTCACTTAGGGGTGTACTCACTTTTGTGGCCAGCGGTTTAGACATTAATGGCTGTGTGTTGAGTTATTTTGAGGGGACAGCAAATTTACACTGTTATACAAGCTGTACACTCACTACTTTACATTGTAGCAAAGTGTCATTTCTTCAGTGTTGTCACATGAAAAGATATAATAAAAAATTTACAAAAATGTGAGGGTGTACTCACTTCTGTGAGATACTGTAAAAGGATCAAGACCAGAAAAATGTCTGTTGAAAAAGTGTATGAAAATTTGTTACATATTCCCCATATATGTTGGTTGTTTTTTTGTTTGTTTGTTTTTTTGTTTTTTTTTTGTTTGTTTTTGTATATTCTTAAACAAAAAAAGAGTCATATACACCTATAAAAAAAATAAATAAATAAAAAATTAAGACCAGGGGCCCGTTTCAGAAAGGAGGTTAAGTGAAAACTCTGAGTATGTTAACCCTGAAATGAGGGAAACTCTGGGTTTTCCGTTTCAGAATGGGAGGTATGTCAAACCCGAGAAAGCAGGGTAAGTCAAGCCTGTTTCTGAAAGAGAGGTAACTTATACTCAGAGTCAGTTACCATGTACCTGGTCAGGAGCAGGTTTTCTTCGGTAAATCCAGAGTTTCCTTCGGTCTCCTCCCCCTTTTTAAAGCGCAAGTAATGTTTAAATACTTCATTCATTCATTCACACTGCAAAAATGCTTTTCTTACTGAGTATTTTTTGTCCTATTTCAAGTACAAATATCTAAAAATTCTTAAATCAAGATGGATTTTGTATAAGAAAATTATATAAGATATTTAGTCTTGTTTCTTGGGGGGATCTAAATTAAGTGCATTTTACTTAAGTAAAATTATCAATATCTGCCAGTGTGGTAATAAAAATAATCTTAATGCAAATGGAAAACAAGATTATTCAGAGTGTCTATTACTAAGTGGGAATTTACAGTAGCCCTGCCCACCAATGTCACACAAGCTTAAAATCAACACACTTGCTGAATGGCTTCAGTGGAGTAGGCAGTAGCGTGTTGAGCACGATGAAGTAACTTGTGACGTGATTCCCTGGGTTTGAATCCGCCTTCTGCTGAACTCATTATTCTCCCTTTTCATATCACATCAGAAAGTATTGCATCCTTTTAATGTACAACAATACTGAGGTGCAAATAGTATGTATCTGCCAGTATAAAGTATAAATAGCATCTAATTACTATTTACACTCATTGCAAAGAACTGCTACTTTTAGCCTACATGGTAAATAGAACATAATTTGCAAAAAAAAAAAAAAAAAATGCACTTAAATTATTATTTTATTTCTTCATTTTTTTGCAAATGGGATACCATGAAAATGAATATTAGTTCAATAACTTACCGTTCTGCCAGTTTTCACCTCTGATATTATAACAGTGATAACTCAGAGTTTCCCATTTCAGGGTCAGTCACCTCAGAGTTCAAGTTTTAACTCAGAGTTGGTTGAACCTCCTTACTGAAACGGGCCCCAGGTGTGTGTTAGGTTTGCTGCCATCTATAGGCTAATGCATTTCAGAAACTTTACTTTTAGCATTTTAAAGTCACCATGAAATTGAAATTGACCATTCTTTTTTATAGAATATTGCAGTATTTATTATAAATATATTTTAGTTCATGTGCCTTGCCTTGTAATCTTTAGTCACAATAACTTCCCCTCCCTCTTGCAGCAACATCTCTTAAAGGTAGCGTGGGCAATGTTTTTCATAAACACTTTTTGTTATACATGTTCACATCCTGATAGCAATCAAAATCAATCAATGGTCTGTACATATATTTTCAGTGCAAGTCTCAGGACTAAATAAATGTTTGTCCAAATTGCATTCAGCCACCTTTTACAGTTTCTCCTGAACCAAAACAATGAGCTTATGCTGCGTTCACACCATGTCATAACAACCTGTGACTCAGAATTGTCTGTTGATTTTTCCATTCACTTTTGGATTAGGCTATTGCACAAAATAAGGTCTGTGACAAACAAAATCTTATGATTCTTAAACGTTTTGTTCTTCATGATAATCTTCACAAATGAACACAACTTTTATGAATTTTGAAGCGTAAATACAATCGGCAGAAGTCAAAAGCTAAACGTAGGCTATAAACGAACTACACTACAGTTGCATGACATCAACGTCACCATCACTAAGCTTCCGACAACCCTTTGTTTAAAAACATTTTCTGTGAAAGTTTGAGTTATAATAGTTTGCAAGAGCATGATAATAAACTCAACACTAGTGAACTAGTGAGTAGATGAGTTTACCTGTTTGGCTGATGACGTTTAATGTTCCTGACAACCTTTGTAGTCCCATTTAGCTATTTGTTAGCAAGTAAAAGCTTTAAAAAAAAAAATCACAAGAGGGTATTACTGATGTATGTTATGTCGTAGAATAAAACGTGAAGATATATTGAGTTTGTGTTCACCACAGACCTTATTTCAAGGATTTAACCCCTGAAACCCATTCAAAAATCCCACTGACTAAAGCTAAAATGCTAACTCGTTTCCTGGTTTTGGCCGACAAAAACGCGTCATCTTTGCACCACTCTAGCAAACCACAATGATCCAACAAATTTCAGCCGTTTCACTCGGATATACGTCACATCAGGGAAGAAAAGACATTCGCAACTTATGTTTCATGCCAACTTTAAACAACCTTACTTTTGCAGGATAATATTGATGGCTCATTTTGCTTAGGGCCATAAACAATTAACAGAGCTGTTAAGCAACGTTTTTTTTTTTAAATACAGAGCAGCTTCAAAACATAAGTTTGAGGTTCCTTGTGAAAAAGAAGAGCGCTTAATTCTACTGAATGTGCACTTGTAGTGTTCTTCAATTCTTAAAAGTTAAAAAAAAAAAAATAAAAATACTTGCAGATTGTCACAGTCACCATCTGTCTCACCTTCCCCGGACTCCACTTCCCATAATCCCTTCTGATCCACACCTGCACCCAGTCAGCTCGTCATCTCATTCATCATGGATTCCCTTCACCTGCACATCCTCATCAGCACTCCCTTTGAAGACTCACTCCTCCTGCACTCATTTGTCTGTCCTCGTTTATGTGAAGTTGGTTGTTCTGTTCCTGCTCCTGTGTTTTGTATCACAGTTATTTGTGAATAAACCTTTGCTGCTCACTAGGTCCTGCATCGTCTCCTTGTTTGCAACCGACCCTGACACAGATAATATGAAATAAAAGACAACCTAAAGAGAGTAGGCCTACACTTTCATGAAACTTAACACACTTAAGTAGTTTTAAAAAGTGCACTTTGTAATGATGTCAACTTTAAAGTTTTACTTTAAATCATTATGTAATCTTTTGTTGTGCTTTAAAGAAGTACTGTTGAAGTACTGAAGTAGAAGTACTGTTGTAGATTGAAACAAGGTTTGTTGATAAGGGAAGAAGGAGGCGGGAACCGGCGAACATTAAACATAACTTTAATAATAAAATAAATATAAACAGCAAAACGAAAGTCAAGCGGCAGCCCCTCACAGAGAACTGCCGCATAAACTAAAACAAAACAACAACATAAAGTCCAATCTTCATTTCTGGTCCATGATAGGAGTTGGCTGACTTTCTGACTTTTTTCATTCCTTCCCTGACTGTATTAGCAAGCAGCAAATTATAGTTCAAGACTGTTATTTTATTAAATCATACACATTTTCAAAGCCTTAAAATGTGCAGGATTTTGTAAGCATGCAATGTATGTGGTCAAAAACTGCTGTGTCATCTGAACTAACATTTTTCATGCAAAAAAAGAGAGCTGTGCATGATATGGAAAGAAGCTTCTGCTATATGATATGCTGTGGTGGAGCATGGAGCCACAGTCTGCCTCTTAATTGTTTCATTACTAAATGTCAATAAGTAAATGTCTTGCCAGTCTGCGGTTATTCATTCATTTGTGTGTCATTACATGTGATTGCTTCATTGGCAGCACAATTACGTTGATGCAGTGAAATTCCGGCTATGAGTGCATGTGTTATTTGATTGGAAAGGTCATCGGGGAAGAGAGACCTAGATGACAATGCTCGCCAAACTTGTAGTGTTGATGATGGGAGGAGTGAGTGTACAATTTCTCCTCTAGGGTGATGAGAAAATTGAACCATTTGTTTGACATTGCCACCGAACACCTGTGGGGAAAAAAAACCCTGTCAAGGATGTGTGTACCTAGCTGCATTAGGTTTATCCAATTCTTTTATTTCATCTGTATAAAAGTCACTTTGGATATAAACATCTGCCATAAGCGTAAATGATTCAACGACTCATTTATTAAGAAAATCACTTTTCGCAGAATGAATGAACACTAAACTTTTGGTATGTTCATCATACGAAGTAATTAAATTCAATTTTTTTTTTTTTTTTTTTTTTTTTGTATAGCACAATACATATTGTTTCAAAGCAGCTTCACGGAAAATGCATCCAAGTCCCTTTTAAAGGAAAGTCTGCTCACTCTGAGGCCATTTTTGCAAGGCAGCTCCAGACAGCTATTTCAGGTATCCAAGTCCTATTTATATGAACAGTGAAATCCTGAAATCTTAAAAACTGCTTGCCATACTCACATTTAAATAACATGTCAAATCAGCAACAAAATCTGACATGGACTGACCCATAAATGTTGTTTCTTATGCTCAAATACCGTTTTAAAAAAAGTGTATTTTTCAGGCTGGAGCAGCCAATGCGCATGTGCAGTCCTAAGTGCATGTCTCAGGACACTAACTGTTTCCATAACACTTTATTTTGATGGTCCCCTTTAGACATTCCGTTGACTTACATGTCAACAAACTCTTATTAGAGTATTAGTAGACTGTTTGCTAGATGCTGATACTTTATTTTCATGTTCCCCCAACAGACATTCTATTGACTATAAGTAACTTTGTAACTAAACGTCAACTTATTCTACTAACCGTAACAGCCTACTAATTCTCAACTAATACTCTAATGAGAGTTAGTTGACATGTAGGTGCAATGTTACTTATAGTCAACAGAATGGGAGAGAAAGGGGACCATCAAAATAAAGTGTAACCACTGTTTCTATGGGAAATGGAGCTTCAGCAGCTGCAGTGACGCAATGACCATTTGGTGATTGGCTGTTTTATTTAGAAGATGGGACTTATTCCAACATATTGCACATTGCACTTTCTCCCATTCAGAGTAATATAAGTGCACTTTCTAGGCATATCTAAAGTGTTTGAAATGCATGTTTTTAATGTTACAGTCAGGAAGTAAATTAATCCACTCAAATTCAGTGGTTTAATCCAAGTTGCCTGAAGCAATACAAAACTTGGATTAAATTTGTGTGGATTACTTTCAAGTCAAAATAAGTCAGTTTTATTTCAATAGCACTTTTCACAATACAAACTGTTTCAAAATAATAATGTTAATGTTTAAAATATCTTAATACCTTTATGCCATCTAGCACATTTAGCAGATTTGAGCTGGGCGATAATAGGTATAGGTTATTAAATGATCAAATTATATTTGCGATTATGTCAAATGCTACCTTTCTTGGATCCTAATGACATTCCTTGTATGAACAAAAACAGCTGAAACATTCTTCAGAATATTTTCTTTTGTGTTCCTTCAAGTCATTCAAGTTTGAAACAACATAAGAGTCATTAAAGGGTTAGTTCACCCAAAAATGAAAATAATGTAATTTATTACTCACCCTCATGTCGTTCTACACCCGTAAGACCTTCGTTCATCTTTGGAACACAAATTAAGATATTTTTGTTGAAATCTGATGGCTCAGCAAGGCCTGCATTGCCAGCAAGTTAATTTACACTTTCAGTGCCCAGAAAGGTACTAAAAACATATTTAAAACAGTTCATGTGACTACAGTGGTTCTATCTTAATATTATAAAGTGACAAGAATAATTTTTGTGCGCCAAAAAAACAAATTGCTTCGAATCAGTGGTTCGGAGCGCCAATGTCACATGATTTCAGCAGTTTGGCAGTTTGACACGTGATCCGAACCACTGATTCGAAACAAAAGATTTGAAGCAGTGTTTTGAAATTGCCCATCACTAAATATTGTTGAAAAGTTGTTATTTTGTTTTTTTTGGTGCACAAAAAGTATTCTCGTTGCTTTATAATATTAAGGTAGAACCACTGTACTCGCATGAACTGTTTTAAATATGTTTTTAGTACCTTTCTGGGCACTGAAAGTGTAAATTAACTTGCTGTCAATGTCAAATATCTTAATTTGTGTTCCAAAGATGAACGAAGGTCTTACGGGTGTAGTAATAAATGACATTATTTTCATTTTTGGGTGAACTAACCCTTTAAATAATGACAGATCTTTCATTTTTGGATGAACTGTTCCTTTAAACTTGGCTTTGATATGGCCCAGTTTGAGTTTTCTGGGTTAAAACTAGGGCTGCGTTCCAGTTCGTTTTTTTATGACCTTCCCTCGCTAACTTCCCTCAGTCTCGTTGACTCGGATATACGTCATTGCTTACGTTGCACGAGTGCACACTACTGGCGGAACCCTTGCAATGGGCTGAATTGGAACGTCCTAAGCCCTTGATTACTTGGAATCCGCTATGGAGTTGATTTATTATTTTTTTTTTTCCCCTTACAAAATTGTTTAATGCAGCATTCTATATGTATATATGTGTGTTTTAAAAATAATTAATATATCATAGAGTTGTTTGTGGTGGGGTAAATTAAACGCGATATGCGGTGACGTCACAATCATGTTGCATTGTGGGTTATGGAGCTGCCTGAAGTGTACATATGAAGTAGACTCGCTCCCTCGGTCAAAATCAAGGGAGCGACGGTCTGTCCATATAAACTTCCCTCGTCCACTTCACGAAGTGGAACGCACTTCAAAATGGTGGCAGGGATTCCCCCGAGGCTTAGGGAAGTTTGCGAGTGCGTGTCTAAAACTGGAGTGGAACGCAGCCTAGGTCTAGACTCTCTGCTGAATATTCAGCCCCCCTTAAAGGTATCTCTCCACCTATTATCCCTACCCACCCAGTAATCCCTCATTAGTCAAAGCCTCCTCTTCTTTCCTCCCACTTCCCTCGCCTTTCACTGGGCCGACTTGTTGGTAGCAGAACAAAGTTATAGCTACTTCTGTATTTTCCGCCTCATTACCTTTTAAATCTATTGAGCTCTTGCATCCTGTACCTTTGAAATGTTACTGCTATAGCTATCCTTACTTTGTGCTCACATCAAAGATGAGGAGCTTTAAAGTCTCAGCACTTTTGGAGACAGCACATAATGTAGTGAGGGCCTAAAGTAATGAGACTTTTCCACCGGATGACCAAGTGTTATTTATCAACACAAGCCTTTTGTTCACTGCTGTGGTAAATGATCCTGCAGTATAATGGTTTACTGTATAGTTTATTTGCAGCTCATTTTCTATTCCCCATATGCTCTCTCATTCGCATTAGCATAGACTTGCGAACTTGGATCAAAGAATAAACATCAAGCAGAGGTTCTTTCTCTTGCTCATTCTTTGAATAACAGACTTATGGCGATCAGGATTACTTAGCGTCTTCATTATCATCACAGCAACCAGTTATTCTCCAAACAGCTCATCAACTACATCATCATTCTTATAATCATCTGCAGAACAGTATATTCTGTTTATATGTCTGTTTAATATTTCCATTTATTCCAGTGACTCACAGGTAGAAAAGAAGAGGAAATTCATTGCATCATTATGTTTCCCTAACATCTGGCCAGTGCCCTGATTTATTTCTGTTTGTTGTGTTTAAGGATGATAATTAGGGCAGTTAGAGAGCCGAACGAGGAATGGTAACCATAGGGACAGAGAGATTTTGTCACTGAGGCTTTTTTGGGGAGACATTTTAGTCATTGAGACCCATCTGCTCTGATCAGTGTTGTCTGATTGAATGTAATGTGGGTCAGTTCATTTCAAAGAAGCCCATTTTAACCCCTCACAGTCGGTCTTTAATCATCTTAACATGCACATTCAAGCCTTACACGTGTGTGGCATCTGAAAGCCTGAAAGAAATGGTTTATTTCCCAAATTGTGCTCAAGGCACTGAAGCATATGTGATTTCAAAAGGCAACTTTCAAAGGTTATTGTATGGACCAAGAAGTGAAAATGTCAGCACCGCTAGAAACCTCTCGCTTTCAGTCTGTTTTTTTTTTTTTTTTTTTGTCTCTCATTGCTGGAGGCTGTAAAGGTGGTTCAGACAGCGCCAAATGGTGTTGATGGTGTTGTGTATTCCCCATAGAAATCTCTCCTACATTTAGCAGATCACCAGCTGAGCTCTGCCATCCCTTGCAGCCTCCCACTGGGCCCCAACAGCCTCTTCCTGCTGTCCTGAGATGGAGCTATTTGGCAGAACCAGCGTAAACTGGTGCAGACAGCTCTCCTAACGTAAACATACAATACTGGGAACAGGAAGTGTTACACATGCCACTGACATGAGCTCTCAGTTCCGAATAACTGCTTTTTATGTGGTGTTGCTTTATCTGCCTACAAAGTGCTTACACAATCAGTTGTTTCCAACACATGGTCAGAGGGGGTGTCTGGGGATTGGACGAGGATAACTTGGAAAACGGATAACTTAAGCTGAACTGCCTTGTGGTCTCAAAGATCTACTATTTACACAAACACATTAAAATAGACTACTAGTTAAAGGTGCAATAGGAGATTGTCTTTAGAAACATTTTTTGTTATGCTGGTTGAAAGTCTCCTCATATCCTGATAGCAATCACTATGTAAAGCGGTCTAAATGTATTTTTATAAATGTATATCAACTGTGGAAGGCGTAGGACCATAAAATGTTCGTTCAATTGGACCATTCGGTCCGAACGGTCCGATAGCATCTGTTCCCTGTCGGTCAACGTGTGTTTGCATACCACTGTGCAGCTTGTTCATGCAGACATCATACGTCATCAGCGTGTTTCTTGTACGCGGTGCAGAGTCAGCGCAAGAATGACAGGCGAACAGCACCTAACTTTCCTTCTGAACCAACAACAAGGGGCACTGGAAAAGTATCAACCAAAAGAAAGACAGTCTTAGAAAAGGCTATAACAAAACAAACGCTGGATCATTAGAGAGCTAAAACGAATTAATATCGGCCTTGCTCCATGCTGGAGACAACTGCAGGAGTCAAACGGTCTGAAATATGATGCCATGGTTGCAGTATTTCTTTTGGACAGGTAGGTACATGGTATGATTCGATTTTTATGTGATTTGATAGTAACGCATAATGTAGCATATGCAGTTTGTGCACCTTTATGAATTAGCTCAACGACAGCAGCACCAGCGTCTAATCGGGAACTATGTTTTCAAAGTTACGAGCAAACTACAACATCCACAACTTTGGTGCATGGATTGTAAGGCCACCACCACCAGATGTTTCGAGCATTTGTTTTTGAGTCTTTCTACAAACAATGAGTAAAACGTCTTGTTTTCTCCTTCAACGAAAATACCCTCAGCCTCCCTGCGGGTATTATGCGTGTTGTTCTTATCGGTTTTGTGTTGCTCCTTCGCTTGATATTATGACAATGTTTATGTGACGAGCAGGGCGGGCGAGAGCCGTGAGGGAACGGCGCGAGGCCGGTGACGCGAGTGTTAATGAGCGTCAGCTGCGCGTTGCACCGGTCTCGAGTCTCTCACGGAGGAGCTCCGGAAGCATAAAAGGGGAGCGACGACAGTGAAGGACGAGAGAGGACCAGGCCTGGACTTTAAGTTATGTTTTGTTATGTTTGTGTGGCCGGCAGACGTCCGTGAGGGTCTGCCGGCATTACTTTCGATTTGTATTTGTTTATTTTGAATTAAAGTTTGTTTAAACGTTCGCCGGTTCCCGCCTCCTTCTTCCCGTATCTACGAACTGCATTACAGTTTACATTGTATTTTTGCTGAAATACTATCACCTTTCTGGTTATTTAGACAGTGATGTGGTTTATTTTGTGCCCAATGCTGCTAGTTTTTCCATCAGCTGTCACATTAGAAATGTCCAGCATATCCATTTGCTGCATCTAATTCGTTTTTAAAACATTGTTTACGTTCGTTATTGTAGTACTGTTACTCATGATACTGTAAAGTTTTCTCACCGGTGAATGACACATGATGTAATCCAATAACGATGTCTCTGGTCGTCTTCTTTATGGTCTGTGTGCGTTCATGGTTTGGAGGAGGCGTGGCTTTGTATGGCGATTTGCAGGGAGGGTGGGATGTACGCTTTCAATGCTAGCAGGTTAAAGTTAGCATTTTCCCAGAACTCCTATTGCACCTTTAAATGTTTGGATACAACTGACTGAATTTCTCTTAATCATAATCTTAAAACAATCATATATTTGATCTAAAGGCATATACTTCAAGGCTTGACATATATTTGGACTATTTGGTCTATAGGCCTATTAGACTAAATTGTGCCTACAAAGGAATTTCTTTAAAAAAACTTTATATTTTAATTCATTTTCAAAGAAGCCAACAAGCGCCAACTCCAACTCCTGGATGCACCTCATGAAGTTGATTGAGTTAACATTTTTGTCACTGATCAATTCCCATACTTATGTCCAATATTTGTATTTCAATCATGACAACTCTCAAAATAGTTTTAGCATGTTAATATGGCAATAATTTATTAATACATTAACAAATGAATGTATTGAATGCAATTTATGTCTTGTAGCAAGTATACACACCACTCCGTGGTCCAGTTCTGATGCTCACGTGCCCATTGTCGGTGTTTTCGGCAGTGGACAGGGGTCAGCATGGGCTATGCAGCTCCATACGCAACAAACTGCAATGCGCTGTGTATAATAATGTGTATTCTGACACCTTTCTATCAGACCCAGCATTAACTTCTTGAGCAATTTGAGCTACAGTAGCTCGTCTGTTGGATCGGACCACACGGGCCAGCCTATCGCCGGTTCACCACTGTTCCTTCCTTGGACCACTTTTGATAGATACTGACCACTGCAGACCGGGAACACCCCACAAGAGCTGCAGTTTTGGAGATGCTCTGACCCAGTCGTCTAGCCATCACAATTTGGCCCTTGTCAAACTTGCTCAAATCCTTACGCTTGCCCATTTTTCCTGCTTCTAACACTTCAACTTTGAGGACAAAACAGGTCATCACCACTCACCACTAACAGGTGCTGTGATGAAGAGATAATCAGTGTCATTCAATTCACCTGTCAGTGGTCATAATGTTATGCCTGATCGGTGTATGGTGCTACTGCCAACAGATACTCAGACACGTTGCTGTGAGCATGTAAAATGTGTTGCTGCTGCATACATAGACATATATATATATCCCATAGCAGATCTAGGCAGGTGGAGTTGGGGAGGTGGATGGTTTCAGAGTAAATCTGGTCTAGCAGTACTAGCCTACAGCAAACACTGAACCAGACTGTTTAGATGTTGAGCAAGCAATCTCATTGGCTGCAAGGATCAGCAGAGACCAATCAGCTTGTGCCACGCGGTAAAGACTTGTTTATACTTTCACCCGGCTCCGCACCGTGAGCCTCCACTGATTGTGTGCGCACCTCCCCAAATGGACAAGGCATTTATACTTGACACGCTCACCATTGCACTATTCTTTAAAACGATGGCGGCGACTCAGAGTAATTGCCCTCTAAACCAGTGCTTCTCAAATGTGTCCTGGGGACCCCCCACCACTGCACATTTTGTATGTCTCCCTCATCTGACACACCTGATTCAACTAATCAGCTCATTAGTAGAAACTGCAAGGCTGTGTCCGAAATCCCCCCCTGTACCCTTATATAGGGCACTATTTGAGGGGACAGCCATTTGTAGTGGTGTCTGAAACCATAGTGGACATTACAGAGCACACGGCTAGAGAATACCCATTATGCACTGCGAGGGTCGTGCCGAATGAACTCCTGCATCTCGCCAAAAGATGGCGCCCGCAGCTGAATCATCCATTTATCCATTTTCCAAAACGCTGGTCCAATGTGGGTACAGCGTAATATCATACAGGTATATATTCCTTTTTAATTAATTATTAAATTGTTTAATTAAGATTTATCCATGCTAGTTTCCATGACAGAGTTCAAGATAAATCTTTTCCTTACTACTGGAGCTGCCAGCTAAGTTTCAAATGATTATTAAAAAGCAAGCACAAACTCAGTATCTGACTCATTTTCATTCACTCCTTCAAGTGGACTATATAAGTGGAGTAATGTAGGGAATAGTGAATGAGGGTATAGGGGGTGATTTCGAACACAGCTCAAGACTTGAATTGAGTGTTACTGACATTCAAAATGTCGGAAGTCATTTGCTTCGGAAGCAGAGCCATGGGCAAAGTTACAAAAAAAAAAAAAAATGCCATGCACACTGCCACATGAAATAGGCCCTGTCCCAAATGGAACCGTAAGCCCTTGCGATCTTCATCCAAGACCACACTTTCGTGACGTAATGCCACTTTGACTGTCAGGTAGAAGATAACAAATGGGACACATGGTGGACACTGTAAGTCCACAAGAAGAACCTGATTTCAGCAAGTGCAGTATGTTCCTGGAACAGCATTCCAATCCAATTCCAAGTTTACAGTTTATGTCAAGTAGTCCTAAAACCACGGTTAGGTACTTCTACATCAGTGTTATTCACTTATCATTTCCCTCAGATTTTAGGGATAACTTATGGGTATAGGTTTAGGGGTGGGGATATCGTTAGGATTACATTTTCGGACAGGAATGTTGTTCCAGGATCAAAAAAATATGCTGACCCAGGAATGTGTCTAACTCAGGAAAATCAGGACATGCAAGTCCACAAGACTGCAAGTGCACATGAAGTGTGCTATTTGGGACAGGGCCATGGGGTCTCGCGCACTCAACGTGTACAATCGTCCGCACTGCGATGACGCCATTTTTGCTGCGCGCACATTCACGCTCATGCAGACGCTGCGAGTAAAAACCAGCCTTAATGATGTGATAGCTTGCAGATTACATTAAAAAGGACCTATCAGCCTGCACCCTCTATAGTTTTATGACTGAACTAGATATTAACCTATTAATATCTATTATGCAAAATTCACTTTTGCATGTGTTACACACCAAGTCCACACGTGTGTTTTTATGAAGATATAAGGTCCGTTTATTTCAAGAACACTTGCAACACCGAGTTACAATCCGGGAAAACCACATAAACAATGCATGCTCATCCACCCGTCTCGCGATTTTTTTCTCGTCCTATTCAATCTCGCGAGTGTACCGATCTGTCTTCTACAAATCTCGTCTGCAAAGCTTCAGCTTAAAAGTCACAGACAGACATTATACATACATACTATTGTACAGATAGAGCATGAAAAGAACAGAACCGTTAAATATAAATCACAAGACCTAAAAGAATGCAGAAAAATTAAATAACTGTGTAATGTAAATGAATTGTTTAAATACAATGAAATTAAATCAAATAATATTCGAGATTAAATAAATTTGTGGGGGGGGGGGTATTTGTTAAATCACATTAACAAATACCTCCCATGTTATTGCAATGTTTCTGTAGCTGACATCATTGTGCACCATGAAAGCAACTACATTCCCCATTTTTAATACGGACGCTGCATCCTTCTCCAGGTCTCTTGTACCATCAGCTCAAACATGACCTAAGAGACACATCACCGGCTTTGGATTCTTGTCATCACGGTTTACAGTTCCCCATTTTCCTTTTTACCGGTCTGTCATTATCATATCTGATTGAACAGGGACAATGGAAAATACAACTTATCTATAACAACAATGTATATGTAACTTAAAATGTGTTATACGTTAAATAAATGTCAATCTTTTAAACTAATCAGTGTCTGTGCATTTTTCTGTCTGCATGTGTTTATCTTTTCTATATATGTGTATGCCTATGTGTGTATATGAGTCTATTATGTGTACTATTCTAATGTGGGTTCTCCTAGTGTATGGTAAGTAAATGTCTGTTTGTGTTTTCGTTTTCTCAAAGGATATAGTCTCTGTGGTAGTGCAGGTTCTGGCCTGTGGATTCCGCTTCCATCCTGCTCAGGGGTGGCTCCATCATCGGGTTCAGTACTCCATTGTACTGGTCCTTTACCAAGTGTCGCCAGTCCCTCTGCCTCTGAATACTCCACTTCCCCATTTCCACACCTTGTCATCACTTCCTCAACATTCTGTGGAACCATCTCTTCCATGTCACACTCCACCATCTCCATGGATTGGCTATCCTCTTTTGCAGACTCCTGTGTCACTTGTGGATAGAATTCTTCAGCCTCCAGCTTAAGCTGCTCTTTCCGCTGGCCAGGATTGAAAGGTCTGCAAAATCCTGTCCATTCGCTCTCATCCTCAGAGCTACTTTCCCTGGCTTGCTGCTCAGAATTTGATTTGCTTTGTTTTCCTTTTACCATCTTTCTCAGAGTTGTTTTGGTTTGTTCTACTGGCAGGAATTCACAAGGCAGGAGCATGTTACAGTGAAGGACTCTGACTCGCCCTTGTCCAGTTTCAGGATGCACCTCATAGACTGGACACTCTGATCTCTTTTTCTGGACCACACAGACCTGTTCAAAATTATTGATTTTTTTTTTGCTCATGTTCCTAACCAGAACTCTACAGCCAGGCTGTAACTCCGCTCCATGGGCTTTCTGTCGTACCTGTCCTTGGATCTCC
The DNA here is from genome assembly GCA_039654765.1 of Mylopharyngodon piceus. Classification (NCBI taxonomy): domain Eukaryota; kingdom Metazoa; phylum Chordata; class Actinopteri; order Cypriniformes; family Xenocyprididae; genus Mylopharyngodon; species Mylopharyngodon piceus. Next base: position 25,717,216 of record CM077441.1, read on the forward strand.
CGCTTGCCATGTGCGCCGATTCTAAAGTCAGCTTATATGCCTGATCCATTCGCTTTCTCCAACTTTCTGCATACTCTTGATGAGATGAGGACTGGTCTCTGGGGCTGAGGTTGAACATGATATCAATAGGGAGCCTAGGATGACGTCCAAACAGCAGGAAGTAGCAAATCCTGTTGCCTCATTGCGTGTGCAATTATATGCATGCACTACTTGTGCCAGGGAGTTCTTCCAATCCATCTTTTCCCTGTCATTTAGATTCCACAACATGGACAAGAGTGTCCTATTAAATCGCTCCACCTCTCCGTTCCCGTGCAGGTGGTAGGGTGTTGTTCTGGAGCCTTTAATACCACTGTGCTGCTGGAGTTGTGCGGACAACTGGTTGTCAAACTCCTTCCCCTGGTCATGGTTCAATCTTGTGGGGAAACCAAATTTCAACACAAAATCCCTGAAGATCTTTTGAGCTGCTGTCTTAGCTGACTTGTTGAGGCATGCATACGCTTGAGCAAAGCAAGTAAAATGGTCCATGATGACCAAGATATATTCATACCCGCCTTTGCATCTCACCAGATGAAGAAAGTCAACTGAAACCAGTTCAAAGGGGTGTGTTGTTTCAATATTGGTGAGTGGTGCTCGGTTTGGCTTGTTGGGGCGTTTTGTCTTGAGACAGCGACATACTCGTAAGACATGATGTTCAATGTCCCTCTGCATATGTGGCCAGTAAAATCTGTCTCTCATTAGGTGGAGCGTCCGCTCTACACCGAGATGACCCATATTTTCGTGGAATTCTTTGAAGGCCAAGCCATGGAACTTTTTGGGCAGCACCAGCTGTGATAAAGTTGCTGTTTTCCTGTAAAGGACTCCATGCTCATCCAGGAACAACCTTTTTCTCTCCTGCATCAGTACTGCTCGGCCATCATGACCACTCCAATTTCTGTCTCTATACCATCGGTTTGTTCTTATGCAGTTCAACACAGGGCTGATCACTGGATCCTGTTCCTGGGCATGCCTCAGCAATCCTCTGTCAAAGTTCAACCCGTTATCCTCTTCTTCACCTAGTGTTGTCTCTATGGTCACCGGACACATCCACGGAGTGTGTTCTTTTGAGTGAATACTGAGAGCCTTTGTCACATAGCTGATAACATCTGGACTCACTTCTACCAAACACTTCTGCATATATTCCTCTATCCCCAGTGGCATGCGTGACAAACCATCCACATCAGTGTTGGTTTTCCCTGGACGATACTTAATCGTGAAATTAAAATCAGCCAGCTCTGCAACCCAGCGATGTGTAGTGGCATTTAGTTTAGCTGTCGTAAGCACATATGTTAAAGGGTTGTTGTCGGTGTAGACAACAAAAGAAGGAGTATAGTAGAGGTAATCTCTGAAGTGTTCACATATTGCCCACTTCATGGCCAAGACCTCAAGCTTTCCTGAATGCAGATGATAGTTCTTTTCTGCGGCAGTCAGAGTTCTGGATCCGTAAGCAATTACCCTGAGCTTGCCTTCCTGTATTTGATATAACACTGATCCCAGCCCTTCTTGGGATGCGTCACAGTGGAGGATGAATGACTCTTCAAACTTTGGGTAACCCAAAACAGGAGGTAGTGTAAGAAGATCGATCAACTGGCAGAGCACCTCCTGGTGCTTGGGCATCCAGACAATGGGATGGGTTGAGGGGAGCTGTCCCTGGCTGTTTCCTTTCTTAGCACTTTTCTTTCCTCTTTTAGGAGCTGTCTGATATGCACCCTTTTCCAGGCTCAGAAGGTCGTAGAGAGGGGTAGCTATTCTGGAGAAATTTGGTATGTATGAGCGGTAATATGATATAAATCCCAACAACTTCCAAAGGTCCCCTACCGTTGCTGGTTTCCACTTTCACAAGGCCTGAACAGGTGCTAGGTCTGCAGGGTCCATTGTATGACCATCTTTGGAAACAAGCTTTCCCAGGTACCTTACACGATTCTTAAAGACCTCACATTTTCTTGCTGTCAGTTTAATCCATATTGCTGATAGCGCTGCAAGATTTTCCGCAAGTCTCTGAGGTGGTCTTCAAAGGTTTTGCTGTGAACTACATTGTCATCCAAATATGGCTGGCATATTTCATCTCTCAGCTTCAATTAGAGTTCTGGAAACTAAGCTGGAGGTCTGCATATTGTTTTTTTTTTCAACTTTTCCAGCTCATCTTCATCCTCCCTTAAGCTCTTCAGTGCCTCACGAGCACCCTGGCCTTTCATTTCTTTAATCAATTCCACCATACTGACTACGAAATGACGTGCTGCCTCCTCATCCTCTTGTTCAATTACATCGTCAATCTCTTCATTAATTCGATGAATCAAAACATGCTTTTCCGTTACCTCGTCTCCTGGAACTTTTGCAAACACAGCCAATTCCCTAAGTTGATCAAATGTCAGATGAGGTAAGTCCGCGCCGAGTCAATCTTGTAACTGCCGAAGATCCATTTTAACTTCCGCGATGCTCTCTCACTCACGCGCTCGCTGCAGCAGCTGCTCTGTGTATGCCTCTCTGTTGCTCGCGCTGCTGTCCGCATTCCTTGAAAACTCCTAAGCTGGCTCGCCAATTTTGTTACACACCAAGTCCACACATGTGTTTTTATGAAGATATAAGGTCCGTTTATTTCAAGAACACTTGCAACACCGAGTTACAATCCGGGAAAACCACATAAACAATGCATGCTCATCCACCCGTCTCGCGATTTTTTTCTCGTCCTATTCAATCTCGCGAGTGTACCGATCTGTCTTCTACAAATCTCGTCTGCAAAGCTTCAGCTTAAAAGTCACAGACAGACATTATACATACATACTATTGTGCAGATAGAGCATGAAAAGAACAGAACCATTAAATATAAATCACAAGACCTAAAAGAATGCAGAAAAATTAAATAACTGTTTCCAGATCCCTGGCAGTGTGACATCACATTAGGCACAGGCCCCGCCCACGAATGTTGACAGACACTCTCGTTTTAACATAGAACCGCCCTGAGCGAGTTCACAGCAAGTTCACAGTCCGCCATTGCTGCACTGACGAGAATGTCTCCCAAGCGTTTTAGGTGTTCTGTAGCTGGATGGATTAATCCACATAGCTCTCTCCATTTACTCCCTAAATCTGAGCCGCTGAAGACGAGGTGGATTCATTTTGTTTTCGAAGAAAATGCTCCCTCAACTCTACCGAAAATTCGTTTATGTCTTGCGCGAATCATTTCACACCGGACTTCTTTGTGAATGAATGTCAATACAAAGGGACAATACAAAACTGAGGTTGTGCTAAAAATTTGTTACTCAAGGATAGATCAACTGAAAGGAAAGATAAACTGTTCGTGATCCAGCTTACAGTCTCCAGAGTGATACTGGATACGGCAGTAATGAAGGTGAGAGCACTTTATTACAGTTCATCAGAGTTGATTTATGGATATAAAGTTTACCAGTTTATTAAGCACCACCCGAAAAGGCATAAGGTCTTTATATATTTGTTTACTGTTAGCTGTAATGAGTGTTTCTGTGTAATTTGCTATGTATGTTGATGATAATGCAAGGGAGAGAGAGAGAGTTTATGGATAATATTTTAATGCACACTTGCACTGTGTTTTATTAAGCTCTTACAGTGATTTTCTAGAGTGAAAACAGACGCTTCATATTTTGTGTGAAGTACAATAAACGTCATAAAACTCATCGGTAAAGTCAAACGGGGTCCGGTACAACAGGCTTGTACTAATATAGTGGATAAAAACAAGAAGACAATATAAGTTATAACCGTAATTGAACTAAACTATACCTGTTCTATCTCCATGCAGCATATATTCGCAGTTTCTGACATTAGTGCGTCCTGACTGACTCCTGACTGACACCAGAGAATGAGCTCTTGAAGCTCCACCCTCTTAGGCCGAACGCAGCAGCTCATTTGCATTTAAAGGGCACACACTGAAACGGCGTGTTTTTGCTCAACCCCCAAAAATGGCAATTTTAACATGCTATAAAAAAAATATCTGTGGGGTATTTTAAGCTAAAACTTCACATACACACTCTGGAGACATCAGAGACTTACTTTACATCTTGTAAAATGGGGCATAATAGGTACCCTTTAAAGTTAATATTAATGTACCACTTTCTTTTAATGGCTTGAGTATACTGTATACAGTATGAAATATAGATATTAATATTGAAATCTGCTGAAGATAACATTTAACAATGTTCTTAAATAATTAATTATTATTTTTTGTTTTAAATTTACTTTAACTGAGCATTAGATGGGAAAGATAATTTAAATGTATTTTTTTTTTTTTTTTTTTTGGCACATGTAAATATTGTCATATTCTAAACTTGCATAATAACATAATAATAATAATAAAATCTTACCAACTCTTGAACTGAATTGTATTGTAGGCCTGTATCAGAAAATATTAAAAAAGACTAGATGAAATTCTTCTTAGTAAGACACACAAAAAAAGTAAAAATAGTGTGCGATGAGCATACACAGTTGATCAACTGATACTGAAAAATTCTTACACGTCACTGAATTTTTACATCACAGTAGATTTACAATAATGTCATGTAAACATGAAATTAAAATCCCTGTCTGTCTGAAGGAATCTGCGCCAATATTACAAGATATTTAGTGATGATCCTTAAAAGAGACATAATGCAGTTTGATCCTAATGTCTAGGAGATAATGTCTTATCTTATTAGATCATCATAATCGTGTTGATACACAGCTCCATCATGATCTTCTTGTCTCAGCATCTCTCTCTCTCTCTCTCTCTCTGAATGCCCAGTGTGTCAGATCCGACTCATTTACTTATCAGCTTGGTCTATGATAATGTGTTCATTATCAAATCAGCACTGCCAGATTAACTACTCCTAACTAATGGGCTTTGAAAGAAAGTGTTATCTTCAGTGTTAACATTACGCTAATGCCTTCTGGTATTTTTACCCAGCCCACAGTTGTTTACAGTATTCAACGTTTGTTCATTATGATCTCATATTTCTGTTTTACAGTAGGCGAAGCATCTCAGCCTATGCTAAAGCAGAAAAAAAATGTTTATGGGGATAAATTGCCCTTCATGGATTAGCTGATTAGCTGCATTAGCTACAGAAGTCCTGATTAGCTTATCCATAGGCCGCTGCTGTAAGTACTGAGAGAAGGTGGGAAATGTTCTAGTGTAACACCTCCCATCTTTAAAGCCTTTCGACTGTCTGTTAAGTTCTCAGTGATTAGACGATCCAGCTCGCTCTCTCCCCTTAACCGACGGGAACTAGGTTGTTACCATGGCGACAAAGGCAGTGACGGACACGACTGCGTGCGTTATGTGTGCTGGTCCAACATGAAAGTGGCCTTGAGTGGAATCCCAATGAGGAAGGGGAAGTGAATAATCCCGCAATCAAAAAATCATGCCACACGGTCACAAACACTCATCTTGTCATATATATTCATCTAGTGTGGAATGAATTGCTCAGAATGGCAATCTGGACACGCTCCGTCTTCTAGCCTGCTTTGTTTATGCGCATTTTGTGCATGCAAGCAGGGAAGCGTGAAGGTATTTTCTGCATATTTTCCTGATCTGTTATACAACTCGTCCGCTAAAACTGGCCCGATATAACCTCTGTATCTTTCTTTCTTCCTTTTACTCGTTTCTCCCACCCCTCCCTCTGTCTTGAAGAGCCACACACATCTGTTTTGAGTGGCTGGTAAGCATTTATGTGGTAATTATCTGCAACAGTCTGTGGTTACACACACAGAAATACAGATAGTCTTCATCAGTACCCATTTCCCACAGTCTTTAGTTGCTTTTATTGTTTAAATATGAAACAATTGCATCTCTTAAAGCAAATATTATTACCAGTAATTATTCTCAAAAGAGGTCATAACAGTAGATGTATTATTTTAGTATGTGAATATGCAGTTTTGAAATCAGAGCATGGTAAAGGTTTTTTTTTTTTTTTTTTTTTTTTTCCTAGTAAAATGAGTCGTAGAATTAAAATATATATATTAAAATATATATAAAAATATATATATATATTATAATATATATAATTTATTATTATTATTATTATTTTTTTCAATTAACAAAAGTTTAATTGTTTTAGTTTTAGTTAATGATAACACATTGATGCAGTATATGTCATCTGGTTATTGTTCACTTAATTGTTTTATTATTAAAAAAACATCTGCTGAGATTTTGAAGTGTGCATCCAATGGACACTTCAGTTGACATTTTACTATCCCATCAGGCCATGGTAACTGAGGAGCTGAGGAGTTTCCAGTTTAACAACAGCTAAGTACATTATCGTTATGATCGCTGGTGCAGTAGAATGTCAAAAGAACATACGGGTCATAAAAAAGAATGTAAAAAAGGATGGCAAGAAGGTGGATATATTCATGTTTTTATGCTACATGTTGAATAGGGTTCAATACTATGGAAGTAAAATAATGCCAAAATGTTCGTCGCCTCATCAGCAGGTGGTGCAAGCACGTGTTGATTAAGACCAAAGCAACAGGTAGAGAGAGTCATTCATTCCGAAAAACTGACTTACAGAAATGGAAGCGGTAAGTGTATGTGATGATTATCAGGTCCTATATATATGCGGAAAAGCTGATTAAGACACAAAATCTGTGTTTACGTTTAATTCAATGGGCCATATTTTAACGATCTAAGCGCATGGTCTAAAACGCACAGCGCAAGTGCACTTAGGGCATGTCCGAATGCACTTTTGCTAGTTTAACGATGGGAAAAATGCTCTGAGCGCCCGGTGCATAATCTAAAAGGGTTGTCTCTATTATCTTAATGAGTAATGGGTGTGTTTTGGGCATAACGTGCAATAAACCAGTCTCATCTCCCATTCCCTTTAAAAGCCAGTTGTGCTCGCGCCATGGCGGATCCGCTATTTGCATGGAATTTGCGGAATTTTGCATGAGCGCTTCTCTAGCAAGGAAACGGATCTGCTCGTGCGCGGGGTTAAAGCGTGCAAGCAGACCATCTACGGGAAAAGCCAGATTCCACCAAACCATTTTTATCTTTATGCACACAATTACACTGTAATCCTTTTATTTTTAATATTTGGCATCTTTGTGTGCTGCTGCGCATCCCTGTGTGTGTAATAAGCAGAGTGTATGCGTGCCTATAGGCACATATTACTTAAAAAGTATTTAAAAAAATAAATAAATATTGTGCCATTGACTTTAGACCAGGTTTCAGTTGGTCAATGGCGCAGTCTATTTCAGTTGCCTCAAAATAGCAACATGCCAACAATGCGCCTGAACACACTTAGTTTTCAGACCAGCATGCCCATGGGCGCACAAATGGGCGCAAATGCATTTGCTATTTAAACAACGTGGCGAAGGACGTGAAAATGATAACGGCGCAGGGCGCTGCATTGCGCCGGTTGTATGATAGGGCCCAATGTCTTCACGGTTACTTTCCCAGTGTACAATGTAAGCAGCTTTCTCTACCGCAAATGTGATTATAACGCAAGCACAGTTAATGCAATGCATTTTTTTTTTTCAATCAGTGCAATTCAACAATCACTTTTTTGTTTCAAATACATTTGGCATTAATTTTCTTCCATATGATACTCACATACTGTACCATAAAAGTATGCGATTTCAGACACAGCAATAGACATTGTGCAATATAAACCAGGCTATAAATGGTCCAAACTCAATTCAATTCAAATCATTCAAAATATTAAATTGTCATTGCTGTCAGTTATATTTTCAGTGTTCATCAATGAAAATGTGATTTTAAATTTCTTAACAAATTCTTAGAAAAAAGTGCACCTAACATTACAATGATCTACAAAAGAACTTTTGAATTCATTGCCAAATTATAATACTTGTTAGAGGTTCAGTGCAAACCCTGAGCAGAATGTGTGAGGAATAACAATGCAGTGCTGCCTTACGAACCCTGTAAGACTATAAGCTAAAAACAGTGAATGATGAAACACCCAAGAGTGCACATATCTCTCTGAAGTCCTTTCCTCACTACAACAACCAGTGGTTGCAGGCAGAGCATGTTTTAAATGAGCACCATGTAATTTCTCATTTTGCCTTGGTCAGATAAAGAACTGCAGTGCCTTCTCCTTTAACAACCTCCAAATGACTGACGAACAGCGCTATAGGGAGACTTAAATTGCAGCCAGACAGGAAAAAATAAAAATAGAAAAGCACAATTTGGGAGACCGAGGTAGTCAGTAATTTATAACTGGCACAATATATTTAGCAAGGCCCAGAACAACTATGAGGCTCGGTGCATGAGGCCCTATACATGTATGGGCACAAAATCTCTAATTTTCTGATCTTTCTTCACATTCTCATGCCTAACTGTTCTTAGAACAGAACCCGAAAAAAAATGGATCACTCATTACCTTTCTGGCTGCTAAGAGTCAATACATCAAGCATGATAATGTATGCTAAACAAAGACAGAGTAAGAGAGAATAGCACTGCACATCCTCTGAGCTGAGTTCATACGGGCATGAAATATGCATGCGCTAACCATTAACCCCACTGTCCTCTAGTCTGCTGCACTCACCAGAGCTCGCTGGAGATGTTCTCTCAGGGCTCTGTTCACTAATCACGCACCCTCTGCTCAAAGCGAGTGACTTCAACCTGGCAGATCACTTTACAACAACTGCAGCTGCGAAAGCAGATATTTAAATGTGAATATTTTAAGTAAATAAATATTGGAAGTCGAAACATATGCAAGGAGCAGTTTCAGCTTAGTGCATGTGGTAGCTATATTAAACTAAGGGTATGTTTACACAACAATGATGTACTAAAAACGGAAACATTTTCCTTTGCTTTTTTTCACATATAGACGACAACGTTGTCAAAATGATTCACACGAATCCATGAAAGCAACTAAAACTGCTGTGTTATGCTGCCAGACCAGTAGTTGCCGATGTCACTTTGTAAAGAAACATTAGGCGCCTATAGACTGAACATGTAATACGCATGTGCATGACGTCACCGTTTTCACAAATTCACGTTTTTGTAGTTTACATGGCAACAATAATGGTATCCTTTTCAAAAACTTGCACTTTGAATCCAATTTTCAAAAGTTTGCATTTTCAGGCCCCCAAAATGCCGTTGTCATGTAAATGAACGGCCAAAACGCAAAAAAGTTTTGCATTCTTAGTTGAAAACGGTGTTATGTAAACGTCCCCTAAACATCTACAGACCCCCATAATAATGTTAATTAAAGAAATGTGTAATTTCTGCATCAATATTCCCAAACAGATTGGGTTTCCAAATAGGTTTCTCACATAAAATTAGTTTGATCTTTACATGGAAAATAAGGTTTGGAAATAATCCATGCAATTGGTCATACAAGAGATAGCCGTCCATTGTTGTGGATTTTAGCACTATACACTACAGTTGAAAAGTTTGGGATTGGTATATTGGTATAAACACACAAAAAAGGCACTGTGCATACTCAATTTTCCACGCAAATATCGGGATTTATAAAAAAAAAAAAAAAAAAAAAAACAACAAAAAAAAAACCTTAAATAAGCGTAAATATGTGCGCACAGTACGGGAGCTCTAGATTGTGCACTCTTTTACTGGAGTGAGCGAAGTAACGAAGTAAACAGAATGATTTAAACTGTTTTACATTTAGGTTAAATATGCCACTCTCATTAATGGAGTTAAGCACTGAAATTTCATGAAATCATTATCCAGAAGTTACAACATTTTTATATTAAAGCTGCTGTCCGTAACTTTTTTTTGGTTAAAATTTATCCAAAATCAATTTTTGAGCATGTACATAACCAGCCAGTGTTCAAAACTATCTCCTTACCTTAGCCTGATTCACAACGGTAAGCTTGTAATAATGTTTTATAATTCGGATGGTACTGGTGGGATTTCACAGGAAATTTGAGCATGTCGCCATTTGTCTTTACGTCATTGCATCACGTCTGTTTTCATAAAGAACGAGTCCCAGCTAGTGGGCTATATCGCATATAGCCTTTTCTCACAGCAGCTGCAATAATTAAACTTCTAATTTTGATGGCGGATTGTATGGTATGACAAATTAACGTTAGAGATTAGACTGTACAGAAATTGAAATCTACAGGTAATGCTAATACACACTAAATACACATATAGTCACGCAATGCTGATATTGTTAACATTAACAATTTGAGAAAGTATAACAATAATAATAATTTGCACGGTTTGACGTGATATGAGCTAAGCGATCGTTAGATTTAATCACCATTGGCAGTGCGATTTACTGTAATGCTTTTTTTCCCTCAGTTAGTCAGAACAAAAGTAGCAGACATGTTACTTACTTGTTCAGATGACATTCTCTGGTGAAAATTCTTATTTTGGTCATACTTCCAAGACTACAATCCGTGATTCCGAAGTACATATCCACACCGATGTGGTGATTGACAGCAAACATTAGATTCATCCGCAGTGAGGAGCCGTGCCGAGGCACAACGCACGTAAAGATAATAATTCCGCAAACAACTGCAATTGCAGGTTTCAAACAGAGATGGCGACAAAGAAGCAAAATTACGGACTGCAGCTTTAATTTAAATAGAAATATTGTAGTCGATTTTGAACACTTATCCTGTGGCATGCTATGTTTTAATGTTATTGGCGCATGATAATTCCGCTTTAAATTGTGTTCTAAATAGCAGAACTCATGTTTTGAGAAAATATTTCCGCGCGAATAATGATCAATGATGCGCACTTACTCCATCTAAGCAGATGGTTAGCAACATAATGGCATAGACACTGAAGGAATCGCTCGGTGATTGTCCGACAAGTAGTTACTGTACACAGTATAGGCTACTACAACATCTGCTGAACGCAGGTGTGCTGTTGGTGTCGTGCACATTAGCCTAAAGATAACCCTTTCGGGGTCTTCTGAATATTATGAAAAATACCATTGTTTTTGAAGGATATATTTTGAAGGAAATGGTAAGATATGCACGTGTCATTTTTCAAATATTTTGTCAGTGACGTGCTGAGTCAGACAATAATTTACATTTATAGTCATATTTTCATAATGTCTTGTACCGTTAAACACGGTGTCATGTGGATGGAAATATGCATGGAAATGATATGCAGGTGACGTAATGCATAGTAAAACTAAGCTCCATATATGGTTATTTCGGTGAGGAGACTGGGTTTTATAAAGGGAATTTGGCGCAGGTTCTGGTATACGCATGGTTTTATAAATCTGATAAGTTTTATACATAAGGCCCCAGGGCTGCATTTATTTTATAAAACCACAGTACATATTGTGGAATATTATTACAATTTAAGTAAATGTTTTCAATTTGAATATATTTTATAATGTAATTTATTGAGTGTTTAACCTTCTGTTTACCAATTCAGTCCTTTAACCACTACCACACCACTTCTAGAGGAAAGAAAAATATGAATTTATACACGTTTATCACCATTTATTTATATATCACTTTATACAATATAGATTGTTTCAAAATCAACGGTCACACTTTAGGTGTCCTTAACTACTATGTACTTACATCAAAAAATAAGTACAATGCATTTATTGTATCCATATTGTATTTCAAAACACTTGTGCTACTATGGAGGTGGGATACAGGTAAATCCTGTGGTATGGGTAGGTTTAAGGGTGGATTAAGGTGTAAGCGAAGGGTCAACAGTCTAATTATAGATGTAATTACAGAAAATAATAACATATGTAATTATATGCAGGTATTTTTAAAATATAAGTACAATGTAAAAACATGTATTTACACATTAAGTGCGTTGCATCATCAAATGATTAATTTAAATGTAAATAGAGAGTAGTTAAGGACACCTAATATAAAGTGAGACCCAATCGACCAATGAGAATGTGACAAGATGAAAAAGGAAACAAGGGAACTGATCAGAACATTACACATGAGACTAGGGAAGCACAAGACAATAGGTGCGTTTGACTTTGGCTGCGGCTGGATGTAACCGATTGGCGAGAGTTGCCACTATAATAATAATACATTTTATTTAAAGGCATCTTTCAAAACACCCAAGGACACTGTACAGTTGAGTGATAGTCATAACAACAAATCAAGACAGCAATACAACAAACAACAGCTATTTAACATTAGATCATTTAAAATTGATCAGAGAAAGCTAATTTAAATAGATACGTTTTAAGACGTGATTTAAAAGTAGCCAGACAATCACTTTCTTGTAAAGATTGTGGAAGAGAATTCCAGAGATGAGGAGCAGCACAGCTGAACGCCCTGGACCCCATAGTGACTAAACGAACAGAGGGTACAACAAGAGAAACAGATGAAGAAGATCGAAGAGTATGCTTCGGGGTGTAGATATGAAGCAATTCGGAGAGATATGAGGGTGCAAGATTGTGAAGAGCTTTAAAAGTGAGAAGCAGAATCTTGTACTCTACCCGATATTTAACAGGAAACCAATGTAGATGATAGAGGACAGGAGAGATATGCTCAATGGAAAAGGTTCTAGTAATTATACGGGCAGCTGAGTTCTGGACCAACTGAAGTTTATGAAGGAGTTTGTGAGGTAACCCAAATAGAAGAGAGTTACAATAATCAATGTGTGAAGTGACTAGAGCGTGTACAAAAATGGCTATGGAATTGGATGTGAGAAATGGACGAAGACAGCTGATGTTCCGTAGGTGGAAATATGCAGACCGAGTAATATTGTTTACATGCGTTTCAAAGGACAAAGTACTATCAAGGACGACACCCAGACTCTTAACCTGAGAAGTTGGAGAGATTATAGAATTATCAATGGAAGGTGAAAAGCTATTGGATTTTGACAAATTGGATTCAGTGCCAACAAGAAGAACAAACTGTTTTATCAGTATTCAACTTTAGAAAATCTTCTAAACAATCCAAGAGAGAGGAAGACAGAAGAGTAGAAGAATTAGGCTTGGATGACATATAGAGCTGGGTGTCATCCGCATAGCAATGCAAGCTAATGCCATATTTCCTGAAAATATAGCCAAGAGGTAATAAGTAAATGATAAATAAAAGAGGGTCCAGAACAAAGCCTTGAGGAACACCAGTGGTAACAGATGAAGAGTATGATCTGAATTTTTTAAGCTGGACAAATTGAGTGCGCCCGGAGAGATAAGATCTAAACCAGGTGAGAGGAACACCAGTGATACCTATAGAGAATAATCTACAGTATCTAAAAGAACTTGATGGGAAATAGTATCAAAGCTGCACTTAGATCAAGTAGGATAAAGGCGGGTGCACACTGTGCGATTTTGGCCACGATTTGGTCGTCTGAGACAAATTTTGAGAACCCTAAATAATTCCTATAATCCTAGGCAAAAATCTGTAGTCTTTGATCGCTAGTTTGACATGTTCACCGACAGCCGATTAATGACTGTTGCGATCAAATTTTACCTCTGACGAAATTCTGGCAGTGTCAGAAGATTTGGTGCACAGTCCTGCAGTGTGACTTCTCCTACGACAAATGTCAAATTGTCTTTGTTTTTCAAGATAAGCCGTGATCAAAATTAACGCTAGAGATTTCTTTGTTAGCCACCATTTCAGTCCCGCGTGTAATGCAGCTCACTGTCACTGAATGTGTGTGGGTTGATGATGTAAAACTCCGGACAAGTTTTCAAGCGCACGTCCGTTTTTAACGCATCTCTAACGCATGTTCGTACAGTCTGACAAGCAACAATTGTAAAGGACTATTATAAATCGCACAGTGTGCACCCAGCTTAAAGGATTAGTTCACTTTCATATAAAATTTTCCTGATAATTTACTCATCCCCATGTCATCCAAGATGTCCGTGTCTTTCTTTCTTCAGTCGAAAAGAAATTAAGGTTTTTGATGAAAACATTCCAGGATTATTCTCCTTATAATGGACTTCAATGGCCTCCAAACGGTTGAAGGTCAAAATTATAGTTTCAGTGCAGCTTCAAAGGGCTTTAAATGATACCAGACGAGGAATAAGGGTCTTATCTAGCGAAACGATTGGTCATTTTTGAAAAAAAATGTAAATGTATATGCTTTATATAAACAAATGATCGCCTTCCAAGTGCTTCCGCCAAAACCGCTTTTCCGTATTCTTCAAAAAGCTTACGCTGTATGTCCAACGCCTTCCCTATTCTACTTACAGAAAAGATGTAACTGGCGCTGCGTTCGTTCCGTAAGTTGAATAGGGAAGGCGTAGGACATACAGCGTAAGCTTTTTGAAGAATACGAATGTACGGTTTTGGCGGAAGCACTTGGAAGGCGATCATTTGTTTATATAAAGCATATACATTTACATTTTTTTTAGAAAATGACCGATCGTTTCGCTAGATAAGACCCTTATTCCTCGTCTCGTTTAAAAGCCCTTTGAAGCTGCACTGAAACTATAATTTTGACCTTCAACCGTTTGGAGGCCATTGACGTCCATTATAAGGAGAATAATCCTGGAATGTTTTCATCAAAAACCTTAATTTCTTTTCGACTGAAGAAAGAAAGACATGGACATCTTGGATGACATGGGGGTGAGTAAATTATCAGGAAAATTTTATATGAAAGTGAACTAATCCTTTAAGTATAGCTAAGAGTCCAGAATCAGCTGCCATTAGCAGATCGTTGACAACTTTTACCATGGCAGTCTCTGTACTATGCAATGGACGAAAACCGGCCTGGAATTTTTCAGGCTATTTTTTAAAAGGTGAGCAAGAACCTGAGATGCAACAACCTTGGAAAGTTGGAAAAATGATTAGGGTCGGTGCCTGGTTTCTTTAGTCTTAAAGTTATAACAGCAACCTTAAAAGATGAAGGAACAACGTAAAGTCGGATACTTTCTGTATCCGACTTTCTGCTTCCCGTAATCACGCTCGCACTGTGTTTGCATACTTTATCACAGATGAAGTGAATTAAACGCAATATTTGTCAAATACAAAGATGTTTCAGAGACGTTTTAATTCAGTACATTGTACTGCTTAATACAGCATCTGTTTGTACAAGAATGAAGTTCAACATAAGCCTATACTATTGAAATTAAGACAGAAAGAAAGAAAGAAACACTTGTTTCCGCCAGGGAATAAAATAAGGTAATTACAAATTTTTATCTCACAATTCTGACTTTTTTCTAAGAATTGTGAGTCTATATCTTGCATATTAAACTCACAATACTAACATTTTTTTCCCTCTGAATTCACTGCGAGATATAAATTCATTTTTTTTTTTTTTTTTTTTTAATTACGAAGTGGAAACAAGTTTCCATACTTGGGCCTGCAGGATCTGTGTTCTCAGCTGTATAAATAGGACATTAAAGTTGGGAAAATGTTATCTCAAGGACTTTCAGTCATTTGAACGTCCTGTGCCAGCCTGGCACCTTCCCTATGAGCAGTCAATGAAGCAGGGGGCAAGCTTCATTCTCTGGCCCCTCACACACGGATGAGCAAACATAGAAGCTCTTATCCCACTGCTGTTTCACTTTCTGTAATGGAGCCTAAAGGGAAAAATCTTTTACTGGAAGTCAGTCAGGTGGATGATAGATAAGAAACATCCGTTCTGTCTGGGGATCTGTGCTAAACACATTACCCCTATTACACCCCGAGCACTGTAGGTCATATGGGTCACATATTCTTTCAGCCACTCATTCCCGCCACTATTTTTCAAGAATGAGTACCGTGTGCAATGTTGACTGTTGTTGTGCACTGTGTCATTTTTGCAATGCTGCATGCAGTGTTTATTGCACATAAGGACTTTGACAGAGACGCTAAGAATGAATTGCACAGGCTGACAGCACCATTTATTTTCAACGCTTCCTGCATTTTAAAGAGCTGATTTAGGTGTCTGGTTTGCAGTAGAGAAACAATGCCGTAGAGTCACAGTAAAATATGTTATGCTGAATCCTCCAGTCCACAACCAAATAGAACCAGAACCGCCAACCCAATCTCACAGGAAATGTAACTATTTATGGGGTGGCGATTTAGTATGAATTTGTTTGATGTGAATCATACAAAAATGTTGTTAGAAAAAAAGTAAACATGAAGGTCCTCCCCTAACCCCACCCCTAAACCTAACTGCCACTGGGGCGTAGGTAGACGAGATCGTACAACATTGTACAAATTCATACGAATTAGGGTACATTTACACAACAACGATGTACTAAAGATGAAAATGTTTTTCCTTTGCATTTGTTGCGTACAGACGACAATATTGTCAAAATGATCCTTGTTCACACCGATCGGCAAAAACGACTGAAAATGCAGTGCTATGCATGCCAGGCCAGTAGTTGGCGAGGTCACTTTGTAAAGAAAAACTAACCGAATGCAGTGATTGGATGAACATTTTATTGTCCTACGCCTTCCACAGATGACATATAAACATATAAACTAGACCACTTAAGTAATTTCTATCAGGATGTGAAGAGACTTTCAACCAGTATAATAAAAAATGTTTCTGTAACAAATCGCCTACCCTGCCTTTATTAAAAATGTTCATGCTAATTCACAGTGCATTAACTAATGTTAACCGATACAACTTTTGATCTGAATAATGTATTAGTAAAGGATGAAATTAACATTTACTAAGATTAATAAATGCTTTAGAAATATTGTTCACTGTTAGTTAATGTTAAAAAATGTAGTTAACTAAATGTTAACAAATGAAACTGATATTGTAAAGTGTTACCATGACAGAACAGTATTCAAAGTGTCACCATGAATTGCCATGAGATTGTGTTGGAACCGCAATGCAATATAGAGAATGTGCCGTGCAATTATTGTTCAGCACTAATTTTTGGTTGTGTTTGTCGTATTACATGATTTGCATAATTCCTTTAGTGAATTGGGTGTTTGAAGCAACACAGACAACCCTATCAGCGGGCACAATTGATTCTTACTGAATTCCCCTCTGAGTATTTATGTATTCTCAAGGTACCTTCTCACTATATCTCTATTTCCCATCCTTCCTCCTCTCACGCGTACACGCAGCACTGCTTACAGTAAACGTGTTTACATTCACAATGAGGATGTTAGGCTTTGGCTCTGTAGATTTAATTGGATTGCTTGGCCTTGCATTACTCAGATCAGTGAGAGTCACTTCAGGTAGCTGGGTAAAGATGTTGCGTGCCTAATCTCACAGACAGAAAGAAAGAGTAAGAATGAGAGAGAGAGAGAAAAAAAAAACAGATTCTGCCATGGTAACATCATAGTACTTTTTAAGGGACATTTAAAATAGAAATATTAATAGGCTATATATTTGAATTTCAATTTTCTCACAGAAATATTTCATATATTTTCATAATATTTCTTAAGATGCAATTGTTCTTCAATGAGAACAGTTTTTTTTTTTTTTAATCCACACAGAAGAGGGATAATTTTTTACTTTAAACTGAATGAAGTATGTATTTTAAATGTATGGGTACATACATTTATAAATGTAATGTGTTGTTAAAGCCATTGTCATGTTTCCTTGACAACACTGAAATGATGTGTAACTGAAATGATAGCACTGACAGTATTCAAATAAATATTAAGGTTAAGGTCAGGTTAAATACAAAGCAGAGCAATAATACACAAATCTAAATGTGTGAAACAAACACTAAGCAAATTAAGTTAAAACATTTTAAATGAGTATGTTAACAATGTTTTCTGTTTCACCCACAAAGCTGGCCAGTTCAGCAAGCATGTGAACACTTAAAATGATAACATACTGTTCAAAAGTTCGGGGTCAGTATATTTTTTAATATTTCTAAAGAAATTGATTTTCTTATTCAGCAAGGATGCACTCAATGAATTAAAAGTGACATTTATAATATTACAAAATATTTCTATTTCAAATAAATATTGTTCTTTTGAACTTTCTATTCATCAAAGAATCCTTAAAAAAGGGTAACACTTATTTCAATGACCCACCTTAGACATTCAGCCAACTATAAGTAACTTTGTAACTACATGTCAACTAACTCTCATTAGAGTATTAGTAGACTGTTAGTTAGGGTTAGGGTTAGCAGGATGAGTTGTACTTGTTTTTTTTCTGTAATTTAATTCAAAAAGTAAAACTTAAAAATATTCTAGATTTATTAGACATAAAGTAAAATATTACCAGACATTTTTGTTTTCATTTTGATGATTACAGCTTGCTGCTCATCAAAATCAAAAACTCAGTATCTCAAATTATTAGAATATTTAATTTCAAGTTCTATTAAATTACGATTCTCAGGGTATAAATACTGGGTTTAGGTCAGTAATCCCAACAGTAGTCATGGGGAAGTCTGCTGACTTGACAGTTGTCCAGAAGACGATCATCAAGACCCTCTACAATGAGGGTAAGCCACAGAGGGTCATTGCTGAAAGAGCTGGCTGTTCGCAGAGTGCTGTGCCAAAGCATATTCATGGAAAGTTGACTGGAAGGAAAAAGTGTGGTAGGAAAAGGTGTACAAGTGAAAG
This sequence comes from Mylopharyngodon piceus, assembly GCA_039654765.1. Lineage (NCBI taxonomy): Eukaryota > Metazoa > Chordata > Actinopteri > Cypriniformes > Xenocyprididae > Mylopharyngodon > Mylopharyngodon piceus. The sequence goes on from CM077441.1 coordinate 25,735,597, forward strand.
GAATGACCGCAGGCTTGAGAAGATTGTCAGGCGAAGCCGATTTAAGAACTTAGGAGAGCTTCAAAAGGAGTGGACTGAAGCTGGAGTCAGTGCATCAAGAGCCACCGCACACAGACGTCTTCAGGAAATGGGCTACAACTGTCACATTCCCAAGCCACTTCTGAACCAAAGACAACGTCAGAAGCGTCTTACCTGGGCTAAGGAGAAAAAGAACTGGACTGTTGCTCAGTGGTCCAAAGTCCTCTTTTCAGATGAAAGTAAATTTTGCATTTCATTTGGAAATCAAGGTCCCAGAGTCTGGAGGAAGAGTGGAGAGGCACAGAAACCACGTTGCCTGAAGTCCAGTGTGAAGTTTCCACAGTCAGTGATGATTTGGGCTGCCATGTCATCTGCTGGTATTGGTCCACTGTGTTTTCTGAAGTCCACAGTCAACGCAGCCATCTACCAGGAAATTTTAGAGCACTTCATGCTTCCTTCTGCTGACAAGCTTTATGGAGATGCTGATTTCATTTTCCAGCAGGATTTGGCACCTGCCCACACTGCCAAAGGTACCAAAAGCTGGTTCAATGACCATGGTGTTACTGTGCTTGATTGGCCAGCAAACTCGCCTGACCTGAACCCCATAGAGAATCTATGGGGTATTGTCAAGAGGAAGATGAGAGACACCAGACCCAACAATGCAGATGACCTGAAGGCCGCTATCAAAGCAACCTGGGCTTCCATTACACCTGAGCAGTGCCACAGGCTGATTGCCTCCATGCCACGCCGCATTGATGCAGTAATTCATGCAAAAGGAGGCCCAACCAAGTATTGAGTGCATAGAAATGAACATACTTTTCAGAAGCCTGACATTCCTGTTTAAAATATCCTTTTTTTTATTGATCTTATAAAGTATTCTAATTTATTGAGATAGTGAATTGGTGGGTTTTTGTTAAATGTGAGCCAAAATCATCACAATTAAAAGAACCAAAGACTTAAAGTACTTCAATCTGTGTGCATTGAATTTATTTAATACACGAGTTCCACAATTTGAGTTGAATTACTGAAATAAATGAACTTTTCCACGACATTCTAATTTATTGAGATGCACCTGTATAGTCAGTAGACCATCAAGAGCAGACAGTCTACTAATACTCTAATGACTGGTAGTTGCAAACTTTTTAGTTTATAGAATGTCTAAAGTGGACCATCGAACTTAAGTGTTACCAGATTTTCAATGTGGTCTCAGAATTTAGGCTGCTGTATGAGCTATCAGCATTATTCCCTTGAGTGAGATTAAAGGCCTGTTTACACTAAGGACAATAACGATAAAAATATAGTTCTAAAAATCGTTCTAAATATAAAAGAATAGCAGAGTCTACACCACAGCTATGACGATAATGGCACACAGAAACAATATAGTTGGAATCACTTTCAGAGTGATTTTTTTCCAGCTGATGAACAATACAAACATTGACAGCCAATCAGAATCTATCCTGCTTTGAACAGCTTGAGCATTTAAAGCAGCAGAGGCAGACGACAAAACTGCAGTGTGCGCTATAACGATATTGTGCATTTGTTTGTACACACTAATATAGCTATCAGTAGTTATCTTAATAGTTATCATTCTTGGTGTGAACGGGCCTTAAAGGGATAGTTCACACAAAAATGAAGATTATCCCATGATTTACACACCCTCAAGCCATCCTAGGTGTATATGACTATCTTCTTTCAGACGAACACAATCGGAGATATATTTAAAAATATCCTTAGTCCTCCAAGGTGTTTAATGGTTGTGAATCCTACACCTAGGATGGCTTGAGGGTAAGTAAATCATGGGATAATTTTAATTTTTGGGTGAACTATCCCTTTAACTCCAGGTTCCTCCGATTGTATAGTCCCTGAATTAGGTGTAAAAAAAAAAAAAATCAGTTAAATGATGACTTATTTACTACCTTTTCAAAGTGTGAGGCAGAAATAGCATTAATGTATAATATTTTAAGCAGTTTTCACTACAGTACTGGTACATGCAAGCATCTGAGGTGCAAAGAAAAATAAATAAATAAATAAAAAACAGCATGCTCTGCTATCACTCGCTGCCAACATACCACAAACGTTCAGGGCTCAAACCTGTTTCTTCTAGGTCATTATGAAACACCTTCTAAAGTCATTTGAGTTTATGCTGCTTGATGCATAAGTGTCATCTCAGTACGAAAGAAAACAAAAGGAGATGCTGCTTAGAGACTGCTGCAAAGCTGTTCATATTAACATATTTAAATGTTTTATTTTCCTGCCTGTCATCAGTAAAGAAACAGATGTGCAAAATGAGGACACACTTCTAACAGACTCCCATCCAATGTGAAAGCTCAGCTCTAACTCTTACAAAATGATGGATCAAATTTAGGTATATTTGTTTTTAGAATTTTTTATTTTATTTTATTTATTTATTTTTTAGATGATTATGCTGTATTACTGATAACATTAATCAAACTACCCAGACATCTGAAGGCCTGAGGTTTTAGATCAGTGGCTCTCCAGCAAACAAAGATATGTTCTAAGAACATTTTGCTAACATTCCTGTTCAGTTATGAAAACTTTTCTGAACTTTTAAATGTTCTCTGAACATTCAAAACTTGCAGGTTTTAAATGTTTTAAAAACGTTTTTTTTTTTTTTCTTAGTTATGTGAATGCTAAAGAAAACATTAAGGGAATATTCAGTTTTATCATTTTCATTATGGGAGAGTTACTTTTGAATGTTCTCTAAAACATCTGAAACTAGTGAGTAGCAACATTTTGAAAAAGTTATACGAACGTCCAGGGGCGGACTGGGGCAAAAAAGTGGCCCTGGACTTTTCGGCACAAAGCGGCCCATCACACGGTCCGCAACACACCTCACCATAAAACCCACCAATTTTTTTTTTACACCACTTAATAACATAAAAATATAAATGCTATTTGTACAGAAATATAAATGCTATTTTTTTTTTTTTTAATTGAAATGCTTATCATTAACATTAATGAATGACTGGCATACTTCTTTACGTTATAATTTGTCTTTCCTGGTGCACATGGCAAATAGTGAATAATTTAAAAAAAATTCAAATCTCTTTTCCATACAGGGAAGTTTAATATCACTAAAGTTCAATACCTACCATTAAATCAGGCCATATATAACAATGCTCTGGTATGGTCTATAAGACTTAGAATGTAGTGCAGAATGTGGACCGTTTTATGGTGCCTTTCTAGTATTTGTCCTTTCAGGGGCTTGACAACTATCATTTTATGGAACAGAGGTCCAGTTGTGGAAAAGAGTGTAAAAATTCTTATGTTTATATTAGATTAGAATAATTTCTGAAGGATCACATGACTGAGGACTGGAGTAATGATGCTGAAAACTCAGCTTTCATCACAGGAATAAATTATATTTTACAATAAATTCACATAAAAAACATTTATTTGAAATTTTATTTTTTTTTACTGTATTTTTGATCAAATAAATTCAGCCTTCCTCTTTCAAAAACATTAAGTCTTAATTCAAACTTTTGATCAGTGTGTAAAATAATGCATGTGAACTAATTAGCAAATTTTATTTTTATTTTAGATACTTTCCTAACACGGCATAGGCTACTTGAATATGAAATAGGCTACTACCATGTTTTAGTGTAAATTTGAAAATGATATTTTGAGTTTTATGAATAATTTTCAAATGATTGTGAAATTAGAAATCCTGACAACAGATAGGCTACACAAACATTCACTCTTATCTGATACGCTGAAAACTAGGCTACGTTAATGTTTCTTTGTGCATTGTGTGACGAATAACGTAAATGGCATTAAAATATGAAAAATTCAAAAAGGCCAGAAGTAGTTGCATCTGGAAATGAATGTACTTCGTTTTATCGTAAACAGTCTGCAAATATTGCTGTATGTTATTGTCTCGTCATGTTCAGCTGCTTATCTTACCTCGGCTCGCATTCTTTAAGCATTAAGAAGTGCCGCGCTGCTCGGTTTCTGTGGACAGTAAATCCCGCCTCCTTCGATTTGATTGGATATCGCAAACATTTTGACATTGAAGAGCGTTTTTAGACACTAAACGGATTAGTTTTTGCCTCAAGTGGCCGCGCCCGCGCGAGCAATTCGTCTGTGCTGACGGAAGGATATAGACTAAGTAAATTTACTATAATCAAAGACTACAGAATAACACAAGACGCGTCACTCGTTTTATTATAAATGGGAGAAAGTGCAACGGGCAATATGGCGGAATAAGTCCCGCCTTCTAAATAAGAGGCAATCGCCGATTGGTAAAGTCATCGCGTCACTGCAGCGGCCGTTAGAAGGTCCGGTTCCTATAGAAACAATCAGACGCGCGCCTCCGAAATGAGACACAAGAGACGCGCATTTAGGACTGCGCATTAGCTTGATCCAGCCTGGAAAATACCGTTTTTTGTCATGAATCGAGCATTTAGTAACAAAATGTATGAGACAGTTGTTGTCAGATTTCATTGGTGATTTCAAATATGAAATTTAATCGAAAGCTTGGCAAACAGCTTTGGAGAATTTGATGTTTCTCCATTCAAAGAGATAGGTGCTGCACTTGCATGCCCAAGAAGCGTTTCAAAGATGGCCGCCAAGTGAAATGTCTTGTCTTAAAGGGACTTTGCTATAATCCATTCTTCATTACTTTGCAATGGGCCGGCCCACATTGTCCAGCGGCCCACCGGGAAAACTCCCGGTACGATGGCCAGTCCGCCCCTGCGAACGTCTAACCTAAAGGGGTCATGACATTAGAAATCAAATTGGAATCAGCAAGGATCCCACATACTGTAAGTAACGAATTTAATTTTTAAACCGGAAATGACAGTTAAATTCATAATGAATAATCCTAGTATTTTTACTTCAAAGAACGCTGAAGCTGTCGATCACGGAGCGCGAGTTTATCTGGACACTTGCTAAAACTCCCGTTATGGTGATGCTCTTACACTACGTAATGAATCTCTTACTGTATTTAAATCTGTGTTTGCAATGTTAGTTATGGTGAGTTACGGTGTTAAGTTACAGTGGCTTTGCAATGACGAGATCACTGCATTCACGCGATCAACAGACTGTCATCTGCTCAATGTTAATCACTTCAACCTTCCATGTGATGGGAATAGATCTAAATATAATGCAATAATCAACACTTTTCACGATTCTTTAATTTCGACAGCTATAATAGTAAAAATGTGGTAAAAGTATTAGAAAGGATTCCGCATGCAATACTTATTTCAATTGCAAAGATGTCAGCCAATCACAGCAGTGGGTGTTTACACTGAAGTCTCACAGCAGACACGCCCCTTCAAACAGAGTGTTCAAAGAGGGCTAAAATCAGGGTTGAAAATAGCCATTTATTTCTAAATTATAACAATTATTTGATGTAAAAATCAGATTAACATTATAAGTGCACCTCAGGAAACATTATAATCTGTAAACACCAGACAATATGCAAATTATTAACATTGCATAAGTTGAATATAAAAACTGTTAACCAAATTTGAAAACCAAATAGCTTTTTAAATGTCTTTTGAACATCAAGGGTTTCATGCTCTTAACAGTCAATAATTAACTGCACAAAATAACTTTTATAAAACAGTGTGGTCATACTTTTATGCTTTGCATTTGTTTATGATTTTTGAGAATGTCACGCCACTTGTCCATGTTGCATCCACCTAATTTGACTAGATTCCACTTCTACAGATGAATTTGCATTAACAAGCTGACAAGCCTATTTATTTTGCCATTATAACTAAACACAAATATGATAAGTTGCATTTTATTTGCATTTAACACTTTTACTGCTGTCCACAAAACCAAAAGACAATTACGACCCCTGTGCTAGGTCATATACTGAAAAAAAGTATAAAGTATTGTACATTGTTTCCAAACATCATCTATGAACACAAACACACACGTAAGCGACCTGGAGGGGCTATATACTTGCTTGAAGCACTACCATCTTAACATTAGATCAGTTTGCTGTAGGCCTCAGTACTGTAGGTGCTTAAAACCTGTGCTGCTGTACAAATGCACCAATGAAGAGCTGCTGTCAAAACTCTCGTTTCTCAGCGCTTATTGCCTCAGGGCCTGTGAGCTCATTTCTTCAACCATGTTCAGACTGATCCTGTGGCACCTGGCCCTGTCAAGCCTCAGAGCTCAACAACAGCCCTTCCAGACCTCTTCTCAAGACTAGGGTGAGGTTGAGGTGGGTGGAGATGGTTGGAAATGAATCTGAACATGTTATCCATATTGTTATATTTGTTTTCATGGCTCCTTGACAGATGATATATTATATAAATTGAGATAATGTTAATTCAGTTCAGGAAAGTTAAGACTGTTAAGAAAAGAAGAGTGTGTGCAGTTTCAGTTAGTGTTCATAGACAAAGCAAATCTTTTGAGCCATAATCTCCAGATATGGAGTGATATCCTTCATTTCTCAGGTGTTTCTGAGGATTTATTCATGTCCAGACTACTGCAAAAACAAGCTTTAGCAGCAGAGAGAAAAACAATATCAACATGTAAAAAAATGTGTCAGTCATCAAGAGTCCACATGACTTCTTCCAAGCAATAATTTACTTAAGTAGTATTGAGACAAATGGTTCTTGGTGCAAAACAAATTCATTCCAATCTTCTTCTTTTTTTTTTTTTTTTTTTTTTTTTTTTTTGCATTTCAAAATGCAGGGCAGTAGTGTAAAAACAGCAGTCTAGGGACATGGTTTTTAAAAGATAAAATTCTTTTAAAATGAGTGCTGCATTTTAAAGTCAGCATGGAACGGAAGTTACACCAGTATTTTCTTCCCTATTGTGACATACTGTATATCCAAGTTAAATACAGTATGTCAGTATGACATACTGTATATCCGAATATATCCGAGCTTCTCGAACATGAAAAAAAGTAAGGCGAGACTTGACTCTAGCACATATTGTCATAGAAAAACATCAGCGCAAATGCTTTATTTGTGAACAGCCACTTATGGTTTCATTTTCATCTTTCATCAAACCATTATAGGTTTGTTTTAATGGACGTTTAGTTTGTATCCCCTTGTTTTTATGTGTTCAGGGGGGATATTCCAGAAAGCAGGTTATGTGACATACCTAGGTTACTTTTGAAATGTATTTCACTACAGATTACAAAATACATGCTTTAAAAACTAATTTGTAACGTATTTCGTTAGATTACCCAAGTTTTGTAACTTAATCTAAATTCTTTAGAATACTTGGAATACTAAGTATGTAAATACAAAAAAGGTAATTGTGAGTTATCATCTCACAATTCTGACTTTTTTTCTCAGAATTGCGTGATATAATGTTGCAACTGCTAGTTATAAAGTCAGAGTTCTGAGATATAAACTTGCAATATTGAGAAAAGAAGTCAGAGTTCTGAGATATAAACTCAATTTTGAGATAAAAAAGTCAGAATTGCACGAAAAGAAGTCAGAATTATGATATAAACTCACAATTTTCCAGAAAAAGTCTGAATTATATAAACTCACAATTTTCCAGAAAAAAAGTCAGAATTATGATATAAACTCACAATTGTCCAGAAAAGAAGTCAGAATTATGATATAAACTCACAATTTTCCAGAAAAGAAGTCAGAATTATGATATAAACTCGCAATTTTCTAGAAAAGAAGTCAGAATTATGAGATATAAACTTGCAATTTTCCAGAAAAGTCAGAATTGTGAGATATGAACTCGCAATTGCGAAAAAAAAGTCAGAATTGCAAGTTTTTATCATGCAATTCTGACTTTATAACTTGTAATTGTGAATTTATATCTCACAATTTTGACTTTATAAAACACAACTGTGAGTTTATTCTCGCAATTCTGAGAAAAAAGTCAGAATTGCAAGTTTATATCTCAATTCTGAGAAAAAAGTCAAAATTGTAGATGCAAACTCGCAATTACCTTTTTTTTACAATTACAAGTGACCATCACAAAACATGAAAACGGGTATGTAACGGTATGTACATTTTTGAATGGGGCAATTTATATAAATTCAGTCATTTTGTCTTGTGGAGTATATGTAAACATGTTATGTGAAATAGTTTATTCAGGACAGTACTACAAAAAATAACATGCAATTTTTTATGATCCCTCTTATTTTGTTAAAAATTATTAAAATGTTACATATTCTGCAAGGGGTATGAAACTTATGATCATAACTGTAGCTTAGGATACTTTTGCAAACTGTCACCAATTGCTGTTTACATTAATGGCCCATCACAGTTTACATTAAAGTTCAAATAAAAACATGACATTAAAATTAAAAGTAATCACTTTGGTAATCTAAAATACTTTTCGGGTGTAACTGTAATTTGATTACCACCCATTTAAAATGTAACTGTAATGAAATGATTACTTATTGAATGAAAAGATTGAAAAAAATGATTGCACAACAACCAAATAGTTGGCGATGTGCACTAAGTAGGTTATGTAAATTACCATTAATCAAAAGAAGAAGGAAGTAGAATGGCGCGCTTTTTCTTAGCATCTGTTTCCATGGTGAATCATCGATTCGTCGCTCTGTTGAGAATGCCTTGTGTGTTAACCGGGAACATATGGGTTGGCTGAACTTACTCGCTGACACGTTTTTGGAACCAGCATACCTCTAGTAAGCAAGGTTTGGGTTAATCAACCGAGAGTTCAGGGTATATGTGACAGTAAGTTAACCTTGCTTTCTGGAATACCCCCCAGGTGCTGTTTCCTTTGTTCCCCACTTTCTCACTCTTTATTCCCATGGTTACTGAATTAGGTGCACACCTGTTTCTAGTCTGCTTTGTTATCCTGTGCATTTAAGCCTTCCGTTTTCCTCAGTTCCTGATCATGTATTGTAATCGCGTTTGTAAAGCTGTTGTGTTCTTGGAAACCTGTTTTCATTTTGTTTTGTTGTTAAATAAAAACACGTTTTACTACATTTGGATCCACCTCTCCATCTCTTTGCCTGCTCACACTGTAACAACCGTAAGTGACTGTTATAAAGCATAATTGTGCTTGCTTTTCCACTGTTTTTCTATGACAACTTGTGCTAATCAAGTCAAGTTCACTCAGAAATGTCAGAACAGGGAATAAAAGACTATAAAAAAACAACAACATTTGAGCAATTTGCAAGTAAAATGTCATTATATATGTGACACACAGTCTGTATGCAAATCAGACAGAAACTAGGTAAAACGGGACAAAATTAGCCCATCGATCTGTTGTACACACCCTGCTTATTCACCAGATGTAGCCTAATGCTTAAAGTCTTCTGTTTGGAGTAATTTAGACTTTGGAATATGTAAAGGATCATGTGCAGTCAATTATGGTTAAATAAACACTGACAGGGTAATGAGGTTTCATATAAATCTGAAGGGTGATACTTTGTTTATTTGGTTTGTTGCTATGATAATGACTTTCCGCTTATTACACAGCTGCTTACTAAATAAATAAAGAGACATTAAATATTGATTTGAGTTGAAATTATTTCATTGTCAGAAAAAAGGAGTGATTCAAGCAACATGAAACTAGCTTTGTAGAAAATAAGTTGCCAGTCAATTATATAGTTGAGTGGTAGTTATACAAAAATATTTGACCGCAGAATGCCACATCTGACCAATCAGAATCAGGTATTCCGGGGACTATCCCTGCGTTCCATTCGGAAGGGCTCATCCCTATGCCCTAATCCCTTCAAAGGGTTTACCCTCTGGAGTGAGAGCTTCGAAGGGATGAAGGGTGTAGGGGTTAAAAAACTCTTTTTTTGGAATGCACTTCTGTGTCATCTTAACGAGACAATCACGGAGGCGCCTTCGTCGCACATTTTGTACGCTGGTTGACCCCCCAAAAAACACGCTCTGAACGATGAGTATATTGTGCAACGTTCGTTTATTTATTTATTTATTTTTAGTTTATCGCACCATATTGTATATTGTGTCTATGTATTTGAATGTTTGAATGGACTGATAAAGGTAGCTGTAAAGTATTTTTGTTGAAGTACAGTGTTGCTTTGACCATAATAATGCACCAAATCTAACTCGTATAAATATTACAGTATAGAAAAATACTATACATACATTTATAGGTAAAAATCGAACTCCTAGCCTCCTGTACCCATTCTGTGCATTCTGTGACGTCAAACAACTTCCCTGTGCAAAGGATCTTAGGGGCCCGAAGTGTCCATCAGTTGTACCCTTCGAAATCCTTCATTCCGAAGGGCCCTTTGAAGTGGCCAGTTTTGAGCACTTCGGTTTGGAACGACCCTTCAACATGGCAGCCATGATTGTTTTCACTCCGAAGTGCCCTTCGGAGGGCGATATATCCCGTTTGGAACGCACGGTATATCCAGCACTGGAAGTTAAGCCATCTTGAAGCACTGAGCTAGAAGACACATGACCCCTGACCCTTGAGGTCATTCCATCTATGAGCAAATTACACAACCATAAGTTGAGAGCGATTGGAGAGCAGACCACACTTACACTTTTGAATCGCTCTCGCGGTACTTTGATGTCATACGCCGATCGGTCTGCACAGCGCCGATGCATCTCGAACAAGACTTCTGCCATGAGCAACGCGAGTGAAGCAACCCACAATTCAGTTCGGCAACGCATGAC